>OZ035997.1:24501333-24991333 GCA_964035015.1 Corallium rubrum
GCTACAGATTTCCTTCTTGATGTTCTCGATTTCTCTTGGTTGCATGTTAAACGCGCCTAGACCATCGTCTCTGTAGAGACCAATTTTGTCTTTACATTCTGGGGGTAGTTTAGACAGTAGGTAGGAACCGACAAGTTCGCATATATATATATATATATATATATATATATATATATATATATATATATATATATATATATATCTGGCATGGTTTTGATGTCCCACAATTTGTGAGGCACCAAAGGTGACTGTAAATAGCAGTTACCTTCATCCTGCTCATCAGCACTACACTGATGAGGCCCGAAAGGCCGAAACGGTATCGTCTGTAGTTATATATATATATATATATATATATATATATATATATATATATATATATATAATATATATATATATATATATATATATATATATATATATATATATATATATATATATATATATATATATATATATATATATATATATACATATCGTAGCAATAGACGAACCAGGCGGAAAGCGTAATCTTGTCAGGAATATTAAAGCCCAGCATATTATTTTAAAAAGCCCCACATTGAAAGAGACATGAGTTATTTCAAATTTTTTATTAAAACTAACGTTTCGTTGCTAATCCTGCAACATCTTCAGAGTGAATAATTATTTACAAGGTTATCTCGACTTATATGCTAATATATTTACAATAACAGGAAATGAGTAACTGAGAGAGGGGTGGAAGTGACAGTTAATAAATTACAGGGTGAAGTAACAGGTATGATAGAATGTTTTCAGTTATGTGTCAAGACAAGTATAGAAAAATATAAAGAAAAACGTGTGTATAAATCAAAATAAGTTTAAAGGAAGAGAACTGATTTTGGCGTTGAGTGAAGGATTTAACTTATTAATAAGCAGACTTTCTCTAAGAAGGAGTTCAAAATTGGAAGAAGAAGAGCTTAGAATAGAAAAATCTGTTAAAGAAACAGGGTGGCCGGTTTTTTTTGTGGTGTGCTAAAACTCCAGACCAGGAACTCAAAGAAAGAGGCTTTCCCGTGTAAGCCGAAACTCCCATGTGTTCAGAAGCACGCGTGTGTAAATGGCGAATGGTTTCACCAACATACAATGACTCACAGTCATGACACTTAAATTTATAAACTACGCGTGATCTTAAAGCAAAAGGAATTTGATCTTTAAAACGGAAAAAACTTGAAAGGCGTCTAATAGGTTTAAAAACAACACGAAGTTGAATTTGTGGAAAAGCAGAAGCAAAGAGCTTAACGATTTGTTGGCGAATTTGAAGGGAGTGTTGACCGGTGAACGGAAGTGTAAATAAAATGATACGTTTGGGTGCTATGGTAATTTTAGACGCTGGACAAAAAGTTTTTTCAAGAAATTTGCGAATACAACTATCTAAAAATTTGATAGGATAACCATTTTGAGGCATGATACTTTTAAATTTCTCTAGTTCTTCGTGAAAAATTGTGTAGGAGGAAGAAATGTTAAAATAACGAAAAAGTAAAGTCATTACTAAGCCCTTTTTATACACAAGTGGTATGAAACTTTCAAAATTTGTGAAAAGCCCAGTAAACGTTGGTTTACGATAAACGGAAGTTACAAATTTGCCATTCAAGCGTTGAATTTGGATATCAAGAAAGGAAAGTGAGTTATTGTTTTCAATTTCATGTGTAAATTGGATACTGGGATGTTGAGAATTCAAGTAATTAAGGAAAGGTAAAATATGATCGCGAGACCGAAAAAGAATAAAGGAATCGTCAACATAGCGTCGATAGTACAGAGGCTTAAACTGAGGCGGACAATCATCAAGCCAATTAGTTTCATAAAAGGACAGAAAAATGTTAGCGAAAAGCGGGCCAAGCGGAGAACCCATCGCAACACCATCAATTTGCTCATAAAATTTCCCGTTAAATATAAAGTGACAATTTTTGACTGTTAAATTTAGTAGTTCTCTAAATTGCTCGGGCGTGAAGTTTTGAAAATGAGTTTTCTGGGAGAAAAGTTGGTTAATAATAATTTCAATGGTTTCATCTAATGGAATATTTGTAAAGAGTGAAGTAATATCAAAACTGGCCATGACTACATTATTAATATCAAATTTCAACTGAAATAAATCTTGTAAAAATAAAAAAGAATCAGTGATCGTATAAAAAGTAGAAGAAATGGGGCGAAGTAGAGGAACAAGAAATTTAGCAAGATTATAAGAGTGAGTGCCAATGGAAGAGAGTATAGGTCTAAGAGGAACATTTAACTTATGTACCTTAGGTAGTCCATATAACACGCCGGGTCGAGAACCGGTTGGTGCTAATGACTTAAAGAGTTCTTGGTCAATAACGTTGGCATTCTTTAGACCGCGAAGGAAGGTTCTGACTTTGTTTTCCCATTTTAAGGTAGTTTTGATGGGATCTTCATGGATAGGAGCGAATTTAGCGGAGTCGTTGAGAATTTGAGTCATTTTGTCCCAATAATCAGTTCGATTAATGACAACCACGCCATTGCCTTTGTCGGGTTTGATGATAAAAATAGAATCATCGTTTCGAAGTTGTTTCAGAACTTTGAACTCCTCATCTGAGAAAATAAACGTAGGTCGTGTATAGCTACGAAAACCAGAAAGTGCTATGTCTTTCAACTTGGTTTTGATGAAATCTTTGTCGCAGCCAGATTCAGGGTAGATGGTCTCATGTTGTATTTTCCGGTGGAGAAGTTCAAACGGGATCAAAAAGTCACAATAGTTCAAGGTCTTAGGTGGAATCGAAAAGTTAAGTCCTTTGGCAAGAACAAACTTTTCTTGGTCAGTCAGCATTCGGTTTGAGTAATTGAAGATGACTTTATCAGGATCAATCGTAGACGTACTAGAGACGTTGGCGCTGAGTCGAAATAATTTCTTCTGTTGAACTTTTTCGTGTCGTGAGAGTTGTCTGGTGTTTTCAGAATCTGAAAGAGATTTCAAATGCAAGAGATCCAACGACGACACCAATTTGGCTAGCTCGGAATGTAAGGAGGTTGATTGAGTAGAAAGTTCACGGATACGGCATTGTTTGTTTCGGATTTCCTCGTCCAAAAGTTTTCGTTGGCATTGGCGGTAAGCGGCAGAATTCTGAAGGCGTCGATTCGCAACTTTGAAGTTTAGAAACTGCGGGAAAACTCCAAGGCGTTTACAATTATTCAGGAAAGAAAGATCCAGTTTGGCTTTGCTGAGCTTCAGCTCAGTACGTTGGAACTTGCGAAACATCGCAAGTGCTCCATTATCGTATCGGTTCTTTAAAATCGTAGCAATAGACGAACCAGGCGGAAAGCGTAATCTTGTCAGGAATATTAAAGCCCAGCATATTATTTTAAAAAGCCCCATATTGAAAGAGACATGAGTTATTTCAAATTTTTTATTAAAACTAACGTTTCGTTGCTAATCCTGCAACATCTTCAGAGCGAATAATTATTTACAAGGTTATCTCGACTTATATGCTAATATATTTACAATAACAGGAAATGAGTAACTGAGAGAGGGGTGGAAGTGACAGTTAATAAATTACAGTGTGAAGTAACAGGTATGATAGAATGTTTTCAGTTATGTGTCAAGACAAGTATAGAAAAATATAAAGAAAAACGTGTGTATAAATCAAAATAAGTTTAAAGGAAGAGAACTGATTTTGGCGTTGAGTGAAGGATTTAACTTATTAATAAGCAGACTTTCTCTAAGAAGGAGTTCAAAATTGGAAGAAGAAGAGCTTAGAATAGAAAAATCTGTTAAAGAAACAGGGTGGCCGGTTTTTTTGTGGTGTGCTAAAACTCCAGACCAGGAACTCAAAGAAAGAGGATATATATATATATATATATATATATATATATATATATATATATATATATATATATATATATATATATATATATATATATATATATATATATATATATATATATATATATATATATATATATATATATATATATATATATATATATATACAAAAAACAAAAAGTCGGCTAACAAAGTGATAAATAACGATACATTAAAGGAACATTGACACTGAACCTCAAAAGGACTGGGTTCCAGTATTTGAAATACCAACTTTCTCAAACTTCTCGGAGAGGTAAATTATTCAGCTAAAAATCGTTCAATATATTTATGAGTTTCGTTACAAGTCAAACACCGCGTGTGATCGTACATTCCTTAATTAAATATCAATTTAAAAGTAATTTTGCGTTTGTTGGAAGGGAGACAAACGCATTTTTATAATTACACGGCCGACATTCTTTAGAGTATACCCTCACAAGTGAACATTCTTTAGAGTATACCCTCACAAGTGATGCCTAAATTGTAACCCAATTGAAGGTGAGGTAATACAGGCAACGTTTTTCTTCAACTTGCAAGGCAACTTTGTTGCGTAGCAAGTTGAAAAGCGTTGTTGCACGTATTACCACCCACCTAGCCCGAGTAAAAAAAACAAAACGAGAGACGACAGAAAAGCTGAAACCTTTTGACACGAACGGTGATGAAATACGGGCAACATTCTTCTTGAAAAAAAAGCGTTGTTCCCCGTATTACCACCCACTTTAAACATTGTTACCAACAATGATTTTGTTGCAAGTTGAAAAAAGTACACTCCACTTCACTCCACTTCTACTAGCTGCGGCAACATGCTGATTCAACTTGCAACAAAATCATTGTTGCGTGAGTAATACGTGCAACAACGCTATTCAACTTGCAACGCAACAATGTTGCAACAATTTGTTGCTCGTATTACTTCACCTTGAAGGATTTAATAGGTATCTTTTATAGCCAAATACCTCGCCCCAGAGGAAATTTAAAAATGTTAGTCCAACGCTTTCAAATTCGAATGTTCACACCACTCGGTGATAGAACACTTGTCAGATCACTAGATGATGGCACTTTATTAAATCATGAAGATATTTACCTTGGCATCAATAGTTTCGTACTCATCTTTTGGTATAACTTTTTTTGCAATAGCTAAAGTACGTAGTCCTTTCTGAAAGATTTAGAAGTTTAAAAACTGTATTGAAGTGATGTTTGAAACCTAAGGCAAAAACTTGTAACACAAAAATCTCCATTTTTGAACAAACAAATCATAAAACACGAACATAGACCTTATTCAAAAATGGTCGCCGAATTGGAATTCTTTTATGTGCATATAAGTTAGCCTTCATGACCTTGTTTTAAAGTAAAAATTATTCTGAATTTCCCACATGAAAACGAGTTAATTCATAAGGGCTAATTTATATGTATATAAAAGAATTTTAATTCGGCAGCCAATTTGGAATAAGGTCCATTGTCTACTATAACGAATTCTTCAAGTTACTCTGGTGTATCTAGCCTGCGAGCAGACGTTAGGTGAGTTTTCCTCCTTCCAAAGCCAATCCGGCAAAGACAGTCTGTTTATCTTAGTTATTCAGTATTTTACACGAGAAATATCTTCAGGAAAAACCACCCCAACATTACAGTGAGATCTCAGTGTATTGATCTTAAGTTGAAAAGTAAACAAAACGAACCACCGTGGAATTATAGAGGCGATCGCGAACGTATAGACAAAAGGGAGCAGGATTTATATATAAAAATGCATGTACATTTAGATTTAGTGTATATAATGCATATCAAGTTACGACATGGACGGAGATGTAGTGTAAAACGAATAAAAAGTTATGTATAAAATAGCAGAGAAAACCCACAGTAAAGAATGAGTAAGATATAGTGTTGTACATAAAATATTGAGTCAGTTGTACTGTATAAGACTACTTTATAATATCGCTTTGTGTTATCCTCACTTCTCATTGGTCAACGCACGATCTGTAAAAGTGCGTATCCGGACTACGGTGCGCGGCTCTGTCTTTTATGTTGATTTTTCTGGCGTGAATGTCTAAGCTTTTCGCCCTAATTTTGATACAACAACTGTCGAAACACAACTGTGAAAATATCAGACCTCGGTCTTTTTTGGTCCACACTGCCGTTCTCAGCTAATAATCTCTTAATCTTTACTTTATATACAAATGCTAAAAGTTCGGTATAGTTCGCTAAGAAATCCCAAATAAAACAACAAGCAGCTAAAAGATGATACTTTCTATAGGCTACCCAGCCAGGAATCCTTTCTATAGATATATTAAAGTGAGGCTCCTAGTATAGCCTTTTGTCTAAAAATTTCCTGACAAAACCAACCTCAGCATAGCTATTAATATGAGAAAGAGTAACATCCGTTGGCCCACCAGTCGTCTTTTCTAAAATAGCTGTCTCTGCGCCTTTACAGTACATAACTATGGTTCCTAAAAATATAAATTTACAACATCATTAATTAAATCTTAATTATTTTTAGTTTAGTATACAAACCACTAGTACCGAATGAGTCAATTTACAAATGCAAAACAATGGCAAAAATCTCGCGTTTTGCCGAGGTTTGTTCCTTTAAAATATTCTGAAAATATATATTAACTATATAATTACATATAGTTTCTGACTTGATGGCATTATAGAAAATCCAGAATATATCTTCAATGTACAATGTTGACAACGACAAGCTCATATATAACACTTTAATGAATAACGCCATGTCACAAATTGTTTACACATTTGCTTCAAGTCTGTTTCAAACATATCTTGTTGATAAGCTGTATGATTTTCACGGATATATCACAAAGACAATGCAAAGAAGAAAAAAAAGAATTCCCTTACCATCAGGTTCACTAACAATAACGCTCATCCTTTTGCGAGTGGAATCAAATTCGAGAACATGAAGCAGCTTGTAGCTATGAAAATACAACATAGACAATTTGAACTGTGTTACTAATATACATGACAAAATTACGGCATCCTGTCGAGAGGAGTGTTAAGTAATAGCATGAGAAATCATGGTAGCATGAGAAATCATGCTATTTTGAAAAAAAAAAGACGCACTCGTTAGTTTTTCAAAGACCTCAAAACACTCGTCTTTCGGACTCGTGCAATTTTGATAGCCTTTGAAAAACTCACTCGTGCATGTTTTTTCCAAATTGCACTCGAAACCATGCCATTACCTGTACTAAAACAAGTGCAAAAATACCAGCAAGTCTAATGTTTATTTCGCTTAAAAATGCTTTACCTTCTAACATTATCACCCGTTCTAACTAACATGTTCTCTCCTGACATTCCTTCAAACGTAATTCCATATCTAGAAATGTAGAAACAAGAATTCAAATTTTAAAAACAAAACAAAAAATTATATTACAACAACAACAACAACAACAACAACAACAACAACAACAACAACAACAACAACAACAACAACAACAACAACAACAACAACAACAACAACAACAACAACAACAACAACAACAACAACAACAACAACAACAACAACAACAACAACAACAACAACAACAACAACAACAACAACAACAACAACAACAACAACAACAACAACAACAACAACAACAACAACAACAACAACAACAACAACAACAACAACAACAACAACAACAACAACAACAACAACAACAACAACAACAACAACAACAACAACAACAACAACAACAACAACAACAACAACAACAACAACAACAACAACAACAACAACAACAACAACAACAACAACAACAACAACAACAACAACAACAACAACAACAACAACAACAACAACAACAACAACAACAACAACAACAACAACAACAACAACAACAACAACAACAACAACAACAACAACAACAACAACAACAACAACAACAACAACAACAACAACAACAACAACAACAACAACAACAACAACAACAACAACAACAACAACAACAACAACAACAACAACAACAACAACAACAACAACAACAACAACAACAACAACAACAACAACAACAACAACAACAACAACAACAACAACAACAAATTACAATCATACAATATGTATAAGTTGATTTTGTAAAAGATTTTATTATGCATATAACAAAATACATGATTCATACACGTTGTGTGTAGAATAAAGACACTTCCTATATTATGTTAAGTTCATTACATTTCTTCGAAGCGTTTAGCAAACATTGCATAACTCCTAACCTAAACAGCGCAACCCAAGAAAGCCCTGGGAACGAGATTGGATCTAAACTTGTTAAATTATTTTTTAAGAAAGGATTTTTGCTTGGTTTGGGAAATTAGATGCTAAGAGAATGAAACATCGTTGCATAAGTGTACATTTTAAAAAAATATATAAAATAAGAAAAGCCTAAAATATTACCTATATGTTGCCTCTACAAATGCTTTTTCGTCTGGAGACGACGCCTAAAAAAGACATAAGATAAAATTAAATAAAACGAAATAAAATAAAATAAAATAAAATGAGATAAAGTGAAATGAAGAGAAATAAAGTAAAGTAAAGTGAAGTGAAGTGAAGTGAAGTGAAGTGAAGTGAAGTGAAGTGAAGTGAAGTGAAGTGAAGTGAAGTGACGTGACGTGACGTGACGTGACGTGACGTGACGTGACGTGACGTGAACTGAACTAAAACAAAAACAAAAACAAAAACAAAAACAAAACAAAACAAAACAAAACAAAACAAAACAAAACAAAACAAAACAAAACAAAACAAAACAAAACAAAACAAAACAAAACAAAACAGAACAAAACAGAACAAAACAAAACAAAACAAAACAAAACAAAACAAAACAAAACAAAACAAAACAAAACAAAACAAAACAAAACAAAACAAAACAAAACAAAACAAAACAAAACAAAACAAAACAAAACAAAACAAAACAAAACAAAACAAAACAAAACAAAACAAAACAAAACAAAACAAAACAAAACAAAACAAAACAAAACAAAAAAAAGAAAATAAAATAAAAAGGAAAGAAAATGAAATGAAATAAGAAAAGCTGAGATATTTCAATCAAACGTGCATAATGAGTAGATCTTCAGATCGTACCTGATAGTGAAATGGACATTCAGCATTAGCATCTTCTTCTGCTGTTGCATGAACAGTGTGACACAGAGATAACGTCAAGAAAAACTCAAGCATTTCGGGCTAGAAAGAAAAAAAAAACAACAACAAAATAATTATGCATGCATAATAACCAGTGATAAACAGTTCAAATAACTTTTTAACCAGATTTGGGAACTAAAAAAACAGAAATCGCAAGCAAAAGAAGGCGAGGGAAGAGAAAACAAAGGCGAGGGATATAGTACTAAAAGTTAAACTGACCAGTGATGGCTCAGTTATGAGTAAAGTAGTCAGGTTAACGTTTACACAGGTCAATATAAGGTTTAGATGCATGTTAAGAAAAAAACTGCCAGCAGAATGATCTCTGGGCTCAACGTTCTCAACGGAGTGGCTGTTCTAATGCTAAATTAATAAATTACAGAATGATAAGGATAGGATTAACTCAATCCTAATGTACACCATACTATACCATCATCAGAGTGATAAAAATAAAAAGAGAAAAATTGAGATAGAACATTAATTTTATAACAATATGGTCTGTATGTTGGGAGGAAGCAGAACCAGAGGCGAAGAAGATGGAAGTGCTAATAAACCGTTATTAATAACCGTTGCATTGCATTGCACTGTATTGCATTGCATTGCAATGTATTGCATTGCACCGCTGTATTGTATTGTATCGTACCGAGCGTATCCACTGAACTCAATAAAACTGGATAGGACATGGGACCAACTATAGCGTGCCAGCTGTATGATGACTTGACCACTACCTTGACCACTGAAGTTCATAGCTTTCGTAGATTGAAAACTCAAACAAAAAGAGTTATTTTAAGAAAATTTAAACGAAAGTAATGATACAAGAAGTACTCAATAAGGTTTAAGACGCTAATTTCTTGTATTTGATTCTATTACTGAACTGTAAAACATTTAGATTTCGTTGCTTTTCTTCAGTGCCGACAACGAAGAAACTTCATGATAATATAAACTGGAAAACAGACTATAAAATCAACGAAGAATTCAATTCCAACAGTAATCTTAATGCCTTAACAATATCTCGTGTTGTGTACTTGCCATCTTTTGACTATATTTCCTGTTAAACAATGAAAACTAAACGAAGTAACGAACCGGCATCTGTTGTTTGCTTTACGGCTTTTCCGACTCCCCCGGCAAAGAGTACTTAATATTCCTCCCCCCGGATAATCTGACCGTGCTGACGTATCCAGTCAAGTTTGGGATTGGGAACAAGTTCTAAGGTCGCAATGCGTCATATGTTCTATTACGTAAGATGGCGGCGACTGGCACGAAATGTTTGACTGCTGGCCATAGGGAATGGCCTATCCAGTTTATATATAGAGATCAGTGATCGTATATATTGTATCGTATCGTATCGCATCGCATCGCATCGCATCGCATCGCATCGTATCGTATCGGATCGGATCGGATCGGATCGGATCGCATCGGATCGGATCGCATCGCATCGCATCGTATCGGATCGGATCGGATCGTATTGTATTGTATTGTATTGTAATGTAATGTATTGTATTGTATTGTATTGTATTGTAACCGATGGCACTAACAATTTAACGTTGTTGATTGAAAATCCAGGTTCATACCCTACATTGGCCACTAAAACCCACGAGATTCTAATGGGAGATGAGATATTTATAATCTTCACACTCGATGATGAAGACAGCAAGCATTATGAACACCTTATATTATAAATTGAGTCCATCAAGAGAATTGATAAACTACGAACAATGTAAATACCGTGAAATCAGAACACTCGAAATTCCGTGTCAGTATCCCATCAGCACAAAGCAATCCATCAATTTCCTGAAAAACAGAAGGCAATATTCGACTAAATAATTTACAATGAACGGCACAAAACCAAGCCCACGAAATTACACGCAGAGAAATAACGACCTATTTGGTAAGTTCATTGGCATAGTAAGTTTGAAAAATAACGTTGTCTAAGCCGAGAAAATCAAAGCTAAAGTTTATGTAAATCAGGAGGTTTCTTTATCAGATATAAAACCACGGACATGGTACTGATTTCCTTTGTGTTTTCCTCATGAATTATTAATGAATTTTTGAAATAATAATAAAGAACAGCAGGAAACAAATTTATTGCACAGTCATACCTCAAATTTCTTGCCGTTGATAGAACATGTCCTGAACTGCATGTCATTCTCTGTCAACGTCCCTGTTTTATCAGTAAAGACATACTGAATCTAAATAAAAAACATTATCATTCATTTCGTTTCTATCCGGCATTCTGATTGGTTAATTTACCTGCAAATAACTGAGTGCAAATAATTTTCTGCTGCAAATAATTTTATGAGCATGCGCACTATCGGTAACACTGCTGACGGCAAATAATTTTCGTAAACATGGCGGCTAGTTCTTCAGCTATCCGAGGAAATAATCGAGAGTATTTGGAAGCATCCTTAACGACAATGTACTTCAGAAAAGAAATAGTGAAAAGGAAATAAATTGAACTCGTCTATCGCAAAATATCATGATTTGTCAGTGTCTCGCTACTAGTTATTTGCCTCTGCCTTCGGCATCGGCAAATAACTAGTAGCTCGCAAATCATGATATTTTGCTCCGACTCGTCCAATAATTGATAATTATTCGTAGTCAAATGTAAAGTTTGTAATACATTTTACTAGAGTTACAATAAGCTTGGTATTTTTTAACACGCTTTCTAACTGATTTCTCCATAAAATACAATTTCAAGTAAATCCAGTACATAAACCTAGTCCATAGATAAATGTTCGTAAAAGCTTATTTCTGATTATAAACGTAGTTTGTTTTCGCATTTGAATTATCATATTCCCAGGAGTAAGTGTGCGCACGCTTTAATATGCGGCCCTCCAATAGACCACTTTCATAAAGGCCACCGCTTTAAATATTCTTTTATGTGCATCTAAATAAGCCTTCCTAGCCTCGTTATGAAGCAAAGATTCTTTTGAATTGCAGACACACAAACGAGGCCAGAAAGGCTTATTAAGATGCACATAAAAGAATATTCAAATTAGTCGCTATTATGAAAGTGGTCTATAAACCTCCTCACTCTTAGCTTCAGTTTGGAATACAAATTGGAAATAAGCACTTCCCTCATTTTTCCAGTCTGCCTAAACCAGCACAAATATTAGAACAGATCAACGGTGAACGCAAAATTATTCGTTTACACCAAGGTAACTGTAAAAATATGACTATCGTATGAGATTAGCAATGACGAATAAAGGATTGACATTTTCCGCCATCAGAAATCTGCAATGCGCGACAAATCCTATACCATTATAAAAAAAAGGATCGTGCTTACATGGAAATTGGTGAGCCTGCAGTAAAAAGCGAGTTTCTCCTAATTGCTCTAGACTAGCGAAATTGAACTAGACAATGACTAGAACTATAAAAATGGACTTGTTTGTAAACAAAAACTTGTTTATTTCATGCTGCACCAAAACAAATCCTATACTGCAGTATAGTTTACATCTGTGCTTTACATGATATCTGTACGAAGTCTCGACCTATAGGCTAACTTTTTACGGTACGAAGTCATCCGAGAAAACAAAGGACCTCGCGATGAAGTGCATTCTGGTATGCATGTACATGTAAACAACTCTTAATTCACATAAATAAGTCGATACTTCAACAAAATTAGCAAAATGTGTGTTCAATTCACCTACCTGACCCAATTCCTCATTCAGATCAGAAGTATTCGCCTTGGCAGGCTCGTCTGTTTCCTGATAATGGTAAGAAAAGATGACATTGAAAGTTTGAAACATTTCATTGTAGAGTCACAACGTTTGCAATAGAAAAATACTTTGACAAAGTATTCTCTTCATCGCTTTACATATTCCAGTGACAGTGTAGACACCGATAAACTATATTTTAAAAACACCTTATGAAGATAGGAAGGCTGATTAATATTTTCTCTATCAAAGATATAAATTACTCTCATCGTAAAGGTTTAGATACGATCGATTTACATTGACGACTTGTAATGAGGGGGAGGGGGGGGGGGGGGAGGTATAAGCCAGTGATGGTACATCAAGTCCTAGAAGAATAAACCTTTTTCATCGTATCAGTCTAAAATTCTAAAATTATCTTCATACATATAAACATTGATATTATTACAATTCACAATGCATTTTTCCTCTCCGAAGGAAATTAAGTCGTTCTCTTCATTCCGATCCACTGTTTAACTAGTTACTTCGAGTACCAAGCAAATATACGGGACCCCATGCATAACAACAACCAGACGACAAAATCTGGAAGACGCATTTTCACTAAGAAATATACAATAAAGCAGTCAAATCTTTATTATAACCGTAACTCTAGTCCAAAACCAGAGCGGGAATTTTTCGATCACTTATAGCCTCAACAAAAACGATAACCTTATCAGAAAACTAGGTCAAACGCTAACTTAACACACTAGCAAGTTTACTGCTGTGATAAAATCCAGTTATATGGCAGCACAATCACTAATGGGTCAGGTTGACCTATACGGTTCCAAGAGGTGGCAAATTACACGGTTGTTGACTGGGGTTTGAGTGTTTGGATTAAGAGATTCAAAATTGCCATGCCATCAACCATGTCACAAATACACCCTATCACCAATGCAAACCAACTTCTTACTTACATCATTGTACATATCTACATCCCAATTAAAAAACAATGCTCCGGTAAACTTCTGAAGTTCTAAAGAAAGAAAGAAAGAAAACACAGACATTACTACCACTATTACTGTCACTGCTACTGCAAGTGCAATTGCGCAATCTATTACTTTACCAGGCTGTCACTGCCATTGCTACTAAAACTGAATTATGATGTTGGATTATATCAAGACAAGAGCCCCTTTTTAAAAACGAAAGATAGAAAACAAAGGGGGAAATGAGCCAATTGCTTGAAAGAAACCTGTCCTCGAGCATGCCATTGAAAGTAAGCAGATATAAACAATTTCCACCTTACTTGTTGCTCGCAATATTTTTAAAGAAATAAAGCAGTACCACACGCGCCACAAACCAACTCACCTATGGTCACATACAGCGAGATCGGGATAACATAATTGTACAAAATTAAAAACGACAAAAAATCTTCTAAACGGTTTCCAACCTAAAAAAGCAAAACAAAACAAGAAACATAAACATAAACAAAAGAACTTGAAATAAAGCCAAAACAGAATGTCATCCCACTAACCAGGCTAGCTCACGAGATCTACACATGTAGGAAGAAATAAAATGTTTGATTGCACTTGTAGAGAAATTAAGCAAACATGTTTGCATAAAATAAGGATAATGATCGCAATCAAGCAATTGTTTTCATTCATTTCTTCTACACGGAGAATCTTGTGGTCAGATTTTCATGAAATTTCCGTCTCAATTCTCAACCAAATTAAACCATAATTTAATGGTTGGTCCTTGGTCTATGATCAATCTTTCCAGAACCTTTCATGAAAACCTGTGCAGTACTTGAACGACGTGAGAACATGAACGCCGAGGTAATATTGAAAAAATGTTTATATACCTCTGTATCAGCATCCTCGACGTAAGGTGGGCTACCTGTGTCTGTCTCCTGATACCAGGATTTCAATCCTGTGTGTAAAGAACACAACACTACCAATACAACAAGAAAAATCAACAAGAAAGTATTCATCGTTCTAAAAAAACAAAAACAAAAAAAATCTAAATGTTAGAACTGTACTGTAGTGCACTGCATTGCACTGCACTGCATTGCCCTGCATTGCCCTGCCCTGCCCTGCCCTGCTGCCCTGCTCCGCCCCGCCCCGCCCCGCACCGCACCGCACCGCACCGCAGCGCATCGCATCGCATCGCAGCGCAGCGCACTGTACTGTTACTGTTACTGTTACTGTTACTGTTACTGCTACTGCTACTGCTACTGCTACTGCTACTGCTACTGCTACTGCTACTGCTACTGCTACTGCTACTGCTACTGCTACTGCTACTGCTACTGCTACTGCTACTGCTACTGCTACTGCTACTGCTACTGCTACTGCTACTGCTACTGCTACTGCTACTGCTACTGCTACTGCTACTGTTACTGTACTCGTCGATCTATCTATCAGTCAGTGCATGTGTGAATATTATTTATATTAAGAATTACTAAATACCTTTCAACAGTTGAATATTTGTGCGGATTTTGTCTTTGGTTCAACGCCATCTGTTGGAAAAGCAATGAAATACAGTCAGTCTATTAGCATGCAAAAGAAGTCGCGTACTTACAACTTTGCAACTCACTTTTCACCCAAATCTTTGGAGGTTCGTTCGGAAGTTCGTAGTTCGTTTTGAACTCTGCATTTGATTGGTTGCTTGGTTCCTAGCAGCCAATCAAATGCGTAGTTTAAAACAAACTTTGAACTTCCCAACGAACTTGCGAACTTTGGAACGAACTTCCGAAGATTTGGGTGAAAAGTGAGTAGCAAATGACTTTAAAGGGACGAGCCAAAAGTATACGCTACTGCTTTCGCAGGCCATCAGTCTATGTATTATTAGCACGTTCATTGCAAGCGTTGTTTGGGTCGCCTGCGAAAAAGGCTATGTAGACGCAGGGGCTAAGTTACATGGAGAGTTTCCAGTCCAGCTTGAACGTTTAACCTGGTTAGCCGACCGGGAAAAAACAACTCGCAACATAAACAAATATTTGCCGAAGCTGACATGAAAATCAGAAGTAAACTCGTCAGAATTTAAAATCAGCCTGGGCTGAAAGTTCTCCATGTAAATAGCCCCTTCTACAGTACATCGCAGTAAGTATAACTAAAATCATACTAATATTGTGTTCAATATTCGCAACAAAAAAACTAAAGAGCTTCAACTCACCTTTGTGTCCATTCCAGTGTAAACAGCAATGCCTAGAATGATCAGAAAGAAACAAATATAATATAGACTGCTAAATCAAGAGTAACTTCTCAATAACACTGAACAGCAGGGAAACAGAGACTCAGATGAACTCAGATGGCAGAATGATGGCAGAACCAATAAAACGCTCTAACCATTGAGATATATACAACTGTACTTTGACGCAGATAAAACTATACATTAATACATTCTGAAATGGTTCGATGTATAAAATATTTTACGTAAACGAGCAGGAGTGTTTTATCAGATATAAAGACATGAGGCGAAGCCGAGTGTTTTTATATCTGATAAAACACGAACTGCGAGTTTATTGACGTGAGTTCATTGGCGTAGTAAGTTTGAAAAATAACCTTGTCTGTAAGCCGAGAAAATCAAAGCTAAAGTTTATGTAAATCAGGAGGTATCTTTATCACATATAAAGACACGATACCGTCACGATTTTCTTTTGTGTTTTCCTCATGAATTATTAATGATTTTTGAATGCTACTGTATAAAGTACAAGTATTTGTATATAAATATCTTAATACAGCTCTATAAGCAACCTCGTAGCGAGGCTCTTTTCCTATATAAGTTACCCAGACCTTAAATTAAAATTTGGACAAAGATTGACAGTCCTGTTATGGAATTTGAGCAAATTTTAGGCTAGCAACAAACCTCTTCTTAACAAAAAAAATAAAAATTTTAAATTGTGTAAATTAAAAAAAAACGGGCAAATTTCCTGGATCAAGATAGGCGGAAGGAAAGGAAGGAAGGAAGGAAAGGAAGGAAGGAAAGGAAGGAAAGGAAGGAAGGAAGGAAGGAAGGAAGGAAGGAAGGAAGGAAGGAAGGAAGGAAGGAAGGAAGGAAGGAAGGAAGGAAGGAAGGAAGGAAGGAAGGAAGGAAGGAAGGAAGGAAGGAAGGAAGGAAGGAAGGAAGGAAGGAAGGAAGGAAGGAAGGAAGGAAGGAAGGAAGGAAGGAAGGAAGGAAGGAAGGAAGGAAGGAAGGAAGGAAGGAACGGAAGGAAGGAACGGAAGGATGGAAGGAAGGAAGGAAGGAAGGAAGGAAGGAAGGAAGGAAGGAAGGAAGGAAGGAAGGAAGGAAGGAAGGAAGGAAGGAAGGAAGGAAGGAAGGAAGGAAGGAAGGAAGGAAGGAAGGAAGGAAGGAAGGAAGGAAGGAAGGAAGGAAGGAAGGAAGGAAGGAAGGAAGGAAGGAAGGAAGGAAGGAAGGAAGGAAGGAAGGAAGGAAGGAAGGAACGAACGAACGAACGAACGAACGAACGAACGAACGAACGAACGAACGAACGAACGAACGAACGAACGAACGAACGAACGAACGAACAAACAAACAAACAAACAAACAAACAAACAAACTTTAGTAGATTAAGATTTATTTGACAACTTACCAAAAATATGAGACGTGTTCTTTAGTCTTGCACCTCTAAGAAGAACTTGTTGGGGACCTAAAGACCTGAATAAAATATAAAAGCAACAGAATAAACAATTAAGAAAACATAATGTTACTTTTAAAAAAATGTCAAGTTTATTAAAACATTATGATCTGACGTAAGAAAGACAATAAAAAAAAAGTTTGAACGCTCGAGAACAAAAATATGTCAAGAGATGTTTGGTAGACGTTCGTAAAGCACGAATACTCAGAAACTATTCCTAAGCCACAAACAGTGATCAACTTTCTGACGACCGAATGATGCTTTAACCACTGACCTACTGAAACTATTCCTAAGCCGCAAACAGTGATCGAACTTGTAACTTTCTGACGACCAGATTATGCTTTAACCACTGACCTACTGAAACTATTCCTACCGGATGATGCTTTAACCACTGACCTACTGAAACTATTCCTAAACCGCAAACAGTGATCGAACTTGCAACTTTTTGATGACCGGATGATGCTTTAACCACTGACCTACTGAAACTATTCCTAAGCCGCAAACAGTGATCGAACTTGCAACTTTCTGATGACCGGATGATGCTTCAACCACTGACCTACTGAAACTCGGTAACCTACACAACTCATAATATCAGTTTAATTAACCGAATGATGCTTTAACCACTGACCTACTGAAACTATTCCTAAGCCGCAAACAGTGATCGAACTTGTAACTTTCTGACGACCAGATTATGCTTTAACCACTGACCTACTGAAACTATTCCTACCGGATGATGCTTTAACCACTGACCTACTGAAACAATTCCTAAGCCGAAAACAATGATGGAACTTGCAACCTTCTGATGACCGGATGATGGTTTAACCACTGACCTACTGAAACTATTCCTACCGGATGATGCTTTAACCCCTGACCTACTGAAACTATTCCTAAACCGCAAACAGTGATCGAACTTGCAACTTTTTGATGACCGGATGATGCTTTAACCACTGACCTACTGAAACAATTCCTAAGCCGCAAACAGTGATCGAACTTGCAACTTTTTGATGACCGGATGATGCTTTAACCACTGACCTACTGAAACAATTCCTAAGCCGCAAACAGTGATCGAACTTGCAACTTTTTGATGACCGGATGATGCTTTAACCACTGACCTACTGAAACTATTCCTAAGCCGCGAACAGTGATCGAACTTGCAACTTTTTGATGACCGGATGATGCTTTAACCACTGACCTACTGAAACTATTCCTAAGCCGCAAACAGTGATCGAACTTGCAACTTTCTGATGACCGGATGATGCTTTAACCACTGACCTACTGAAACTCGGTAACCTACACAACTCATAATATCAGTTTAATTATGGTCAACTAAACATTTTGAAGTTATATTTTCTTCTGAAAGGGTTATCATCTAACTTAGCAAAAGTAGAAAAATATGAATTTCAAGGTAAAGCAAAGAATTTATCAGCGAAGCCTTCTTAGCATGACCGCGTTTCTAGGAAAATGCATTGTCTTTGACGTCATACGGGTAAACCCATCAATCACCTTGTTGTTTGTTACCGGTATGACATCACAAGGTACTAGTACCAGTCTTTATTGCGACGCGGTCGTCGTTCACACGAGTTCAGCAACGGACTAGTTCCTAGTCCTCTTTTCTCTCGATAACTTATTTTGGTGACGTCACAGAATAGGGTTCGAGCGCGAGGACTAGCGGAAAATGATTCATCTTTATCCATTTATATCCATCATTATCCTGCTGGAGCTCAAATTCTTCTCAAAATTAGAAATTGAATAGTCTTACAAACGAGTAAGTTTCTTTATTCTATATACTACGTTAAAAGGTTGTTACATACGAGTATTGCTTTATTATACAGGTAGTTTCAAAATATGCTAATTTTGCTATATGGTGTTATAAAGAATTGTGCAGACCGAGGTGAGTGTTATCTGTCTTATCTGCCTTGGTTCTCCTTGGCACGGCGGGCGTTCTTATTAATGTGTACCATACACGAATAGCCTGCAGTGTGCGGTCTATCGTCTATCGGTTTCAAATTGCTGCCTGTCTTCTGTCTTTGAGTTTATTATTATAGAGAAACGGGTTGATTGCTTTCAAAAACGTTCGATTAAATAGCTCGGATTAGAACTACGATTAGAATTCTGCTTCGTTGTCAGTTTTCGTGTTTCAAATACTGTTTGTTTATAAACATTCACTAAGCTCTGTTAATTAGGCCTTTGAATTTGAACGACCAATCAGATGTGGTCTGCATATGGATTCCCCCAGTCTTTTCCGCGCGCCAGCACGAGAGGCTCTGGGGACGAGAATGCAAAAGGAGCAAAAACTCAAACTTAGACAGTTCATAATAGTGGAAGCGAGTGACTGGTTTCAATTATTTCTTCGGTTTTAGATTGAACTTTTACTTTTCCTATAGTTGCCCTTTAATTAGATCTCTTATATAAACGCTAGCGCTTAGTTCTCCACTCGAGCCTTAGTGGCTCAATGGTTTAAAGCGATAAGCGATCACTAGAAGGTTCTTTGATCACTGTTTGGGACTCAAATATTTTAAATAGATATGTTCTGAGTAGTTGACCATGATGGACGACTACCAAACGTCTGTTACATTACATCAAGTTCGCAAACGTACCACATGCGCATGCATTATGTGTATACGTAAAACTCTTATCATATCATCTCATATGCAAACGATACCGCTTAGGAGCACACTAGCCTTCTCCGCAGGCAACTCTTGGCCTGGGCTACGGGTTGGGGCAACGGGAGCTGGCTGTGGATGCTCTCAGGTTACTCTTAACCTTAAAAAGGGAATTATCATTTTTGTCTCATTGTTTAAAAATAGAAAGATTTAAACGTTTGAATTACAATGCCTACATATGCCCTAATCTTCACTTTTATTCGCTGGAGTAAACGTTACTTGATTGCTGATAAATAAACAAATTTAATTTTGTCATTGGAGGAGGCCAGGAACCAGCAGTTTCCACGAAAACAACTAAAGTTCTACAGTAAAACGTATTTTATTTAATACTATAGGCATGCAAAATTTGAGCACTTTCTATTGTTTATTTATAGAGATATCCCTAATTTTACGATTTTCATTTCGCTCGTTTGGAGAAAATGACGTCATCAGCCATATAATTTGCATATTTCCAAAACGTGAATATCTCTTGAACGAGATGAGATATTGACAAACCACAAACGCCCTTCATCTCTATTTTAAATGTACTTTATGATAAGATCAAAAAAAGACTGACGATATTTCAACTATGAGACGGGTGACGTGATACGTCATGTAAGACGTACATTTGGTTTTCACAATCAAAAGTAATCAGACCACGTAACATGTATATTATCAAACTTCAAAGTATTTTACCTCTAATTTTACAAAACCTGCGTGCGCTAGAGTTTAACGCGCTCATGTTGAGTCAGTCTGTACTTTTCTTGTCATTTATTTATAAAAAACAAGAGCAAAGTTTTTCGCAGCACCAATATACCCACTTATAACGGTACTCAAGAAGTTAAAAAAGAACTACACAAGTAAGTGAGACGCGTGTGTTTTTATACAATCCTTCGTGTACAAGTGGCCAAAATATCAATAAAAACTTACTTTGTAATTTCTTCACCATTATCTTCAAAAATCATTCGACCTTGGAATCTAAAATTCAATTACCATAATAAGTACTTTACTTCAGGCTCATTTCTAGGAAGTGGAATATTGCGCGCGGACATAAGTTTTCTTTGTTCTGTTACTTCTGGGGGGGGGGGGGGGGGGTCGATTAATTTTTAATTTGCGCGGGAGCTAAAAGAACAAAAGAATTCTGTCATCCTACAAATTCCCAAAGCAACACAGAACTGTCAGAAACTAAGGGGACTGCATGTTCATATAAGGCGGGCTAACCCGGGCTGATTTTATGTCACGAGAATCTTATTACGACTAGAAAAAAAATTGTAATACCCCATGTGGCATGTGCTATACCTACAGAAAAACAACCCCAATTTTGCTTTGTTATGTCATTTTGCATTTCTCAAATAATTGTAATAAGATTTTCGTAATAAGATTTTCCTAATAATATTTTCGTAATAAGATTTTCTCACCAAAAGTTAAGCCCGGTTAGATGGGGTTAGTTGGATAGGTGACAGCTTGGGAATGACCCCGTTGTCGAGCTTGGAAGTTATGTGAGTAGAGTTGTAGTTGATCTCTCTTGTGCTTGGAGGGTTTTTCGCCTAGTGGTTCTCCGGTTTTCTTCCCTCAAATCAACACCTACAATTGGGGCATTTCGCCCTGTTACACAACCAGTTGCTGTAATAAAGCCAATAAAGTTATTCAAATCAGCTCAGTACCGGGCCCTATGAACAGCCTCTAAGGAAAGTCTTGATTTCAACCTACTTGTACAAATCAGGCATTGGATGTTCACATTCAATCCTTGCGTTAAATTGAAAAAGTGTCTCAGACGTTTGAAAACCAACTGTGTCAGGCAAAGAGCTGTGAAGCTAAAAAAAACAACAAAAAAACATTAATCGTTTAAGTTCGCCCTAATCCAGGCCGAAGTAGTACACACACTTGCTAGTCTTGCTAAGGTTTTAAAGAAATATTTAAACACAGAAATATTTAAACATATTAAGCAGAAACTTGTAAACTAAGGTTACCAAGTCACAAAAGAATTTGTAATGTTAGTTTAATGAAGAAAAAGAGAAACGAAATCTCACATTTGAGTTATTAGCTTTTCATCAGTATTTCACGCTAATAAAGGACCGTTGGTTTTGGTCGAAACGCTTGTACACCAACCATTGATAGCGTTTTGATATTTCTTAAAAAAATGCCTTCGCCGCGCTCTACTTTACTAGATTATGCTTAAATGAGATGAACAACTTTGCCTTCTTCATACAGAAATATAGTATCACTGTCACAGTCGACGTCACTGCCCCGAAAACCATTTTCTCAAAAAAAATTAATGAAACAAAATTATTGAAAAGATCCAATTTAGTAAAAGCACTGACAGTTCTCCGTATAGGCAGTGATGATTGTAGAAAATCTTAAGCAAAAAAACAAAAAAATAAAGTACTGACGTTTTGAACTTGGAGTAAATTGTCGATAGAAAAACGATATTTTCTAACAAAAGGCTTGTTGGTTCCAAAATGTCAGTATCTCGTTCTTTAAAATCTCAGCATTATTACACCAAGATTTCCTATAGTCGACAAAGTTATTGCAATATATTGTCAACGTCAATGGGACCATTGCACCTTTACGTCATTCATTTGTTGATCACCACCAAGACTTACTTTGGTAATGATGTTCTATTAACGCCAAAGTGAGGCTTGGTGGTGATGACGTAAACACGCAATAGCCCCACTCAAGATTAAATACAAACTAGCTATGGTTCAAAATCTTTATACTTTTAGATTTGTTTCTCCATCCAGATTAGCTGTCGTAACATGACACTTCCCTTCCGGATCTTCGGAAGAAAGTAAAACTAAGTCACACGGAAACTCTTCATCAGCTTTTACCTTGACAATATCACCAACCTAAAAGATTGTAAAAATGTTTTATGAGATAACACAAGGTGTCCACAACGCATGCTCTGATTGACTAACTCACTGCACTCTATTTTCACGCGTATGAAAATTACGAACAATAGCAGCCACAGTAAAAAGTTCAGTAAACATTCAAAGTTGTTTTTTCACAGAATATCACTCTTTAGCGATAAAACACTGCAAAAACTTCTTATCAAAATACTTGGAAAGTCCAGTAGGAATCTTATCGACTTAACAATAAATGATACAATAAAGTGGCTCACCCAGGGAGCGGTATTCAAGTCTTCGCTTATCTTTCTTTAAGTAGTAGTTAAAATATGCGCGGCGGATCTTTCTGGGCATTTACAATGACGAGCCGAATACTTGACAATGTAAGTGTAAATGATGAACACTTTGTCGTATAGGAAAGGTTACATAAGATCATTTTATATTAAGTCAGTAAAGGCTGAATTTAAGTTACTAGTTTTTTATAACTTTGATAAAACATTCATGATTTACTAATATTGATTAAACATTAATTTATTTTGAATTTTCCTTATGAATTATTAATGAATTTGATATTAGTAATATATAAAACATGAGCATGAAGTCGATGTTTATCAATTAATTTTCTCAAACTCATTAGTAATTCATGAGCTAATTAGCCAATCAAAGAAAAATATTTGGTCATGTGTATGAGTTTTGAAACCCGGTAAAGGTCGTGCAAACTGAATTTATAATCAGAAAATAAACGGTACAAACAAAGAACCGTGAAACCATTGTCTAATCCAAGATGCACCAATATCACCAAGTCCCTATAATTGACGATTGAGAAGCTGTTTCATAAACTCGTGTGTCGTGTTTTACCAGGGGTTGCACACACTCGAGAGCAACAAAAATCACTTGGCCTATTACCTCGTAATTTTCAATGTTCTCTCGTGTTTGTAAAACATTCGAAAACAATAAAAATCACTCGACCTGCAGCCTCGTGATTTTCATTATTCTCTCATGTTTCACAAACACTCGAGAACAATGAAAATTACTCGGTTAACGGCCTCGTGGTTTTCGTTGTCCTCTCGTGTTTGTAACCCCTGGTAAAGCATTACATGCAATACCTCGCAAGTGAATAGTTCTCTTGTGTTCTCTTGTCCGGGATCAGTTGCAAAATATGCAACCTCTAAATCCTCTATCTACTCTAGTCCTCTTCTATTTGATGTTTATAACAAACTATATTTAACAATTAGATTATGAGCTCGAAATTTCTATGAGTGAATAGTTGACGAGAGCGGAGCTCGAGTCAACTATCATCTCATAGAAATTGAGAGCGAATAATCTAATTGTTTTAGTAGAAACTAACTTGTGTACCTTAGTTCTTCCAAATTATTTCAAAAAACAAAGCATAACCATTGTTTCTGTGCGAAAACCAAGGCAAAACAATCTTTCACTCCTCGTGTCCTCCATGTTGTTTTACTGCATGGACGCGCGAGTACTGGTACTCAATTTGCTACTCGCTATCTATTGACGAATAGATATCGAGTAGAGTAGCCAATCAGATTGCAGCATTTGCAATAGAATACCAGTAAGTTTCTACTAATTATAGTTACTAATTAGTAGCGCATTCCAACAAAGTGGGCCGATACGTGTAAAAAAGCTGGAAACATTTCTTGATTCCTAGAAACTGCCATATTTTTATCCGTGATTTTTTGTGGGGGTTTTTCTTTTTTCTCACATTTTACTGTGCGCCCTCATGGCTGAGCCATTAACAGAACCACCTGTTATGAATTGTATGTTTATTGTTATTTTGTCAGTGGATTAACCTCGTTGGGACTTCGTGTCCGTTCGTTTGCCCCATATCATCCTCATTAATTATTGTTGTGATGTTCCTATATTTATCTTTGTTATATGTATTCATTTAGTTATTCACACAATTATTTATTCACAAGTCTCTGAATTAAATTCTCAAACTCATTAATAATTCATGAGCTAATTAGCCAATCAGAGAAAAATATTTGGTCATGTGTATGAGTTTTGAAACCCAGTAAAGGTCGCGCTAACTGAATTTATAATTAAGAAATCAGATAATAAACGGCACAAACAAAGAACCGTTTATTACCACATTTCTTAATTATAAATTCAACGTGAAACCATTGTCTAATCTAATATGCACCAATATCACCAAGTCCCTCTACTATAATTGACGATTGAGAAGCTATTACATAAACTCGTGTATCATATTTTACCAGGGGTTGCAAACACGAGAACAACAAAAATCACTCGGCCTATTTACCTCGTACTTTTCAATGTTCTCTCGTGTTTGTAAAACATTCGAAAACAACAAAAACGGCACTCGGCTTGCAGCCTCGTGATTTCCGTTATTCTCTCATGTTTTACAAACCCTCAAGAACAATGAAAATTACTCGGTTAACGGCCTCGTGATTTTCATTGTCCCCTAGTGCTTGTAACCCCTGGTGAAATACTCTCACTCATTTATGAAATATTACTTAAAAACCGTCTTAACTATATATTCATATTGGAAAATTTTTACCTTGATATCTCTTGATATAACACTAATTAAAGAGCCGTTGATAGAACTAACTAACTCATATTTCCTATTATTCACTTCTTTATCTGCTTGATGTCTTTTCCAATCTTCATAACCCTGGTGCACAAAAAAAAACTTAATTAAATTCCACAATATACGTACATTAACTTGTTTTAAAATGTCTGTGAAGTGAGAAATTCCGATAAAACAAATTTGAAACACATAATCCAAATAACCAATTTCCAAAAAATAAAATAATGTTGCATGGCCTTCCTGACATTACAAAATAAGGAAAGAGTGGAAAGAAGATACAGAACAGATGATAAGCCGTTGGATTATTACAGTCAAACCGGATGTTCTTTCCCGCGCGACCTTGCAATATTGACAGCACGGTACATGGTGACTTCTTGGCAAGTTAGTGAAATTGCTTAAAATTTGCATTTTAAATATCGAACTTCACATAATAGGAAGTTCTATTGAAAGTCAGAACAACTAACCCAAGTAAACTTCATGTTATATGAAATTCGATATTTAAAATGCGAATTTTTAGCAACTTGCCAAGGAGCCGTCGTGTACCGTTTGCAAAGTCAACATCGCAATCTTGCTGTCAATATTGCAAGGTCGCGCGGGAAACCGGTTTGATCAAACGATTATGTAAAGACTTAAAAGATATTAACACAAGGAGAAACTTGTATTGTTCATTGGTCCTACCGCAGCTTGGGTATTGTTCGCAGTTATGGTCACCAACCCAAATCAATCAAAAACTTCTTCTTGAAAACGTACAACGTCGGGCAACTAACTTTATCTTAAATTATCCTAAAAATTATCAATTTATTTCCGCTCGAGTACCGCAGAGATATCTGCGATTTAGTTTTTTTCCGTAAATGTTTACTTGGACAATGTAACTTAAATTTAGATAATTTTGTTCAAAGAAGACCTGAGCCTAGATACTCAATTAGGTCACATGACCCAAATAACTTTATTGAATTCAAATGTAGGACTAATTTTTTTTATCACTCATACTTCCCAGGGTTGTAAGGGCATGGAATTCCCTTCCTAGGGAAATCAAAGTGATAGACACTAATCTAGCTTTTAAAAGGGCAATTAGAGCTCATTTTTTAAGAAAGTTAAATAGTTACGAATCGACTTGTACATAGATATACACTGTGTGCGCGCGGTAGCGTTTCTGGGCGTTTTCGTACTGTTTCAAGTAAATTAGATGATTGTTTTCGATTCCCTCGAGAACGGTAAGCAGTGCGGGCGCGCTCGGGGGTGTTGCCGTGTGCACATGGTCATAGTTTGTATGTTTTATCCTAATATTGTATATACTGTAGTTGTATTCTTTTTGGTAGTCCATTTCAATTGGGGCTTTGCCCTGTTGAACAGGGCAAAGCCCCAATTGAAATGGACTACCAAGTGTTGGACCACCTTTCATCAGATTATATGCTTGTATTTGTATATTTGATGATTAAACTATTAAGCTAAAAAACTAAACTAACTAATGTTAAAATATATCCATTGTTGTTACACATATAGTTGCATCCAACTGCATACGTCAGCAAATACTCTAACCGATAAGTTACAGAGAACTTGAGAGTTTATAGCTCACAAACTATGCTGCAGATTTGCTTGAATTTTTGCGTGAATGCTCCCGTCCAGCTGATCTGTTCACTTCATAAACACTTAAAAAATTACTTATTTTAACTGACTGCAAGATAATAATCTTACTGCGTTTCCTTGGCAAGATAATATCATTTTAAACAAGAAGAGAAAGAGTTACATAACATAAAACAAGAACAGTTATCTTGACAGGATTTCACATACAATTTCATAAAAAGAATCCATAGCTTAGCGCTTTCAGGCCTGGCCAAACGCTTTCAACATTTCATTCAGCATCGTTGAATTCAACCGTGATTCAACATGTTGAAAGCGTTTGGCCACCCCTGTTGAATGATGTTGAACGAAATTTGAACATGTTCAAATTTTCGTTGAACACGCGTTCAACAATGTTGAACAATGTTGAATGAAATGTTGAAAGCGTTTGGCCACGCCTTTAGATTGACACTAAATGGAACCACTGACTGATCATGCCAGAAAATTAAGGTCTTCCTTAAGGTTTGCAAGGTCATTCCGGTAAGCCGTTCCCAAACCGCCAGAATAACAGAATTTATGCCACAAAAATAAAATAGATATCGTTAGAAAGCTATATTTCTTTGCTAAGCTTTCGGCCTGTTGACTCAGGCCTTCATCAGAGCAATGACAACAAGTTGTAAAGAAATATTAGCAAAGAAATATTTTACGTGGTGTTTCCACAAAACTTATTTATATTACTTTATCGCCATGAAAACGTTCAAAGAATTAAAAATAAAATAGATATCGTTAGAAAGCTATATTAATTTGTAGAAACGTCTATTAGTTGTATATTTGCTAAACAACGAATACTTACTTGTTTCAGAGCAGTAATGGCCACAACAAAACATAAAGGAAATATACTGGTTAATGGACTCACTGGGCTATCTATAAAAAGCTTAAGAAACAAATTTATACAAAGAATTAAACATGGGGAACTTGAGCAACGTAAATTGCAAAGTAATTCAGCTTATAATAAAACGCAGTGCAATATTTAAATATACCAAATCTTCAAGAGATGGTCAGTGAACATATATAGCATTGTCGCTATGTTATATGATCACAAACTGAGGACGTCCTGACAACCTTAGTCTTATACTACATAGCAATATTACATTATTTTCATCACTCAAAATAAAAGAATGACGAAGTAAAGAAATATTTGTCAACCTTATTACGGTAGAATCCCGAAAGCAGCGCCCCCCCCCCCCCCCCACCGAAAGTAGCGACAAATTTGAGATGTCTACAAAATTTTCAAAAGTAGCGGCCCCCAAGTCATCGCTTAATTAACTCAAAAGTGTTAAGTTTCAACTATCAACGTACCAAAGTGTATAACAGTCAGAGAGGGAAAAAAAAGGGAAAAGGGAAAAAAATGGGGGGAAAAATAAAAATGAAATGGCATAACGAAAAACTAAAGCATATTAAATGTGGTAAATAGGAAGGAACAAAGAAGAATATTCCCACAGTATGTGAACGTATTTTACCACCCGTAAGTAGCGGCCCCCCGTAAGTAGCGGCCCCACGAAAGTAGCGGCCCCCCGAAAGTAGCGGCCCCCCGAAAGTAGCGGCCCCCCGAAAGTAGCGGCCCCCCGAAAGTAGCGGCCCCCCGAAAGTAGCGGCCCCCCGAAAGTAGCGGCCCCCCGAAAGTAGCGGCCCCCCGAAAGTAGCGGCCCCACGAAAGTAGCGGCCCCCCGAAAGTAGCGGCCCCCCGAAAGTAGCGGCCCCCCGAAAGTAGCGGCCCCCCGAAAGTAGTGGCCCCCCGAAAGTAGCGGCCCCCCGTAAGTAGCGGCCCCACGAAAGTAGCGGCCCCCCGAAAGTAGCGGCCCCACGAAAGTAGCGGCCCCACGAAAGTAGCGGCCCCCCGAAAGTAGCGGCCCCACGAAAGTAGCGGCCCCCCGTAAGTAGCGGCCCCACGAAAGTAGCGGCCCCACGAAAGTAGCGGCCCCACGAAAGTAGCGGCCCCTCGAAAGTAGCGGCCCCCATAAGTAGCGGCCCCCCGTAAGTAGCGGCCCCCCGTAAGTAGCGGCCCTCCGAAAGTAGCGGCCCCCAACAGTGGATAAAACCGAAAGTAAGGGGGCCCGCTACTTTCGGGATTCTACGGTAACAACTCATAAGATTAGATAAAAACAAAGGAACTCACTACTGAGACGGAGTGTGATCAAACACTTCCATTAAATAGCGTACAGTCGAGCTGCTATTTATAGCACAAAATGCCGAGAAACAAACCAATCCGATCTATTGGACGCCGACAGACTGCAAGAATTATGGGTAAAAGCGGAAAAAGTAAAATAGTGACGTCATCACAACGGAGCGCTATAAAGCCAACTTAAATACACAAAATACAGATTCACTTGAAAATTGTGTTTCATTTGATATCAAAATACTTCGAAGGTGGTTGAAAAATCTCGGCTTCGCCTTGTTTTTCAACACACTTCTCGGTGTTTGAAATCAGAATCATATATAATAAACTAAATATCAGATTATAATATGGTATGTCACGCACGAGAAAGCATTCTTCACCACGGTAACAACATACCAAGAAATAAGAAGCACCTTCGAAGTGTTTAACCATAGTTAATAGAAAATATACATGGTTTGGAAACCCGGCAAACTTCAAAGCGGTTAACAATCAAGCTACGATTCATCTTGAAAGGTACACGAAGGTGCCAAATCCTTTGTTTTAGGTTTATCAATATTTAAACAGTACGGTTGACTGATTGAAGCCAAACGTTGCTATTGGATGATTGCTTCATTATACAGAAAACACAATATGTTCAGTAACCATGAAAGTGCAAACATTTCCATAAACCTGAACAAAAACATAAAACAATGACTTTTGCGAGCTTCCAAACCATGTATATTTTCTATTAACTATGGTTTAACTTTTGATAACGTTAATATGACTACTCATTTAAATAACAGTACAGTATATATGTTATCATGCAATGCTTACCTGAACCACACTGATACACAAGAAGTAGAAGTTGGCAATTCGCCTAAACTGTTCAAAAAGATTTTTTGGCAAGAAATTCCAGATGGTGTACTACAGAATAAAAAAAATAAAAAACAATGCTAAAAACAAATATTTTAAAATCTAATAGCAGACGTCCTGGGCAAAATTACAGTTGAAGACCTTCATCAAATGCTATTCATACAAAAATTATATTATTCAACAAATAAACATTCACCTCAGTTTTTGAGTCTGTTTAGCGCCAATAATAGACAAGTGCTATAACAAGAGCAAGTTGTATGTAGAAAATGACGTTTTGTGACGCATGCGCCAAATTCGCCTGTGGGTTTGTGCTAGAGTAAGGCTAAAGCATGAAGGACTGAGGGATAATTATCCTTACTTGCAGCCAGTGGCTGAATTGCGAAGGGCGCAGTTCAACGTGGCAGTGTCGAGGCATATCAAAGGCGCTCCAGGCAGCCGCCATACACAGTTCAGACTACGGATCACAGCTAAGATGCAGGTGTTGTTTTACGGAGGGAGGAAAACCAGAGAACCCGGCGAAAAACCCTCGAAGCACAGGAGAGATCAACTACAACTCTACCCACATGAGTTCCAAGCTCGACAACGGGGTTATTCCCAAGCGGTCACCCGACCGGGTACTAACCCCATCTAACCGGGCTTAACGTTTGGTGAGAGGCAGTGCGCTAGCAGCACACGCCAACCGTGCTTCCCAGACTTAAAGACAGTTTAATGTAATTTTTGTAAAAATACGTGAACTAAAAATATCAATTACGGAATAGCATCTAAAGAAGAAATCATCCATAGAGACAAAAGCCCCAAAGAAAGTTTCGCCTCAATTGTAAACGTAGATGACGAATTGGATAATGTACTATTCAACCACAATAATTGGCGAACCCTCGTAGAGGGTACTGGGATTTCGCACACAACGCTGAACAACCAAAACCAAACAGAGTCCAGTCACCTCAACACAACACAACACAACACAACACAACACAACACAACGCAACGCAACGCAACGCAACGCAACGCAACGCAACGCAACGCAACGCAACGCAACGCAACGCAACGCAACGCAACGCAACGCAACGCAACGCAACGCAACGCAACGCAACGCAACGCAACGCAACGCAACGCAACGCAACGCAACGCAACGCAACGCAACGCAACGCAACGCAACGCAACGCAACGCAATACAATACAATACAATACACTTTATTTAACGTGGTCGATACACTTAGCGTTAACGCTATTTTCCAGGTATGCCACGATTTAAACTAAATCAATATTAAGACAGTTGTACACAACTATAACTATTTTTACAATAAAATAACACTGTATAATCAAACCTGAATTTAAATTTAAATTTAATCTATTTAAAACGTTCTATAAACTACATATAAACTATAGTTCGTGTATAGCAGATAGTAAGTTCTTAAAAGTGTTTATATCTTTTGTTTGCCTCATTTCATCCGGCAGATTGTTCCAAAGTTTTGCTGCTGTGAATCTCCATGATTTTTGGCCATGTGTTGTTGTCTTTACTTTTGGAATTCTTAAAGAGTTTGTTTTCCTTAAGTCATATGGTGTATCTGTTTTTTCAATGAGTAAACTTCGACTGTCATTCAATTCTGTGTTGACCATTTTAAAAGTGGAGATTAAGATCTTTTGTTTGCGTTGTTGTTCTAGAGTCCTTAGATTCAGACGCTGTAAGAGTGTGTCATAGGGTGTTGATCTTTCGTTAAAGACAAATCTTAAGGCTCTTTCGTTAACTTTTTCCAGCTTGGCGATGTTTCGTGCGCTACAATTGTGCCATACCTCGGAACAATAGTTGAAATGAGGCAAGATAAAAGAAAAATATATATCCTTTTTTGTACAAAAAGGCAACGTTTTCTTCATCCTTTGTAAGACTGCTATCTGTTGGCTAGCCTTTCTGCATATTTTTTGAATGTGGTTGTTAAATTTCAATTTATTATCAAATATGACTCCAAGTAATTCTATTTGTTCAGAGTGAGGAATAATCGTGTCCTCGCATCGAAATGTTGGTGTCTCAGTTGATTTGTTTTTCTTTCCCAGGACCATACTCTGGTATTTTGCAACGCAACGCAACGCAACGCAACGCAACGCAACGCAACGCAACGCAACGCAACGCAACGCAACGCAACGCAACGCAACGCAACGCAACGCAACGCAACGCAACGCAACACAACACAAGAAATTGTAAGACAGGAACAATTTTGGATACTACAAGTAAAAGCCGCTATAGTGCAAGAGTTAAGTGAAGAGTGCTGGAGTGCTGAAGTTCAGTGGATGCTCCTGGAGCGCAGAAGTTAAGTGAAGGCTGATGGAGTGCAGAAGTGAAGTCAAGAGTGCTGGAGGGCAGAAGTTGAGTGAAGGCTGCTGGAGTACAGAAGTTAAGTGAAGGCTGCTGGAGTGCAGAAGTTCAGTGAAGGATGCTGGAGTGCAGAAGTTCAGTGAAGGATGCTGGAGTGCAGAAGTTAAGTGAAGAGTGCTGGAGTGCAGAAGTTAAGTGAAGGCTGCTGGAGTGCAGAAGTTAAGTGAAGAGTGCTGGAGTGCAGAAGTTAAGTGAAGGATGCTGGAGTACAGAAGTTAAGTGAAGGCTGCTGGAGTGCAGAAGTTCAGTGAAGGATGCTGGAGTGCAGAAGTTAAGTGAAGGATGCTGGAGTGCAGAAGTTAAGTGAAGGCGGCTGGAGTGCAGAAGTTAAGTGAAGAGTGCTGGAGTGCAGAAGTTAAGTGAAGGCGGCTGGAGTGCAGAAGTTAAGTGAAGGCTGCTGGAGTGCAGAAGTTAAGTGAAGGCGGCTGGAGTGCAGAAGTTAAGTGAAGAGTGCTGGAGTGCAGAAGTTAAGTGAAGGCGGCTGGAGTACAGAAGTTAAGTGAAGGCTGCTGGAGTGCAGAAGTTAAGTGAAGGCTGCTGGAGTGCAGAAGTTAAGTGAAGAGTGCTGGAGTGCAGAAGTTAAGTGAAGAGTGCTGGAGTGCAGAAGTTAAGTGAAGGCTGCTGGAGTGCAGAAGTTCAGTGAAGAGTGCTGGAGTGCAGAAGTTAAGTGAAGGCTGCTGGAGTGCAGAAGTTCAGTGAAGAGTGCTGGAGTGCAGAAGTTAAGTGAAGGCTGCTGGAGTAGAGAAGTTAAGTGAAGGCTGCTGGAGTGTAGAAGTTAAGTGAAGGATGCTGGAGTACAGAAGTTAAGTGAAGGCGGCTGGAGTGCAGAAGTTAAGTGAAGGCTGCTGGAGTGTAGAAGTTAAGTGAAGGCGGCTGGAGTACAGAAGTTAAGTGAAGGCGGCTGGAGTGCAGAAGTTAAGTGAAGGCTGCTGGAGTGCAGAAGTTAAGTGAAGGATGCTGGAGTGCAGAAGTTAAGTGAAGGCTGCTGGAGTACAGAAGTTAAGTGAAGGCTGCTGGAGTGCAGAAGTTAAGTGAAGGCTGCTGGAGTGCAGAAGTTCAGTGAAGGCTGCTGGAGTGTAGAAGTTAAGTGAAGGATGCTGGAGTGCAGAAGTTAAGTGAAGGATGCTGGAGTACAGAAGTTAAGTGAAGAGTGCTGGAGTACAGAAGTTAAGTGAAGGCTGCTGGAGTACAGAAGTTAAGTGAAGGCTGCTGGAGTGCAGAAGTTAAGTGAAGAGTGCTGGAGTGCAGAAGTTAAGTGAAGGCTGCTGGAGTGCAGAAGTTAAGTGAAGGCTGCTGGAGTGCAGAAGTTAAGTGAAGGCTGCTGGAGTGTAGAAGTTAAGTGAAGGATGCTGGAGTGCAGAAGTTAAGTGAAGGCTGCTGGAGTGTAGAAGTCAAGTGAAGGCTGCTGGAGTGTAGAAGTTAAGTGAAGGATGCTGGAGTGCAGAAGTTAAGTGAAGGCTGCTGGAGTGCAGAAGTTAAGTGAAGGCTGCTGGAGTGCAGAAGTTAAGTGAAGGCTGCTGGAGTGCAGAAGTTAAGTGAAGAGTGCTGGAGTGCAGAAGTTAAGTGAAGGATGCTGGAGTACAGAAGTTAAGTGAAGGCTGCTGGAGTGCAGAAGTTCAGTGAAGGATGCTGGAGTGCAGAAGTTCAGTGAAGGATGCTGGAGTGCAGAAGTTAAGTGAAGGCGGCTGGAGTGCAGAAGTTAAGTGAAGAGTGCTGGAGTGCAGAAGTTAAGTGAAGGCGGCTGGAGTGCAGAAGTTAAGTGAAGGCTGCTGGAGTGCAGAAGTTAAGTGAAGGCGGCTGGAGTGCAGAAGTTAAGTGAAGAGTGCTGGAGTGCAGAAGTTAAGTGAAGGCGGCTGGAGTGCAGAAGTTAAGTGAAGGCTGCTGGAGTGCAGAAGTTAAGTGAAGGCTGCTGGAGTGCAGAAGTTCAGTGAAGAGTGCTGGAGTGCAGAAGTTCAGTGAAGAGTGCTGGAGTGCAGAAGTTAAGTGAAGGCTGCTGGAGTGCAGAAGTTCAGTGAAGAGTGCTGGAGTGCAGAAGTTAAGTGAAGGCTGCTGGAGTGCAGAAGTTCAGTGAAGAGTGCTGGAGTGCAGAAGTTAAGTGAAGGCTGCTGGAGTAGAGAAGTTAAGTGAAGGCTGCTGGAGTGTAGAAGTTAAGTGAAGGATGCTGGAGTACAGAAGTTAAGTGAAGGCGGCTGGAGTGCAGAAGTTAAGTGAAGGCTGCTGGAGTGTAGAAGTTAAGTGAAGGCGGCTGGAGTACAGAAGTTAAGTGAAGGCGGCTGGAGTGCAGAAGTTAAGTGAAGGCTGCTGGAGTGTAGAAGTTAAGTGAAGGATGCTGGAGTGCAGAAGTTAAGTGAAGGCTGCTGGAGTGCAGAAGTTAAGTGAAGGCTGCTGGAGTGCAGAAGTTAAGTGAAGGCTGCTGGAGTGCAGAAGTTCAGTGAAGGCTGCTGGAGTGTAGAAGTTAAGTGAAGGATGCTGGAGTGCAGAAGTTAAGTGAAGGATGCTGGAGTACAGAAGTTAAGTGAAGAGTGCTGGAGTACAGAAGTTAAGTGAAGGCTGCTGGAGTACAGAAGTTAAGTGAAGGCTGCTGGAGTGCAGAAGTTCAGTGAAGAGTGCTGGAGTGCAGAAGTTAAGTGAAGGCTGCTGGAGTACAGAAGTTAAGTGAAGGCTGCTGGAGTGCAGAAGTTAAGTGAAGGCTGCTGGAGTGTAGAAGTTAAGTGAAGGATGCTGGAGTGCAGAAGTTAAGTGAAGGCTGCTGGAGTGTAGAAGTCAAGTGAAGGCTGCTGGAGTGTAGAAGTTAAGTGAAGGATGCTGGAGTGCAGAAGTTAAGTGAAGGCTGCTGGAGTGCAGAAGTTAAGTGAAGGCTGCTGGAGTGCAGAAGTTAAGTGAAGGCTGCTGGGGTGCAGAAGTTAAGTGAAGGCTGCTGGAGTGCAGAAGTTAAGTGAAGGATGCTGGAGTGCAGAAGTTAAGTGAAGGCTGCTGGAGTGCAAATTTTACAGCTTCCAGTATTGCATAGTGTGCAGACACAAATATAAACAATATTTTAGAAGATTCATAATTAATAATCAAACCTTTGAAGAAACAACTGCATTGTCGGGAAACCGGTTATATTGTCTGGCAATTTCAACATTGTGTTCCGGTAATCGTTGCAAAAGGTATACAGTTCGGAATTCTCCTTCATAATTGCCTGACCAACAACCCTAACATAAATAATAATAAGTTATTAAATTACTTTGTACTTTGACCATGTTAATAATTATACACAGAGTATAAGCTTTACTATACATGAAAAAACGTAGTCTGTACCAGAGCCAATATAAGATCTGTTCAAAAACTGTAAGGACCGCCCATATGCGCATGGCGCGCGTCCTTCCGTATGACCGACGACATTGTCTGTTGCTATATATATATATTTAACAAATAAAACATAAAGCTCCGTGCGTATGTACTCTTATAAAGGCACGTTTGACGTCATTCGTGTTCAAATGACGTCAAACGTACCTTTATAAGAGTACATATGCACAGGAGCGGTATGTTTTATTTGTTTTATAAAATAATAATAAGAAAAATCAAACTAAAAGTAAGGTAGTTTTGGAATTTGGCGGGCTAATTTTCCGGCCAGCTGACGCCATTCTACGTCATTCATGAGCTATGTTCTCTTATAAAGGCACGAAGCTCAGCCAAACAGAGAGTGCGTAGAGGACACCTTATTTTATAAATATATATATATATATATATATATATATATATATATATATATATATATATATATATATATATAATATATCAGGTATGATCCAGTATTATATCAGCATATCAGTATCATACTAATTGTCATCACAACAGACTGTTCAAAACTGACAGTGTCAGACTGTAGCAATCTGTTAGTTTACAAGAGCTGTACCAGACTAGTACGGCATACTGATACACGTACGTCGACCACAGAACTGTTGTAGTATGTACAGGAAACTAATAGACTGCTACATGGTCAGATCTGAACATGTCGACGGGCAATGCGAAACCACGCCCTCAAGCGAGCTGGGAAAAGCAAACAGAGTATTTTACTCTTTTCGGGTCTTTGATCTTTCCAGCGTGCTGAATTCATCAGCAGCACCAGAAATTTGGGTCATTTGTGCCGCCGCCCTAGGTCGCCTATAATAATATTATGCATTCTAATGCCTTTGGTTCTTTTGTATTCTAGTGCATTCTCATTATTCAGGTCATTGAGTTCTTTGGAATTTGCCTAAATCGTGAATGTATGTATATGTAAACAACCTGTAAACGACTAAGAACTGTGAAATCAAGGAAATTCAAACGCTTTTAAAAGTACTGTGCTAGGGACAAATCAGGATCTATATGCGCTCTCGAAGTAGACTGAATCATGCCAAATGCATCGCGAGCTGTGCACTTCACATCGCCTGTAACGTTGTTGGTCAATTTGGCCAATTTCTAGCACCTGTTTACAAAGATTACTATGGCTAGTGGCACTTTTAGTGCAAAAATAAGACAAGCTAGGGAAGTAATTTGTCGTCTAGGTAAGCAAATGTTTTTTAGTTATAACTGTTGCTTAGTCCATGCTGAAGTCAGATGGAGCTCCGCAAAGAAGAAATATATCACCGTTTAAGCAAAATTTAAATTATTGTGTGCTCTCTTTATTATTTACTGTTGAGAATCTCCATTATTATGGTCGTTAATGCGCACGCGCGCCACCATCTTGTCCCAAATTTCTGGTAATGGAGAATCTTCTAAATATATCAAAACATTTCTTAACGTACTCCTGCCAGAATCCAGCCCTTTACCAGGGAAGCCTTGCCGCATCTTCTCCCGAACGTCCTGGAGACAAGGTTGCTTGCAGGCGTACCTTGAGCCAGCATTATTCTAAATCCAGGGCTAAATCCCACTGAAACACCCACGCATGCTAAAAGAGCGCGAATATTTTAGCCAACAGAAAAGCAGAAGTCTTTAGTGGTTATGCCATGTTACCAGGCAAGTTACTGATACGATATCATAGCAGGCTGAACACTAAGGGCCAATACATGGATCGCGAATGTCGACTGCGCATCAGAATGACGCGTTCTGAGTCGGGATAAAACTTAATTAACTTCATAACATCAGGCTAAAGTTGCAGTTTCATTTTCATTTTCATTTACATTTCTGAACTCATTGTACTGAATTCCTCAGCCTAATGTTATAAATTGAAATAAGTTTTATCCCGACTCAGAACGCGTCATTCTGATGCGCAGTCGACATTCGCGATACATGTATTGCAAGAACGCTGTTTAACTGTTGCTTACGATAATCAAAGTTTTAAAACACCCATAGGTGCGTTGCCAAAATGCTGACATGTCAATCAATACTTAAACAACATGTAAGAAGTACTGTATGCTCTACTCCTCTAGTGCTTTATGCATTAGTCGACGACAGTTAATTAAGTTAAATCTTGTTTAAGTTAACCACTGTCTAATCCTTATTTCTTAAACACTGTCTAACTAAATCCCCATTTCTGCAATTGGTCCTACGTTTTTCCGTAGCTGGGCTGTGGGACTGGAAACTATGCTGGCTTCATGACGTAAGAGGAGCTGTGTATTATAACTGCATCAGACACAATGCTACAATAAACAAAAAATCGCTACATTTTTCTGACGTGTAGATTGTGTTTCTCTGTATATATGTCGTACGATCAACACATTATTTCTGCCTGCAACATGTCAACAGTCTACTAGCTGATATGACATTAATGACCGTATTGCAGACCTGATCGAGAGGAGCACGGTTGGCGTGTGCTATTAGGGCGCTGCCTCTCACCACTGCAGTAAGTGCGCAAAACCAAAACCTAGGTGTTAGCCGTAATCCGTGGTCCGATGTCGTATGGAGGCTGCCTGGAGCGCTTTTAATATGCCTTCGACTCAGCCATGTTAAAAAATTTCAAATGTGTAAATTGCTCTTGAAAAGCCGTAATTAAATTTGTATTTGTATGTACAGTATATATGTATTTTCAGGAAACTGGAATTAAAATTAGACATGCACATGCAAGCACAGCTCAAAAAAAGGTCCATACATTCACGTCCTGGCACGCCCTAACCTTACTATTTCCATTCCCTAATTTCAATACACATTTTTGCTTTGGTTTTCACTCCGAACAAATTATCTTAATTTAGACTACCCCCTATTTCATTTGTTCCTATATATGCACTAAAAGCTTATTAACAGAGTGTGAGGTCTGTACGAGGTTTTCATACATACCGACAACCTCGTCCCCAGGGCATTTTGCCTCCACGTTGGGAGGTCGGCGAAAATGGCCCTGGCATCGGCTGGTCGATTCTATAATCGGATTGGCCTGTTTAAAAACTTGATTAATTCAGATACAGTGTAATTTATTCATCAAAATATGAATTGCAATAAATCCACTCTGCGAAGTTCATCCAAAGAATTGTAACGATAGCTTTGGTTAAAGTCAAGAACAACATTAGATATATGTTTCTTCCCGACATTTAAATGTATCCTGGATAATCGTGGGGAGTATCATGATGAATAATGCTAGCCAGTTGCATTTATGATAAAGGTTCACATGAGTGATTCGGCAGAGCGTTAAATATTTCTCATTTATTATTCATGTATACGTATTATACAAAAACGAAACACAAAGACCGCATAAATTTTCTTGCCAAAACACCCCAAAATACTGGGTGTCACGTGACCAGCCGATGCCAGGGCCATTTTCGCCGACTCCCAACGTGGAGGCAAAATGCCCTGGGGACGAGGTTGACATACCGAGCAAGGAAGAAGCAAAGTTTGTGTAGCTCCACTTGGCCAGGTTAAAGCAAAGCTGAGCGTGAGAGTGTTGTTGTTGCTGTGTCTGTTCGGAGCAAATTTGCGCGAACATTTTTTTGAGGGGAGGAGGGGCGGGTCCATGTCCCCCAAGAAAAATTTTGAATTTTGTGAAACCCAATCTGAGTGCATTTGGCCACAATATATCTAGGATATTCCCAAAAAATTAATTAGACATTTTTAAAGATAAACTAGTCGTTGGATCAAGAATTAAAGCTCTCGGAAATGACATTTGAGATTATTTAAAAAAATCATTCAATAGATCGTTTTACATAATATTAAATTAAAGAGATATATTTTACACATTTTTGGTGAAGGAAAATTCGAGTGTAGAATATATACGTGGAATTTACTTTGAGTCAGCCATATTTGCTGTTCGGTGCCGAATCGCGCCAATTTCGTTCCCAGAGCAACCTTCGATTCCTTATGGCCACTGTTGCATGAAAAAGCTCAACCCCAGCCTCATGTTGCACAGGGTCTTTTCTCCGTATGAGGTTGGTTGCAAGGTATGCAGATGATATGGCACATGTCTTCTCGAAAGGTTTCATTAATTTTTAGTTGCGAGGTATGCGAAGGATTTTTAGAAGGATTTCTAGCGTATACTATTTAATTTTGGAAAAACGCTCAACAAGCAAACCTGAGGCGTGCGACCAATTAGATCACTGCCGTGCGTGTGAGTGAGCGTGAGAATTATCACTGAGGCGTGTCACAACTCACACGCCCAAGGCGTGACCGATAGGACTTTTATTCTCACGGCTAACACCAGGCAATGTAATTAACTTGTTCGCATTCTTTGAATAAGCTATGTGCCATTTTCTTTTACTGTGCACACTACCACTTGTCTAACTTGTCAAGTCCACTACCTGATTAGTCTACTTTCAATAGTATGCAGCAAAATAACACTGCTGTTAGTTCCAATTTTAGGGAAGTCAATGAATTTCAAAATTACTGTTTATTTCTCATCAATCAGTAGCCGAGTTTAATGTCAAAATTATATTTAAAACGGTATACACTATAATATGAATTTATATAGTGGCAGTAGAGAGATGTATGCTTACTCACAATTAATATTTAATAAATCAACTCATAGTATATTCTCACAAAATATAGATTGAATAATCATTATTTTATTACGGACGACATTTGCATTTTAATAAGTATATACACATAATTTATTGTTTATATTTTTAGATGTCTGTGTGTAGATTTGTGTGGAGGGGATTGTCCTTTCTCCACTTAGTGTACTTTAGACTAACACATATTCCTGCCTGAACCAGCTTCTTTATTGTTTTACTCGGTCATACTAATTACCGACAAAAACCGACAAAAGCCAACAAAAACCGACAAAAGACCGACAAACAGGGCCATACCCTGGTGGAAAACCTGGGCAGGATCCTACAGGATCCTGTAGGATCCTGTAGGATCTTGTTTAGGAACAGGATCCTGTTCAGGATCTTACACAAGAACAGGATCCTGTGTAGGATCCTAAACAGGAATTTAATTCTCTTCAGGATCCTACAGAAAAACAGGATCCTGTTCAGAATCTTACGCAGGAACAGGATCCTGTTTATGATCCTAAACAGGAATATACTTCTCTTCAGGATCCTACAGAAAAATAGGATCCTGTTCAGGATCCTGAACAAGAAATAGGTGTCTTGCTCAGGATCCTACAGAAAAAACAGGATCCTGAACAGGAATCAGATTTCTCTTCAGGAGGTTAAGTAGGAACAGGATCCAGTGTAGGATCCTATACAGAAACAGAATTATTTTCAGGATCCTGGACAGGATCAATTCCTGTTCAGGATCTTGTACAGGATGTTATAGAATCCTACACAGAATTTCTTTCAGGATCTTGTACAGGATCTTAGACAGGATCTTGTACATGATCTTATAGGATCCTACACAGGATCTTGTAGGATCCTGTACAAGATCCTATTTAGGATCTTGAGTAGGTTCCTGAACAGGATCCTGAATAGGATCCTGGTAGGATCTTATTTAGGATCCTGGCTGAAATTTCCACCAGGGTAGGCAGGATTCTTTAGTCAGGGGAGCAGTATAGACTGCCCAATTTCCAGGGGTATGCTCCATAGAGATCATAATATAAGTACTGAGTTTACTCATCTCTAATGCCAGACAATTTGTAATAATCACTAAAGGAAGAACCCTCAGCCATCCTAGGCAGAACGTTTGTGTTTACTTATCTATTTAACTCTTTCCTGTTTTTAGTTGAAAGTGCTAATAGTAGTCAGTGCAAGGCAAACTTGTACTTGAGTAAGCTAGCATGCAGCAACAGAACAAGTTTTGTTAAAAGCAGAATCTTGTCATTTTGCATATACATGTATAATTACAGCTGCAGCTTAACTCAATGCCATAATTTCAGAGCCATATAATTATGTAATAATTATGACATCACAATGTTCATTACAATATATAACTAAAACTTCACTTTTAATTAGCATACATTATGATGGCAGTTTACTATAAAAGCAAAACAATTTTATTTCAAAGCTACTGTAGTAGTGGATTGAATACAACTGTCCCACTACTGCTTTGAAATAGACCATTTGCACATTGATGTACGATGGTGTTGGGTGACTACAACTACCAGTGAGAATACTTTGCCAGTATTGTAGGGTTTCGGTTAAAAGGGATGACTCAAAAGGACCCATCCAATCTTCTCACAGCTTTTCCAAAATATGTCGTCAAATATGGTTTTTGCCAAATTTGTCATCAAGTTTCACTCATGATCTCGAGTCTCAAGTCTCATCTTTTCAATACCCTAACCACATAAACCCTACATGTATATAACCCTCATAAAAAATCTAGTTTACCCCATTTCTTGGAAAAGCCACAAAAGGACCGGACAGGTCTGGCCTGTGAGTCATCCCTTTTAGCCAAAGCCATAAAATACTGGCAAAGCATTCTGGTAGTTGTAGTCACCCAGCACCATCTCACGACATCGTCACATGCAAAATGGTGTTAAAGTATACGTTTAACAGTGTAGAAAACGCGTGACGCTTGAATGGACTACATGATGTAGAAACTTTAATAGAAACAACTGAGAGTTCAATCTATATGTCTAGTACATAAGATAACTACAACAACAGGAAGTAAGCCCCTCAGAGAGCGTCTGGATAAATAACTATCTGTCAAGATGATTGATGTTCTCTTATTTTCGCACGTTAACCTGAATTAATATTAACACTCCCTCTCGAAAATAGAGAACTATATATGTAAGTCTTTAATCTAATAAAGTATTATCGTGTCCGTCAACTATTCAGATAACATTAGTTACGCCCATAAGGTCTCTGAAACGTTGAAATAAAGTCTTTCCTAATGCTTTAGTTAATAGGTCTGCTACCATCTGGTCTGTAGGACAATGTTCCAAGGTGATTTCGGAATTGTCGACCTTTTCACGAATGAAATGATGCTTGATGTCGATATGCTTCGTTCTGGAATGATACTTTGGATTCTTGGATAAGGCTATTGCTCCTTGGTTGTCCTCTTTGATGATTGTACTTTCTTCTTGAACAAAGTTGAGATCATGAAGTAATGCACATAACCACACTGCTTCTTGACATGCAAGGGATGCTGCAACATATTCGGCTTCTGTTGAAGATAAAGCCACGGTACTTTGTCGTTTACTAGCCCAGCTAATAATTCCACCACACAAAGAAAATAGATATCCCGACTGAGATCTCCGTCCATTTGGGTTACTACCCCAATCAGCGTCAACAAATCCAGATACTCGTACTGTATCTAGCTTAGAACCATCGAATTTAATTCCATAATCCATTGTTCCTTTAATGTAACGCAGGATTCGCTTTGCTGCTTTCCAATGTTCAAGGCCTGGATTTGAACAGAATTGACTAACCACTCCTAAAGCATGTGCAAGGTCAGGTCTTGTACCAGTTACTGCATAGGTCAGACTACCAACAAGTGCTTGATACTTGGTCTTCTCTATCGGATCTCCCTCATTTGGCAATAACTTTGTGCTTTGATCAAGAGGAGTTGAGACTGGTTTGCAATTCTCCATTCCAAACTTCTTTAGTAAGCTTGTGAGATACTTGATTTGATGCAGCAGCATGAGCTTCTTGTTTCGTTTGCGTTCGATCTGGATTGCAAGACAGTAGTGGACTTCTCCAAGATCTTTCATTTCAAATCGGCTCTTCAAAGCTTCTTTCTCTGTGCGCAACATCTTCTTGCTGTTACTTGCTATTAATAAGTCATCAACGTACAAGGCTACCAACATGAAACTGTCTCCCTCTCGCTTTATGTAGAGACATGGGTCGGACTTGCACTGTATATACCCTGAATTCTTGAGAAATTCGTCGATTGTATTGTACCAACATCTAGATGCTTGCTTTAGACCATAGATGCTTTTGTTCAACTTGCAAACCAAATGTTCTTGGCCTTTCTCAACATACCCTTCAGGCTGCGTCATGTAGATTTCTTCTTGTAATTCTCCGTTAAGAAATGCTGTGGAAACATCCATTTGATGAACTTCTAAGTTCAACTGATTTGCTAATGCGAGGATCGTACGGATTGATGTGTAACGTGCTACAGGAGAAAATGTTTCCTCGTAGTCTAGACCAGCTTCTTGTGAAAAACCTTTTGCAACAAGACGGGCTTTATGTCGCTCAATAGATCCATCAGCATTGTATTTCACTTTGAAAACCCACCGACAATCAACTGCATTGCGTCCTTCCGGGAGTGGTACAAGTGTCCAAGTGTTATTCTTTACGAGAGATGAGTATTCATTGTCGAGAGCTTCTTTCCATTGTGCTTTATCAGGTGAAGTTAAAGCTGCTTCAAGTGTTGTAGGCTCTTCAGAAATACCTTCTGTACTGCTACATGCAGCATTGTGTTTCCACCAATCACCAGTGATTGCACCATCTCTATAGGGTGGCATTCTACTTCGCTCTGAACGGCGTGGCAATTGTTCTGACTCTTCTTGATGGTTGTCAGTTTCTTGTACTTCAGTTTCTTCTTCAGCATCGTCATTGGTAACTACACTTTGATCTTCATTTACTGGCTCCTCTGGAAAATCTCCTGCCGCTTGCTTGTCAGCTTCTTGTTGGTTGCTTTCCTCAGCATCATCCTGGCGAATTACACTTTGTTGTTTCTCTGGCTCTTCTGGCGACTCTTCTTCCATTGCTTGTTCTTGGTTGTCAGGTGCACGTTCCAAACCCTTGGTGTACTGTGGTGCTCTGACACGTTCGTCAAAGTTATTCTCCTCAAACAGGACATCTCTGGATAAATGCACTTTTCTTGCTTTAGGATCCCATAGTCTATATGCTTTGCTCTCGAGGCTATATCCAATGAAAATGCATTTCTTTGATTTAGCGTCCCACTTCTTTCTGGTTTCTTTGGCGATGTGCATGTAAGCGTTGCACCCAAAAACTTTCAAGTTTGAAATATCTGCTTTTTTGCCCATGAAACTCTCATAAGGGGTCATATTTGCCACTGCAACGGTTGGACTACGATTTCTAAGCATAACTGCAGTTGCCACAGCTTCACCCCAGTACCCATAATCAAGTCCTGCATTGTGCATCATTGATCTTGCTGCTTCTTGTATGGCTCTGTTCATTCTCTCGGCGACTCCATTCTGCTGTGGTGTTCGAGGAATGGTCAACTGCCTCTGGATTCCTTTCTTGCAGAGGTAGTCAACAAATACTTTCGAGGTGTATTCTCCACCATTATCTGAACGCAAGATCTTGATATTCTTTCCAGTCACATTCGTAACCATTGCTTCATACTCCTTGAATTTCTCGAAGACTTGATCTTTATGTTTCATGAAGTAGACTGCTGTGAATCTGGACTTATCATCAATGAATGTTACGAAGTAACGATTTCCTCCATGACTCTTCGTTTGCATGGGACCACAAACATCGCTATGAACAATCCCTAGGATTTCGGTTGCTCGAGTTGCTTGTTCTTTAGGAAATGACATCCTGTTTTGCTTGCCCTTTGCACAACCATCGCAAAACGTTGATTCTTGTGAAGACTTGAATTTCAAACCTTGGACAAGTTCCTCGTCTCGTAGCTTCCTCAGGTTCTTTAAGCCCAAATGTCCGTATCTTTGGTGCCATAAATGTTCTGAGCACTCTCCGGTAGCAGCGTTGACATTATGTGACTTTTCCTTCACTTCAAGGACATCAAGAACGAAGAGGTTATCACTCACTTTACCAGAACCCACCAGATTTCCACTCTTGTCTATGATGACACACTTTTGCTGATCAAACGACATAGCATGTCCTTTCTTGGTGATGGCACTAACAGAAAACAGATTTTTGGCTAGGTCTGGCACATACAAAACATCTTGTAATTCAGCTTGCTTGTAATTCTCGCCAACTTTGACTTGTAAACAAACTGACCCTTTTCCAAGTGCTTCTATTACTCGGTTGTCTCCTAAGCGTACTTTCTCTGGAGTAGCAAATTCGACATAATCTTCCATTGAATCCTTTTGATGAGACATGTGCTGTGAAGCGCCTGAATCTATATACCACGTCGAACTGTTGTTGGCATGTTTCGAACTCCAAAATAAAGTGTGTTGTTCCACGGTAACAGTAGATTTACTCGCACAAGACGCATTGGCTTGAGTTCCTTTCTTTTCTTCAGATTGAACTTTCTTCGGTTTCCGGCAATCTCTAGCCCAATGTCCTAGTATCCCACAATTGTAGCATTTCCCTTTCTTCTTACCTTTAGGCTTTTCGTGTTGTTTACCTTTCGATGCGAGAAGAGCTTTCTCTGTATTGTCAACAGGAAGAGAAATTTCTTTACGCTTGTGTTCTTCATGAAGTAATCTTGCAGTGACGAATTCCAGTTTTAAATCCTCAGCGCGAGACTCCAAAGCCATGATTAAATTATTAATTCACGGTGGTCGGTTGCTAGGCAGATTACTCCCGCATCAAGCGCTTGGTCACGTGACCATCATTGCTATGGCGCGGCTATTATTCATGAGTGGCAAATTAGTATCTTTTCAGGCACTTTTTTCTCCCTCGTTCCGAAGTGAAATTGTTTCAGTTCTGTTGCGTTATAGTTTGCTGTGTTGTAGGAAGTGATATATGAATGTAGCTTTTCGAAATATAACGTTTAATATTTTGAAAATGCCGGGAGAACAGACCCCAATCTGGGGGGAATTTAGGGTTTACACGGCCACTGAGTGCGTCAAAATTTACCGAGGAGGGGCTCCCAAGGAGCAGATGGCTAAATCATTAGTTTTGACTTTTATACTCCCCCTCGGTAGCGCTTCTTGTTCGAGCAAAGTTTCAAAAACCGGAAAATATCGCATATTTTCGTCGATTTCTTGCGAATACTTCCTTAATAGTTTTACACGGCAAAAAATCTAAAATCAAACTTGAAGACTGAAGTACTTTTGATCAGTTGAGCTGGATTCGAGCACAAATAAACGGTAAGAAATTACACTGTAAACCCTGATCATTTGCATATTTATGGTTTATGCTTGTGCGGCCATATTGGATTTCCTTCCCCCTCAGCTCGTTTCACTAACGTTTGGCGTGATATTGTTCTTTGTAGCTCACCATGTCTATGCAAAAGAAATAAAAAAATGCACTAAAAGCCCAAGTCATGTAGGAAAATGTAATTCGGAGAGAAGCTTGCCCAAATTCTGGGAGAAATCTCCCATATATTTTCCCTCAAGCGAAGCCAAGCTGAAGTTTCGAGAAAGGCAGAGGAAGTCGAAACTCAACAAACAGAGATAATTAACGCCGAGTTTCAACTGACGACAAAAAGAAGAACTACAGGAACTTGCCAAATGTACTGAAGAACAAACTACCATAGGCAGTGAGTTACTGATGCAAAGACAACAAACTAAAAAATAGATATAAACTTTAAAACTATAATGTTTTAATATATTGTTATTACAATAATGAGTAATAGTAATAATAATAATAATTTTATTGATGTCATATTGATGAACACTGCTATAAAATCATATATGAACATATCTATAAAATATTTTTTGGTAACAAAAACAGCCTTGGACAATGCTATATTAAAGAAGGAAGAGGTGGATAGGGGAGTAGGAAATTAAAAGAACTATTAAATGTCCAGTATGAAAAACTAAAGACATTACTGGACCAAAAAGGATTTGCTCACACTCACTGGCAGAATACAGCAACAATATTTGCAATGATTACTTCAAATTCATCCAGTGTGCACTACAGGAGAAGGAAGGACAGCCAGAATGTCCTTGAGTACATTCATGGTGGTGAAGAAGGGGCATTGTATGGGGCCTGGGATGTCTTGGCATTTGGTGCTAAAAGGGGGATGATGGACAGCTTTATTTCAAGCTATAAAAGAGGAAAGTACCTGGAAGTGGGACCAGTTAGTTGTTGTTCAACTCATATTTATCTGCTGAGGCCAGACCGGTTAGTTGTTGTTCCACTCATATTTATCTGCCCAGGCTAGACCGGTTAGTTGTTGTTCAACTCATATTTATCTGCCCAGGCTAGACCGGTTAGTTGTTGTTCAACTCATATTTATCTGCCCAGGCAAGACCGGTTAGTTGTTGTTCAACTCATACTTATCTGCCCAGGCTAGACCGGTTAGTTGTTGTTCCACTCATATTTATCTGCCCAGGCTAGACCGGTTAATTGTTGTTCAACTTCTAGTTATTACCCTAAAGCACACCAGACTAGTCAATGTTGTCAAAAAGGCCAAGTTATATGGCCCAGGACAGACCAGTTATTAACTTCTGTAATGTATTACATACATGAAAATTATTTATGACTAATCATTCAACCAGTTCAGTTTCTTAGTATTTAGTTTAGTTTTTTTTAAAGGATTTTCACTCTACTTCTTACTCACAATTAAACATTTTAATTGTAATTATATATCCATTAAATAAAACATTTTATGTATTTGCAGTACATCAGTACATGTAAACATTGAATTCTTATTTCAGTAATGCAGAGTTCATTAATGCTTTTACACACCTTACATGTACTTAAACTTGTTTCAATTAATTAATGAAACACACTATGAAGATATTGTATTTTAAACTATAGTTTACTTTAACTATTTTAAAGTTATTATGGCATAACAACAAAATTTGAGTTGGTAGCTAGCATTAACTTGAACTTTTATAATAGAAGCAAAATTAAAAGAGAAATAATAATTTGGATTTGAAGTAAAAATTCGACTTTGGGATTTGTGTTTTAATGGCGAGAAAAATTCGTATTAAAAACGCTGAACATAAATCGTTGATATTTCTTCGTTTATATATCCAATATTCAAATCAGAACGCTGAGCCTGAACGCACTGTTTAACGGCGGCTCTGAAATGTTTCCAAACATTTCGCAACACCAAACTTCATTTGAACTAACAAATCTTTTCGATACTTCATTGTTCAACATATCGGGGTGCAGTTGTCTAGTGTTGTATAGCTCAGACTCCTCCATCAATGCATGATGAATGTTACTTTTGAGTTTTGAGTCTTCAAATCCGCCATTGTTTCACGCTAAAACCTTTCCCACTGAGAAACCGCTGGAAATCGTAGCCCGCGCTTTAGGGAGAAAAAGCCTTAGCAACCGACCACCGTTATACGAATCAGGAAGACTACATAACAACGTTGCAACTTGATCATCTTCGGAAATTGGAGCGCCTACAGCCTCAAGTTGTTCTGCCAAAGCTTTCAACTTGTTGATATGCTCCGTCATCGTATCGTTCTCGGCCATTGTCATTGTAAAATACCTCTTACGCAGAAATAACTTATTCGCTAACGATTTTACCTCGTAGTGGCTTTCCAGTTTACACCAGGCTTCCTTTGAAGTGTTCGCAGATCGAACCAACGCTAGTTGTTCATCTCCCAGAGATAAACAAATCGTCGCTAGCGCTTTACGGGCACGTCGTTGAAATTGTCGTCGTTGAGCTTCAGTAGTTCCTTCTTCGGCAGGTTCTACCTCATCGCCAGTCACGATGCCCCAAAGATCCTTGTCTTCAAGAACCATTTGCATTTTGAATTTCCACAAATGAAAATTCGTTCCATTGAACTTCTCGATGCGAGACAGCGCCGTTTCTTCGTTTGAAGCCATGCCAACATTCTCAGGTTACTTTCGCAAATAATAAATGTCGTACATCCAAGTTGCCCAAACTTAGCTCTGGGCCCATAACCTGTTAAAGTATACGTTTAACAGTGTAGAAAACGCGTGACGCTTGAATGGACTACATGATGTAGAAACTTTAATAGAAACAACTGAGAGTTCAATCTATATGTCTAGCCCATAAGATAACTACAACAACAGGAAGTAAGCCCTCAGAGAGCGTCTGGATAAATAACTATCTGTCAAGATGATTGATGATGTTCGCTTATTTTCGCACGTTAACCTGAATTAATATTAACAAATGGCCCACTGCCTTTTCAAACCAAGGTAACTGGCTTATGGCACAGCACAAGCCGGAAGAGGAAAGAAAGAAGAAGAAAGAAAAAGAAAAGAAAGAAGAAAAAAGAAAGAACATAATGTGTAGTACTTGCAATATATATATATCATATATGTAATGTTTACAACACGAGCGGCCGTGTTGTATTGAATTATACAATCACGAGCCTTCGGCTCGTGATTGTATATTCAATACAACAAGGACGCGAGTGTTGTAAACAACTTGTGAAATGAATAAATAGTAAAAATCCCTTTGGGATAATCATATTGAGATGCTAATTAAGTAATTAGTTACAAGCACTAGTGGTTTGTATGGGGTTTACAGGGGTGTGATGTAATTTCTGAAATTGGATTGGCTGCAAAACTCATGAATTATTAATGAATTTCACAAATATATATATATATATATATATATATTTTTTATTTTTTTTTATTTTTTTTTCAATAATTTTAGCTACAGTAGTGGCAGCAAAGTTATATGCACTGTACTCAATTAGCAACTCAACTATAAGCCAGCATGCAACAAAATTATTCAAGGATGAAGTTTTGTTATACAGATATGATCTCACTTTGCATAATTACAGCTGCAATTTAATTGCCATTTCAAAACAACTTGAATATAATTATACCCTCACATGATCTTTTCTTTTGAATATATATTGTGCAACTGCTATTTTATGTCAGTAGTATTTACCCAAATTTAGACGATCAGCTGTGTCTTAACGAATTTATTAGATTGGAAATCTTTTGTTTTGCTTGACTGTCATTTTTATAAAGTAAACATGACTTAAATAATAAATATGCAGAATACATGTGATGTAGTATTTTAATTTAGAATAGTAACATTTGGTATGCATTTGATTACATAATATATCTTGTACTTGGAAACATTCAAATAATCCAAAACATATTTTATAGACGTTATATACTGGTACAGTATATATAATTATAGTTGATGGGTCAGTACTGCATATAATAACTTACACAGTGTCTATTCATAGGCACAGCACAACACAGGGCTCCAGCATGACATGACATAACAAAGCACAGTGCAGTACAGTACAGTACACCCCCAACAGCATATTATATCTTATTGAATACATATTTTATAAGATTCTAAGCATTCGATCTTCATATATAGGGGTATATTTTGCATCTTATATAATATAAAAGTGTGTGATGTATATTTTAAATGTGTATTCCAGCCTGATATAAACTTTGATAAGGGCCTTTGCTCGAAACGTTAGACAGCTCCTACGTTCTCTGTTTCGGCAGTATATATATCTAACCTTACTATATTTTGATTGTTGTTTCTACACTGCCTACGCAGCACACTACTTTTATTACACTATTTGATATAAACTTCCATTGCTCACAGAACTTAGAACCGATATGATGTTAAAACATTACAGTGTGCTATGAAACAATGATGAGTGTTGTAAATGATTGTTCGTATTTTAATAATTATGTTGTCACATCTTCTGTCCCTCTATTTTAGTACAGATGGGAGAATGGAATCTAGTTCAGTGTTTTAAAAAAACAAATCTTGAACCTTCCTAAATTTGGGGATGGTTAAGTGGGCAAGTGCAACAGAGCTTTTAAAGATTGGGAAATTGTAGGGTAAAATATGTCCACAACAAAATAAAATTCAGTTTCATCTTGTCATGAATAATCATACACTGTACCAATGAAGCAACCTGTTTGGGTAATAATGTTCAATTTTTTCAACTCTGTCTGTGTGATATCTATACTGTAGTAACATATGGGTTTCACTTTGAGCCAATCAGAAAGAGGTTTTAAGTTGTATAAATGTATAAAACTTAGAGTGTATAATATTATACATATAGTATAAAATATTTCCCATTTGGCTCAGTTAAATCTTCGTATAACACAGAGAAAATAAATAACAAAGTTGCACCATTGAACAATGAACACTAAACTTTTATGTACACTATATAACTACATGTGCAGTAGGCAAGAGATATTCTAAAATTGCCAAACTGTACAATATACATGTATAGCTTTTGACTGCTAAGCAAGGAGTAATTATATAATGTTCTACAGTACGGAGAACAAAGTTTTTCGCATTTTAACACACGACAAAAACAATTAAACTGGTCAATAGACGTTCTAAGCCAGCTTCTATAGTGATATTTTATACCACACGAGATGAATAGAACTTACTGCGTATAAATGCTAATGGCGTATTAATTTGTCTCACTGACATAAAGTAATTTGCGGTCCATTTTATTCCATTTTAAGTCTTAAGAGAGCAACTTTAAGCTATTACGATATATATTTGGACTTAGACAATATCTAAAACGTCTTTGCACAATCCAAATGAAATTAAAGTCGTAGTGTCGGCTCTTGACGTACTTGATACAGCGACAAGCAAGATTATTTACTATCAGTTTTAACTTACCAACCAATCTTTGATGCTATCAAAAGCCATTTTGCCAAGGGAAATACACGTTATTCAGATCACAGAGTTTCAGTTTGGGCCATAGTGAATATTAGCTAGTCAGTAGAACACAGAGGATAAAGACTATTGGCTGACAACTTCCTCCTTCCGTGTTTTTACGTTCGATTGCACAGTCAGCAGCACTTGACTTGGCCCGGTTATGTGAAAATTCTATTTGATTTATTCACATTCAGCACCTGCCGCTTTGTGCGTAACTAACAGTATATTTGCCTACCCATGGTAACAAACCACAAATTGACCGGTAACCAATGCAGAAAACAGCTATCTTCTATAAATTTCCCCAGTGAAACACAGGTACTATGGTGGGCCTCAACTGTAGGGGTAGCATTGGATCGCATTTCTACCCCTCCCTTACTGAAACCATAGCGCAAAAACCCAACGCACAATAAATTTTTATATATACTGTAAGGTTAGATATACTGCAGAAACAGAGAACGCAGGAGTCTAACGCTTCGAGCGAAGGCCTTCGATTGTTATTTCAACACTGCCTACGCAGCACGACTAAAAATTTATTGAAAGTAGCGGGTATGAATTCGTGGGGGGGGGGGGGGGGGGGGGGGGGGGGGGAGGCCGGGAGAGGTAAAGGGTAAAGAGACAAACCAATTTACACAAGCAATTATTTTATTTTTTACGAGAATTTTCAATTAAAAATGTTCACATGCATGTTTATCTGGAAATCAATCAACATTTTCTCTAAATTTTGACAGGTTCCGCGCCCCTTTCTTGTAAAAAGGAGGAATAACTCTGCGGAATGGTATGCGGAGTGACTCTGCGGAATGACTCTGTGGAATGACTCCGCGGAATGACTCCGCGGAATGACTCCGCGGAATGACTCCGCGGAATGACTCCGCGGAATGACTCCGCGGAATGACTCCGCGGAATGACTCCGCGGAATGACTCCGCGGAATGACTCCGCGGAATGACTCCGCGGAATGACTCCGCGGAATGACTCCGCGGAATGACTCCGCGGAATGACTCCGCGGAATGACTCCGCGGAATGACTCCGCGGAATGACTCCGCGGAATGACTCCGCGGAATGACTCCGCGGAATGACTCCGCGGAATGACTCCGCGGAATGACTCTGCGGAATGACTCCGCGGAATGACTCTGCGGAATGACTCCGCGGAATGACTCCGCGGAATGACTCCGCGGAATGACTCTGCGGAATGACTCTGCGGAATGACTCTGCGGAATGACTCTGCGGAATGACTCTGTCGGAATGACTCTGTGGAATGACTCTGTGGAATGACTCTGTGGAATGACTCTGTGGAATGACTCTGTGGAATGACTCTGTCACTGAGTGTGGAATATATGACTCTGTGGAATGACTCTGTGGAATGAAAAACAATTTTAAAAAATAAAAAAAAAACTTGTTGATAAACGGACTATTTATTTACAACTAATTTTTATACAGGATAGACCAATCAGTTATATGAAAAATCATAAGACCCAAATGGTATGAAAACCTTGTCCAAAACCCCCCTCTCAAGTGCTTTGGATGTTCAGGCTAAGGGTTAGAGAACGGTGTGCTCCATGGGATATAGCTAGAGTCCAGAGAATTAGATAGGCCTTCTATATCTAAGGTCTTCTATCTAATTCGAAGGACTCTATATCCCATAGAGCACAAGTGACCATTGCTCTAACCGTCATAGAGAATGGTTGCATGACGAAGTTTCAATTTTAACTATAGATGTGTTGTTTTTTACGTCTAGCACGTTTACTGCATGCAACCACGAAGTTTCAATTTTAACTATAGATGTGTTGTTTTTTTCGTCCAGCACGTTTACTGCATGCAACAACGAAGTTTCAATTTTAACTATAGATATGTTGGGTTTTTTCGTCTGGCACGTTTACTAGCTGCATGCAACCACGAAGTTTCAATTTTAACTATAGATGTGTTGTTTTTTACGTCTAGCACGTTTACTGCATGCAACCACGAAGTTTCAATTTTAACTATAGATGTGTTGTTTTTTTCGTCTAGCACGTTTACTGCGCATGCAACCACGAAGTTTCAATTTTAACTATAGATATGTTGTTTTTTTCGTCTAGCACGTTTAATTACTGCATGCAACCACGAAGTTTCAATTTTAACTATAGGTGAGTTGTTTTTTTCGTCTGGCACGTTTACTAGCTGCATGTGCAACCACGAAGTTTCAATTTTAACTATAGTATAGATGAGTTGATTTTTCCGTCTGGCACGTTTACTAGCTGCATGCAACCACGAAGTTTCAATTTTAACTATAGATGTGTTGTTTTTTACGTCTAGCACGTTTACTGCATGCAACCACGAAGTTTCAATTTTAACTATAGATGTGTTGTTTTTTCGTCTGGCACGTTTACTGCGCATGCAACCACGAAGTTTCAATTTTAACTATAGATGTGTTGTTTTTTTCGTCTGGCACGTTTACTGCATGCAACCACGAAGTTTCAATTTTAACAATAGATGTAGCAACTCATCCAGGCCGGTATCTTAACTCTTAACTCTTAATATAAATATCAATGCCCAGCATAATACACGAAGCAAAGCCATAAGTTTAAAAGTAATTTAATGAATCTAACATTTCGTTGCTTCTCGCGACATCTTCAGAGAATGAATGAGGGAATAAATAATTACAAATATATAAATAGGTTACTAGTAATAACTATTACAGATATATGACAGGTGAGAGGTCGGGAGGTGAGATGTCAGAAGAGAGAAAGTGGGAAGGAGCTGATGTTTGCATTAAGCGAGGGTTTAATCTTCTGAATGAGTAAGCTTTCCTTAATTAGCAGATCAGTGACCGAAGTGCCAGAAGATAAAATAGTAAAGTCCTCAAGAGAGATGGTATGGCCGGTTTCACAATGGTGTGAAAGAATACTTGAGGGCGAAGGATTAGTGCGTTTCTTGCCAGTAATGGCGGAAACACCCATGTGATCAAGCGGAACAAGAAATTTGACAAGAAGATAAGAATTGGCACGCATTCTTATCTTCTTGCCAAATTTCTTGTTCCGCTTCTATCGGTTTGCATATGGTAAGCGATTCCTTTTCGTTAATGAATTGCTTAATTAATTTAAATGTAGATACTAATAATTTAGTCATGGCTAGCTTTGATGTTAAAATGCTTTTTACCAACATTCTCCTGGATGAAACTATTGAAATTATTATTAATAAGCTCTTTAGAAATTCTACCCATTTTAAAAATTTCACTCGAGACCAGTTTTCTATTAAAATTGTCTGTCAAAAATTGTCACTTTTACCAAGAAATTGACGGTGTTGCTATGGGTTCCCCGCTTTGACCCATCTTCGCTAATATTTTTCTTTCGTTTCGTGAAAATTCTTGGCTTTACAATTGTCCGGCTGATTTTAAACCCGTTTTTTACCGTAGATATATTGATGATTGTTTTCTACTTTTTCGTTCGACTGAACACATAAAACCATTTCTTAATTATTTAAATAGACAACATCAAAATATAATTTTTACGGCTGAGACAGAGAATGACAAGATGTTATCCTTTCTCGATATCCTGATTTCTCGCCTCAATGGTCCCTTTTCGACTTCTGTTTTTCGTAAACCAACCTCTACTGGTTTATATACAAATTTTGAAAGTTTTATTCCGGATATTTATAAGAAAGGATTGTTATTTACTCTTTTACAACGTTAATTAACATTTGTTCTTCCTATGAAAATTTTCTTTTGGAAATCGAAAAATTTAAACAAACATTTATTCTTAATAGTTATCCAAAAAACCTTATTGAAAAATCTGTTCGTTTATTCTTAGATAAAATTTCCTCGCCTATTGCCAAAGTTTCGCTTGCACCTAAAAAATTGGTTTACTTTTTACTTCCTTTCACTGGACAACACTGTCTCCAACTCCGTACACAAATTTTAAAATTATTTTCATCTAGTTTTCCGCATATCAATCTTCGTATTGTTTTTCGCCCAACCGTTCGGTTATCACACTTTTTTCGTTTCAAAGATATGTTACCCAAAGGTCTTAAATCTCGAGTTGTTTATCAATTTAAGTGTCAACATTTCACATTCTCTGAAGATGTTGCGAAAAGCAACGAAACGTTAGATTCATTAAATTACTTTTAAACTTATGGCTTTGCTTCGTGTATTATGCTGGGCATTGATATTTATATTAAGAACTATAGATGTGTTGTTTTTTTCGTCTAGCACGTTTACTGCATGCAACCACGAAGTTTCAATTTTAACTATAGATGTGTTGTTTTTTTCGTCTAGCACGTTTACCGGAGAATTTACTCTAGAAAGACTAGTGACTTGAATTCATTAGTGGACTCTATATAGAGTTCTCAAATTCATGCATTGATATAATTCATGAACCGAAAACAAAGGAAACCAGTGCCGAGAGGAGGTTTTGATATTGGAGGAAGAAATTACATAAATTAAGCCAACTTTCGCCTCGATTTTCTCTTAAAATACTGATTTGTTCGCCTCGGTTTACAACAAAAGTCTCGGTGCTTGGAAATCCTAATGAAACACTCCTCCTCCTGTATGATATATAACTTCATTGTGCTATGACAAAAGAAAACAAAAGATCTTTGCAGTGGACTCTATAGACTTCTTGCAGATGACGTCAAAACGGTGCATCTGGAGGAGTCATTCCGCAAGTCATTCCGCAATCCATTCCGCAGAGTCAAGTTCACCGCTCCTCGAGGTAAGACAAACTAATCGCGATTAATTCACCAATTCAACGCTAAAAACACGTGTAGTGTCACGTGATGCAAAACATAAACAAAGTCGGAAAATGCGGACATTCAGCGCGGTGCGCCAATATGGTGGTCACTAAGATGCGCTTGGGGAACTGGTAGAAACGATTCTCGATACCCCAATTTGATGGTCAAAAATAAGAATGGCGATCCTGTATACACTTCGTTCGATTCCCTGCTTCGAGAAGATTCGGGATAAGCGACTGCGATGAATTGCGGCTTGTCATCGAGGCAATTCGTTTGTCTGCTCAAAAGACAGCTATATCTGTTGTTTGCACGTCTTTAAAGAGAACCAAAACACAGATTCCATTTTGGTGATAGCTAGGAAAGAAGAGGTATAAGTTGTAACAAACGAACGCACGAACGCACGAACGAACGAACGAACGAACGAACGAACGAACGAACGAACGAACGAACGAACGAACGAACGAACGAACGAACGAACGAACGAACGAACGAACGAACGAACGAACGAACGAACGAACGAACGAACGAACGAACGAACGAACGAACGAACGAACGAACGAACGAACGAACGAACGAACGAACGAACGAACGAACGAACGAACGAACGAACGAACGAACGAACGAACGAACGAACGAACGAACGAACGAACGAACGAACGAACGAACGAACGAACGAACGAACGAACGAACGAACGAACGAACGAACGAACGAACGAACGAACGAACGAACGAACGAACGAACGAACGAACGAACGAACGAACGAACGAACGAACGAACGAACGAACGAACGAACGAACGAACGAACGAACGAACGAACGAACGAACGAACGAACGAACGATATAGCCCCCAGTCTCCTGTTGTTCGAACAACAAGCGCGCACCTTTGTACCCAAGATGGCTACGATGCGGGAGGCAGATACTGCCTTATGGCTTCATAACAAGTTAGCAAGTGATGATATGTGGTCAGGAACAAATATTTGGTCTTCCTTGACAAAAGAAGTGTTAAGAAATACTCAAGAATGTTTTCATACTTTGGACTCACAAGTGAAAATCAAACTGTTGATGTCTTTTCTGTACATTCCCAGAAGAAGCTCCGAGGAATTGAGCTCAGACTTGAATGAAATTCTCGAAATAGGTTGCATTGATACTGATGAATGGGTTAGAATATTGTCAGAAATTCTTAGAACTTTTCCAGAAACAGGAAATCTTAATGTTGATTTGGAAAATGTCAGCCCTGTATTCTCTGAGATTGTAGAAGATTTAAGACAGACAAGTAAGTACAGTAGATATTTATTAAATTGTATTCACTGTAAGGGCAGTAGCTAGGCTTGTTTCTAGTTTCTGCACTATTGCTAAAAGAAGAAGGAATTGGTGCTAGGAGGGGGATGGGGGGGGGGGGGATTGATTTCATATGTATTTGCTAGACAGGAACAAGCTGCTCATACAGTAATCAAGGTACTGTACACATATCACACATGTGGTTTTGGCCATTTTCAATGTATAGCCTGTACAGCTAGTGTACAGCCTGAATATGCAGCCTATAATTCAGTCTGAAAACTTGTACGATAGCTAATTGTCAACCCTGGGGGTAAGGGGTGTTTGTTAAAGTGTCACATCCAGTACATGTAATGTGACAAGGGTAGGAGGCTGGTATAATAAACACATTATTATGGTAATTAGTAAATAATTTAGACTTGCTTTATGTGTTGTGTAGCTAGTTATTCATACACTTTAAGGTGGTACTGGAGGCTGAAGTCAACTCTTTCAATCTTAACAGTTTTTTGTCAGTTGAAAGATAAAGTAACAACAAGTTTGTATGCCAATTTTTAAATCCCTGCCTTCTATATCTATTGAGATTTAGGGGATCAAACGTTCATATCTAAGGGCAAATATTCATACCAAAGCTGAAGATTAAGACTAAAAGACAATGAATTTGTGTTTGGTCTCCTACTGCGAGTTTTGGCAAAATTTACACCTTGAGATTGGTGTTGTAATTTTATATGCTGCAATCATGTGGCTTTCTGCACTTTTTTCAAACTGACTATTTCTATCACTTTGCTGACTGTGAAAGAACCTTTTGTCATCTGAGTCGAAGTTTGGATAAAATATGACTGGTAAGTAATAACCGAGATTTACATTGATTCATTATTGCCTCTGTGTTTTGCAGAACTTCTCCTGTGAAAACTGATTTTGTGATGCATCGTTTTCCATCGAGCACTAAAACTCTCTTTCTCACTCAAAACCCATCCAAGAGAAATAAGTTTCTTCAGTGCTGAAATTCAGCCTAGATCCGGCCCCAACTCCTCGCAAAGTATTTAACTCACTTCCAACATTCTAGCCATCCACTGTTCACAGCAATCTTGCTTGAATATTATTTTGAAAAGAGCATCAATTAGCAATCACCGCAATCAGCATGATGTCGGCATAATACATGTCATCACCCACAACTTATGTGTTGTTGCTGAGCTAACTTGGTAATCGTGTTTCCCGCACAACCTTTCTACACTAAAAATAGAGGTTACAGTGCTTTTTGTCCCTATTTGGGAGTAAATTATAACTATTGACCACTGAATGATCTTTTACTGACGGCTCAACAGAACATGGGAGAGTCATGTGACTGGTCAAAATAGACAATATGTTTGGACCAAAAAGCTGAAATTTGAGGTAGTATTTGCCAAAATTTGATAAATTTTCATCACTGTAATGACCTAAAGTCCATATTTTTTTCTCTTTTCAGTCTATTTGCTCAAAATTTGGCCTGATTGTGCACAAGGCTATAATAAAAAAAACCTTATTTTTTATTTTATTAACTTCGCCATATGTAACATATATACATAGAAATAAACATATAAATAACAACAGGTTTAACAATGGCAGGAGAACCACAACAGCGTTAGCCAATTACTGTGGGCCCTAAACATACAAAGGATATAGAGAGATAACTATGAACAATAAAATTACAGTACATTATAAGTATTACATAACTACTATACAACAAGAAATTGGGTTAGTGAGACTCCGAATGGAGTTATACATTTGAGACAAATGAGGGTCTTCACAGTTATAAGAAGTTACAAACGATAAAAATAATCTCAGAGTCCACTGTTGTCCACCTTAAATATTTTGGTTGGGAAGTGTTTGAATATCTGTTATCATGCCAAATAATGAATATAATGCTTATAGGTCAGCAACAATTAATCGAACAATTGCAGACTCCGAGATTAAATCTTCGTGTTGGTATGAAAAGTTATTCCTCTTTGTTTCAGTTCATAAAATTCAAAGTGAAAGCTACAGTCGACCACTTGAAATTGTTAGTATGGAGATCAAAGTTCATTTCCCCACACACCCCTGAACTCAAAAAACTTTTTTAGTATTTTTTACAACTTTAGACAGCACTAAATCTTGCTAAATCCATGTTTAAAAAGCGAATTTAAAAATTTTCAAAATCAGCCTACATGAACTGTACTGTATTAAGGTGGTATTGGACATATATTGTTGTTAATAGTAAGTTAACTTCTCAAACGAAGTTGTGGGCTATAGGTACCATGATAGCAAGGATTGCAATACAGTAAGCAACAACAAATAATGAGGTAACCCTGGTAACCAAACCACAAGTCAACTTCTGGTACCTGCCACACTGATTATTCAGTGGAAATTGAATTTTTATTTACCAGTACTATATAATACTAAAGGACATACCACTAATTACCAGCAGGGGAGGGGTGGGTGAGGCAAGCAAGCAATTGACAAAGTGAAGGTGGCACAAGGCAAGTGAAAAGTGTGAAGCATGTGACATGTCAATTGCACTCCATTTGCACATGCAATAACTAAGAACTATATATACTGTACTGTATTCTCCCCTGACAGTTGACTTTGGGGCTTTGATTAAATATAATCACATTAATTTAATAGACTTTAATACAGTTCATACAATACATGTCAGGGTTTCGAATTAGAAACTCAAAGTGCATTCGCAAAATTCTCGTCTGTATTTTAGTAATTTACCCCTCCCCCCAGGAAATGCGTAAAAGTTCTTCAAATAATTAAGACTTCTATAAACGCCAGAGTCTTCTTTTGTTCAAATGGCTGTAAATCACTTTTACATTCATCAATTAGTCAATATGAATTCAAATTCAAAGATTACATTATTACTCACATTATTACTTGAATTCTTTTTCCCATTTAAGAAGTAAGGATTGTTTTTAATTCATCAAAATAGTGAGAATGCAAACCTGCATGGTGATTGTTACTTTAATCTAATTTTAATAATAGCAATTTACCGTTACGTTGGAAATTGACACTGTGAGATTGGTAAGACGCAATTTGCTAACTGAGCACATTTGTGCTGAAAACCCGAGAACACATCTCGCAAGCCAACGCTTTTAAACCTTTTTGAGCAGGTTTTGCGACACAACAGAACTGAGTGAAAAAATATTATTCCAGAAAAACATTCATTCGCAAAATAGTTAATTTTGCATTCGCAAAAATCAAATTTGCATTCGCAAATTGGGAATAGCGAGCCACTAATTCGAACCCTGCATGTACAGTATGTACTGTACTATATTACATGCAGACAGTATAGATAGAGCATTTGCTAATTGCATCTCCAAAAGTGTACCAAATAGGCATACAGTGGAACCCCACTATACGACCACTCTGTTAATACGACCACCTCGTTATTGCAACCACTTTTTCCTAACTTGACACCCCGTTATGACGACCACATTTGTTTGGCCCGACGGTGGTCGTATTAAGGAGGTTTCACTGTATTGTTGAAGTATTAATATGTGGGATGGTGTGGCACTCTGCTGTTCGAGGTTGTGTGCATCTGATGTCATATTGATTATTGGCGTGCTCTGATCGTAATGTAAATAGCAAAATGGTGAATTAATGCAACTTTTCAGCTTTATTTAAAATTAAGTCTTCCACAAAAAACGTTGATGTTTTTGTTTCTTCTTTTCTTTTGAAAATGTTTTCCCACGCTTTCTTCTGTACTTCATTTAGAAATGGAGCACATACAACAACTAGAAACGTTGTTATATTGATTGCACGAAGTCTGTTGAGAAAATCCAATGTAGACCATCAAAATATATTTTAAATGATTGTGAATCTAACTACAGGGACAGGCTTACTACTTTGCAACTCCTACCCATTAAGTATACTGGCATGAACTAAAGGATCTCTGTGCAATGGCGAAGCTACTTCAGGGCTATTACGATTTACCCACATCAGACTACATCAGTACCAATTCAGCAATTACTCGAACCTCTACCAGCCTGTCCCTCCAACCTCGTTTAACCAGAACCTTAAATTTTGAAAACAGTTACTTCAACAGAATCGTAAATCTTTGGAACTCACTAGTACCTTCTTCAATTAAATCTTTGGAACTCACTAGTACCTTCTTCAATTAAACTTTCTTCTTCGTTTAACATTTTTTAAGCAAGCACTAACAATTATCTTCTTCAGACCTTTAATACTTACTTTGATGTAGAGAATGTTTATACTTGGAAATCAATTTGCTCAAAATGTCACAAACGTGTCTCTCAGCCTGTCAATTTGAAATCATCTGTTCACAGATGTTTTTGACCAAATGCAAAACCATACCTATGTACATGTAGATATATTTTAAATTATTTTTTCCGGCAGTTTATCTAGTTGGGTCTTGAGCCTGTTATAAACTTGCCTCATTGTATTTTAGATATAATTTTTTGTTTTGTTTTATTCATTACAATGAAAGTCGAGTAAATAAATAAAAAATGTATCTATGTTATAAAAATATGTTTTAGTAAACAACACTAAAAACATGCCTAGTCTATTACCACTGGAATGTCCATATCTGAACAAAGGAGCTCTGATTGCTTCCATGGGAGTACAACCTGCACCACCCAAACATTTTACTTTGAGGAGAAAACCAAAGTCGGCTGCACTAAGAGCAGAATTATTCCAAAAAGGTACAGTACTTTATTTATATAATTGTAAGTTTATATTTAAAAATGCTTTATATATTTTTTAGTGTTTTATGACATAAAAGTGCCTATGAAACGAAAATTAAGTTTGTCTTATTTGAAAGAACACTTTAAAATTATAGAGTAACATTTTTTGCAGTTTTTCGTTTGCTTGCTTCATTCTTGAAATATTTCAGTTTGTTTGAGATGCAAATTAAACATTTTGACGTCGTACGTATATAATAAGTTATCGGAGAAGGTTAGATATCTTTTCTATTATCAAACCCAATATATTAATTCGAAGGAAGCATGTGGGTGTGTTTCGCCCACAACACCAAACATGTAGATTTTCAAGTGACGATATTTGATAATAGCAAAGATATATAACTTTTTCGATAACTCATTATGCACATGTGATGTCAAAATGTTTAATTTGCATATCAAACCAACTGAAATATCTCAACAACGAAACAAGGAAACGAAACATGCAAAAAGATGTTACTGTATCATAATGATTAAGTGTTCTTTAAAAACAATTCACCGAAGAAAACGCAAGATATTTGCCTTGCTAATTGGTCAATTTTACACGTGCTGACGTTATAGAATTTTTCGATCATCAGTAGATTTCCCGGAAAATTCGCGACCAGCATACGCATGATTATAAAAACCTAGAGTCACCTTAAGTTGTAATTTGGACATGTGGTCAGTGACAAAGTGGCACTAAAGAGCAAAGCGCAGAGTTGCTGTATTTATGGTCCAATACTCTGACAAACAAGTCAAAATTGAATCTCAAGGGATTCCTAAAGAGTCGTCATATAATAACCGCGCAGCACTCGAAAGTCGCTGATAGGTTTGTTGGTTAGCGATATAGCCAGAATAAGAAATAGTGCATGTCTTATGCCGTGTAATTATATTGTCACTGTAGAAAAACATCAAATTTATAAACTAGGTTTCTCTACTGCTGAATACATTGCAATGTACCATTCGTATAGAGCGTTTTCATCTTACGTCACGGCGGCCATATTGGTGTACCAAAACAATGAAATGGCGGCCATATTGGTGTTCGGTATGGGAATTAGCTCTTTCTTATTCAAATATTTCGTATTGTTTCACCACCCCAATAAGCCACCGATCACGTGAGTGAAAACGCTTTATTAGAACAACTTCAAAGTTCCAGCACAATCTACATTATTTCCGTAGATATTCCTTCTTTACGGAATTAGTGGAGTAGATGACGTCATAAGTATCTTTTTTGCATTTTTTTAAAACCAAAATATCTTTGGAACAAGATGAGAAAATAAGCGAAGAGGCTAATGTCAAAATTGGGATAGACAATTTTGGCGTCCGACTGCCCCTTTAATTTAATATATTAATCTGGGAAAAATAACTAAAACTAAAACTTTTCTTCGCGACAGACTCCTCTTCTGCACAGAAAAGATCTCATTCATCTTTAGTTGGTGCATCGTCAGCAAGCGGTGGCGTGTTGCGAAGATCTGATAGTATGGGTAGGTAGAAAAATACTTTAATTCAACTGACATAAACTTTATATTATATGAAACATTTGGGTTGCCTGTTGTATTCGAGCCCGCAGTCGCATTTGATTTCATGCTTGTAGTTTTATATTTGGGTTTTAAGTTGAACAAGACGCCTGCTTAGGCGTACACTCGGGCTACTGAGTGATTGCGGCAACCTGCTGAACCTTGGCATGCCACAATCCCACTCCCAGAGCCCACGCCCCCACCCGGGAAATCTGGGACAATCCGTTTCACATCGATATTTCATTGGCTGATGAACATGATTACTCTTCTTCTGGATAACAAGAATCCCGTGATGGCATGAACAGATTATCCCAGAGCTCCCCACCCCCCAGGCGAGGAACGCGGGCCCCGGGAACGAGATTGGGCATGCCATAGCCCATGCACGGAACCAGTGCACATAAACATTTGTTTAAATGTACATACATTTCAGATGCAATGAGTTATGCAATGTAGATATTTAAAATTTTAAATTACGACAATAGACCTATTGCAAAATGGCAAAGATTTTAAAATTCTGTAAGGTGCATATCAAATAGCCCTTATCACCTCGTTTTAAAGTAAAAATTATTTTGAATTTCCCACATGAAAACAAGTTCATATAATAAGGACAGGGTGCATAAAGTGTTGGCTGATGCATGATGCATGTAAACAAGTCCGTTTTCCCGAATAACAACGGCGATCTAAATACTTTCAGTAACAAAACTTATTATATGGGACAAGTTACTTCCGTTGAAATCGTGTGTTCTCATTGGCTGAGACGCGTCACGTGCCGGTCGATAATTTTCCCGTATCGACCGGTCGATTACGGATTTTGACAGACATGTTGTTTGCAACTAAACAATGAAAGAAAACCGCAAGAATTTTGTGAATCCAATAACCTGAGGACTAAATTATGTATGAGTGGGACGATGAGTAATCTGGCAATGAGTTTTGGGATTCCGAAAGCGATGACAACAAGAGCAACAACATTGAAAACGATGAGTCTATGCTCGAGGCCACACTATCGCAGAATAGTAATACAACCAGAAGTCCAACTCGCGTCGGAACCTTTGAAGTTTATATCCTCGCGCATCTTGATTCCTCGCCATCCCACGCCACCCTGGCAAGTTCCCCCGGCAGTTTGGACCTTCAAAAGAAGGTTAAAACTGCCGGGGGAACTTGCCAGAATCGCGTAAGATGGCGTAAAATATCGCGCCTGCGCATTGAAGAAATGTGGACAAGTTTTTACTCGAGGTGGACTTCTGGTTGTCTTACTATTCTGTGACACTATTGACAAGGTATAAATGTAAGCTGTGTTGTTTCAAAATGCCATATAATAAACCTCTTATTAACCTCGTCCGCTTGATCATTACGGAAAAATATCAGACCTCCGTCTTTATGTACAGACCTCGCCCTACGGACTCGGTCTGTACTGTCAAGACCTCGGTCTGATATTTTTTCGTAATGACCGCGCTCTCGGTTAATAAGAAGTTAATACAGTGCTGGATTCAGGACATTCAAGCGATCATTTTGATATAAAATTTGTTTATATGGAGCAAACAGAAAATATTTAAACATGACACGTTTCCAAATCACTGTCAAATGTAATACGACACCTTACATGAAATCTAGACATACAGTTCAACATGTTCATATTTTGCATTATTCAGTGATTATTACTGGTGTTTTGTAGTTGTTATTACTCAGTAGATAGTATATACGTTTTTTGATGTGCTGTGGCGTTTGTTTCTTGTACCCCTTCAGGTCAACTTGATGTATAAAACATAGCATGTGTATTCCCGTGGCTTTCGCAACTCGATCGTCCATTCTGTCTTCATGAACTAACCTTCTTTGTGTTTGTTAATATCGATAGTTTGCATATTTGGAAGTCTTAAATAAACGTTTCACTGTGATTCAATGACACAACAACTCCGGTCCGGTTTCGAAATCGCTTCCAACGAGGCATCTTTCTTATGCTTTACACTGTTGATGTTCCATGGCAATCCGTGCTCGATTTTGCGAGTTCTTTCTTTTAAACCAGCTTCGCCTTTGGCCAAAGTGTTGGTAGGTTTTCCAAGTAAATTGCTTATATGGTTGATTAGTGATGTGCTTGACACAACCACAGAAAGGAACGTGATTGTCGTTCATTTTTCGAAGTGATCGAAGACTCGAAGTCTCGCCTCCATATATGGGAAGTATTGCGCAATTTTGGCATTTTGTGGATCCCCCGCCCAAAAAAAAAAGCCGAAACCTAGACTCGGCCTACCATAGGTAGCCCGAGTAATAAAGCCTACTTATGGTTCCGACATCAACTATACAGTGCCTGTGTTAATCTCTTTAGTTTTATATTTTAACCTTGTTCAACTACAGTGCAGGTGGTTTAGGTTGATAATAAAACAATTAGACAACTCACTCTAGTAAGTAGTATAACAACTCGCTTATGCACTCCATTGTCTACATGTAGATAATAGATATATACAATACGAGCGCCCGAACTGTATAGGATTTCCAACGGTGTGGCGAAGACGCTTACTTAAGCTAACGAGTTTATATCATGAATACTTTGTTTAGCACGGGGAACATTATTTTTTATGTATATATTAATATAAAAATAGTTATTAGTGAAGGAATTTGGTTACTGTAAACTGTGCTGTTATATACAGAAACAAATTTATTGAAGAGTCAACAAATAAATTCCCAACGCAGTCATGCAGGTGAAGAATCAAACACAGTTTAACGCTACTCTGGCTTAAAAAGTTTGTTGAACGTACCTTAAAAAGTTGCTGTCTGATTGATTGAAGAGCTCTGGCAAGACGTTGATTTTCACTCAAGCAAGCTGTCAGGTTTTGCGTATATCTAAAATTAAATGATCTGCAAACCAGTTGCTATTTTTTTGAAGCCCCTAATATATTGACTAGACTATTCCTTAGACATCGCTTAAAATAAACACTTGCTTCTGGTTTTGGACAACTGAACAAACTTTGATTTCTTCAGAGGTATAGAAAGGCGGCTCCACGATTTAAACTGCATGTATATATATATATATATATATATATATATACTGAAACAGCTAAAGCAAAAATCACATTGGCCTTGACTGGGACATATCTTTTTTGATCGGGGCAACTACAGTATGTTTCGAATGACTAATTGGACACTTGAAAATAGTTTTCTTTACTTTCTGGACAACCGATCAAATAATCTAAACTCCAAAGCTTAATAATCTAAACTTTATTGTTTGTCATGTAAATTAATGTATAAAGAATGCTAGTAACTGTAAACACACTTTTTAGGAAAGTCGCCTTTAAAGCAGCCCCCATCCTCTCGTTTGAGCGCACACAGTAAGTCCACTCCCGGAGCAAGTACATCAGTTTTACGAGGTCTCTCAGCTGCTTCTTTAAAGCAACAAAATAGGACAGCCAAGGTAAGTGGAATGCCTTGTGTCTGTGGCTTGGTTAATAAGTAAGTGTTTAAGATTGTTAATTATGATTAATGATAGAATTTCGCTAAAGTTTCGCTGAAATGTGTCCCGTAAACTCGGGACTTTGTCAGATCGTGAGTGAGTGTGGTCAGTTATTTACAAGAAAAAAGCTCAGCGAATTTTCATCTTTAAACATACATGGTGTATAACTGCAAACATTTTGTTTTATTATAAAAGTTATTTTGTTCGCTGTAGCTCCTGGACATTAATGAACAACCCATTGGAGGAGGCGTCCGTGAAGCAAAGCGTCGAAAGAAATTCTTAGGTAACCCTTTGAAAATATTTTGCTTTTTTTTTTAAATTGATACTACATGTTTAGGCCACACTTATCCACTACACATCGGCTTTAGAAAAAACAAACTACTAGCTACTAAAAGACAGATTACATGCGAGTCATATAGGGCTAACCTCTCGAATCTCCTGCAAGTACTCTACAGGGTAACTTGAATAAATGTTTGATTGATTGATTGATTGATTGATTGATTGATTGATTGATTGATTGATTGATTGATTGATTGATTGATTGATTGATTGATTGATTGATTGATTGATTGATTGAGTCCGGTTAACCGAGCTCACTTGTCTGATTATAGGATCGTACTGCTATGGTTTTAAACTCACATAGACTAAGTTTTCAAAGAATAACTGGTTTAATTTAGATGGAAGAAAATCGCAATGTTGATTAAAATCTCTTCTTGCGGCTAAACAAAGAATTTTGTGACGTGAACTACCCTGCATGGTTATCCTCCAAGCCAGTCCGGGTCATGTAATTTTAAGATTTGAATCATCGTTAGGATTCGTTAACATCTAAACTCAACGGATTTTTTTTGCAAATTTAGTTTATGCATATAGTTAATATAAAAAAAAATGGTTTGGAAATTTGGAAAACTTCAGAGCGGTTAACAATCGCACTATGATTCATGTTGAAAGGTACCTGAAGGTGCGCAAATCCTTTGTTTTAAGTTTATCAATATTTAAACAGTACGATTGAGTGATTGAACCCAGGGGCGTCGGAGCGACACTAAAAGGGGGGGGGGGGGGCAAAATTTTTAGGGGGGGCCGGGTGCATCAGTGCTCTCCGGGGAAATTTTGAAACCTAGAGTCCCTGCATTTTGGGACAAGGATTTACAGAATTCTGAAGGTCAAAAAACGCCATAAAATACTCAAAAGACAACACTTTTCCGGCATTAAATATCTGCCTTCAAATTTCTTTATTATATCTATTCAAAGTCGTGGGTTAGGTAGGGTTAGTGATTTTGTTAATCATAACTGTATTACTGGCCTTGTTTATTACTGTCCTTGTTAAAAAGTGGGGGGCCCAAACATATTCTGGCCCCCCCTCCAAAAAAAAAGTGGGGGGCCCAGCAACCCCCTCCCCGTCCGACGCCCCTGATTGAACCCAAATGTTGCTATTGGATGATTGCTTCATTATACAGAAAACACAATATGTTCAATTACCGTGAAAGTGCACAAATTTCCATAAACCTGAACAAAAACACAAAACAATGACTTTAATTTGTTGAGCTTCCAAAGTATGTCTATTTTCTATAATTAAAGAAATACCAAATAGTTTTCCGTGTTTGGATACTCTGATCCAAACACGCGGGGAATTTTTTCGAGACTGGAGAAAAGCGTAACAAAACACGAGCCGTAGGCGAGTGTTTTAGCTTTTCGAAAGTCGAGCAATTTCCCAAGTGTTTGGATAAGAGTCTCCAAACACGGATAAAACCATTTGGTATTTCTTTTATAAACTAATCACAAGTGAATATCGATATACTGTCCGACATTTTCAAAAAATCGTTTGGAATTTTCCGTGTTTGGATACTCGTTATTTTATAAAACTATTTACTGGATGAACTGACCTAGTTTTTTTAGATGGATTTGAAATGACTCGCGTTTGAGGTAGTCAGATAACGTTTCTCAACATCCGTGATTCGATCTCGTTTGAACTTAAAAAAAAATTCAGACGGAGTATGCTTCTAAGACTACGTTTACACTAGAGCAAAAGTTTGCGAATTCGTAAATGTTTCCGGATTTACTTCGTACGTAGTATTCGGATTTGTTAGGCGTTTACACTACAACAGTTTTTGGATTCGACCCTTTACACTACACTCGGAATTCCTTATGTTCCATAACCAGAAATTTGGGACAAGATGGTGGCGCGCGTGCGTATTAACGACCATAATAATGGAGATTCTCAACAGTGAATAATAAGGAGAGCACATAATAATTCAAATTTTGCTTAAACGGTGACATATTTCTTCTTTGCCCGACTCCATTTGACTTCAGCATGGACTAAGGAACAGTTATAACTAAAAAACGTTTGCTTACTTCGACGACAAAGTACTTCCCTAGCTCGTCTTATTTTTGCACCGAAAGCGCCACTATCCATAGTGTTAGCCATAGTAATCTTTGCAAACAGGTTCTAGAAATTGGCCAAATTGACCAACAACGTTACGGGCGATGCGAAGTGCCCGACTCGCGTTGCATTCGGCATGAGTCAGTTTACTTCGAGAGCACATAAAGGTCCTCATTTGTCTCTAGCATAGTACTTCCAAAAGCGTTTGAACTTGCTTGATTTCACAGTCCTTTTCGTGCACGATTTAGGCGAATTCTAAAGAACTCAATGACCTGAATAATGAGAAACACTAGAATACAGTAGAATCACACTCATTAGACATTCTAGAATACATAATTATATTATTGGGCGAATATAGCCGCTGACCGAGCAAATGACCCAAATTTCTGGTAATGCGCCATGTTGGTTTCACCGTAAACTCATATGACTGTGGGCGGAAAAGTACCCGGATTCAAAAGTATTCGGATACGAAATTTCTACTTTCTTTTCCGGATTCGAAATATCTGGATACGTGATCAAACCGGAAAGCTTTTATTCCGGATTCATTTTCTTGTGTGTGAACGGCAAAACGAATCGGCAAACGGTTTCGGATTCGTCACGAATCCGGGTGAATGGGGTCTAATACAACAGTATTGGAGGACTGACCTCAATATTCTGTGTAGTAGATATACAGGAGGAACACTACACTTGTTTAAAACCCTGAAAAAATGGACGTTTTAAAATTGTCCAACCATTATTTTAATATTTTAAGACTATTTCAGACGATTATCATGAGGTACACCAAGTATCTTTAAAAGAGTTGATATAGACTTGGCTGGATAATCATTGGACAAGAGCAATATTAGAAGCGAGAGAAATGAAGTTTAGTTATAAGGGTTTTAAATGTGTGTGTGTGTTTGTTTTAATTTTAGCTGAGATGGACCAGGCTGAGGAAGATAAAAAGAAAAAAGAACCCGGGAAAACTCCAGAAACACCAACACCAGAATACGCCATAGGTCTGACAACTCCCAACGAGGTACGAGAAAACAACTTCTTTACATTGAACATTCAGTGAATATCTATTATACATGTACATTTTCTCCAAATCCTTGATTAGAATTGGTCAGAAAGTTAGTGAGAATTCTTGATATCTCCACTTTCAGTCGTATTTGCTACTGTGATTGTCAGATTCTGAGCCCACGATGCTATTATCTGTAGTTTCTGGAGGTATTGTCTGTAGGAAAAGTGACTTATTGTGCATGTGCTGACGTGAGCCTGTCCAGCTAGGCAAACCGAAGAAAAGTCCAGGAGTAGAAGCAACTGTCTTTTAATTACGTTTATTGAACTTTTTTTTTAGTTCTGAGGGAGTGATTTTCTTACATTTTTAACTGAAAATGTATAATATATTGATATAAAAAATTATCAAGGTCGAAGTCCCTGTTATCTACCGAAGCCGAAGGCTGACAATGCGGTCTGAGACCTTGAGAATTCTTGATATCAAAAATTCTAGTAATTGATATCATCTTATGTTTTATTTTCTAATTTATATTATATAGGTGTCCCAGGCTACACCAACTACTCCTATTTCAACTACCATCACACCTTCCTATGCTTCAATGGCTGGTCTTAGCGCCATGCCTCATCTTCCTTCGACAACAAAACCTGAGGCGACTCCAATGGACTCATCTTTAACAGCAAGTTCCGCCAACTTTAGTCAAGAACTACAGGTTGCTAGACTGAACAAATAATGTTGAATTTCGAAGCAAATATAAATGGGATAGCTCAAAAAACAATCAACTCAAGAATGAATAAAAACTACAGTACTCATGAAGTTAGGTTTTATTTTATATTATTTAGATGCACATTGAAAGAGAACGTGAGATGATGAAACGCCGTATTACTGCTGCTGCTTCAACATCGGCACAACACCAACAACAGCAGCAGCAACAACACACAACAGGAAATCCTTCTACGACATTCAAATCAGTTTCTCTTCAACCACCTGCAGCCATGGCAACCACACCATCTGCTTCAGGAATGGTAACTGGACGTAATCTTATGACCGCGCCGCCTACTTTAGGACTAGGAACTAGCCGTAATGTTGCACCAACACCTAATATAAACCCACCCAGTGTGGCTAATTTGCCTAAAAGAGATTTGAAATTAACGGTAAGTTTTAAGAATGGTTTTCTATTTCATGAATTTTAACCGCTAAAAGTCCTTTTTTAGACAATATAAGTTGAAAGAAAAAATGTGATATTAACGTTCCAACCAAAGAGCCTTCTGTAGTATTCTGTTATTTTAGTTAGTATTAGTATATAGTATACTAACTAGTAAGTTTCTACTAAATATATTGAGTTATACAACATTTATAAATTCAAGAAATAACTCTTTACTTCAAAGAATATGTATTTTTTTCAACATTTCGGGGCACTGCCCCTTTATCAGACTTGATAAAAAAAAACGTTGAAAAAAAATATTTTGAAGTAAAGAGTTAATTTTTGAATTTATAAATGTTCCATAACTCAATTTATTTTTTTATTAGCCGTGAGCGGGCGGTATCTTGGGCTTTCCTGCAATTTGATTTAGAGCGGGCGGTATTTCACGATATCTTGGACCGCGGTCCAAAAAGTTATTTTTTTACATTCTGTCATTTAAAACTGATCGATTTTCATAATTATTTCGCTTGCCACAGAAAAAATTAATTCAGCAGAGAGCTACGGGGATGCAAATGAGTTTTATTATCCAAATGGTTGTGACAACTTCATGTGTAAACAGCGAATTTTAAAAGAAACGCTGGCGGAAAACTGTGACAAAGCAAAATTTACGAGCGATATTTATAAACAAAACAGTTTAAACTGGTAGGAAAAACACACATCAACTGGTGAACACAGTATTTTGAATTACTAAATGAACTGACTATATAGAAGTATATATATAAAAAAATCATACCACGAGAAGATAGAAAAGCTGAAACCTTTTCACACTAAACTGTCTTTCTTCTGTTGTCCAACCGCTATACTCGACAAAACCGCTACAAGTCTTTATACCTTTTAGTCAAATATTTTCCACATGCCAACCTCATTGTCTCATGTCCTTGAAACTTGAATTACAAATGGCTTACTACAAACATTTTCGTCTTCAAACTCGAAGAACACACTTTCAATTTTCATGCAGTCAGCCAAATATTGAAAGCGACTTTCCAACGAAGAAAAACGACGAAGAATCTTTATCAACTAAACTTTAAAAACACTTGGACTGCATTTTGACTTCCCTTCGTAACTAGATCTTCAAGTTTTGAATGTTTTTTATCACAAAAAAAGTTCCAAGCTTCCCTGTCAGACTGCATGTAGGCAGTTGTTTACTGTCGAACGATAAACTTTCGACTTTTGAATATCACGTGAACGTCATCTCGATTACGCAACTTAATTCAATTATGTTAATTTATCTAATTATGTAACAAAAAATTAAATACGTTATTTACCGTTTTGGTCTTTCCGTATAGAAAAATATTTGCCCTCGGTCTCAAAAATGTCCCTCGGCCTGCGGCCTCGGGCCTTTTTTAAGACCTCGGGCAAATATTTTTCTATACGGACCTCCCAGCCGGTAAATAACATATATATATATTTAGTAGAAATTACTAGTATACTATTGCAAATGCTGCAATCTAATTGGCTACTTTACTCGAGATCTATACGTCAATAGCGAGTGGTAAAACAACAGGCAGTCATGCGGCAAACGCGGCCATGCAGTAAAACAACATGGAGGCCACGACGAGTGAAAGATTTGTTTTGCCTTGGTTTTCACAAAGAAACAATGGTTATACTTTGTATTCACTCATAGAGATTTCGAGCTCATAATCTAATTGTTAAATATATAATATACCACTGTTTATAGTTAACGATATCATTAATTTTAAATGGAAAATATTGTTTTATTTTCATGGTTTTGAATTCGAGTGGAATTTAAGAAGATAATTGCACGTGTTAAACTTGTATTTTATTTATTTTGTTTTAATTGTGTAGCGTGAGCAAATGTTAGCAGCTCAGGAAATGTTTCGTGGTGCTAATAAAGTAACCAAACCAGAAAAGGCTTTGATTCTTGGCTTTATGGCAGGTGCAAGAGGTAAGTGCGACATTCCTAGTGAACAAAGTTTATTATCAACAATCGAAATATAGTAAGGTTAGATATACTGCCGAAACAGAGAACGTAGGAGTCTAACGTTTCGAGCGAAGGCCCCCTCTCTGACGAAGGGCCTTCGCTCGAAACGTTAGACTCCTACGTTCTCTGTTTCGGCAGTATATCTAACCTTACTATATTTCGATTGTTGTTTCTACACTGCCTACGCAGCACGCTACTTTTATTATAAAGTTTATTATCTACGTATAATATGTTTTATAATATATGTGTATTGTTTATTGATTGATTTTAAGTATTTTATGTAACCTTTAAAACGTGAACAACAGTTTTTATCAACTTTAAATATTCTGGTACGCAGTGTGAGAATCTTTAGACTTGACAAAACACGTGATGTGAGTGTTTTGTACAGCTTAAAAAACGTTCCGTTATTGGTTGTTTTTGCTTTGATTCATTCTATTGCAAAGAAGGATGACAATTTTATATAAAATTCTATGTTTATTAGCATTCTTTCTGACGTCATTAAGTTTTATCAGGCCCGGTTCAAACGTCGAACTGTACATGAACCGATCCTAATTCCAACAATTAAGTTCATGTAAAGATCGATGTCTGAATCAGTCTGTTTCGTCTGTTTTGATTAAGACCGATCCAACGATAAAGTTCGACATCGCTTGTCGGGAATTTCGACTTTGGATCGAGTTCGATTCAAACGTCCAACTTCACATGAACTAAACGTACTGCATTTTATCCCTCAAGTCCCTCGCGTGTCCCCGTTATCCCTTCTCATAATTATTATATTTCCTTCCCATAATACCTGAAGAGAACAATAGAGCAAGCTATTATACAAGTATAATCGGCCAAGCTATTATACAAGTATAATGTTACCTAATCCGCCGCTTTTTTGTGAAGGGCGTTGATAGTCTAGTGGATAGCACAGTCCGTAAAGTGATGAAGTGGCTGAGATCCATGTCACGGTGTCCCCAGTTTTTCGTTTTGTTCTATGCTCGTTCATGTGTTTTTATTTGGTCCGTTTTGGTTTTCTTCCGGCCTTTTTCTTGTTATTTAGTAATTTTGTAAAGTCCTGAGCTTACCAAGGCAATGTTTTCGTGTAATTTCTAGGCTTTTTATGTTGCGTAAAACTTCCGCTCATTTGCGCTAAAATATATATTGCGCATTTTGTAGGGCGTTGAAGCCTGGGCGCACGTTGAGGGACCCATAGGGATAATTTTAAAACTACCGTATACTATACCGTACAGCCCAGCTGGTAGCCGAGCAATCGGCGAGATTTTTGACGGCTGAAAGCCGAGGAAAATTGCGAATCGGGTGAAGAGCTTTACGCTTTCTCTCCGCCATTATTAAGGACTGCCGCTGATCATTACGTTTATCTTTTCAGAAACCACTTAATTAAGGCTATGTGCACACGGTAACGTTTCCGAGCGTTTTCGTATTGTTTCGGGTAATGAGTTGATTGTTCTCGATTCCCTTGAGAACAATGAACAATGCGAAAACGCTCGGAAACGTTACCGTGTGCACATAGCCTAAGTTCAACGTTTGAATCAAGTAAGATTTAGGTCGACCTAAATAGTAAATAAGATCGGTTCATGTGAAGTTCGACGTTTGAACTGGGCCTCAGGTATAAAACCACCGACATGGTACATGATTTCCTTATTTTAGTTCAAAGTTTTTACTTACCGCTTATAACTGTGCTACGACGATTGAAAAGAATTGAAATATTTTGATTGCGTTATGACTGTTGTGATTGAGCAAACATTGGGTGTAATAAAAGATTGTGAACGACATCATGATTTGCTATATAAGTTAGAAATAAACTCTCTTGTTATATACCAAAGACTTTCGTTTGCCAAAGATGAAATCCTATTGGTCAAATCATGGTCACGTGTTGTTTAACAAACAGTGCAATGTTTCTCTCTGACGTCGCTTTAATCATGCGTTGTTCACGTGAGTACGCGATTATTGCATCAGATCAAGAACTTTGGACTTTTCGGAACATTTTGAAAACAAGAGCTTGTTTCGAGCTTGTCTGGTTCGAAATAGTCCATTTTCCAAAGGAAAGGATATCTATACATATCTTCAAAGGTCTGGAAAAAACCTAGATAAATTTAAACCTGTTCTTTGTACTTGTTGAATTGAAACTACGAAGACAAAGACAAAGTTTCGAGTCATTTGGTATTTTGTATTTTAAAAGTCTTTGGTATATAACAAAACGCTTGTTGACTTTTGCCTCGGGCTAAAGCCCTCGGGTGACATTGAAGCCTTCGGGTCCGTAAAACTCGATATTTCCCTCGGCGCCAGTCAACAAGTGTAAGATTGGCGTTTATAGACCTTATTCAAAAATGGCCGCCAAATTAAAATTCTTTTATGTGCATATAAATTAGCCCTTATGACCTCGTTTTAAAGTAAAAATTCTTTTGAATTTCACACATGAAAACGAGTTCATAAATGCTAATTTATATGTATATAAAAGAATTTTAATTCGGCGGCCATTTTTGAATAAGGTCTATAACTCTTCCATATCTCACTTCGTTCTTGAGATATTAAGATTTGTTTGATATGAAAATTTAACCCCTTGACGTACACATGTACATAATGACTTATTAGGGGGAAAATATATTTTGCAATTATATACCGAGATCACTTGAAACATTGGTATGCTTAGTGTTGCAGGGCATACAGGATTAGTTTCGATAATTGCAAACATATATAACATTCTTTAATAAGTCATTTTATTATATGGCCAGGCGGTCCATCTGAAAAATGGAGCATTCTGATTGGTTCCTGAGCGGTCGGAAACCAGCAGTACGGACCGCTCAGACTCTTCATGAGTGATAACGAAGCTGAATAAACGTTTATTTTGAGCTCTTTTAAGCCACAGTGAGTAGAAAACGATTTCGTTCTTTCTTTCTTTGTATTTAGCAAATAAAAAGTTTGAGAAGCCTTTTCAAGCTGGCTCTGTAGGTTTAAATTCATAATTTGCTGGCCTGGTTGTTCAAATGATGTAAACAGCTAAAATTTTACGGCTCTTTTTGTTTTATGGCCATCATAATAAATAACTTATTGACCGAGCTTGTTCGGTCCACACAGAAGGATATTGCTCTCGTTCTTTTTTCGCTTCGGCATGAACCTCGCCTTCGGCTCGGTTCATACAAGCGAAAAAAGAACTCGACCAATATCCTTCTGTACGGACCTCACGCTCGGTCAATAACATATATACACACGTGTGAGGTCAAGAAGTTTAATTTGCATATATCAAACAAACTGAAATATAAAGTTTTTTCGTTTGTTTTTTACTGCACAAGCTGTCGTAAATTAAAGTCAGAGAAAAACTCTGAGATCCAGACGGGACTCGAACCCACAACCAAACTTTACCAACTCCAAGCTGAAAAACACTACTAACATAGAAAAACTGAAATATCTCAAGAACGAAGCAAGGAAACGGAAAACTGGAAAAGATGTTACTTTATCATTTTAAGTGTTCTTTCAAATAAGACAAACTTAATATTTTTTATTAAAAGTTATTTTATATTATTAAATAACTTTTCGCTTTATAGGCAAAAGGCTTATAAACTAATTTAACGAATTTTCTTTTTCTTTTTGGATTACTTTAGAAAACCCGTTCCCCAACCAGGGAGCTGTTATTACTGTCAAACTTAGTGAACATACAGAGACAATGAAGGAGAGTTCACAAACACAGCTTGTTGAAATGTTGTTTGAAATGAACTATGATACTGGACACTGGAGGAGATTAAAACGAACTCGTGTACTTGCTAGACAACAATCTGTTGATCAAGTAAATCAGTAAAATGATCAAGACACAATCGTTTTGCTGCATGTATAGGTCTTATTCATAATTGGTCGACGATTTCAAATTCTTCTGGTATGTGCATTTTATTTGGACTTCGTTTTAGAGTAATCCTTCTTTTGAATTTGGTACAACATGAAAACGAGGTCAAGTGACTAATTTATGGTAATGAATCCTGGGCCTTCTATAAATGCAACCATTTTTCATGTCATCCGACACCTGTAAGATGGGGCGAATCTAAGATACAACCTATCCCTGACGGTATCCTGATTAAGGAGATTAGCCCAAGAGCCTGCCCGTAGGGATCCCTCTCTTAACATTCCCCGGATGACACGACTTGTTATCTAAATACTCATGTGTATCCGTTGCCTTTGAACACAGTAAAAACCCCATATAAGAGCGTATAGTGATTAAGAAGCTGTAGGCTAAAATATTGGCATCTAAACCCTCATTATATAAGAACCTATAAAGCCGAAAAATTAGAACAGGTTCTTATTTAGAAAATCAGGGGGAAATAGCAAAAATAATAGTAACTGTTTTTATATGGCAATCAGACTGTAGAATCGTTTGCAATTTCAATATAAAAATTCTATACAGTACACAAATAATTGACTGATTATAGTTCATAAAGTTTCAGTGGGGAGAGTTTAGACTCTTATCAATAACAGTAACAGTTATCAACCAATGTAGAGTACAGGTCCTGTACTGTAGTTCCAGTGTTGACCGACAAGTGCTTTCCTCTTTAGGGAATAAGAACCTGTTTAAGAACCTAAATAGCCTAAATTCTTAGTATAAACCAAATATATAAGAACCTTTTTAGCCTAACTTGGAAAAACCTGGGTTCTTGTACGCGTGGGTTTTTACTGTGCACATCTGTGGATATTCTATTTTATTTAAGTTGTACTAAAACATCCAAATATGACAATTTGGTTTCCCAATATTCCCAACTGTATTTGATAGTTTTATGATAGTTATTATTATACTCAAGAAATTGAAACAAAGCATCTTCCATGCAACCAAATAAAAATAGTATCTAACAATCTTTAGTTGTGATTCGGTCGAAGTGATTTCCGTCATTTTGTGTAAAAGATGTAAGAAGAAGTATGTGGAAGGTACCACAAGAGCAGTGTTATTAAGTTTTCGTTTTAGTATTTCTGACATTTTAATAAATTAATAATTAACCTGCGTGGTACTCAAAAGTGTTGTTTTCATTTTTGCGCCCTTGCATGTCCTTGTTTTTTCATAAAGTATAAATAATGGCTTCATGTTTAGGCATGAAACAGGATAAAACCTGTGCTTGCCACTTTCATAAGGTTAAATTTGAGGATATTATGTAAAACATATTTCAAGTCTGTAAATCATTAACCATTTACTTGGTTATTGTCTGTATATGTATACTACGCTCTGTGCCAAGCACAGAAATATTTATTTTACTATGGTTCACCATACTACCAACTTCTATGGCTACTGCTCTATTAGTATTCTAGAAAATCAATTCAGAAGGATTAAATAAAACCCTGAATGCGTTGTATACGTGAAAATCAAACCATCATATTCAAGAAAATGCGTTTTTTATTGATAGTTCCGGTCCATCCACAGGGAGCCCATCTTGGCAGCACTTGGGTACCTGTGGCGGACTCGAAAGACGCGCGGGGGACTGTGGCAGGGGATTTAAAAAAATACGGAAAACGGTTACCGGAAGCGAGGGAAAAACGGGGGGAAAGGGGGGGAGGCAGAGAAAAAAATATAAGGGATGAAACACCAAACGTTCAACGTGGAATGTGTTCCGCAAGTAGCCAGGACATCTCGTATCGTCGGGAGCCACCGTTGGAATACTGAAACCTACTGAAACTCAGAGTCAGATGAATGTGCAATAAATCAATAATCCTGAGACTTCCCGCTTTATCCGAAAAGCTTATCGTAGGATTTCGTAGCTATCCGAAATGTCAACGATGACGTAGTGTCCTAGCTACTTGCGGAACACATCTCTCGAAAATACGATATGTAATTTAGCTGCAAAATCACGGCTAAAAGGTGAGATTTTGCCTCATTTTGATTATATTTTGATAAATGAATCATTATCACAACTACTTCGCTCAATTGTCTTACAATTTTAATACCTATAGCCGCTTAAAACGATGTTCAAAACAAGGAAGAATTCGTGTTTCATCCCTTTATTATTTTCCTAAACACATAAAGCGCGAACAGAAACCATGTCATTTCTGCCCCATTTCTGTTACTTATTAAAGATTGGATATACAGTACAGCTACCATTTTACGAAGCAAACTGATCCGAAAAAGTACATAAAAAGTAGATCAAAGTTTAAATCTTGTAACAAACGTTCGGTGGATGTTCGTCAAGCTCAATTATTCAATAGACGAGTTTCAGGGTGTTGCGCGCGCATCATTTTTCAAAAAAACTGGCAAGCTCCCCTCAAAGCTAACGTACTATTTAAAATAAACAAAGTGTAGATATAGTTTCTGGATATTTACCACTGTTATTCTGCTGTTGTTGGCTCGCTAGCAAGTCTGTTTGCCATTGCTTACTTTGTGGAGAGCCCGCCAAGAGCTAGCCTGCGTGCAAACGCTTGTATTTCCGGAGCTTGTGTAATTTATTATCCAAACTCCGGAAACACTAGCGTCTGCACGCAGGCTAGCCAAGAGCCCGCCAATTCCTTTCCAAAACGATACGCGCGCAACACCCTGAAAGTCGTCTATTACCGAACGTCTGTTTCATTACACCAAGCTCGCAAACGTACGACATGCACTACATGTATACGTACAACTTATCATGTCACTTTAAATCTTATGTTTATAAAAATATAAAAATTGAGATAATTCTTGCTTTACTATATCTCCTATAATTGTACTGTATGATAAATACGAAGGCAAATAAGTGTACCATCATATCCTAAATTATAGCATTATAAACTTATCCCCGGCCCCGGGCCGAATGCCCGTAGCCCGCGGTGAGGGTGCTAATGTCGACACAATTTACACGCTACTATATTTTATTAGAATATTAGCTGTGATCCGTGGAGCGCCTTTGATATGCCTCGACACGGCATCGCGGCCTTCGCAATGGACCTTTTCACCAATAGCGGCGCCATCTTGAATTCGCAATGTATTGTGATTTATCCAGAGTAATAAGCTCAATCAAAAGGGTGATTGCTTAGTGTTTGTTAAGACACAATGCGGTAATTTTTTCTTGATAAACACTTTCATGGCAACAATGTCTAGATATATATGATCGTTGTCATATTGGTAAAAGCAATAATTTTCGTACGTATAAGGATACATTTCTCATGAATCTATCCTTACACGTCCGAGAAATGTTGCTTTTACCAATATGACAATTATTATATTTAGATATTGTTGCCACGAAGATATTTACAAAGAAAAAATTACCGCATTGTGTCTCAACACTACGCAATCGCCCTTTTAATGGAGCTTGCTAACCTGGATAGACCATAATGCATTGCGAATTCAAGATGGCGCCGCTATTGGAAGCATGATTAGTTAAAGAACACTTAAAAAGACAAAATAACATCTTTTGTAGTTTTTCATTCCTCACTTCGTTGAGAAATTTCAGGTGGTTGATGCAAACAATTTTGCATATCAACATATATATATATATATATATATATATATATATATATATATATATATATATATATATATATATATATATATATATATATATATGAAATAACTGGACACGGTTACACTTTTGACATTAGTTTATTGCATACAGTTCTGTTTCGTACAGGCGAACCTGCACTCATCAGTGCTAGACTACATGTAGTCTAGCATGTAGTCTAGTACTGATGAGTGCAGGTTCGCCTGTACGAAACAGAACTGTATGCAATAAACTAATGTCAAAAGTGTAACCGTGTCCAGTTATTTCATATATTTGCTCTACCGATGGTATCGAGCACTCTCGAAAGACAAACACAAGATCTCTATTTTATATATATATATATATATATATATATATATATATATATATATATATATATATATATATATATATATATATATATATATATATATATAATGATTGCCTGATGATTGCCTCGTCCATGAAACTCGGAGTAGCGACGAACATGATCCCGTTTAGGGTGAAACCTCTGGTAGCGAAGACTTTAAGGTAACTATACTTCATGCTTTATATTTTGCTCTATCTATATGGTATTGAGCACTCTCTAACATTTCGTGAACCAAAACTCACTTATACATATATATATATATATATATATATATATATATATATATATATATCACATACTTGTGCCTTTATCAGGGTGATAACAGCGGGACATAAAAACGATATGTCCCGCTGTACCGTATCTGTCCCGTCATATATCCCGCTGTCCTGCGTTGGGAGCCCTAAAACATGATACAGGCACAAGTATGTGATGCGCGAACGAGGGACAATTACGATATCGTCCTGAAAGCGATAAAATTGATATACCGAGTCACGAATGTGATAACCTATACATATATATATATATATATATATATATATATATATATATATAAAGGCGCCTGGGTCAGGTGCTTGGGTAAAAGTAGACTTGCTACAAGTGGTCTTAATTCTCTGTCAAAAGGGGAAGCGAGAGGGGGAGGGAGGAGGGGAGTATACTCTAGTACGCGTGCAAGCAAGAAGGCAAGTAGGCAAGCAAATAGGCAAGCAAACAAACAAACAAACAAACAAACAAACAAACAAACAAACAAACAAACAAACAAACAAACAAACAAACAAACAAACAAACAAACAAACAAACAAACAAACAAACAAACAAACAAACTAACAAGCAAGTATGCACCAAACAAGCGAGCGAGCAAGCAAGCAGGCAGGCAGGCAGGCAGGCAGGCAAGCAAGCAAGCAAGCAAGCAAGCAAGCAAGCAAGCAAGCAAGCAAGCAAGCAAGCAAGCAAGCAAGCAAGCAAGCAAGCAAGCAAGCAAGCAAGCAAGCAGGCAGGCAGGCCGGCAGGCAGGCACGCAAGTAAGCAGGTAGGCAGGTAGGCAGGCAAGCAGGCAGGCAGGCAGGCAGGCAAGCAAGCAAGCAGGCAGGCAAGCAAGCAAGCAGGCAGGCAAGCAAGCAAGCAGGCAGGCAAGCAGGCAGGCAAGCAAGCAAGCAAGCAGGCAGGCAGGCAAGCAAGCAAGCAAGCATGCAGGCAGGCAAGCAAGCAAGCAGGCAGGCAGGCAGGCAGGCAGGCAGGCAGGCAAGCAAGCAAGCAAGCAGGCAGGCAGGCAGGCAAGCAAGCAAGCAAGCAGGCAGGCAGGCAAGCAAGCAAGCAAGCAGGCAGGCAGGCAGGCAGGCAAGCAAGCAGGCAGGCAGGCAAGCAAGCAAGCAAGCAGGCAGGCAAGCAAGCAAGCAAGCAGGCAGGCAAGCAAGCAAGCAAGCAAGCAGGCAGGCAGGCAGGCAGGCAGGCAGGCAGGCAGGCAAGCAAGCAAGCAAGCAAGCAGGCAGGCAGGCAGGCAGGCAAGCAAGCAAGCAAGCAGGCAGGCAGGCAGGCAAGCAAGCAAGCAAGCAGGTAGGCAGGCAGGCAGGCAAGCAAGCAAGCAGGCAGGCAGGCAGGCAGGCAGGCAGGCAAGCAAGCAAGCAAGCAAGCAAGCAGGCAGGCAGGCAGGCAGGCAAGCAAGCAAGCAAGCAAGCAAGCCGGCAGGCAGGCAGGCACGCAAGCAAGCAGGCAGGCAGGCAGGCAAGCAAGCAGGCAGGCAGGCAAGCAGGCAGGCAGGCAGGCAGGCAGGCAGGCAGGCAGGCAAGCAAGCAAGCAGGCAGGCAAGCAAGCAAGCAAGCAGGCAGGCAAGCAAGCAAGCAGGTAGGCAAGCAAGCAAGCAAGCAGGCAGGCAGGCAGGCAAGCAAGCAGGCAGGCAAGCAAGCAGGCAGGCAGGCAAGCAAGCAAGCAAGCAGGCAAGCAAGCCAGCAAGCAAGCAGGCAGGCAGGCAAGCAAGCAAGCAGGCAGGCAGGCAGGCAAGCAAGCAGGCAGGCAAGCAAGCAAGCAGGCAGGCGGGCAAGCAAGCAAGCAAGCAGGCAAGCAAGCCAGCAAGCAGGCAGGCAGGCAGGCAGGCAGGCAAGCAGGCAGGCAGGCAAGCAGGCAAGCAAGCAAGCAAGCAAGCAAGCAAGCAGGCTGGCAGGCAAGCAAGCAAGCAGGCAGGCAGGCAGGCAAGCAAGCAAGCAAGCAGGCAGGCAGGCAAGCTAGCAAGCAGGCAGGCAAGCAAGCAAGCACGATCGGAAATTGCGGTTGTTGAGGCTCGCGAAATACAGGCTGACCCGTATTAGCTGCGCATGCGTAGAACGAATATCTTGCGTGTAAACGTCATCTATACACGCTAGACCTCACCAAGGGAAGGCTGGCGCGAGATGAATGAGGAGCGAAGGAGCGTTGTGGAACACCGCTGCCAAACGTTTGCGCATGTGTGAATTCGCTAGAATATATAAACATCAAGAGAAGCCGTGGCGACAACAACCAGACAGCGAAGACTAATTAAGACTCGACTATTCATTTGTGTTTTAAAAAAAGGGTGAAGAAAATTACGAAGGGGTATGCCATGCTCCACTCTCCTCCACCCTGCCCCACCCTACTTCACGTTGCTTCATTTCTCTCCACCCTTATCTATACTTTCTTACTCTTTCTTACTCTGCTCCACTTTGCTCCACCCTGTTCCACCTTGTTCTCACCTGCTCTTCCCTGTTCCACCTTGTCGTACTCAGCTCTACCATGCTCCACCCTGCTCTGCCCTGCTTAACCCTTGTCGTTCCACTCTACTTCACCTCACTCCATCTTACCCCAACCTGCTCTACCTGCTACACCCTGCTCCCCCGAACCGACCTGTTTCACCATGCTCCACTCTGCTCTACCCTACCCCACCTTGCTCCACCTTGCTCGACTTTGGTCCACTTTGCTTCAAAATTTAATAAAAAGTATAATATAAACCCTAACACTAGTGTCTTGATTATTCTAAATAAAGGACATCATTTAAAGAAATCTCTGATAAATAAAAGAAGAAAGTGCTTCTGATCCGATAGATTGCACTCGACTTTGTATGGCCAAAAGACCTCGATGTAAGTCTGTTAATTACGGAACGAGTTTAAGAACTAAAGCAAAATGTCAGCTAAATAATAGTACTGCGACTTATGATAGATCAAAACTTGTTGTTGCTGAAAATTTTGACTACTGGGAGGAGGAGATGGTTAGTTTGTTAAATTTTGCCTTTGGTTTCACTTGTGCTTGTGATATTGCTTATGCTTGTTTTTGTTTTTGCTAATTGTGCTTATGTTTTTGCTTGTGCTTGTGCTCGTGCCTGTGCTCGTGCCTGTGCTCGTGCCTGTGCTCGTGCCTGTGCTCGTGCCTGTGCCTGTGCCTGTGCCTGTGCCTGTGCCTGTGCCTGTGCCTGTGCCTGTGCCTGTGCCTGTGCCTGTGCTCGTGCCTGTGCTCGTGCCTGTGCTCGTGTCTGTGCTCGTGCTCGTGCTCGTGCCTGTGCCTGTGCTCGTGCCTGTGCTCGTGCATGTGCTCGTGCCTGTGCTCGTGCTCGTGCTCGTGCTTGTGCCTGTGCTCGTACTCGTGTGCTCGTGGCTAGTGCCTGTGCCTGTGCTCGTGCCTGTGCTCGTGCTCGTGCTCGTGCTCGTGCTCGTGCTCGTGCTCGTGCCTGTGCCTGTGCCTGTGCTCGTACTCGTGTGCTCGTAGCTAGTGCCTGTGCTTGTGCTCGTGCCTGTGCTCGTGCCTGTGCTCGTGCTCGTGCTTGTGCTCGTGCTTGTGCTTGTGCTTGTGCTTGTGCTTGTGCTTGTGCTTGTGCTTGTGCTTGTGCTTGTGCTTGTGCTTGTGCTTGTGCTTGTGCTTGTGCTTGTGCTTGTGCTTGTGCTTGTGCTTGTGCTTGTGCTTGTGCTTGTGCTTGTGCCTGTGCCTGTGCTCGTGCTCGTGCTCGTGCTCGTGCTCGTGCTCGTGCTCGTGCTCGTGCTCGTGCTCGTGCTCGTGCTCGTGCTCGTGCTCGTGCCTGTGCTTGTGCCTGTGTTTGTGTTTGTTTTGTGTTGGTGTTGGTGTTGGTGTTGGTGTTGGTGTTTGTGTTTGTGTTTGTGTTTGTGTTTGTGTTTGTGTTCATTACATCAGATTTTACGTATTTATGGCGTCATGTGACGTTTAGCTAAGGTTATTGATGCCATTTTAGGACCTCTTTAATGCGGCTCGAATTTTGGTGTGTGTGTATCGATCAAGACTCATTACATCATATAGTTCGTCTGGAAGTCTGGACGCATAATGCATTTACCCGAGACGGAAGGCATGAAAAGTCGGACTAAAACATTTTCCCAAATACGTCCAAACGCATAATGCGTCAGTATATAGACTGTAGTGTAAAAACTACCAATAACTGCGTGTTTGAGATCACGATGACATGCGTGCTACGTTTTTCAGTATTTTTATTTTTAATCTGGCAGGTTGATTATATAAGCAAGTATAACTATAGTGTGTATAGTCTACTTAACATTATTCCACTGTACTTATAGTCGTCGGATTAGTTGGATTCATTATATAATTGTTATGTTGAGGGCCGTAAATTAGATAACCTTTATGGTTAATACGCTTCCATCGTAAAATAGAGTTTTATATACAAGGCTAAAAGGTTTTATTAAAAAAGAAAAGCTAAACGTTTTCGACTATGAAGTCATCATCATCGTCATTATCGACATTATCAGGGCTCTTGCCCAGAAAACGTTTGGCTCTTCTTTTTTAATAAAACTTTTAGCCTTGCTTGCATGTATGTATATTTAACTTTTTAGCGAATATTATGACATAGCTTTTTATGTTTAACTTATATATGTTTTTCAGAAAACGTTTTTCTTACTAAAAGCGAGGATTTTTTGTTTACACTGTGAGAGTGAACATAGTAACTCAGTATTTTGTTGTATGTTGTGATCCTGGTTGGACATTGTGTGGGATTTTATGCCTGATTAAACATGCACACATTGATAATAACGATCTCGCACTGTGAGTGATTTGATGATCCCCACAAATTTACAAGCTTTTGTATAGTGATCATTGGAACAAAATATTGTTTTATTTTTATTGCCTCAAAGACCTCGCAAAGCGCAAGATATTTATCTGTGAGATTTTGGCTAAAGGTATCTATGCTTTATTTTACATTCTAATAGCTGAATTTTAGCATTAATTATTGTTTATAATTACGTAAGAAAATTGTCAAAATTGTATAAAACTTGGAAATGTTTAAGAATGATTTGATTCATATGTTTATTGTCTTAATTTTTAGTTATAGCTATATATCACATATTCATACTTGCATGTTAGGTGTTCAGAATACTGGCCTAGTGCATACACCGTAAAGATCGATTATACTAAGATCCTAAGATATTATACCTAAGATCCGAATCAGTAGTTGCATTAACATATATCAAAATAATTAGATGGCAGTAATCACCATTGGCACTACTGTAACTTTGGATGTACATTTGAAGATCATATGATTGGAGCGTCTAACCGGTATAATTATAAGGTTGCAGGTTCGAACCCTGTCTGGGGCTAGGAAATCTTTTCTGAGTAATTGAGCTTGACGAACGTCCAACAAACGTCTGTCACATTACAACAAGCTCGCAAACGCATACCATACACATGCACTACACGTATGGGTACAACCTATCATATCCTATGACCATTTAATTGTCCTTAATTATCCGTTGTAAAACTGAAATTAATCACGACATTCAATCATCTGTGGTAGTTCAGTGGTACTAGTATATTCCCCCACTTTCATTGCCTTTGGTTATACTTTGTCATATCTTATAACTCAGAATAGATCATGTAAATAATGAAGCATTCGGATGATAATATATATTACTTTCTTACTATCTATATTATTATGAAGTTTTGTTTTGCTAACTCTCTATTTTTTCTCGATTTTACTGGTTTAGATAGTTTATTGTAATTATGCCAATCAATTCTCCAAGTAGTGTACTTGTACTTGTGTTAATTATAAACCAAAGTGTCGATGCAGGTAAGATTTCGCAACTAATGCACGTGATTAGTTTTACCCATACCAATATAGTTTTAGATGTATCATATAGCTTTGCGTATCCTGCCACAAACATATGTAAAGATATTTCAGTGATATACTGACCGACTTTGTTGTTGCACGACTTCATTTTCTCGTCCGTTTCAACGACCTATAGTAATATTGAGAATAAGAGCAAGTTCAATAAATGTAAACCTCTTGGTCTTGTACATTTTTTGAACTTGAACGTTGAAGAATCATTAATTTTAGCTGGACATCATCCGCGTGGGAATGTTCAGCTAATAAATATTAAATTATTCAAAAGAATTTAAAAACAGCAGGGATAATGAAAAGCTATAATATTATTAACAATACTCAGTAAGTAACGACTACTGAACCCTCTAAACCTTGAATTCCATTTTAGTATTTTACTCTGGCTCACGTGAGATGATTTTACTCGTTACTGGGAACCCGCTAGGATTGAAAGAGTTTATTTAATCTAGATTTGTTCTTTTTTTCCTGTTGGCATAGTAACCTGACCACCTACAATCATTCGCAAAAATGTTGATATATAAATTGAATACTACATTTGCATTGCCCGCGTGTGAATAAAAAATTTTCACCTGCACGTCTATTCTATGTACTATTTCTGCTATTTATGTCGATGATTGTAGGTATACTGTATTTTGGTACTTTGTAATTTGGTTCGATAGCTAGGTTTTAGAAATGTTACACAGTTATATAATGACAGAAAAACTATATATGCAATTTTTTGTGAATAATTAATAAGATTTTAATTAGGAACTGGGTGGCCAGGGTACTCCATTTCAGGATGCTCTTTTAAGTTCCTTTACCAAAATCTATATTTTCTGCCATTTGCACCAACTTTGAACTTGGTGAAGCCGTAGAAAATGCTTTTTTCGTTTAAAAATTAAAGCCTGATTCACATTTGTGAAATTTCCCTGCGAGTCAGAGCCCCTTTCCGACCTAAGAAACTCGATCTTCGCCAAACTTGGGGCGAGTCAGTCAGGTTGTGAACTGGTCAAACAAATTCTAGTTTATGAGCACCGCAAGCTGGAAATATAGCAAGTAACGCGTTCGAGCCTGGGCCCATAGTATCTTAGCAACCGCTCACGCATGCTCAAAAAGAAATATCGAGTTTGTTGGCAGAGCCCACTTTCCCCCGAAGCCTGCGTAGGTCGGAAAGGGGCTCTGACTTACACGGTATTGTGAAATAAGCATATGCACAAACAAAATAATTGTGTGAACCTGGGTAAAACAAGCGTAAGCACAAGCACGAGACAAAAGAACCTTTGTTTTCTCTTTTGTACAGCTCTTGTGCTTGTGGCTTGTGCTTATGCTTATTTCATGTGCTTGTACTTATGCTTGTGCCCCTAGGAATACCTTTTTGTTTTATTTCACAAGTGTGACAGGCTTAAAGTGCATATAAACCCAAAGTTTTTATCATCTGAATGCGTTCTACATAGAGAAAAAAACAGTTGTTCAGTGAAATATTTTTTTGATTGGAACTATTCTTCAATGTTTTTTGGCGATTCGCATTTCTAGTATAGTAATGAGATGACGTCTATGTAGGCATTTGGCTTTCTTTCTCTTTTTGGCAAGATAAACTACCTGATAATTTTTGTGGAAAAACTCCTACAATATGGAACATGTTGTTCACCCGCTCAACTCAAAGAAGCAATGCTTAAACCAAAGCTAAAAAAGGCTTCACTAGATTTCGAGGACTACATCAGTTTCCGACCTCTCTCTAATCTGAAGTTTGTCTCTAAGATAATCGAAAAGGCAGCTGCCTGTCAATTGAATGAATATTTAACTGACAATGACCTGGAGGAACCTCTACAATCGGCATACAGACGTTTCCATAGCCCAGAGACAGCTCTCTTAAAAGTCCAAAACGATATTCTGCGTGCAATTGATAACAAAAAATGTGTTGTGTTACTAATGTTAGACATGTCTGCTGCGTTTGACACAGTTGACCATGAGCAGTTATTGGAGAGAATGTCAAAACGATATGGAATAAAAGGTCAAGTCCTAAATTGGTTTCGCTCATACCTTCAAGGTCGAAAGCAGTTCGTCATGATTGATGGAGTCAGATCTGTGGTGATGTACCTTGTGGTGTCCCTCAAGGATCGGTCCTTGGGCCAATCTTGTATTTACCATATACTTCCCCTACTGGAGATATCATTAGATGCCATGGACTTGATTATCACTTCTATGCTGATGACACTCAGCTCTATTTGGGGAGATTGACTCATGGATGGTGCAAAATAAGTTGAAATTAAATGGGGACAAGCCAGAGTTACTGGTATTGAGTGCCCACCAGCGTCTGAGCCCATTGATAGAGCATATAGATATATCCTGCGAACTGGTCCAGCCGTCTGCTTCAGCAAGAAATATCGGGGTAATTTTTGACAAACATTTATCCCTTGAAGAACATGTTACCTCTACCTGTAAGGCATATGTTTCTTCCATCTCCGCAACATAGCAAGAATAAGACATTGTCTATCTCAAGCAGATACTGAAACTCTAGTTCACGCGTTCATCACGTCTAAGCTGGATCACTGCAACTCATTACTTTATGGATTACCTAAATTTTTAATCGACCGTCTGCAAAATGTACAGAACTCTGCATCTCGCATGATTACACGCAGTAGGAAGTACGACCACATTACTCCAGTCTTGAAGCAATTACACTGGCTTCCAGTGAGCCATCGTATTGTGTATAAGCTACTGCTTATAACTTATAAGGCGTTAAATGGGCTAGCACCTGGCTACATTAAAGCGCTGCTACAACCATATACTCCGAGCAGGAATCTAGGATCTACATCAAAGAACCTATTGCAAACACCATCAGTTAGATTGGTTAACTACGGCCATAGGTCTTTCTCTTTTGCTGCACCGAAATTATGGAACTTACTTCCTGACTATATTCGTCATAGTGATTCGCTGACTACTTTTAAAGCTAACATTAAGACTTATCTTTTTAAGCAGTTTTACGACTAGCTAATTTTATCTAAGGTAGTGTGAATAGTTTACCATTATTGGTAAATACTGTGAATTTTATTGTAAATAGTATTAACCCTCTTGTAACATATCTACTTTAATTTTTCCACTTGATGTAATAATTTCCTAATTAGCAGTCTTATTGTAACTAGAATGTACAGCGCTATTGAGCTATAGGAAATAGCGCCATATAAATGTATTATTATTATTATTATAACACACCATTAATGGAGAATTGTGTCATGTCACTCCTGCAAATAAATATTGTATAGATAATGTGACTACTTTGGCGTCATCTCATTACCATTTTGAAAACAAACTATTAAAGGTTGCTCCAATCTTAAAAATATTTCGTTGTTCAACTATTTGCCAAAGGTAGAACGTATTTAGATGATAAAAAAATTGGGGTTATATGCACTTTTCACTGACGTCTGGGGACCACTTTGTTACTATGGCAACATGAAATCTTCAGTGATGTATTCTGATGGCCTGCATGCATGTGTGCACGCGCAAAGTTTCAAGTTTTTCATCATTATTTTATTGCGGATTACCGCAAAGTACTCAAATATCTCTAAAACGTAAACTGGGATGTTTTAAAAAACGAGGTTTATTATTAATACCTTTCAAACAAAACTCGCTTTAGGGTCTGGTGCCCTAACGGTGTTGAAGCCTACGGTACCTTTTTAACAGTATAGATCATTTTTATAGAGCGTTTTCACTCACGTATTGGGGTGGTGAAACAATACGAAATATTTGAATAAGAAAGAGCTAATTCCCATACCGTACACCAATGTGGCCGCCATTTCATTGTTTTGGTACACCAATATGGCCGCCGTGACGTAAGATGAAAACGCTCTATAATGGTGACTAGTTTGAATATTATTTTATGTGCATCTTAATTAATAGACCTTTCTCGCCTCGTTTGTGTGTCTCCAATTCAGAAAAATCTTTGCTTCATGCATGCTGAGGTCAAAAAGGCTCATTTAGATTCACATAAAAGTTGGTAGCCTTTATTACTGCTGACATCAGCATAATTATCAAATGTTGTTAAAAACAGTTTGCACACACAATAGACCTTATTCAAAAATGGCTGCGGAATTAAAATTCTTTTATATACATATAAATTAGCCCTTATGAACTCGTTTTCATGTGGGAAATTCTAAAGAATTTTTACTTTAAAACGAGGTCATAAGGGCTAATTTATATGCACATAAAAGAATTCTAATTCGGCGGCCATTTTTGAATAAGATCTATTGGACATACAATTCTCGCTTAAGCTTTAGAAGAGATGTCTATTCTTATCTGATGTACAATCTAAAGATTCTGGTTGAAACTACACTTTATATGAACATTCTTTTTTTGGCCGCCATATTTGTGTACCTCAGACGCCAGTTAGGTACATAAAAATAGGTACGCGGTGGCGTACAGTCTACTGGTACTCGGCATACAGAAAAATCAGTGGCTTGGGGCACCTGTAGTTGACACGAGTTTACAGTTGGCCAATCAAATTGCCAATCAGTTCATAAGAAATGCAGCGCGAGACTGTACTTGTAAGTTTGTACTTCATGTCAGGCTGTCTCCAAACCCCAAGACAAAATGCGAAGCATACATGAAGTAGTCACCTACCCCGGCCCCGATGGCATAGCGCTACTTGGTAGACGCAAAAATGGCGGTAAAAAAGCGTTAGTTTCAGCCAGCTGGAATTTTCAATTTGTACATCAGATATGACTAGACGTCACTTCTCAAGCTTAAGTTCGTAACCAAGCTTTGTATGTTGAATTGTGTGTACAATGTGGCTTTTAAGTAGCAGTTAAAATATGAGCGGCCGATCCGCTTTATAGCCTACAACGGCGAGCCGAAGGCGAGCATTGTAGATGCCCATAAAGATCGGACGCGAATATTTTAACTTATCAAATTGTAAGTGTAAATATTTTAACTTATCAAATTATAAGTGTAAATATTTTAACTTATCAAATATAATTGTAAGTGCAAATATTTTAACTTATCAAATTGTAAGTGTAAATATTTTAACTTATCAAATTATATGTGTAAATATTTTAACTTATCAAATTGTAAGTGTAAATGATGAACACTTTGTTTAAGAGTCATAGGAAAGTCTTTTAACAGTATTTACAAATAGTGATTAAACATTCATTTCTTTTCAATTTTCCTTATGAATTATTAATGAATTTGATAACGACATTTGAAAGTTATGCTGATGTCAAATAATATATTTTAAAACTCTGTAACTTATCAAGAAGGGATATACTTGTATCGACTTAAACGTTTGCAGGAAGACTCGTAATAACCATCTAAAAATACATATAAAAAAATTTCCTAAACGTTCGATGAACGTGGAACAAATACAGTGCAACAACGTCAATTTTCTTTTCTTTGATAGATTTTTGTACTGACAGTGTTTCTGCTGAAAAATGCTTTGGTAAGTCAGAATGAGTAATTAACACGCTTGAATTTGAGAATGAAGAGTCGTTTCTATTTCAGTTTTAATAATCTATTGTTTCACATCACGAATTAACTGAGAACACCGTCGGTTGAAAAAAACAAACAATATAATTATACATTTACTTACACGCACACAAACCTTTATATCAAATCACAATTACGTCAAATGTTTTAACGAACAGAAAAAAATTGAAGCACTAGAAATTAGAAATCACTTCAACATCATGAATGCATGGTTGTATCTAGTAGGGAGATCACTTGGTAAACTTTTTCAGGCAATGTATTAAATGAAAATTCGTTTCGCTGGCAAGGCCTTTTTCAGTGGAATAAAATTGAGTGTTAAATGTCTTATATATACAATTAGGTAAAAACAAGAAAAGAATCAAAAAGACAAAAAAAAACCCCTTAAATATTTGCAAACAGATTAGTTGAAATCTTAAATCTTTTTCAACTAGAACAGGTGATCACTGATCCTACTCGCATAACTAGTACTAGCAGAAGTCTACTTGATATTATAGCGACATGACAAATAAACCTGATAAGTTAGATCATAGTCAATCGAGATATGGTCTGGAAACTCGGCAAACTTCAAAGCGCCTATAATGAGCTGGGATTTTATGTTGAACCGTACCTTACACCATGCACAACCTTTGTTTTAGGTTTATTAATATTTAAATAGCACGGTTGAGTGATTGAACTGAAACGTTGCTATTGGACAATTCGTTCATTATACTAAAATACAATGTGTTCAGTGACCGTACACCGTGGACAAAAATGCATAAAGGCGAACAAAAAGATAGACCAAAGACTTTAGTTGAGTTTCCAGACCATATCTCGATTGACTATGGTTAGATCGGGCGTTCTTCATCTCGGGATCAGTGATCACAGTCTTGTTTATGGCTGTTTTAAATTAGCAGTCCCAAAGCAAGAACCCAAATTCCTTAAAAGCAAGAATATTTTAGTCGAGATCTGTATACCATGTTAAATGGACTAGATTGGACTTCTAACGATCCCAATAATCTCTGGGAAGGTTTTAATAACATATTTAATTTAGTGTCAGAAATGCATGCTCCGATGAGATCCCGTAGAGTACGTAGTGAATATGCTCCGTGGATCAATCAAACTATAATTAAGGAAATGAATCATCGCGATTATTTAAAGAAAAAAGCGGTTACCTCTAAATCAGAATCTGCACACAAAACATACAAATTACAACGAAATCGAGTTAATAGAGCTATCAGAAACACCAAAAGAAAATTTTGTACTGAAAGTATAGATTTAAACAAACATAACCCGAAGGAAATGTGGAAGAACATTAATTTAATTATTGGCAGAAGTGGTCGACATTCCAAAACTACAAAAATTTCTTCGCTCAAACCTGGTAATAAAAATTACAAAGTGACCAGTGAAATTGACATTGCAGAGGCCTTGAATCAGTATTTTACTGAGATCGGTCCAAGCCTGTCGGGTGCTTTGGATAATACCAATATGCAATTTTCAGATTATGTTAAGCCAGTAGAATGTAAGTTTCAGTTTACAGAAGTTTCAACTGAAATTGTGTATAAAACTTTGAAGGATATGAAATCAAGCAAAGCGGCTGGAGCTGATAATATTTTGGCTAAACTGCTGAAAGAATCAGCCAATGTTGTTTTGCCATTCCTTACTAAAATATTTAACTTATCTTTACGCGAAGGTATCTTTCCAGATGACTGGAAAAGTGCTCGAGTTTCTCCAATAATTATATAAATTAGGAGATAAGGAAGAATGCGGGAACTATCGTCCTATCTCAGTGTTATCTGTCGTATCAAAACTATTTGAGAAGTTGGTATATAAACAAATTTATACCTATTTAGATAAAAATAATGTTCTTTCTTGTTTTCAATCGGGTTTTAGGAAAGGTCACTCCACTTGCACATCTTTATTAGATACAACTAACACTTGGTTGGTCAACATGGATCGAGGCTTGATAAATGGAGTCATTTTTCTTGACTTAAAGAAAGCCTTTGATACAGTTGAGCATCAAATACTAATTAAAAAATTAGAATTATACGGTATTAAAGATAATTGTCTGCGATGGTTTGTTTCCTATTTGAGTAACCGTACCCAGGTTTGTAAAGTGGGCAATATATGTTCTTCTAAAAGGTATACAAAAACTGGTGTGCCTCAGGGATCCAATCTTGGTCCATTACTATTCCTGCTTTATATAAACGACTTGCCAAATTGTTTGAACGAATCGATGCCTGCCATGTTTGCTGATGATACTAACGTAACGACATCTGGTTCCTCCATGGAAGATATTCAAATTAAATTAAATAACGAATTGGAAAATGTACATCATTGGTTGTTGGCAAACAAGTTATCACTGAATGTAGGTATATGATTATAGGGTCTCAACAAAGATTATCACAAATAGTGTCAGACTCTAAAATTTCAATTGGCTCACAAACTATTAATCGTGTGACTCACACAAAAACGTTAGGGGTTTTAGTAGATGAAAATATATCCTGGAGGAATCATATTGACGTTACATGTAAAAAGATTTCAAAAGCAATCGGATTACTCAGAAGAGTTAGAAACGTTATCAGCATTGAAAGTCTAAAACCTTTATACCAGGCATTAATTAGTATTCCACATTTTGACTATTGCTCCATAGTTTGGGATAACTGCTCAAACAATTTAAAAGACCGAATACAAAAACTTCAAAATAAAGCCGGTCGTGTAATAACAGGTGACAGCTATTATGTCAGCTACAAATACCCGAACAAAACTCGGGTGGAAAGATTTACAAACAAGAAGAGACGAACAAACGACACATCTTGTCAAGAAAATAGTAACTGGAAAGTCAAACTTAGGCAAATTATCTAATTTGTTCTCCATAATTAACCGAGACTATTATGACTTAAGAAGTAATAACTGCATGGCAACACAAATGCCATGAAAAGAAGTTTCGGTTATAAAGCTTCCGTGATCTGGAATGGCTTACCTAGTGATGAAAAGACTTATGAGAATAGCGAATAATGATTGTTTTTATACTCTTGAAACTTTTTATATAATCACATTTTTAACTGTAAATATAATTTTTAGTAAATATTACTGTATTAGTTTAGGTAGTTTTTAATATTTGTAGCGCATGTAATTGTTATTTTATCTAGCACACGGCCCTTTGAAAAACAACTGTAATTTAGTTGAATAGGCCACCGTGTATAAATATTTTTAAATAAAATAAAATAAATACACATGCATGATTATATGCAAGTTTAAGAAAAGCTTAATTACCTCTAATACTTTCATTTGTTTTATAGATGATAAGTTGATTCCAATGGCAATAGCAGCAACTGTAGCTGGTTTGGTATTTGGTATTTTGATTGTGCTTTCTGCAATATTCATTTTCTGTAAAACAAAAATGAAGAATAAAACACCACAGATTCACGAAACAGAACCAGAAGACGGAGTAAAAGATTCTCAAGACTTTGATTCTCAAGATTCTCAAGGCATTGACAACAAATTGTGGGAATACGAACACAGGTAAGCCATGATGCGAAAGCATGATATAACCCATCATATATTAGACAACAATTCCTGGTTTGCATTTGACGTCATGGCGGCCATGTTGGAAGAACTTTAACAAAATAATCTCATTAGCAGCTTTATTGTATTTGGAGTATGTTTTCCTCCAACATGGCCGCCGTATCTTTGTTTTCTAAATCTCAAACCATCAATAAACTTAACCTACGTCATACCCTGTGTGAACTACATTTTTGCGCCAACGAGCGTCTGCGCGTGACGCGGGTTACAATAAACTATTAAGATGCTGTTCGAACCAGGCCCACAACAAAGGTGAGGCGAGGAAAGCCCTTCTTCCTACTTTGAAATAATATTGAAATGGAAACCTTGAATATCCATGTCTCCGATTTTATCCAAAGGCTGCAATGATATCCATTGATAGTAAGAAAATTACTCGTGCTTTTAGTTTTAAGTAAGGCATTCGATAGTATAAATCATGCCTTACCTTTGGTGAAACTGGACAAGGTGGGTGTTCACCTTTAACAATCCAATGGCTTAAAAGTTATCTGACAGGAAGAAGACAATCTGGTACAACTCTCTCCAAAACGTTGTCAATCTTGAGACCATTACTTTTTAACCTACACATCAACGATCTACCTGCCGTTTCACAACATTGTAATTTCGATGGGAAATTAAGATAACTTGAAAGTATTTAAAAGCTTTTTCTCTTCCTGTTTATTTATTATGTGCTGATTAATTTATAACGCAGCGCTTTTAGGACTTTCAAACTACTACAATAGGTTGTTTTGAAAGAATACTAATTCATTTTCTAAGGGTTCCGGGGGTTTTGATGCACACTGTATAGAAATCTGTAAATTTTATCTTAGCATATTAATGTACTTCAATATTTTTTCTCAACTTGTAAATTAGTTATGAAGCCCTATATGGGATAACTATATAATAAATTTCGATGTATGTATGTATGTAAAGTGCATGTGCTCTTGGTCTGTTTATGGTTGTTACAGGCTAGGGCTCTTTTCCACTCATTGCAGAACTGACTAGCTTGCAGCTTGTTGCGAGTACTTGTATCTCATTAATAAGAACTCACAACGAGAAAACAAGTAATGTGAGTTGTTTTTAATTAGATGCAAACACTCGCAGCGAGCTTCTAGCTGTTGTTTGTGATGACTGGAAAAGAGCCTTTAGACTGGCCATTGTGATATTTTGCTTTGGAACAATATGGACAACTATTGTGCTATACATGCACTAGATCAACTATATTGTTCCATACATGCACTATATCAACTATTGTTCCATACATGCACTAGATCAACTATTGTTCTTCTATACATGCATTAGATCAACTATTGTTCTATACAAGCAATAGATCAACTAATGTCCTATACATGCACTAGATCAACTATTGTTCTATACATGCACTAGATCAACTATTGTTCTATACGTACATGCACTAGATCAACTATTGTCCTATACATGCACTAGATCAATTATTGTTCTATAAATGCACTAGATCAACTATTGTTCTATAAATGCACTAGATCAACTATTGTTCTATAAATGCACTAGATCAACTATTGTTCTATAAATGCACTAGATCAACTATTGCTCTATACATGCACTAGATCAACTATTGTTCTATACATGCACTAGATCAACTATTGTTCTATAAATGCACTAGATCAACTATTGTTCTATACATGCACTAGATCAACTATTGTTCTATACATGCACTAGATCAACTATTGTTCTATACATGCACTAGATCAACTATTGTTCTATACATGCACTAGATCAACTATTGTTCTATACATGCACTAGATCAACTATTGTTCTATACATGCACTAGATCAACTATTGTTCTATACATGCACTAGATCAACTATTGTTCTATACATGCACTAGATCAACTATTGTTCTATACATGCACTAGATCAACTATTGTTCTATACATGCACTAGACCAACTATTGTTCTATAAATGCACTAGATCAACTATTGTTCTATACATGCACTAGATCAACTATTGTTCTATAAATGCACTAGATCAACTATTGTTCTATACATGCACTAGATCAACTATTGTTCTATACATGCACTAGATCAATTATTGCTCCATACATGCACTAGATCAACCATTGTTCTATACATGCACTAGATCAACTATTGTTCTATACATGCACTAGATCAACTATTGTTCTATACATGCACTAGATCAACTATTGTTCTATACATGCACTAGATCAACTATTGGTCTATAAATGCACTAGATCAACTATTGCTCTCTAAATGCACTAGATCAACTATTGTTCTATACATGCACTAGATCAACTATTGTTCTATAGATGCACTAGATCAACCATTGTTCTATACATGCACTAGATCAACTATTGCTCCATACATGCACTAGATCAACTATTGTCCTATAAATGCACTAGATCAACTATTGTTCTATAGATGCACTAGATCAACCATTGTTCTATACATGCACTAGATCAACTATTGTTCTATACATGCACTAGATCAACTATTGTTCTATAAATGCACTAGATCAACTATTGTTCTATAAATGCACTAGATCAACTATTGTTCTATACATGCACTAGATCAACTATTGTTCTATACATGCACTAGATCAACTACTGTTCTATAAATGCACTAGATCAACTATTGTCCTATACATGCACCAGATCAACTATTGTTCTATACATGCACTAGATCAACTATTGTTCTATAAATGCACTAGATCAACTATTGTTCTATACATGCACTAGATCAACTATTGTTCTATACATGCACTAGATCAACTACTGTTCTATAAATGCACTAGATCAACTATTGTCCTATACATGCACCAGATCAACTATTGTTCTATACATGCACTAGATCAACTATTGTTCTATACATGCACTAGATCAACTATTGTTCTATACATGCACTAGATCAACTATTGTTCTATACATGCACTAGATCAACTATTGTTCTATACATGCACTAGATCAACTATTGTTCTATACATGCACTAGATCAACTATTGTTCTATACATGCACTAGATCAACTATTGTTCTATACATGCACTAGATCAACGATTGTTCTATACATGCACTAGACCAACTATTGTTCTATAAATGCACTAGATCAACTATTGTTCTATACATGCACTAGATCAACTATTGTTCTATAAATGCGCTAGATCAACTATTGTTCTATACATGCACTAGATCAACTATTGTTCTATACATGCACTAGATCAACTACTGTTCTATAAATGCACTAGATCAACTATTGTCCTATACATGCACCAGATCAACTACTGTTCTATACATGCACTAGATCGACTTTTGTTCTATAAATGCACTAGATCAACTATTGTTCTATACATGCACTAGATCAACTATTGTTCTATACTTGCACTAGATCAACTACTGTTCTATAAATGCACTAGATCAACTATTGTCCTATACATGCACCAGATCAACTATTGTTCTATACATGCACTAGATCAACTATTGTTCTATACATGCACTAGATCAACTATTGTTCTATACATGCACTAGATCAACTATTGTTCTATACATGCACTAGATCAATTATTGTTCTATACAAGCACTAGATCAACTATTGTTCTATACATGCACTAGATCAACTATTGTGCTATACATGCACTAGATCAACTATTGTTCTATACATGCACTAGATCAACTATTGTTCTATACAAGCACTAGATCAACTATTGTTCTATACATGCACTAGATCAATTATTGTTCTATACATGCACTAGATCAATTATTGCTCCATACATGCACTAGATCAACCATTGTTCTATACATGCACTAGATCAACTATTGTTCTATACATGCACTACATCAACTATTGTTCTATACATGCACTAGATCAACTATTGTTCTATACATGCACTAGATCAACTATTGTTCTATACAAGCACTAGATCAACTATTGTTCTACACATGCACTAGATCAATTATTGTTCTATACATGCACTAGATCAACTATTGTTCTATACATGCACTAGATCAACTATTGTTCTATAAATGCACTAGATCAACTATTGTCCTATACATGCACTAGATCAACTATTGTTCTATACAAGCACTAGATCAACTACTGTTCTATAAATGCACTAGATCAACTATTGTCCTATACATGCACCAGATCAACTATTGTTCTATACATGCACTAGATCAACTATTGTTCTATACATGCACTAGATCAACTATTGTTCTATACATGCACTAGATCAACTATTGTTCTATACATGCACTAGATCAATTATTGTTCTATACAAGCACTAGATCAACTATTGTTCTATACATGCACTAGATCAACTATTGTTCTATACATGCACTAGATCAACTATTGTTCTATACATGCACTAGATCAACTATTGTTCTATACAAGCACTAGATCAACTATTGTTCTATACATGCACTAGATCAATTATTGTTCTATACATGCACTAGATCAACTATTGTTCTATACATGCACTAGATCAACTATTGTTCTATACATGCACTAGATCAACTATTGTTCTATACATGCACTAGATCAACTATTGTTCTATACATCACTAGATCAACTATTGTTCTATACATGCACTGACTAGATCAACTATTGTTCTATGCATGCACTAGATCAACTATTGTTCTATACATGCACTAGATCAACTCCGAGGGTGCACTTGTAAAGTACACAACTATACATCTTTATAATTTTACTACAACATCATCTCAAAATGCAGGTTTGAGAATGGCAAAGTTTCTAGAGAGGGACACCCCCCTCGGCTCAGAATCCATAAAAAATTGCGCTAAAAAATTTAGTTGTGCGCCTGCAATTAAATCAGCATTATGTGATACTAGGTACAGTGCTATAAACATCGCATATTTATGGACATTTTATTGAAAATTTTCCAATATTTTCTTTAACTAAAGTATTATTTTCTATTAGTGAATGCTAAAAGTTTTCTTTTACAATTATCAACTTTTATTTTCCACTACATTGACATTAACACATGCAGTTCACTTAAAATTGTGCTATTATCTGTTCACACGAAAAGCCATCATAGATTTGACGCAATTAATATTCCAGTTTGCTTTGCTTGAGATTTCCGGAAAACACTTTTTAATTACCAACGTAACTGATAAATTATTTTACAAAGAAGTACTGCTGTTCATTATTATATTCTTTTTTCATTTTAGTGTTCCTCAGAGAAATATAAAAAGAAAATTTCTAACTATCTGAAAATTCTCTAAAATCATGAAAGTTATCCGATCTTGTATTATATTGTGCTAATATGTGTAATATATTAGTTCATGTTATTTTATTCGCTGTTGGCGAGGGTAATACAGTTACCTTTTATTATATAGCACAGGGTACTTCCGGTAAAATTGCGTACAGCCGTGATTGGTTGCTGACACGAGATTTTTCCGAAATAACGATGGACATTCTGAAAATAGATTTTAGTAAATATTAATTGATTTAATTGCAATAAAACAATGCCCCAGTTTGATATTTTGCGGCAAAGACCAGCTTGCTCTCGGTTATTATTTAGCAATTTTGTTCTGAACTTGATTTTTACTTATTTTCTGTTTGTTTGTTTTTAAGAACACAAGGTTTGGGCCATGGAAATTTGCAGCATTTTCCTTCAAATCGATCTTATTATTCTGAACGAGAAACTGCTGCTGTCCCATCTAACGCCAGCCAAATATTGGATGCCCTAGATTCAATACAAGACCAAAATACTCCCGAACCATCCGAATATTACAGGGCTCCTGATGAACGAGAAAAAAGTATTATTAAGGACGCAGAATTACCTGAAGATGACGACATTTCAAAGCATAAAGTTCAAGTTTCTCAACGCCGTGAAACCATGCATTTACCATAATTATTATATTTATAGTATAATACTACACGCCATGTTTGAACTTAATATCAGATATACGTTTTATTCAGCTTCTTTATGGTCACTTTCGTTTTTAGTGATTTGACGACGAGTTGTTAGAATTTAATTGCATTTCCGAGTAATGCGATCTTGATAAATCAAAGCAAAAACCGAACGACATTTTGCCAAGTGGATCTTGTGCCAAAATTTATTCAGACTCTATATTCAATATATACTAGCAAAATACTGTTCGGTTTTTTCTTTGAAGATAATGGAATCTGTAAGCATTAAACTTTCATATATTAAACTAAAAGAATGCCGAAATCAGAATAAAATGAGATACTTCGTTCAGTCAAAAAGCAAAGCTGGTCTGTTCACCACCTCTTTGCTTTGATATATCCAAAACGCTGTCCGCACAGCACTCTACTAATTTAAACTTTCTGATATTCAAAAATATTTTACTGATGTCTTGAAATAAACACACGTATAAAAGTCCATGAAAACTGCTCAAATAGCCTAAAATTAATTTGGTAACCCAATTACCATTACGTTATGCATGCTTATGAATAAAAAGTATAATACATGATAATACTAGGATTTTGCTGTATTAATTTAAAGAAATTATGGAGCGTGTTTAATTTGGTATTATTATATTGATCATCATGTCTCAATTTCTTATTAATGCCATAAAGAAATCAGATATCCCAAATGGCGTGAACGAAAAACTTTCCATGCGTTTTATAGCTATAGATCTATACGATGCGTTTTACAACAATTACTTACATACATTTCTGTTATTTCCATCTCCATACAAATGCACATTGATTATAAGGCTATGTGCACATGATAACGTTTCCGAGCGTTTTCGTATTGTTTACTGTTCTCAAGGGAATCGAAAATAATCAGCTCATTACTTGAAACAATACGAAAACGTTCGGAAACGCTACCGTGTGCACACAGCCTTAATGCGATTAATTTGAATATTCTTTGAATATGTGCATCGTATAAGCCTTTGTGGCCTCGTTTGTGTGTCTGCAATACAAAAGGATCTTTGCTTCATAGCGAGGCCAGAAAAGCTCATTTAGATACACACAAAATAATATTTAAAGTGAAGACCTTTATAAAAGTGGTGTATAGAGCGTTTTCACTCACGTGATCGGTGGCCCATTGGGGTGGTGAAACAATACGAAATATTTGAATAAGAAAGAGCTAATTCCCATACCGTACACCAATATGGCCGCCATTTCATTGTTTTGGTACACCAATATGGCCGCCGTGACGTAAGATGAAAACGCTGTATTTGCTTATGAGTTGTTGTACTCGAACTTGTTACGCGAACTTGTCGATAAATGGCAAGGCATGCATAGAATTTGGTAGATGAGATCGATGATCTCATTTAAATGTGACATAATCAAAATATCTCAATTTTTATTATTTTAAAAGTTATTTAAAATGAGACTGACAAATTTATTCTTTTAAAGTAAATATTTCGAAGCCGACAGTGTTTATTGTCGACATGCTTGATTGATTTGTTAATATAATTGGTTGCTAAGGCCGTTGGTAATTTGCAATTCTAACTTTTAATAACGACAGGAGCTTTGAAACAAATACAATGCACTCAGTTTGAGATTAAATCGCTTTGAATTACGACAACATTCGAGCAAGTCAACTCAACTCAGTGTCACACCATATTCGTGTGCTGTTCTTTTAGTAACTGACAACCCAGTCGCACTTCTAACGAGGTAAGAGGTATTTCAAATCCTTATACAAAGAAAAAAGCTTGTGAAAAGAAAAGAGAGAGTAAATAAATTAACAAAATGAGTGGTATAATTACATTGTTAATATAGTCATGGCATCCATGTTTTTACCAAAACTGGTTCTTTATAAGGGTAATATCGTCTAAATTACTTGATGCTGTATCACTCTTCTGAAGTATATCGGTTGTGAGAGCTAAAATCACTATTGAACTGTTTGAAGTTTGGTATTTCGTAACCAACTGTATATAGCTTTGGAATGGCGTGGGTTGAAACATGGCGTGTTTATAATGATTAATATAAGCCATATTTCTCGACGTTTCTGCTTGATAATTCAATTTACGTTTTCACTTACAGCTGTATATCTAAACATTTTTTACTATACTAGCTGACCCTAAGCTACAATCTTGGTCAAAATCACTCGCAAAAATCATTCCCCCCAAAATCATTCACCCCGTTCCCCCCATTCAATGTTGATAAAAATTTGCGCTGAACATATACTTTGCGTTTCATTTTCTAACCAACATTGATCGGGGGAGTGGGGGGCGATGTTATTTGAACATAATCTTAGGAATTGATGCGCTTAAGTTCGTTTTACGCGACTGTCCGAGTTTTGGCCAGGATTGTAAGTTCTGTCAATTGAAGACATTAGCTATACGATTCAATTTACATCAAGCTGATTTTACGTAGGAAGTTTGAATTATCGAATATGTTATCACGTCTTTAATAAATTTACTGGTAGTTAATAGCTTCTTCAGTTCAGGAGTTTTTTATTGCTTTGTTGTTGTAACAACTACCACACTGGCCTAATAAACAATTGCTCAAACAAAGTCATGCAGTTTTATCATCAGTTTACCAAGTCTGGCTGAACAGAACAACCAATCAAAAGCAATGAAGTGCAATGTTTGTCAAGGTTGCTAAAAACAAAGATTTAATTTAAAAGTCAAAGAATTTCACGAACGGATGCATGTTCTTTTTATATTATTAGAAATCAATAAATATACATGACAACACTGAACTACTATAGACAACGAGTTTGAGATTTCTATAAGCGATATTTAATGAGGTAGAACTGAGTTCTGTCGATCACAGAAAACAAGAACAACTAATTTCAGCTGGAAAAGTAAATTGGGAGTGAAGTAAAGCGTTTTTAAGCGGCACTGTCTGTAAGCTCGCATAATAATTAAGTATACTGTCATATGTTTCACATTTTTAATTTATATTATACAACTGCTGCAATAGCAAGATTTCTCGCAAAGTTTGTAATATGTAATATTTAAAATATGCACTTGTGACGGAGTTCTTTGAAAACTCAAAACATGGACCGAGTAATTTAAAAAACTCACTCATGTAAGTTTATCTTTTTTCATAAAAGTTGCACTCGAAATTATGATATACATATACAGTATATATATTTGCGGAAATTGTATGCATGTTTTATTCTTTTTTATACAGCTTGTATAATATTACAATCAATCACGAGTATATGTTCATTGCCATCATATAGATCTTCAGTGCAAAGAAATGGCGTTTGTTCTTTCTGTGATTGCATTCTTGCTATTGCAGTGTCGATTAACCAGTGCAGGTAAGAAAAACGCATTAAATTTACACCCGCACTATATAACATGGGTTCCCTTAACCAGCTCAGCTGAATTGGACAACCCTGTTAAAATATTGCTAATAAATAAATAAATAAATAAATAAATAAATAAATAAATAAATAAATAAATAAATAAATAAATAAATAAATAAATAACATACTCATGAATATATAATTTAGACTTGAAACAAAAAGTTGAGAGGAATATAGAGCATTTGCACGATGACGTACGATACAGTATGGCGTTGGGTGACTACACTCACCAGAATGCTTTGCCAGTATCCAGTGCTAATAAATAGAGAAAACCAGCAAAACATTCTGGTAGTTGTAGTCACTCATCGCGCAAATGGTCTATCAGCACAGTCACACAAATTTTTTACACGAATTCTTGCTGATTCTGTTTGTTGATGCAAAGAAACTACATTTTGGCATTTTCCAGTCAAACTTTTGACCTTAATTAATTGGAACTTAATTATAACTAGAGGGCAGTCAGAGACTTTTATTTATTATTTATTTATTTATTATGCTTCGCCTATTACAATACAACAATATAAAGATGCTAAATTTTAAACTCCTAAATATGCAATTATAAAAATAACAAACGAGAAAGGCGGGACACCACAACAGTTTAACACCAATTACTGTGGGCCCTTAGAATATACAAATGATAAATTTAATACCATAGATAGTGGAAAGGGAAGTGGATAGGCAACCCCAAACCGGAAAAAAGCATTGCACAACTTGCTAAATACTTGTATATAGACTGCATATATACCTCTGCCAGTGGGTTATTATAGAGATGTTTAAAAAGAAAACGAGCCATCCCGCTAACCAGGCTAGCTCACGAGACCAACACATGCATGTATGAATAAAATGTTTGATTGTACTCGTACCAAAATTATGCGAAACTATTTGCATAAAATAAAGATAATGAGCGCAATCAGGCATTTCTTCTACACGGAGAATCTTGTGGTCAGATTTTTATTAATTTCTCATCCAAGTTTTGACTAGATTCAACCAAAGTTTAATGGATTGGACGTTGATCTACGACCAACCCTTCTGCAAACTTTCATGAAAATCGGTGGAATACTTTTTGAGATATCCTGGCGACAGACAGAGAGACAAACAAACAAACAAACAAACAAACGAACGAACGAACGAACGAACGAACGAACGAACGAACGAACGAACGAACGAACGAACGAACGAACGAACGAACGAACGAACGAACGAGAACGAACGAACGAACGAACGAACGAACGAACGAACGAACGAACGAACGAACGAACGAACGAACGAACGAACGAACGAACGAACGAACGAACGAACGAACGAACGAACGAACGAACGAACGAACGAACGAACGAACGAACGAACGAACGAACGAACGAACGAACGAACGAACGAACGAACGAACGAACGAACGAACGAACGAACGAACGAACGAACGAACGAACGAACGAACGAACGAACGAACGAACGAACGAACGAACGAACGAACGAACGAACGAACGAACGAACGAACGAACGAACGAACGAACGAACGAACGAACGAACGAACGAACGAACGAACGAACGAACGAACGAACGAACGAACGAACGAACGAACGAACGAACGAACGAACGAACGAACGAACGAACGAACGAACGAACGAACGAACGAACGAACGAACGAACGAACGAACGAACGAACGAACGAACGAACGAACGAACGAACGAACGAACGAACGAACGAACGAACGAACGAACGAACGAACGAACGAACGAACGAACGAACGAACGAACGAACGAACGAACGAACAAATAAACTGAACGGGGTAATTATAAAAACATAATCTCCTGGCGGACTGGTAATAAATAATAACTTTCTAGTTATTAACAAGTTTACTGACCCTTGATTTCGTTGTATTAAACATTTTTTAGTCTAAATAATGAATATACAATTTAAATATCCCTGTTGAAACATAAGGTGTTTTAAAACAAAACAATTAGTGGTCAGAAAATCCTATTTTGAAATGAATTAGATTAAATGTAAGTTTGCGGTCATTATAAAACGTCATTGTTGTCATGGCAACAAATGAGACTACAATTATTCTATGCCTAACTTTAGTTTCATTAATTTTTTGAGATATTCATGAAGTAGAAACTTACATTTTACCACTTTTCAAATTGCTAACAAAAAATAGGTTTTTCAAAATAGACCGTAAGGACCCGACGGGGTTGCTATGCCGCAGTTAAAATATTTCAGTAAAATAATTAACAATCTTTGTGGTTTTGTTTTATGCTACAGGATTTTGCTCGGAGGCTGAACTTGCTGGAGAATGTTTTGGTAAGCAACATAAAAATAGATATACACAAAAGTCAAAATTGATAAACATCCTCCAATCTGTAAAAAAAAATAGCGTAAACTCCCCACCAAATAAAAATTATAAATACAATAATGTGTCTCCTTTAACTCTTTCCTGTCCAAATCGGTCTGTAGTATTTTATTTTGGTTAACGCCAGACGATTTTACTCGGTAGAAACCCTCGGACAGGAATGAGTTAAGGTTGTGTTACACTATATGGCGGTGTTACACTATATATGCAATTTTTCGTACAACTTGTCTTGCAATTTTGTTGCACATAAATCTCGCAACATTTTTGTTGCAGCAAGCGTTGCACAAAGTAGAATCAGGTTCTACTGATGCTTGCGGCTACGCTGCAATAAATTTTCATTACACCACCCCTTTTACAACCTGTCTCGCAACAATTTTTGCGATCAGTCATTGAAAATACGCTTGTTAATTGCTCCAGTTCTCTTTGGTAGCCTTTGCAAGACAGATTGTAGAAAACATTGCATAGTGTAACACCTCTAGCTACTCGAGCAACTGCAATGCAAGAAATTTAGTCCTTACGTTGCGAGACATGTCAAGTTTTGATGGTGTATCAGTACACCGTCTTTAGTGTTAGACAAAAAATCTTTCCAATTAAAGCCTCTCTGCAAATAGTCATTTATGTATATTATAATATATAGAGAAAGTTTTAAATAAGTTTAAGATTTGATGATGATATATATATATATAAATTAACTTCTTGAGATTCATTGCATTTATTTGAATTATGTCATTTAGAGGACAAGATCAAACCAATGGCCATTGCAGCAGCGGTTGCAGCCTTTATTCTTGGTATATCTACAGTTATGCTAGCCACAGCTTTGCTTTGTAAGGCAAAACGCCGTAAGATGGCTAAAATAATGGTTTATCGCCAACCATACAACAAACCACAAAACGTAAGAGGGGTTCATAAAAACGGAGGATTTGAAAGTGCTTCTAAGTATCATGTCAAGAGGTATGACGTACAAATATTATTGACTATGACTATAAGAATTATTAGACTAAATTAGACTAGCAAAAAGTGAAGAAATTATGTAACAGCTGCTGTAGCTATGTGCGGGCTGAGTTTTTAAATAAATACCATTTTCAGTAACATAAAATGAGCAAATTTTAGTCAATGTTTGAAAATTAACTTGCTGCAAAAAGTTTAAAAAACGGGTATTCGTAAAACTGTAGCAAAGTGCATAGTGTAAATAAAATGCATGATAAAGTGTTTTACCAAAATACTGACATACAGATCGATGTTTTAAGTAAACAGTTTCAATTTGCAAAACTAACCGAAATAACATGTTTTCTTCGTCGGAAAAGAATTTAAAGGTCTACGATGATGTAAGATTTAAATAGGTAATTGACCTCCATCGGCATTGTCTTCAGAAGCGGGACATAGCATACAGAGTTAGCTAACGATTATCAGATTATGGTATTCATGCATGTGTTCATGGTGCTGCCGCTGGTGGTGACGTAGTTCAATAAAAAATATGAAATGACTGCATTCATAACTTCTCAATTTCAGCGAAGAACATGACTGTTAGTTCTCAGTAAAATATTTAAATGCCATCGTTTCAGTTTTATAAAATAATTCAGTTGATAAGGTTGAAAATACAATGAATGCTCTATTCTACTTGACGTGCAACAATCACCGCAACTTCTCTCACACGATTTTGACGATTGCGTGCTAGACTTGTTACATTTGCTACGAGGTTTGTGTGAGTAGATCTTGGAACGCTACGTCAATGCGGTGCATGGCAAGAAAAGTTGCATGCAAAATCACATTGTGTAATAGAACATTCATTATTTAATATTTATTTCTCCTTCCCTCCCTCCCTCTTTCTCTCCTTCCGTTTCTCCCTTCTTCTCCTCTCCCACTCACTTTTTATCTATTTCTCCTTTATTCTTTCCACTTTAATCCACCATAGCCAAAATATGTCGGCTGTACGTTTTCATGACTGTTCTGGCGAGCCTAAATGAATTTTCGGACAAAAGCAAAACATTGCTTGACATGACAACGTGAGTTTAATAAATAACAGCTTTCTTCTTACCAATTTTAATATCATTGCAGGTCTGTCTTATGATATTTCTTTGAGAATAAGCTTTGCGATATACAGTAGTTTTTGTAAATGCAGATAATTTATGGTAAAACTGCGTACATACCGCCATCTTATTCCATAGTGGATTACGTAAATTGCACTTTACAAAAAATAAAAAGAAGAAACGTATTAGCGGTAAAAGTTTGCAATGAAAGCTACGTTAGTTCTTCAGTTAATTTTAAATTGTTTAGCTTCTAACACATCTATTTAGTATTTACAATAATCCGCAAACAAATTTTCAGTTAGTTTTCATGCAATTGGTCATTTTTGTTGGGAATACCAGTAAAGCTTATTTTAAATTATATAATATCATGGCCACCTCGGTTTTCATTGTTCCACACGGACATTTAATCTCTAAATAACCAGATGCATAAAGATGAAGTACGATTAGTAACTAATCATACCTAATGTTTACGCCAAAGTTCACTTATGCATATATAATAACTAACAAATCCATGAAGTGAACACTTATCGAATTCCCAATAGTATTAATCACAACACAATAATTTATTCACTTTGAAGTTGTTGACTCCGCCAAAACGTTCTTGTTTTATAACTCCCGTTTTTCCTTGGTAACCATAATATTACAAAGTGATAGCATGGCATTTCGGTTGATTAGTGATTAAAATGTCCCTCAAGCCTCGGAGGTTTAGTAAAAGATCCTCGGGCCTCGCCCTCGGGACTTTTACTGAACCTCCCTCGGCTTTCGGGTACATTTAATCACTAATTAACCTCAATGCCATGCTATTACTTATAATAACACAATCTTTACTTACAGTTACAGCTACAAATTAAATCTGAAATTAAAACACGATCAAGTCGGTTAAGGGATTTATATCCCATAAATTCCATTATAAATTCATAAGGATTATATATATATATAAAGCCCGGGGATTATATATATAATCCCTATGAATTTATAATTGCCCAATTCATAGGGTGCCTGCTACAACTATCTCGTATGGTAACGCCAGTAGCGCTCACATACGAGAAGGAGAGCAAGGGTTTACTTTTTGCTCACATGGTTCACGAGAGGAAGGCAAACCAATGAAAATCATCAAAATCTGTCGGATGAGCCAGCACTTTATTACACTGAACGTTGAGCATAAAATGTAGGATTAATACTGCATCAATACGCATGCCCAATGCTGTAATGATATCTGGTACTAATTATTCATACTATAATTATTCAAACAAGCTGGTAGAAGTCTGTGAAAATGTTCAATGAACCTTTACGTACTTCTCAAGTTTGCTTAATAAACTATTATTCAAGGGTTGCTTTTCTTATTATTTCATAAATTCGGCCCTCGGGATGTATCTGGCTTAAAGCCTTCGTTCTTGGTATTTATCCTATACTAAAATACTGTTCTTATATAGACCACACGCAACGAGTTATGAGGAACCAACGTATGTCATGACTCGAAATGGAGCTAAACCTGATAAACGAGTGGACGAGTTAGTTCAGCCGTCGTTTGCAGGTACCAGTCAAGAACAGAAAAGACGAGACAGTCCAGGAGCATCTTCTGCAATGCTTTGGGTTCCAGGAAATGGAAGTAAGAAAATGCGTTCGGAACCTATTGATTAATCAGACCATGCAACTTTTCATATATATGTATATGAATACTTCAGTGTTGTAATCATCCAATAATCTTTTCAATATTTACTTGGCTACTATATTATGCCACTTATCGCACGTTGTTTCAATTTCAATATTTTTTTTGTCTCTTGTTGACAATAATGCTTTAACAATTTTGATATAATAATCACCCAATTATTTTCCATTTTAATTTGAATTGATGGCACTTAAGTTGCATCATTAAGTTGTTCTGTTTATATCAATAAAGCATTCTAAAGTTTCCTTCGTTTATAATAAAAATAATGATATACTATATATAGTTACTGATCACTCAGCAAGATGAAACTACAATCACTGGCGGATCTGACGGGGAAGACTCAGGGCTGATTATATGAGCCGGGCTAGCCCGACTAACCGGGCTGACTCGCGTCACGAAATTATTTCCTCGGCCACAAAAGGATATTTTAATGAACGTTAGGGTTCATTTACATCTAAACTAAACCAATTATTCTTTGTAAATTTAGTTTATGCGAGTTTCAAAAACACAGTGAGATCCTAATCAATCGCGTGAGCCCGGTTAACCGGGCTAGCCCGGCTCATATAATCAGCAACCCCTCAGAGGGGCGCTACCAAACTACGGAAAGTCCTCCCTCAACGCAGGAAAAGTCTGTAGCTGGGCAGTGACATCATATTATACGAAATTTAATGTCATTTACTAGATAAACCATAAAAGTAATGGTATCACTACACTCACTGCCAAATAAAATTAGTGCCCAGCTTATAATTCTCAAATGCAAGACCATGATAATGACCATTATTTTTCATTTTTCATTTTTTATTTTTCATTTTTTATTTTCATTTTAATTTCTGTCACCTCGTGTTGTTTTTCTGTTTCCTGCATGTCTCCCACACACGCCAATTAATTATTCTAAAAATACCTTGTAACATAACCACCTTATAGTTTTCTTGTCACTTCTGTATTTATCATTCTCTGATGCTGTAGTGTTGCGTGTAGCAATGAAACGTTAGATCTTTTATTAAATTATTATCGGAAAAAATGCCTCTCAGACTTCGCGTTTTTTGCCCGGCTTTGATATATCCTAATGTTCTTGTGTTCCCCAAGTGCGCTCCTTGCACCCTGAATAAGTCCGGTCGAATCAACAAAAAGGACAATGAAAACAATAATTATCATTCTTTAGGCTAGTATATATACGGATGTTTTTCTCGTGACTTTATACTACTGATATAGCAGCAGCAATGTCTACAAAGTTGGTGTTGAAATGTGACGATCTACAGAACAAAAAGCTTTTAATTAAAGTAACGTTACATTTCTTTAACAGTATCAGCTACTATATAGTGTTTTTCAAAAGTCAAGTCACTAAATTAGCACTACACAAATGTAAATTTGCAGCCGTATATATCCAAAAACAGTGATTGTGTTCGCTAAACGTTTAAACTTTCTAAAGTGATTAATAAAAAACGGGATACAAAATAAAAATAAAAATTACAAAGATGGAGTATTAGCTACAACTCTCCTTGTAGCCCCCCAAGTAAAGAGAAACGATGCAGCAGCCAGCAACACTGCAAGACCCAAGCCAATATATGTGATATTTAAGATCCAAAATGTGAACAAAAACACCGTTTTGTGACAGTAGTCGTCGTTATCTTCATTGTAGCTCGGTTCATAATTGCTGTAGACCCAGTAACTTCCAATAACAAGCCACACTAATTGAAATATGTTAACAATCAAACCAAGCGCTTGGAAAGCACTTCGACCTGGGCTTCTTTCAGATTCTCCTTCACTTCTAAATGCAGGGGTAAAAGTACCTTGAAAGAAAGCCACTGTGCCAGAAACTATCAACCAGACTGGAATCTTGTGCTCGACAGGGCAATCATCTTTGTATTTTGCACCTGGAAAATATAGACATGAAAAACTAAAGTTTTTTAAATAGTAGAAAAACTAAAGTTTTTTAAATAGTAGTAAAACATGCATATATACGAACCTAGTAGATCAAGAACGTGCATGAATGTAGGCTAAAATTTCTTATTAACTGCCAGAAATTAACTGTCTTACACAAGACCGAACGAAATCAACATTTTTCCAGATGAAAATTCTTCCGGATATGCCTTGCGTTATATTGCTATCAGTGCTTCTCTGGACAACTATTTCGGCTGCCGAGATCCTGAACGGCGCGGCCTTCGATGCTTTTAGGCTATTCCCGACATAACTAGAAATACATGATCGCAACAACCCCTCGCCCACTTTTAATATGATACATTTTTGTAAACCATTCGGCCCTACACCTGGGCTCGGGGATTAACTTTCCAAACGACCAAACCAAATTTTATAAACACCAAAACGTTGTTACAAAATGGTGGCTCGTTTCGGTGTTTCCTTACGCATGTCACAAGACCAATCCTCGCTATTTACTAACCATTTAGTAGTATAATAGTTAGATAAGTAAAACGAGGCTAGGGGAGCCAATTTATATTTAACAATTAGACAACGAGCCCGAGTTTTCTATGAGCGAATATAGTCAAAAGTAAAGTTTTCTTGCATAATTTAGCATGGATTTTCATGTACAATATTGAAACAATATATATCCACTCACTTGATTTGTAAAAGTGACAAAAAGTTGAAAGAAACATTCAATTTAGCATATAGTTTACATCACGAAATCTGGTCAAAAGCAAGCGTAATTTTGAAATGTGTTTGTTTGCCGAGTTATTTCGTTTTAAACGAACACAGATAAACAATTTAACGACCTTACCATTAATAATTTCAATTCTAACCATTTTGTAGCCGTTTTTGTTTTCTGTAGAACGTATTACTTCGCCTAAATGTTCAATTTCTTCTTTCATTTGACAACTCCGTTATAATTTCGGCGCCATTGTTGCTTTACAGAACAGCCGCTGGCTCTAATGATCATTGTTCGTGCTATACTACGCATTTTGTCATTGGTCAATTTTTTTAAAAGAATGACTTCAATGGTTTATCCTAGAGGTTTATATCACCAATTATAAACTCCTGCAATAGCCAATGAAATTCGAGGATTTGCATTATAAACTTGTAAATTTATACTAAATGCATTTAGCATATACCTCGCAGGTGAATAGTGCTTTTTAAGCAATCTGATTGGTTCCTCTAGCTCGGGGTATCCTGCACTATTCACCTACGGGCAAAACAAAATGGCGGACAGTTTTGCTTTGTTTACCGAATTGAAGGATCGGAGATTTCGTTGCTAAACAAGGCTGGTGTTGTAGAATAACGAGAAAAGTCAACCAAATTAAGTAGAAGAGTGTCCACAGGTATGTTTCTTTACAATTTTCTAGCCATTAATATATTCAAAAGTTGTAAAAAACTGTTTTGTCCACAAATATCGAGTACGCCAAGTGCCGTTAGTGCCCAAGTTGCTAGTGGCCGTGTCTTGTATAAAATACCGAAAAATATAAGAATGTTAAACTTGTTATTTCATTTATGAGGTATATGCTAAAACAATTATTCACCTCAGTGTCGGTGAATAGTGTGGATATTCACCTCGCCGAAGCGGCTCGGCGAATATCCAGCACTATTCACCTCCACTTCGGTGAATAATTGTTAAATAATCTCACGTGTGTGATTATTCATGAACACATTAGAGTATAACTGCTCTAGTTTTGTGGGGCAATAGGACTTTTTTTATATAATAAATTCGCTCACTTGTGAGATATTCTGGTCAACACTGGAAATAAATTTCATATTTCCGCACATCCATGTATTATTCTCTATTTACATATCTTTATTACTGTTTATAAAATGTCCTCTACGCACGCTCTGATTGGCTGGGCTCCGTGCATTTATGAGAGAACATCCCGTAATGGAGATCCCGGGGATCCCGTAATGGAGCCACAAGCTCTGTGGGACTTCCCTGTCATTTTGGCAAAGCTTGTAAATAAAAAAATAAAATAAGAACATAGATCATGAATGACGTAAGGTGGCGTAGAATGGCGTCAGCTGGCCGGAAAAGCCCGCCAAATCCTAAAATTACCTCACTTTTGGTTGGATTTTTCGTCTTCTTATTTTATAAAACAAATAAAACATACCGCTCCTGTGCATATGTACTCTTATAAAGGTACGTTTGACGTGATTTGAACACGAAAGAAGTGTAAAGGCACTCGGCTATCGCCTCGTGCCTCTACTCAACTTCTTTCGTGTTCAAATGACGTCAAACGTGCCTTTATAAGAGTACATATGCATGGAGCTTTATGTTTAATTTGTTAAATATATTATATTTCCTTTACCAATAACAATCATTGCAATTGGAATAGCAAAACACGTTACAACTAGTAGAAACACACAGCATGACAGACCTAAAAGAACAATAGAAATTACAATTATGATTCAGAACTATTTTTATTGTTGATTGCCATATTTGTGGAGGTGGTAGTTCAGGTGTCGTCGCAGTGTTAGTTTTCATAAACGGTTTATGCTATTTTTAGTAATTAGTCTCGTTGAATATGCGTGTCTCATTTGGTAAGAGAGACTTCTTTCTGACAAAACGTTAACATTCGTCGTAAGAACAGGTCTTTCTGCAGAGTAAGTCTTTAAACTTTTGAAGCTTTCCTTTATATTGACTTGTTTTCAATAGCGGAACAGATTTTTCGAACTAACGATTGGGGCGACAATGCCGATGGGTTCTCGATGTCTCCAATCATAGCTAACTTATGTTAAAAATAAACGAATTTGAGGAGAAGGCTTTTGCAATCCGCTAAGGGTTTAAGACGAGGTACGTGGAAGCGTTATGGGAGTCAGTGGATGATACGTTATATGCCTGGTCAGATGGCCTTGATACTTTAACTGATTTTCTTGATCATTTTAATCAAAGTCATTCAATTGATATGGTCTGGAAACTCCGCTGAAATCTTTGTTCTATCATTTTATTCGCCTTTATGCATTTTTGTGCACGGTTGCACGGTGCACGGGCATTGAACTCATTGTATATTTTAGTAAAATGAAGGAATTATCCAATAGCAACGTTTCAGTTCAATCACTCAACCGTGCAATTTAAACCTAAACAAAGAATGTGCACAGTGTAAGGTATGGTTCAACCTTTGCCGAGTTTCCAGACCATAGCTCTATTGAATCTGACTTGCCCTTTGTTACCCAAATCAAATTCACAATGGAAACACAATGTCAGGACAAATTATCTTTTTTTTATCAAATTATCCTTGAAATCATTTTTTTATTGAGCACTGTGTTTGTCTATTGCATGGGGATTGTGTTTTGACTTTTGTCTATGACAAGGTTATATTATAATCTTCATCAATATTTTTCCAATCAGCACTTTTAATTCTGCGTCTTACTACAACAACCAGTGTTGCCAGCGCGAAAGAATTTCTCCTAAATCTGGGGAATTTGTGGCGTGTGTCCATAGAGATCTGAGGAATTATTTACAAAATCGGGTAAAATCTGAGGAGCTTTATAAAAACGATATTCTTTGTTACATTTTATCACCGAGTTTACCAAATATACCAATGAAATGGGTTAATTTGTTCTGAATACTTTTGATAAAAATATATTTCATTAACTATATATGTACCAATACATAGTAAAATACTACAATCAGAATATATGCTCAGATCAATGCCAGACTGGACGGTTATGCCACGACACAAACGACAGGATACCATAATTGACCAAATTAACGCCCCGTGCGCTTATTCCTCCCCATACTTATAGGGGGAGGGGGGGGGGGGGTGTCTAAATCGGAGGAAGCGCTAAATTGGACACTGGCGCTTATTAAGAAAATAACATTAAGCCTTCAAAAGATTGTTGTACTACTTTTACAGATGTGACATCATAAACTATTTTGACCGAATTACGTATACGAAGTCGTATAAACAATAAAAACAATGACAACGCTAAACCAGCTTTTACCATGATATTAAGACATACAGGAGGAAACACTATAGAGTTAGTTTACATAAGAGTAACATATCATTTAAAATGCTTATATATATATATATCACTTGTGGGGTTTTAACGTATTTGAATAGAGCAAAAAAAGTTAGTTAATAAGTTATTTTGCCGTTTTTGATTTACGTTAATAGTTTCTGAGATATAAGCCTTTAAACATGCCAATTTCAGCTTTTCGTCAAAAATTTCCGTCGTTCATTTCTGAGCACGGGGGCCTGGGACTCAGGAACCAAAGCCGACTGTCTTCTTAAATTCCGGTCAAACGAGGATGAGAGTTGATGAGAGTTGACGAGAGTTGTAGGATGTACCGCGCATAGCAGGGAGACTAGGAACGAATTTCGAGGTAAACAAAGTACTAAACTCTCATCAACTCTCATGTGCCAACTCTCATGACCGGTCAAACGAGCAAAAACTCTCATCAACTCTCATTAAAATTTGAACCACCTCAAAGTTGATGAGAGTTGATAAGAGTGCATGAGAGTCGATGAGAGTTGGTGGTCAAACGCGACCGAGAGTTGCAACTCTCATCGACTAGCTCTCATCAACTCTCATCCTCGTTTGACTGGGCCTTTAGTTGGAACTCTCGTGCGTACTGAAAAACGAATGTGAGCCCGACATTTCGATTTTTCAGTCAAATATAAGTGTTTTTGTGAATCAATAAGCCGAAACGTAGTTGTTTTGGATTGATTCGTTCCTGAGTCCCAGGCCCTCGAGGTGTTAAAATGAACGACGGGAAATTTTTGAGAATTGGCATGTTCAGAAGCCAGTATTCACAATATGTCAGGAACTATTTGAGTAAATCGAAAACGGCAAAATAACTTATTAACTGATTTTTGCTGCTCTATTTAAATACGTTAAAACCCCACAAGTGATATAAGCACTTTAAACTTAGAACCAAATGGGTGTGAAAACTGATGAGTCAAGCAAAATAAAATGTATATACATGTTCCGTATAACAATGGTTTAGGGTGGTGTACTTACTTATTGCCTTGATAGTTTCACCCATATTATTTTGTCTTTTTTCTCAATCCTTTAAACGACATGTAAAAGTAAAGAACAGTAAAGAGTTAAATATTTGAATGTATCATTCATAAAATCAGATTAAATATTTAGAATATCAGACATATAAAAATCATAAATAAAGTGACTACAAATAACGACCCGTCAGGTAAAGAACTTTTCCCAGCAAAACGTAAGAAATATGTCTTGCATAAGCCAAGGCCAGCCAACAATTTAAAGAAATATAAGATAAAACACAATCCGAAGACGAACATCTTGAAAACCCAAGATATGGATTAAGACAAGACAAAGATGAAACGGTTATATTTCGACTTTATTACAAAGTCATCATCAGACCAAGTGAACCATCACTTGATGATGACATGGTATCTTTGTCTTCTAAATCTCAAGGGATTGACATATATCTAGCAAGACTTCAACATAATATTATTTAATAGAGATATTGTTTATTTAATTTCTATTAAAGTCTGGTTTTCATATTCTTGGTTTGCTCTTGACGTCATGGCTGCCATGTTGGAGGAACTCTCATTAAAAGCTATTGTATTTGGAGTATGTTTTCCTCCAACATGACCGCCGTATCCTTGTCTCGTAAATCTCAAGGGATTGATTGCAAACCACCAATATCGTAATTCATCGCCGATGCTCACGTCTGCGACAATCGGGGATCGAGGATCATCATCGCCGACGGTGATCAAGGCAGGAAAACAATTTTTTTTCTGCCTTAGAAATTACGTTTGGCATGTCGTTAATGAAAATTAATGATTCAAGCGGTTCTTTAAAGAAAGGCCGAACAATCAAGCAAATACTAATGGCACACACACAAAGTTTTGTGGGAGAAGGGGTTTGGGATGAAGTACTCCGATCGTCTAAAATTGTGGTCAAACATCATCCCAACGACTCATTATTCCATGGCCTTAGATTGTTGTCCTGGGGTATATAATCCCCATTAGGACTCTGCTAATGCCCTAGGGGTAATAGTCCCCGAGTAGGACATATCCTGCCAAAGGGTAGCGACCCCCTAAGACATCGACCTGAACCAAGGGGTCATAATCCCCTTGGACAGTTCTTAGAGCTTACAAGTAGCTTTCAATGTAGAGCTCTTGGATAAAGTGATTAATTTTTTGCGCATTTTGAGCTTATATGTGACTCTTGCGCGAATTGTAATTGGTTAGTTTTCCCGCCGAAGAGAGAAGTAATGTTCTAATTTGTTAGCAAGTGCCGTATCACATGTTTTTCACGTGCACTGGCAACCTGGAAGAAAACGACCTTTAGAACTATCTGGCATATATATCGGTTGTTGATAGGTGGGAGTAACACCTTGGGCAACCTTCCTGTTCAGGGTTTTGGCACAGCTTGTAGTGAACGTTGTCTCATTAACTTTAATTTATATATTAGCACATATAAATTGGCTTTAAAAAAAGAATCGGTCCCAAGATTGACCCTTGAGGCACCCCAGATGTTACTGGAAGAAATCAGACTCTACATTATTTATCACAACCCTGTGTTATCTGCCAGTTAGGTAAGATCTAAACCAAGACAACAATGAACCTCTAATACCAAAACATTCAAGCTTATACAACAACTTTTCGTGTGGAACCCGATCAAAGGCCTTAGAAAAATCAAGATAAATAACATCAACCTTTTGTCTCATCTCAAGAGCCTCAGCAAACTGATGACCTACTTGAGATAATTGAGACACAGTTGATTTACAATGAACTTCTCCCATGGGGCTGCTCAGAGTATTTTGCAAACTAAACTAAATTGCTAATTTATTACACCCAGTATTTTTGGGTGCTGTGACTGGCCGATTCCAGGGCTTTTTCCCACCCTCCAAATTTCAAAAAACCCCTGAGAACGAGGTTGGACACAGCTAACCCAAGGCAAAATTAGTTTGCTGCCTCGGCATGGTCTGCAGTAATAAGTTAGCTTATGAGTCATTTGAGGTATTATTACAAAAGTCATTTAATACAATATATAATTCAAATGGCAATTCCTGTAGAAAACATTCCTCTTACGAGAAAGGGTAATTGGTTGCCCCCGTGCTGCCCCCGTGCTGCCCCCGTGCTGCCCCCGCGCTGTGAGGCCGGGGGGGGCAGCTGCCCCCGCTGCCCCCGTGGCTCCGGCGCCCCTGCGTATAGGTGTATAGAACTTATCATATCTCTTCTTATTTTCTTATCACTGCTATATGCTTTGTTACGTTTACTGACAAAACTAATTGGCCTCTGGGTTAGAGACATCTTCTCTTTCGTATGCCGAGATATTAAAACGCACCATCGCACACGTAAATAAAATAAGCCAATTATCATTTTCAAAATTATCGCATATTCTCCGAAAGAAAATAAATGGAATATGCCAGCAGAGCTGGCGTTTCAGGAGGAGCGGTTGTCACTAGTACTCTTGAAATCCTTGTTTTGTACTTTGTAACGCAACCTAAGATCGGACCACACATTTAGTTGGTTTTTTTGAGACTAGAGATAAATTAACTGATTGGCGCTTTCCGACGTGTGCCTTTGGCATAAATTCCAATGACCGCCAATGCATCCTTTAAAAAAACCATTTCACAAGACTTTCTGTCTATACTGTAATATCATCAGATCTCCTCACTTCCGAGTGAAAAACTTGTACAAGAGTTAACCCTTTTCCATCGAGGGTTTTGTCATTAATTAACGAGTAAAATCGTCTGACATTATTGGGAAGCCAGACTAAACTACAGTACATAACTCATAAGACTATTAAAATTTCATGGTACACTGGATAATTAATATTCTGTACTATTGATATTCTCTGTAGTGTAAACTGACGGAACCACCTTGGCCTTGCGAAAATATATGCCTGTTCGAAAGTTAAGATAAATGAACTGATAGTGATTTGCCGTACTTTCAAACCCGAGCCGCCCGTGGTTTTTGACAACTTTATTCTATCTAGCCACTTCTCTTTCCTTTTGGAAAGGTGACGATTTAAACAAAGAATGGCATCCTATATTTAAACCGCACCAGTGAAATTCAGAAATTGTGTTATTATATAAGACGTTAAGTAAAAAGATAGTTCTATGTGTCTCATGTTGAATGAGCGTCGGATCTTAAATGTTTGCCAACGGGAAAAGTCGGAAACAAACTTATATAAATTAGTTAATTTATCTCAACATTTCTGGTAAATTACAAGTTTAACCGTACGAGTTTACACTGGCACGCGCGGTGTTTAATCGAGACTACAACTCACTTATGAACGAATCATACACTGGAAATTGACCATTACTATACTTTACAACAACGCAAAAGGCAGCCTTACCTTTCCCATATGTTGATTTATTAAACGTGTTCCAATAAAGCAGAGATGTAGAGTATCCAAACTGGTGTAGCAGTTTAACGCTGTCGTTTGAGGAAGATACGAACAACGCAGCAAAGAAAACAACGCAGCAAAGAATATGAAGTGCGCGCTTCCGCCACAGGATACGTTGAAAATAGTTTTTGATTGGCTGCGACCACTGCGACTTTTTAGTTTCATTGACCGATCACAATTGGCGTTCCGAGCACTGCGAGCTTACTGGAGTGCTTGCTGAATAAATATGTCTGAACTCTGAACTCAGATTTCACTAGGACGCAACTGATAAATAATACGATACTGAGACTGGACAAAACACATATATTTGACACTAGACTGTTTGTAGATTTGAAATGAAAGAAGACGACCTTAACTTACACCTGTCTTACCTTACAGCAGTGGGGGAATAAATGACTCCGCGCCAAAATTGAGAAGCTCGAATGCTTCCAATCGCGTCTATTAAATGCTCCACAGAAGAAACCATCTGCTGGCTGCTCAATCTAGATGAAATATCATCATTCATTAATCATTTGTTGCAGCAAACGATCGTTAGTCAAATTCATGGCAAGTTAGTCAAATTGACGTCACATTCAGTTGCAGCCAATCGAATTGCTGGGAAAGTTAGTCAAACCCGCAACATTTGCCTGCCACTGAACCCATGCCCAGCATCCCAATCTAGCAGGTAGCAGATCGGTACGGAAAAAGATCCCGCGCGGCCGAACTTTCGACGAAACATAGTTAAATGCCGTCGCCTTGTTGGGATTGCGCCATTTTTACAGCGTCTGCTGGAAGTAGAGTCAGAATTTTTTTATGCTCGCAAAAAAATTACATCAGTCGCGTGACTCGTTTGACTTACGCTAAATCCGCCCCTGAGTATGATGCTTTTGCGAAGACAAACAACTAAGACCTATCTGAGTAATGAATTCCGGCCGCTTTGAACAACAAAGCTAGAGCTGCTAATTGTAATACTGATCATACCTTTCTCATATATAGCTATATAGCCGATCTGTATCACCGCTAGAATCCTAACCCATCACGGAAACTACTCGATGTCATGTATGGTCATGGACATTCAATCTAAAGTATTTCGTATGGCAACTCTTGCTTCGTAATCTCCCAACGTGCTGTATTTGAAATTAATCTTCTTTCACGCATGTATGCCTCCTGATTTAATTTCGTTTGTATCCATGCACGCGCATATATTAAAATAATCAACACAATTAATATTATGTCTTTCTTGCTCAACTCTATGGTGATGAAACCCCAAAAGTTGTTAACTTCTATTCTGGCACATGCAACAGCCAAACGACGACACTAGCCTTTCGTGAGTTGTGTAAAAACTATATACAGTATATATATGAAGCTAATAACTGATTAATTATAATTTCTCAATTATAATTTGTGGTCTTTTAAAGATATAAATGCTTCGCGTTTTTTCATTTTTTCAATTTTGTCGGATATAAACACCCCCTGTTTTCGAAGATTGTCATCTGCCTGAAGATTCTTTTTTAGATGAAACAGCCTGTAGCAGACTTTTGAGGTAAGCGAAAATCTATATTTGCTCTAACTATATGTTATCGAGCACTCTTTGCGTTTCGTAGACCAAAACCCACACTATATATTCGCACCCGTATATCGGTTGTGCACTCTTGTTTACGTTATTCATTTCTATTTAACTTCAAAATGCGGCAATTTCGATTTGACTATTCACTAAAGAATATCCCAATACCATCACAGGACGCTTATTTGAAGAATTTGATTGAAAAAGTGGAAAGTGTAATAAAACGTATGAGATGGAAAGCCAATTTCTTTCTTAAAAACAAACAGAGAGAAAACCAAAACAACCCTTTCGGCCTTGCGTCCAACAAAACACCTCCTTCTATCCCGGAAATAAAACCTTTCGAAGACGACCTTATAAAACTCATCGAAAATATACAATTTCGGCCATATACGAACCAGTTTCAGAAATGTTTGGCTACCGATTTAAAGAAAATTAATTCATCTCCCAACATTTTCATTTTTGCAGACAAAACTAGGAACATTTATGAAACCCCGCTCGACACATACAACAAGCTCCTACATGACAACATCACAAAAACATATAAGCATGGATCCGAGGACACTATAGATGAAATTGATTCGGAACTAAAAGAAATTTCGAACAGTTTAGGAATCGGCGACAAAATTGAAAAAATGAAAAAACGCGAAGCATTTATATCTTTAAAAGACCACAAAGAAAATTTCGAAAACAATCCAAAATGCCGATTAATTAACCCCGCTAAAAGCGAATCCGGAAAACTAAGTAAGGTGATTTTGGACAAAATTAATTCTAATTTGAGATAAAAACTGAATTTAAACCAATGGAGAAATACAAAACAAGTAATTGAGTGGTTTGGCAATATAAAAGATAAGGACAGACATATAGTTTTATTTCGTTTGACATTGTCGATTTCTATCCGTCTATTTCTGAAAAACTATTGGACCAAGCATTATCTTGGGCCTCGAATTTGGCTACTATAACTGAAAACAATATTTCAATAATAAAACACGCTAGAAAATCTCTCCTTTTCAATACCGGAATTTCATGGATAAAAAAAGATAGCAATAGTTTGTTTGACGTTACCATGGGTTGTTTCGACGGCGCGGAAGTTTGTGAGTTAGTAGGCCTTTTCATTTTAAATCACCTAAGTAAGAAGTTTGGCAAAGAAAGCATTGGCCTATATAGAGATGACGGTTTAGCTATTATAAAAAGTAAATCAGCACGTTTAGCAGACAAAACAAGGAAAGAACTCCACAAAATTTTCGAGCAGTTTGACCTAAAAATTACCGCCGAATCAAATTTACGCATAGTAAACTTTTTAGATGTAACTTTCGACCTTAACAATGGAAATTATAGGCCCTATAGGAAGCCCAATGACGATCCGCTTTACATAAATAAGCACTCTAACCACCCACCAAGCATCACAAGACAGTTACCTGCATCAATCAACAAGCGCATTGCACTTCTCTCATCAGACGAACAAGTTTTTCAGGAATCTGCACCCATATATATCAGAACGCACTTAGGCACAGCAACTTTGATCATGATCTTAGCTACACTCAACACACAGCACAGCAACCACGCAGGAATAGGCAACGCAACATCACTTGGTTCAACCCACCTTTTAGCAAGAGTGTAAGCACAAACATAGGACGTAATTTCCTAAACCTAATTGACAAGCACTTCCCACCGCACCACAAGCTCCATAAGATTTTTAACAGAAACACAGTCAAAGTAAGTTACAGCTGCATGAACAATATTAAGTCAATAATCACTAAACACAATGCACACACATCTAGGAATAACATGCCACAGGATAAGGACACTAGCAGTTGCAATTGTAAGAAAAACACGAATTGTCCACTCAGAAAACAATGCATGACTAGGGACATAGTATACAAAGCAACAGTCACAGTAAACAACACAAACACGATCAAGAATTACATTGGCATGACTTCAACCACATTCAAAGAGCGATTGGCCAACCACACTAAATCTTTTCAGCATAAAAAGCATGCAAACGACACCGAACTTTCGAAATATATTTGGGCATTGAAAGAAAACAATAAGGATTTTAGTATTAATTGGCAAATTTTAAAACATTCTATTTCGTATACGGGAGGTTCAAAACGATGTAATTTATGTTTAGAAGAAAAATTTTATATTTTGAAAGATAAAAACAAGAATTGTTTACTCAACAAAAGAGCAGAAATTATCAGTCAGTGTCGTCATCGGAACAAATTCCGCGCAAACAGCGCAACAAAGCCATGAATGCATGTATTGTTTCGCCCCCACAGTACACTCCCACGTTCCGACAAGAAGGATATAAGCACCCCCTGTTTTCGAAAATTGTCATCTGCCTGAAGATTCTTTTTTAGATGAAACAGCCTGTAGCAGACTTTTGAGGTAAGCGAATATATATATATATATATATATATATATATATATATATATATATATATATATATATATAACAAATAGATTCCATTTTGCCGTTGTCTGTTCAGTTATAGATGCACAGATGACGTCACAACGTGGTAAGAACAAAAAAGGGGCCCACGAAACGCAGTCGAGTGGGTCACTGATGTTCTTACCACGTTGTCACGTCTTCTGTGCATCTATAACTGAACAGACAGCAAAAAAATGGAACTATTTGTTTTATACAATATAAAAATTACACAATACTTCTTGCCGGATTTTGAGGCATGAAGAAAGAAAAAAGCAATCAGCTGACGTGATCTGACGTGATCCATGTGTCTGTCCTCTAATAGATCATGGGCAACAACCAATGAAAACACGCATAGCAACCAGGGTATTGTGTATATATATATATATATATATATTGATGCGTGTGATGCTTGTTTATCAAAATTGCGCAATACTTGAAGCTTTTTTTCAGCTGGCATATTTTGTGTGCTTATCAAGCTAGAGCTATCCGGTTCAACTATCTCAAAATGAACAGATCAGAACTCACACGTAGCCGTTCCTATATTCATGCGCAAATCCAGATGGTATAGTATTAGCCGTGTGTGCGACTGTGTGCGTGTGTGGTCTTGTGCGGCAATAATTTTAATCGCGCAGGGGAAAAGTTCTGAGTGCACTGAATATATTTTCTTTTGACCACTTCGGAAACAGTTAATCAAATCAACTAGACAGAAGACCTGATATGAAGAACAAAGTAAAAAATAACATACTGAATCTCATTTTTTTTAATGCTTACACATTTATCATAAGGAAGTCACCAATCATATAATGGTTGATACATTAAGAAATTAATCTATAATAAGAAGTTTTTCTATGTCAATGTCACGTACTTTCGGCGAAAAACGCTCAAGACCTAGAACGTCTTGGGGTACGACTCAAAACCTTATTTTAGCATTATCGCGTAGCTTATAGAATCAACAATCTTTTTATGAGCATTTGAGGGTCGAGAAATATGTCAAATCAGTATATAATTCAATGCAAAAATTTGCTCATGTTCAAAACCATTTTCTTCTTAGCGCACCACTCAAGATCTCTTTATTTTAACATTATTAATTGTGTAGCTCGGGGTTGAGAACATATCAAAAGATAAAAAATTTCTCTAATAGTTATGAATGTAGTTAGGATCAGTTGATCAGTCATGAGCGCATGTTAAACGATATAGAAAAAATCTCCTCCTGATATAATGTGGTACACTCATTTGAGGTCACTAGTCATGGAAACAAACAAACAAACAAACAAACAAACAAACAAACAAACAAACAAACAAACAAACAAACAAACAAACAAACAAACAAACAAACAAACAAACAAACAAACAAACAAACAAACAAACAAACAAACAAACAAACAAACAAACAAACAAACAAACAAACAAACAAACAAACAAACAAACAAACAAACAAACAAACAAACAAACAAACAAACAAACAAACAAACAAACAAACAAACAAACAAACAAACAAACAAACAAACAAACAAACAAACAAACAAACAAACAAACAAACAAACAAACAAACAAACAAACAAACAAACAAACAAACAAACAAACAAACAAACAAACAAACAAACAAACAAACAAACAAACAAACAAACAAACAAACAAACAAACAAACAAACAAACAAACAAACAAACAAACAAACAAACAAACAAACAAACAAACAAACAAACAAACAAACAAACAAACAAACAAACAAACAAACAAACAAACAAACAAACAAACAAACAAACAAACAAACAAACAAACAAACAAACAAACAAACAAACAAACAAACAAACAAACAAACAAACAAACAAACAAACAAACAAACAAACAAACAAACAAACAAACAAACAAACAAACAAACAAACAAACAAACAAACAAACAAACAAACAAACAAACAAACAAACAAACAAACAAACAAACAAACAAACAAACAAACAAACAAACAAACAAACAAACAAACAAACAAACAAACAAACAAACAAACAAACAAACAAACAAACAAACAAACAAACAAACAAACAAACAAACAAACAAACAAACAAACAAACAAACAAACAAACAAACAAACAAACAAACAAACAAACAAACAAACAAACAAACAAACAAACAAACAAACAAACAAACAAACAAACAAACAAACAAACAAACAAACAAACAAACAAACAAACAAACAAACAAACAAACAAACAAACAAACAAACAAACAAACAAACAAACAAACAAACAAACAAACAAACAAACAAACAAACAAACAAACAAACAAACAAACAAACAAACAAACAAACAAACAAACAAACAAACAAACAAACAAACAAACAAACAAACAAACAAACAAACAAACAAACAAACAAACAAACAAACAAACAAACAAACAAACAAACAAACAAACAAACAAACAAACAAACAAACAAACAAACAAACAAACAAACAAACAAACAAACAAACAAACAAACAAACAAACAAACAAACAAACAAACAAACAAACAAACAAACAAACAAACAAACAAACAAACAAACAAACAAACAAACAAACAAACAAACAAACAAACAAACAAACAAACAAACAAACAAACAAACAAACAAACAAACAAACAAACAAACAAACAAACAAACAAACAAACAAACAAACAAACAAACAAACAAACAAACAAACAAACAAACAAACAAACAAACAAACAAACAAACAAACAAACAAACAAACAAACAAACAAACAAACAAACAAACAAACAAACAAACAAACAAACAAACAAACAAACAAACAAACAAACAAACAAACAAACAAACAAACAAACAAACAAACAAACAAACAAACAAACAAACAAACAAACAAACAAACAAACAAACAAACAAACAAACAAACAAACAAACAAACAAACAAACAAACAAACAAACAAACAAACAAACAAACAAACAAACAAACAAACAAACAAACAAACAAACAAACAAACAAACAAACAAACAAACAAACAAACAAACAAACAAACAAACAAACAAACAAACAAACAAACAAACAAACAAACAAACAAACAAACAAACAAACAAACAAACAAACAAACAAACAAACAAACAAACAAACAAACAAACAAACAAACAAACAAACAAACAAACAAACAAACAAACAAACAAACAAACAAACAAACAAACAAACAAACAAACAAACAAACAAACAAACAAACAAACAAACAAACAAACAAACAAACAAACAAACAAACAAACAAACAAACAAACAAACAAACAAACAAACAAACAAACAAACAAACAAACAAACAAACAAACAAACAAACAAACAAACAAACAAACAAACAAACAAACAAACAAACAAACAAACAAACAAACAAACAAACAAACAAACAAACAAACAAACAAACAAACAAACAAACAAACAAACAAACAAACAAACAAACAAACAAACAAACAAACAAACAAACAAACAAACAAACAAACAAACAAACAAACAAACAAACAAACAAACAAACAAACAAACAAACAAACAAACAAACAAACAAACAAACAAACAAACAAACAAACAAACAAACAAACAAACAAACAAACAAACAAACAAACAAACAAACAAACAAACAAACAAACAAACAAACAAACAAACAAACAAACAAACAAACAAACAAACAAACAAACAAACAAACAAACAAACAAACAAACAAACAAACAAACAAACAAACAAACAAACAAACAAACAAACAAACAAACAAACAAACAAACAAACAAACAAACAAACAAACAAACAAACAAACAAACAAACAAACAAACAAACAAACAAACAAACAAACAAACAAACAAACAAACAAACAAACAAACAAACAAACAAACAAACAAACAAACAAACAAACAAACAAACAAACAAACAAACAAACAAACAAACAAACAAACAAACAAACAAACAAACAAACAAACAAACAAACAAACAAACAAACAAACAAACTAGCGAACGAACGAACGAACGAACGAACGAACGAACGAACGAACGAACGAACGAACGAACGAACGAACGAACGAACGAACGAACGAACGAACGAACGAACGAACGAACGAACGAACGAACGAACGAACGAACGAACGAACGAACGAACGAACGAACGAACGAACGAACGAACGAACGAACGAACGAACGAACGAACGAACGAACGAACGAACGAACGAACGAACGAACGAACGAACGAACGAACGAACGAACGAACGAACGAACGAACGAACGAACGAGCAAACAAACAAACAAACAAACAAACAAACAAACAAACAAACAAACAAACAAACAAACAAACAAACAAACAAACAAACAAACAAACAAACAAACAAACAAACAAACAAACAAACAAACAAACAAACAAACAAACAAACAAACAAACAAACAAACAAACAAACAAACAAACAAACAAACAAACAAACAAACAAACAAACAAACAAACAAACAAACAAACAAACAAACAAACAAACAAACAAACAAACAAACAAACAAACAAACAAACAAACAAACAAACAAACAAACAAACAAACAAACAAACAAACAAACAAACAAACAAACAAACAAACAAACAAACAAACAAACAAACAAACAAACAAACAAACAAACAAACAAACAAACAAACAAACAAACAAACAAACAAACAAACAAACAAACAAACAAACAAACAAACAAACAAACAAACAAACAAACAAACAAACAAACAAACAAACAAACAAACAAACAAACAAACAAACAAACAAACAAACAAACAAACAAACAAACAAACAAACAAACAAACAAACAAACAAACAAACAAACAAACAAACAAACAAACAAACAAACAAACAAACAAACAAACAAACAAACAAACAAACAAACAAACAAACAAACAAACAAACAAACAAACAAACAAACAAACAAACAAACAAACAAACAAACAAACAAACAAACAAACAAACAAACAAACAAACAAACAAACAAACAAACAAACAAACAAACAAACAAACAAACAAACAAACAAACAAACAAACAAACAAACAAACAAACAAACAAACAAACAAACAAACAAACAAACAAACAAACAAACAAACAAACAAACAAACAAACAAACAAACAAACAAACAAACAAACAAACAAACAAACAAACAAACAAACAAACAAACAAACAAACAAACAAACAAACAAACAAACAAACAAACAAACAAACAAACAAACAAACAAACAAACAAACAAACAAACAAACAAACAAACAAACAAACAAACAAACAAACAAACAAACAAACAAACAAACAAACAAACAAACAAACAAACAAACAAACAAACAAACAAACAAACAAACAAACAAACAAACAAACAAACAAACAAACAAACAAACAAACAAACAAACAAACAAACAAACAAACAAACAAACAAACAAACAAACAAACAAACAAACAAACAAACAAACAAACAAACAAACAAACAAACAAACAAACAAACAAACAAACAAACAAACAAACAAACAAACAAACAAACAAACAAACAAACAAACAAACAAACAAACAAACAAACAAACAAACAAACAAACAAACAAACAAACAAACAAACAAACAAACAAACAAACAAACAAACAAACAAACAAACAAACAAACAAACAAACAAACAAACAAACAAACAAACAAACAAACAAACAAACAAACAAACAAACAAACAAACAAACAAACAAACAAACAAACAAACAAACAAACAAACAAACAAACATAAGGACAAGGACAAGGACAAAGACAAGGACAAGGACAAGGACAAGGACAAGGACAAGGACAAGGACAAGGACAAGGACAAGGACAAGGACAAGGACAAGGACAAGGACAAGGACAAGGACAAGGACAAGGACAAGGACAAGGACAAGGACAAGGACAAGGACAAGGACAAGGACAAGAATAAGAACAAGAACAAGAATAAGAATAAGAATAAGAATAAGAATAAGGATAATTATAAGGATAAGGGATAGGGATAGGGATAAGAATAAGGATAAGAATAAGGATAAGGATAAGGATAAGCATGAGCATGAGCATGAGCATGAGCATGAGCATGAGCGTGAGCGTGAGCGTGAGCGTGAGCGTGAGCGTGAGCGTGAGCGTGAGCGTGAGCGTGAGCGTGAGCGTGAGCGTGAGCGTGAGCGTGAGAATGAGAATGAGAATGAGAATGAGAATGAGAATGAGAATGAGAATGAGAATGAGAATAAGAATAAGGCAACTTTATTTAAACACGGTATGACCTTCAGGTAGTTAAAAATACAAACTAGATATAGTTGGACAATAATGTAACCAACTAAATGCAATATTACATAAAACATAAAGAATGGTAAAAACGTGACCTCCTGGGGAGGTAATAATTACGCTAATGCATCATAAAGTTCCACGTTAAAGTAAATTCCTTCAAGTGTCATTTTGTCTAGCACAAACCATCCAGTTCTTCCACGACGGCAGCTTTGCTCATCGCCATTCCAGTTTTGACCTGATCTTGTATTTCTTTAACCTCAGCTTTCGACATAGCAGGCATCACAGCTTCTACTTCTGTTTCAATTCTTCCTATTCTCTTATCAAACGCTTCTTCTATTTCCTTTTTCTTTTCACGGGCAATTCTTTCGATGGCCATCTGTGCCTCTTTGCAACCCTGGTTCAATTCTTCCCGTTTTTGCGTAATTTCGTGTTTATTGGCAGGATCAACCCCAATTAGTTTCCCCAAGCACGTCACGCGATCCATCAAATGCTCGCTGGAAACCTCAACGTAAGCGCTTGAAATGCTGTTGAAAACATAAAAAGATTAAAATTACCTAAAAAGTAAAGACTTAATTTTTAAATGAAATTTATATTTTTTAAGTAAATATTTTCAAAATATTTTTTTAGTAAAGTAACCGAGTGTGAGGTCTGCATGGCGGATAAATATTCACCTGAGGATTTCGTTTACCTTTGAGTTTGTTCGCTTCATGTTCACACAATGTTAGGAGTTTATTTACCTCGCTTCAAGATAAGTTATTTGTTTGTTTGTTTGTTTGTTTGTTTGTTTGTTTGTTTGTTTGTTTGTTTGTTTGTTTGTTTGTTTGTTTGTTTGTTTGTTTGTTTGTTTGTTTGTCTGTTGTTTGGATCTGTTTGTCTGTTGTTTGTGTCTGTCTGTGTGTCTGTGTGTCTGTGTGCCTGTCTGTTTGTATGTGCCTGTGTTTATTTGTATGTGTGTCTGTGTAGACTCTGTCTGTCTGTCTGTCTGTCTGTCTGTCTGTCTGTCTGTCTGTCTGTCTGTCTGTCTGTCTGTCTGTCTGTCTGTCTGTCTGTCTGTCTGTCTGTCTGTCTGTCTGTCTGTCTGTCTGTCTGTCTGTCTGTCTGTCTGTCTGTCTGTCTGTCTGTCTGTCTGTCTGTCTGTCTGTCTGTCTGTCTGTCTTTCTGTCTGTCTGTCTGTCTGTCTGTCTGTCTGTCTGTCTGTCTGTCTGTCTGTCTGTCTGTCTGTCTGTCTGTCTGTCTGTCTGTCTGTCTGTCTGTCTGTCTGTCTTTCTGTCCGTCCGTTCGTTCGTTCGTCCGTCCGTTCGTCCGTCCGTCTGTTCGTTTGTTTGTTGTCTGTCTGTTGTTTGTGTGCGAATGTCGAAAAACATACTTTAAGTATTTATTATCACGTAAGCGATTCGGTGTTTCTGCTAGATAGCAAACTTTAGATTGCCATCGTCGTCCTAGCTTGCTTAAACTTCCTAATTTCACTTTTTTCTAGACCTCTCAATCAGCGTGGTTCGAAAAAAATAAGGATAGTAATCATAGTAATTTACCTATTTACGACAAACGCGATCTGATTGGCTTGAAAGGCGTGTTCAAAAATGACGTCACGCATGGTGTTTGACATCGCCAGGCCAGCTTCGGTGAGTTTCTTCTGATCGCAAGATGTTTTGGTGAAAGTTTGCAATGACTGAGCAAAGCAACATTTGACCAAATTGGAAAGCATTTGGAAGAATTGAACCAGTTTTCCCCATTGCTCTTGTAACTCACCCAGCGCTTTGATTCCATTAATCAAAACCTCTCGAATGGACTCGAAGTCGATCTTCTGTAAGTCGTACTTGGCTAAATCGGCCAGGATATCTCCATATTCTTTCATTCTCTCTGCCAGGTCTTCACAAGATTTCTCGTATTGATTTCTGGAATCCTTCAACATCTCTTTGGCAGTTTCGGTTTTGAACCGGGCATTTTGTAAGGCAGACTTTACCAATCCATCGCCACCACTGCTTTCCTGGTTGGCCTGCACTTGCTTACTAAGTTGCGGTGGATTACTTGGGATACTGTTACCACCAAGAGAAGCACGCGACGCGACGCCCATAGTCGCAACTCGTGACGACAACTCTTGGGCGCAACTTACGACATCTTCGATGTCCTCACCGTCCTTATTCATAGCTTTTAGCAAATCCAACAACGTTTGACAGATTTCAACCCCGTCAATGCAAAGTTGTTTCACATTCTCGCGGATTTCCAACTCACTTTCTGGCAATTTCTTCTCTACGATTGTCTCCAGCTGTTTTTTGACGTATTGCGCTCCCTTCCCCTTTCCTATTTTATTCCAGTCAGGTGCCATTCCTCCCTGTTTGTTTTTCCCACCACAAGCCAATCTCTCCAACGCATCCGTTTGCACTTTGATCTGAGGCACTTGCTTGAAGATTTTCGTCGTGACAGATTCATCAGGACTGGTCGAAGGCGAAGTAGATGCTTTTCCTGTAGGCGCATGTGAAGAAAAAGCGCGCATCGGGTTTGCCTTACCAAGAAACCCAGCAAAATTTCGAGCAACATCAATAACAGCGCCAGCCACCGCTAGCCCGATTAGACCTCCAGTAGAGGGCATTGAATCCAAAGCTTCCTTATAATCATTCTCTGCATTTTTCATTTGTTTCATCATTTCTTTCTGTTTCTTGTCGGCTACGTCTTTCTGCGTTTCTATAGATTTCTTATACTCGTTTGCCACTTCAATGGCCGTCTTGGTATCTTTTAAATTCTGCTCATACTGACCCCTGGCTCTCGTACAAGCCTCGAGAAGCTCAGCTACCAGTTGCATGACAGCCACGAATTCTTCTTGTACGGATCTCGATAATGCTACACACTCTTCAGCAATAGTTTCAATGCTTGTTAAGGCGTCGGGCAGCATCAGAGCCACTTCTTCGGGGCATCCCGAAATGAGGAATTTCACAGCTGTCCTCACATGCCCATCAACGTTGCCCGAATGCAGGCGAATCTGATCCATGCTGGTGTGAGCCAGGTTAAAAGCCCCCCAGCCCTTGTTGCTAACCTGCACAATACAGGTGCGGAATGAATCTGGATAGTTGAGCAGTTTGAAGCTGATTGGGTTGGTTTTGTCTTGCAGAGAGAAGTCTGCGTCGGCAGAAACGAGAATTAACTGGCCCAGGAGAGCGATAGATACAGGAGCTGGAATGAGAAAACGATCCCAATTTGTATAAGGCCTTTGTTGATGCTCGCCATGGCTTTATCGATTTTCTGAATGCTGTCCGACATTGTAAAAATTACTTTAACCTGAAAACAAAGGTAGCGTGTAATGTTAGCGAAATAAAATTTTATACAACATTTTATATATTAAGACAATTATTTTGTCGTGGTGACAAATTTAATTATAAAATAGGTTGCGTCTTACGCACGCTGTGATTGGTCAGTTACCGTGTTTATATCAGCAGGGCCGTAGATAGCGGGGGTGGGTGGGGGGGGGGGGGGGGGGGGTCAATTGCTAAAAGCATTTTAATATTCCATTCAAGTACACAATACAAGGAGTCGCAACACAAGAATATATACGCGAGTTGCACGATGATGCGCACGCATCATTTTGGAGGGCTAAAGTTATAATATTGGCGGCCCACAGGTATAATTTTGGCGGCCCACAGGTATAATTTTGGCGGGCCACAGGTATAATTTTGGTGGGCCACAGGTATAATTTTGGCGGGCCACAGGTATAATTTTGGTGGGCCACAGGTATAATTTTGGCGGGCCACAGGTATCATTTTGGCGGCCCACAGGTATAATTTTGGCGGGCCACAGGTATAATTTTGGCGGGCCACAGGTATAATTTTCGTGGGCCACAGGTATAATTTTCGTGGGCCACAGGTATAATTTTGGCGGCCCACAGGTATAATTTCGTAGGCCGCAGGTATAATTTTGGCGGGCCACAGGTATAATTTTGGCAAGCCACAGGTATAATTTTGGCGGGCCACAGGTATAATTTTGGCGGGCCACAGGTATAATTTTGGTGGGCCACAGGTATAATTTTGGCGGGCCACAGGTATAATTTTCGTGGGCCACAGGTATAATTTTCGTGGGCCACAGGTATAATTTTGGCGGGCCACAGGCGTAATTTTGGTGGGCCACAGGTATAATTTTGGCGGGCCACAGGTATAATTTTGGCGGGCCACATTCGTAATTTTGGTGGGCCACAGGCGTAATTTTGGTGGGCTACATGCATAACAAATGTGGTATATGAAAGAAATTCGACAATTTCTGAAGATATTAACATCAGGAGTTATTTCTATCTTTAAAAATAGTTAAATTTCGTTTAGTATTGGCCACGTTTTTATGTGTGGCGAAAATGATGCGCGCGCAACATCGTGCAACTGGCTTATACAACTATCAGAATGCTTTGCCAGTATTCTAGGGTTTCGGCCACTGACCTATATATAACTGGACTGCAGGTGCTGCCCAAAAATGTGACCATTTTCAGATTCAATATGGCGGCATTTATAGCCGTTCTGCTAATGGTAGCGAACACTGACATGTACTTATCGCAACTTCGTTAATACTCTTTTCGATATTTATGTAAATGAAAGATGATTTTTGACACTTTACATGCATGGTTGGCCATTGTTAATTGTGGAACCAAGCCTGAAAAGGGTACTGAATTATTTGTCTGACCAAATAGGAATATCAGTAGAGCTTTTTGTTTCCTTGCTTCGTTTTTGAGATATTTCAGTTTGTTTGATATGTGAAACTAACCAGTGACATCACATGCAACTTGCTGCATGCTTGCATTATGATTAATGAGTAGTGACTAACTGGGAATTAAAGGTTAGCTAGATATCTTTGCATTACTAAACGGAATCAGTTGAAAATGTATATTTTTGTTGTTGTAAGGCAAAAACACACACATAATTTCTTTGAAGTGATTCCATTTAAGGTGGCTCCATACAGTTTCTTGAAAAATGGAAAATACAAGTTTGAGAGTCCAAAACACGTACGCGCATAGAAAATTCGGAAAAAGAATAAAACTAAATGTTATGCATAGTTAAAAGGTCTGACAATCAAAAACTGTTACCAAATAAATAGCAACAGTTGTTGCTACGGAAACAATGACGTTTCAAAACGGCTTCCAATTACCCTTCAAACTAATTTAAATCGAAAAAAACTTTGGTGCCCCCCCCCCCCATATTTTTTTTTCATTAAAACTTTTCGTGGAGTATGAGTAATCAATAGGACGATTTAAAAAAAATTCTGTAGATCCAAATTTTTTAAAATTTAACAAACATGATTTTTCCGGGGGAAAAATTATTCGTTCTACAGAATTTTTTTAAAATCGTCCCACTGATTACTCATACGTCAAGAAAAGTTAATGAAAAAAAAATTGGGGGTCACCAAAGCTTTTTTCGAATTAGATTAGTTTGAAGGGTTAATTGGCAGCCATTTGAAACGTCATTGTTTCCATAGCAACAACTGTTGCTATTTAACAGTTTTTGATTGTCAGACCTTTTAACTATGCACAACATTTAGTTTTATTCTTTTTCTGAATTATTTATGTAGGTGTTTTGGATGCCCAAATTTGTATTTTCCATTTTTCAAGAAACTGTATGGAGCCACCTTAATAATAGCAAAGATATCTAACCTTTGCCAGTAAGTCATTATGCACGTTGTGATGTCACTGGTTAGTTTCACATATCAAACAAACTGAAATATAAGTTTTAACATCAAGCTGCAATTTCTGAAACTAACTAACAGTGTTTAACTGGAAACTTACTGTTACAACGCGACTTGTAGACCAACAAGTACTTGTAACCGAGCGGTTGGAATTCGTTCCCAGAGGACTGGGCACAGTCTAAGGTATAAGTACTTTAATTAACCTTGCTCCGCTATCTGAAATCTGGTGGCTCAATGGTTAGAGCGTCTGGCTGGCATTCAGAAGGCTGTGGGTTCGATTCCCGCTCAGAGCCCAGAGATTTTCTGAGTATTACTAACTAACACAGCTTGTACAGCAAACAACTGACAATTAAACTGAAATATCTCAAAAACAAAGCAAGGAAACAGAAAACTGCAAAACATGTTACTTTGTCATTTCAAAAGTACTCTCAAATAAGACAAACTTAACTTTCGTTTCATAACCACTTTAAAGTGTACAAACGAAAATTAAGTTTGTCTTATTTGAAAGAACTCTTTTTAAAATAATGGGGAATATCAATTTACAGCTTTTTCATATTTTACTTAGTTCTCGAGATATTTAGACTTATGTGATATTCAAATGAGATAACTTATGGTTCGTTTTTTCACTAATTAACATATTCGAAAATCGTGAATATTTTTAAGATTATTTGTAACTTGTAACTTGTCTTTCATGTTTAGTTGCATGAACTGTAGCAATATGCAAAGTTTCAAGTAATTTTGATCAATAATCTTAAAAATATTCACGATTTTCGAATATGTTAATTCGAGGGGCGTATCACTCGAAAAATAGTGTACGAGATTTTTGGGATTTCAAAAATCTCAAGATTTTTTTAAAGATTTTAGGATTTTTTAGAGATTTTTAAGGATTTTTAGAGATTTTTAAGATTTTTTGGGATTTTCTACGATTTTTAGGGATTTTCTCAAGATTCTTAGGGATTTTCTGAAATATTATATCATGTTTCCCAAATCTACTCTAAGATTTTCAAGATTTTCAAATAATTTTGCAAGATTTTTGGGATTTTTGCAAGATTTTCTGGGATTTTTGCAAAGAGACTTTTTAGAGATTTCCATGATTTTTAAGATTTTTAAAGATTTTTAAGATTTTTAAAGATTTTTGGGTTTTTTTTAAATTTTTTAGAGATTTTTAAGATTTTGGGGGATTTTCTAAGATTTTTAGGGATTTTCATAGATTTTAAGGATTTTTCAAGATTTTCTCAAGATTTTTAGGGATTTTCTCATGATTTTTAGGGATTTTCTCAAGATTCTTAGGGATTTTCTGAAATATTATATCATGTTTCCCAAATCTACTCTAAGATTTTCAAGATTTTCAAATAATTTTGCAAGATTTTTGGGATTTTTGCAAGATTTTCTGGGATTTTTGCAAAGAGACTTTTTAGAGATTTCCATGATTTTTAAGATTTTTAAAGATTTTTAAGATTTTTAAAGATTTTTGGGGTTTTTTTAAATTTTTTAGAGATTTTTAAGATTTTGGGGGATTTTCTAAGATTTTTAGGGATTTTCATAGATTTTAAGGATTTTTCAAGATTTTCTCAAGATTTTTAGGGATTTTCTCATGATTTTTAGGGATTTTCTCAAGATTCTTAGGGATTTTCTGAAATATTATATCATGTTTCCCAAATCTACTCTAAGATTTTCAAGATTTTCAAATAATTTTGCAAGATTTTTGGGATTTTTGCAAGATTTTCTGGGATTTGTGGGATTTTTGCAAAGATTTTCGAGATTTTTTAGAGATTTCCATGATTTTTAAGATTTTTAAAGATTTTTAAGATTTTTAAAGATTTTTGGGATTTTTTAAAGATTTTTTAGAGATTTTTACGAAGGTGTAATAGATTTTTTCGAGTGATACGCCCCTCGTGTTAATTAGTGAAAAAACGAACCATAAGTTATCTCATTTCGGAATATCACATAAGTCTAAATATCTCAAGAACTAAGTAAAATATGAAAAAGCTGTAAATTGATATCCCCAATATTTTAAGAGTTCTTTCAAATAAGACAAACTTAACTTTCGTTTCATATACACTTTGAGCTTCAAAAACGTGTTCTTCGACTAATGAATTTTGGGCAGTATGACATGTGATGCAATCCCGTTTTTTGTCTCTGCTAATATCTTACCTATTGATATGCTCTACTTTGAGTCAGTGTCTATTTTAATGCATGATGTATATAATAATATGACACCATTAAATATTTCAAATTTGTTTACTTCTTCACAGGAATTAAAAGTACATAAATATAACACTAGAGTTTCCTCAAGAGGTAACTACTATGTGAACAAAATAAATCATTTTCAAGAACTGGAGTCGGGATTTGAAATAACATTCCTATCAATTTGTGTAAATTCCCAAAAAACAAATTCAAAACATTACTGCATGAAACATTACTTTCTATACTTATTGAGGAGGATTATGTTGATGTGCCAATCGGCCCTAAACACAATAAAAATCATCTCGGCAAAGCGAGCTAGCTCGGGTACCCAAGACATAGTAAAAAAATAAAGGGGTTGTTATTGGGCAGCTCAGGCAGGCCCTTGGCATTAAAAGCTTCGTACATGCTACAAAATTTGTTTTTATCAGATTGTCTCGACATCTTAACAATTCACATGGTCTGCTCGTTCATGTACAGTTCATATTTAAAACAATGAGACTTCGTGTCTTACTAGAACTGATAAATTACGCAATTAGCTAGCACAACAAGCAAGGCAGACCGCTTAAGCAAGCTAGCCCTAAACACAATAAAAATCATCTCGGCAAAGCGAGCTAGCTCGGGTATCCAAGACATAGTAAAATAATAACTAGGGGTCGTTTTTGGCCAGCTCAGGCAGGAATGAGTTAAGCACAGAAATCAGAACGAGACAATTGTATTGACCGCTAACTGTTGTAAGTTTTAGCTTTAGTAATCCATACAGCAATTACTGTTAAATAATACAAACAGATAATTATATATACACACACATACACAGCAATTACTGATAAATAATACAAACAGATAATTATATATATATATATATATATATTTGTGAAATTCATTACTAATTCATGAGTTTTGCAGCCAATCCAATTTCAGAAATCGCGTCACATGTATACCCCTGTAAACCCCATACAAACTAAAACCAATGATGTTAATTAGTTACAACCACCAGTGCATGTATACTCTTCTGATACAACCACCAGTGCTTGTAACTAATTAGCATCTCAATATCCCAAAGGGATTTTTACTATTTATTCATTTCACAAGTTGTTTACAACACTCGCGTCCTTGTTGTATTGAATATACAATCACTCGGCTTCGGCTCGTGATTGTATATTCAATACAACGTACACGGCCGCTCGTGTTGTAAACATTATATATATATATATATATATGTGTGTGTGTGTGTGGGTAATGTTTACAACATGAGCGGCCGTGTTGTATCAAATATACAATCACGAGCCGAAGGCGCGAGTACAACACGGACGCGAATGTTGTAAACAGCTTAAAACACGCCGAGTCTTTGATGTTAATATGAGTAATATTTGTTCCGATTAATTCAGAAAAAGCTCAATTTCAATGTTTTAGAGCGGAGATAGTGGACCTGATATACAACCACTAGTGGTTGTATATGTGATACAACCACGTGTGGTTTGTATCAGATATACAACCTCCTTCACGGTCATGATTTCTTTTGTGTTTTCTTCATGAATTATTAATGAGTGTTTTAAGTAAGAGATAAAGCCCGAGAACGAGGGCTGTATGCTATATACAGCCCCGAGGACGCGAAGCGTCCGAGGGCTGTATATCGCATACAGTCCGACGTTCGAGGGATTTATCTGACTTAATTTATTATTGAGGAGGTTTTCCAACAAAGTTTTGTCTTTTTTTCTACCTTGGACAAAGATTTTCCTAGTTTTTTTCTTCATTTCTTATCTAAGTAGTATTCAAGGGCTGTATGCTATATACAGCCCGCGGTACATCAAAGAAAACCGACTCAATAATAAATTAAATATATATATATATATATACACACACATAGACAGCAATTACTGATAAATAATACAAACAGATAATTATCCTATATCCTATTTATATATATATATATATATATACCCTATATATATATATATATATATATATATATATATATACTCATGCAGTTAAACAATTATCTCACCTGTGCAGTCAGTATAGTGTTGCTTGTCCAAGTGTCCAAATAAGGCACGAACTCCAAGACAGAAGAGATAATTCGACTATACAACCACTTGCTGTAATAACCGAAGTGCGTGATCTGATATTACAGTTGTCCTTTTATACAGCTTGGCTCGAGACGTTTACCTAGAAATTTGTCTTTTTAGTTTTTGTTTTATGCGTTTTTGTTTTTTGCGTTCATAATATCATTTTCACAGAAAAGATCCCATTCCGGTTATAAAAAAAAAATGGGAAGACCCAAGCAGTGCTACTAGGAAACCTGGAGGATGTTTCAAAATAAATCGGGAGAATGAATCGATTCTTGATTTGCACTTGACGTCATGGTGGCCATGTTGGAGGAACTTTAACAAAATTAATAATCTCATTAACTAACTTGGCCTGGAGTATGTTTTCATCCAACATGACCGCCGTATCTCAAGGCCAGGGATTGCTTACAAACCATCAATTCGAATAGAATACTCCAGAGCAGAGCTACCCTAAATGGATTGTTATTTTCCTTTATTGATCTCAGACTCATTAACAATTCACATGAGATAATCAGGCTCTGTTTACATGAAGTGGGGATTGAGTGTTCAAGTGAAATCTCGCATGTTGTTTCTCCTTGTTGTGTTTAGATTTGTGAATTTATTGTTTAAATCAAATTCATAACCAATTTTAACACTTATCCCAAAATAATAAAGTTTATATGTCTTTAAATATATATATGCTTGAAATAAACGCCGCATCGATGAGAAAAAGGGCGGCGTTTATTCAAGGGCGGCGTTTAATAATATTTTTTGTTTCTCCTGCGGCGTTTATTCGAGGGCAGCGTTTATTTGAGGGAGGCGTTTATTCAAGGAAATACGGTACTCAAAAGTATAACTCTCTCTTATCTTACAAAACTAATAACAATGTACTCATTATTCTATAATCTGTAAATAGTGTGAATAAAGAAACTTGAACTTTCAAAACCGAAAATTGAATACGTGTTCCAAACAGAGTGGATTCCCCCCGGATTGACCTAACTCGCGTTTTTCGGATCCGATTCGACTGTGAATCCACTTCATGCAAACAGAGTCTTATAAATGTATAGCTAAAGCCCAAAGCTATTAAAAAAATTGAGAACGACCACATGTTACCAATGAATCAGTTAAATTTAGTTTTTTTGATGTCTGAAACAGTTGATATACAACTTGAAACACCTTGATGAAGGTCTAGTTTCATAAGATCATATTCATATGTTACTAGGAAGTAGGAAATCTGCAATTTCATGGAAAATACCCTATAGGTTATTTAAAAAATGACACTTCCATTTAAAACACGTCACAAGGAAATCACTGCCCGGCCAAGGTTAGTGCTACCAGGAAATATAAACTTTGAAGTTTGAAACGGATGTAACCAAGGTCTAGGTTTCCATGTATTTATAAAATTATCTTGCGTTATTTTTTTCCCAAAAAAAACCCAACTATAATTGTAAAGTTTCAGTAAAACGTTTCTCTCTGGAACAAAACTCAGAAGTGTATATTGCTAAATAATATATAGTGTTTAAGTTCTTAATTTTAAAGTCCATATCTGATTTTTTATTGGATATATAATAAAAATATTTGTAGAAATTAATTAAAAGAAATTGTTTTAGTAATCAGTGTGTGTAAATGTGATACAAACCACTAGTGCTTGTATAATTTGATACAGGGTATACTAATAGATTAATTTAGAGAACTCTAGCGGCTGTACTGTATCACAACTCTCAAACAGTGAATATATATATATATATATATATATATATATATATATATATATATATATATATATACTAGATATATGTTCTAAAGATTTATGGTGAAGGAAAATTCGAGTGTAGAATATATACATTTTGAGACCAAACCGGGACCAGTTGCGAAAAATGCAACAACACGGGCCTTCCGGCAGGAATTGAACCCACGACCTTGCGATTCTAGTGCAATGCTCTGACCACTGAGCCACGGAGGCCGTTGCCGAGAGCCTGATCGTGAGTTCTGTATATATAATAAGGTGGTAATGCCAGCAGAGAATTGGGTATATTATAAGTAATATTGGGCATTTCACTCGATTACATAGCATGTTCTAAGGATTTAGGGTGAAGGAAAATTCGAGTGTAGAATATATACATTTTGAGACCAAACCGGGACCAGTTGCGAAAAATGCAACTACACGGGCCTTCCGGCAGGAATTGAACCCACGACCTTGCGATTCTAGTGCAATGCTCTGACCACTGAGCCACGGAGGCCGTTGCCGAGAGCCTGATCGTGAGTTCTGTATATATAATGTGGTAATGCCAGCAGAGAATTGGGTATATTATAAGTAATATTGGGCATTTCACTCGATTACATAGCATGTTCTAAGGATTTAGGGTGATGTATGTAATCGAGTGAAATGCCCAATGTTACTTATAATATACCCAATTCTCTCCTGGCATTACCACCTTATTATATATATAGCATTACCACCTTAAATTTATAGTACACAGAATCATGTGTATTGTCAGACCATATTGTATAGGTAATCCCAATAAAATTTGATAAATGTATATTCAATCAAGCTCGTTTAGCAATAATTAGTTATTATTTTAATCAGAGTGGGTGTACCAACGTAAGCATCCTAATTCTCCAAAAACTGCATTAATAATTTGTGTAGTCTAGTTTTGAAATTGTTTTTTGGCAGTTTTCTCAGTTCAGCCAGGATGCTGAACTGAGAAATTTGATTCAATCTCGAATACTTAACAAACAAATTACCAATGGAAGAAGACCTAGTGTTATAAGTATGTACATAATTATTTCAGCGTGTAAATAAGTCCGAGATATTGGGTGGAGCCACATCATTAAAAACATCATGCATTAGGATTGAAACAGATTTAAAATAAAGCATATTTAAAGGAATTATATTCGAAGAGATAAAGAAAGGAATTGTGTGAGATCTGTAGTGTGCAAAGTGCATGAGACGAAGAGCACGCTTCTGTAAGATAGATCTTATTTAGGTGTGTCCCCAGTTGTGCTGTCAGGTGCTCTACTGTGGCAGTTGTGCTGTGCTATGGCCGTTGTGTTGTTATATGTTGTATTGTACAACGTTTTCTGTGTACTGGTCAGTAAATATAGATACTGGGGAGTGGGGCCACTCCCAGACATCTTGGATTTCAAAAACAAAACGGAAATGCAAAGGCGCTCAAGAAGCTTGGTTTTATGATTTTTTATCGTTATTAAACATGGTGTATTTATTAATATTCAGTTTAAAAACTAGTTTATGTTTCTGCTTACCATCAAAAATCAAAAGGAGGACGTTCATGTTTTTAAACAGTGTTGTTATATATCAAGTGTCAAAGTCCGTTTTTCTAGCTCTCCGATTGAGCGAGCGGTCCTCGTGTGGCGGTCCGAAAATCGTGATGTTTCCCGCGTAGGCAGCGGGTATCATTACATTAATATTTCCCTAGGGGAAAATATCAAAACCAGAAGTAGAGACGCAGTCATTGGAAATGTTATGCATCACCAATGCTTTAATATATACAAAGCTTGCGCTTCCCGGCCTTCTCGCTATAGGATGTCCTTTCATAAAAATTCTGCTTTCTCCTGGAAGGAAGTAAAGATAAACTAAAATGATGTTGTTTATGATCATAATATTTGGTTGTAAAACTGACCCCAAATTCCAAAATGCAGGAAAACGCGTTTCAGAGAGTTAGAAATCAAAAACTTTCCGGGGGAGCATGCCCCCGGACCCCTAGAAGGTTTTCGTGCCTTCGGCGCTCGGCCTAGCAGTTGCGTTTTAAAACATGCAAACAAAAAATCCCTTCAACATCAACATCAACATCATTTTTATTATATAAAATAAAAAAACATACAATAACAACCCACCCACATTTAGCAAGCTATTCGAGGTGAGGGGTTGCATAACTAAGTACTAACTATATTTACAAAAACACTCAAAAAAGCACAATAGCAGACCTGACTGCTATATTAGCAAATTAATGGACTCTGGAGTGATTTTTTTTTTCTTTTAAGAAAAGAATTTGAGAAAAGAATTTGAAGACTCATGTAGTAGTAAAAAATAAAGAATCGAAAACATTTGGAATTAAAATTCATACAGAGAAACAACTATTATAACTTGGAAACTGTTTGCATAATTTGGACAAGGTCAACATAATCATCGCAAGATAGAATAACTTTAACAAGTATATTCTTACATTTCTTAGTAAATCCAGATTTACTAAGAGTGCGGATTGAAGGTGGCAGACAATTCCATACTTTCACACCGGTTGTGGAAAACGACTTGGTTTTGATATGTAATCTTGATCGAGGTTGATAAAGATTACCACGCGCTGCGCACCTGGTATTATAATTATGATAATCACTAATACTAGTAAATAATGTGGATATGTTAATGGGAGACCTATTATTAACGACATCATGCATATTACAAGCAATATTATAAAAATACAAAAAATTTATTGGAAGTATACCTGAATTAATAAAGAAAGGAATGGCATGATCTCTAAAATTGGCAAAATTCATCAAACGAAGAACTCGTTTTTGAAGAACAAGAAGATGATTGAGATGTGTTTTGCAAGCTTGACCCCACACTGATATACCATAATTCAGATAGGGATGTACTAAGGCATAGTAAATCCTTTCTAAAGTGTGTTTAGGAACAAAGTGTCTAAGTCTAGCAATGATTCCAACAATTCTGCTTAATTTAAGTGAAACATAATCAATATGAGATTTCCATGTTAAGTTAGAATCAATCAGCAGACCAAGGTACTTCACTTCACTTTTCATTTCTAATGGCAACATTCCTCCGGAAACATGATCAAATACTTTGAGCTGTGGAACATAGTCCAAATTTTTTTGATGGGGATGGAAAATAACAAAGTTGGATTTACTGATGTTTAGAGTTAGTTTGTTAGCCTCTAACCAATGGCCTACATTTTTTAGTTCAGCATTCACGTTTTGCTCTAAGGCACGAAGATTTCTATGGGAATAAAGCATACTGGTATCATCTGCAAACAGATAAAAGTTAAGTTTATTGGATGATGATGAAATATCATTGATATATAAAAGAAATAGTAATGGACCGAGTACTGATCCCTGAGGAACTCCATGAGAACAATTTTCTTTCTTGGAGATATAATCACCAATTGCAGTAGTCTGAGATCGATCACTTAAGTAAGATGTAAACCATTCGTAAATGATACCCCGCATGCCATAATGATAAAGTTTACTAAGTAAAATAGAATGGTCAACTGTATCAAATGCTTTTTTCAAGTTGATAAAAACACCGCACGTAAATTCCTTGTTATCCATGTTTTTATGAATCTTATCAACAATATCAATAATGGCAAGCTGAGTAGAATGATGTTCTCTAAATCCATACTGCGCAGGGAATAATATATTTTGCTTATCAATAAAACTAATTAGTCCAGTATACACAATTTTTTCAAAAATACGATTAAATACTGACAGCAAGGAAATTGGCCTATAGTTGTCAGGATCAGATTGATCACCGGATTTGAAAATAGGTACAATTTTTGCCTTTTTCAATTTAGACGGGTATGTTCCACACTCAATAGTCAAATTGATAATGTTTGCCAGGATAGGACTAAGAATGTATTTTGATAGTTTTAGAAAAAATGTTGGACAGGAATAAAGACCATAGGACTTATTTTCAGGAATAAGACCTATTTCTTTTATAAGTTCAGAAGTAGAAACAGCATCGAAATAAAAGGATTCCTTAACGGAATTTCCTAAATATGTAGAAAATGAATTCTGGGGCAATGAAAACTTACTAGCTAATTTGTTCCCAACAGTGGCAAAGTGTTTGTTTAATATATTACTAATTTCAAATTGATTACTAGTTTTAACACTAGAATTTGGTTTTAAGATAGTATTGATGCATTTACTTGTTGTCTTTTTGCTAGAGATAAGATTATTTATTCCCTTCCAAGTTTGCTTCATATTATGATAATTAGACTCAAAGAAGGAGTGATAATATAAGAACTTACTATGCCTCGAAAGCTGCGAAATCTTATTTCTATAGTATCTATATTTGTCACGGTCACCAATGTGATAATATTTATCTTTCATTTTAATTGAGGTTCGGATTCCTTTGGTTATCCACGGTTTGGATAGTTGTTTTTCCTTACGTTTAGATAAAGGCTTTAAAGGCGCGTGTTTATTGACCAATCTGTTGAGTTTGTTGTAAAAAGTATTGAATGAAGTGTTAACATCAGTTGCTTGGTCATAGCCATTATCTAGATTAGCTTGAAGCTCTGACAAGAAATTTTGTTTCTTAAATTTTGTATAGTCTCTGATTTTTCTCTTCCCATTACTACGCCTGACTTTGCAATTATACAGAATGCAAAATTGAGAGAAATGATCGCTTATATCAGATACAATATTTCCACTAACTGAGTTGTATTGTATATTATCTATAAGGGTGGCGGATTCACCATAAATTCTTGTGGGTTTAGTAATTGTCGGAAAAAATGCAGAGCTATATAAATAATTTAAAAATTCCTTGCTATATTTACTCGATTCGTATTTGAGAAGATCAATATTAAAGTCGCCCATTATGCAAACAGTCTTAGATGATTTGTTGAAATTGTATAAGGTTTCACTCAAATAGTCCAAGAATTTAGTTGGATCATTATGCTGTCTATAGAGAACACCACAAATAATACTCTGCTTATCTTCTTTAACAAGTTCAATCCACAGAGCTTGAAAGTATATATTTGAAGTCTTTTCTACAATATGGTAATTAATATTGTCTGCAATATACATACCCACCCCACCTGCCGAGAGTGGGGTAGAAACATGTTCAAAAATATAACCAGGTAAATCAGGATTAAAATCTAAAGGCTGATTACCGACTATCCTCGTTTCCGATACACCTATAATACTAAAAGGATAGTCTAATTCGCAAAGTAAGTGATTTTGAAACGCCTCGATATTTCTTTTGAGGCTTCTAACATTATTATGTAACACAGATAGCATTGAGTTACAATCAGAAAGGTTCTTTTTGTATATATCAAAACTGTGTGGCGAAAAATAACGGCACTCATGCCGAACAATATTATGCAAATTGTGATCAGGGTTAATTTCTTTATCAAAGGTAGCATTCAACTTAAAAACATCGAGATCAAATAGACTAGGCAGCGAATCTAGAGTATTTCTCGACGATAATGTACCAGATAAGTTGTTATTACATCTTTCTTCTCCCGGAAGAATATTTACACGATTAAACGGTAGGAAAGAGAGAAATCGCAAATTTTCTCTACGCTGTTGTTTACATATTGAAGCCATTCTGGACATATCAACTAACTTTAAATAGTAATAATTGACATTAAAACCTACAGTTACTTATCTCGATCCGTCCATTTCATTGGCATTGGCGTGTAAGGTCTCAGCTAACTTCTTTAAGACGTCAAGCTCACCAATCCTGTAAATACGGGAGTTTTCTCGCTCACGAAGGTAGACGGAATTGTTCTTGGCCCAACAATAAGTGAAATCATATTTTGACTTAAACTTCTTCGCTTCAAATAGCAGACTTTGAGCTTTAGGCGTAAGATGATCAAAGACCCTGATACTAGTATTAGAATTATCAAGGTCACCACTGAATCCTAATTGTGAAGGCTTGATTTTGAGGGATTCATTTCGGACTTGCATGAGCGATTCCTTCGATAACCGCCCAGTGAACTTACACACAAAAGGCTTCGGCTTCTCCTGACCAGAATTATAAACAAAAAGCTGATGATTCTGGAAAGAAACCACACTAGATAATTCTGGGTTTAAAGAGGTAAAATCCCCCCGTGACTTGAACTGGTCGTAAACGGTCCGATGCTATAATATGTCCTAATGTCCTTTAGGATATGTGCAATAAACGAACCAGGCGGAAAACGTATAGTCGCAATAGGAATATCAAAGCCCAGCAAAAACACGAAGTAGAGGCATTTTCGATAATAATTTAATAAAATATCTAACGTTTCGTTGCTACACGAACATCATCAGATAATGAATAATAAATACAGGGGTGACAAGAAGCAGGTAGGAGAAGGAATGACACGCTTTTTGACAGTAATGGCAGAGACACCAAAGTGATCTGAGATCAGTGTATGAAGGAGTCGGCGAATATGACCGGACATGTTTCACACGATGATTTTACTATCCTATCCTCTTCTACTTCCAACTCTGAACTGCTTATTAGGGAAAGTCTTCTAATACGTAGCCAAATCGGCTGCTACGCAGGCTATCTAATACGCAAACTCAATCCGTCGCTTAATGCAAACATGAACTCTTTTCCACTTTATTTATTTCAGTAAGTTTTATTTTTCATTTTTTATTTTTCATTTTTTATTTTCATTTTAATTTCTGTCACCTCGTGTTGTTTTTCTGTTTCCTGCATGTCCCCACACACGGCAATTAATTATTCTAAAAATACCTTGTAACATAACCACCTTATAGTTTTCTTGTCACTTCTGTATTTATCATTCTCTGATGCTGTTGCGTGTAGCAACGAAACGTCAGATCTTTTAATAAATTATTATCGAAAAAAATGCCTGGGCTTTGATATGTCCTAATGTCCTTGTGTTCCTCAAGTGCGCTCCTTGCACCCTGAATAAGTCCGGTCGAATCAACAAAAAGGACACTGAAAACAATAATTATCATTCTTTAGGCTAGTATGAATGAATGAATGAAGACTTTATTTAACGAGAGTTACACATGCCAGTTTGCACTGATAAATTTGTGGCTCTCAATAAATTATACAAATAACATTAAACCTAAGTACTAAAATTATAAAATACTATATATACATATATCTAAAATCCGAAGATTATATAGTAAAATGATCGATGTTTTCATAGCTCTCTTTAAAAAGCTGTTTCATGCTGTGTTTAAACGAAGCCACCGTCCCCTTATCACGCACAGTCTTAGGCAGCTGGTTCCATTGTTTTATGGTCGAAACGGCAAATGTACGACCACCTTCGGTTTCTCGCTTATATTTAGGACATAGGAAATTTAAATTACAATATCTAGTGGATTTACTATTTACACTAGAATTCAGTTTCAGCATATTATCAATATAGTTCGGAGAATCATTCTTTATACGTTTATAGGCTATTGTTGCTTTAAGAATCTTCACTTCGTCATAGTATGGTATCCAGTTTAGTTGCTGAAACATGTTAACTGTTCGCGCTGACATGTCCAAATCTAAAATAACCCGAGCTGCTCTTTTCTGTAACTTAAAAACTCTGTTTAGGTTTTCTTTCGAGGTTGTTGTCCAAACAGCTGAATCATAGAAAATGATAGGCTTTATCATAGCATTATAATAAAGACAGCGTTCTCTAAATGGAAGGCAACGCTTTATTTTACAGAGTACCGCGATTCGTTGAGATAGTTTCTTACATATATTGTCAACATGTATATCAAAGCTCAGTTCATCATCGAGCGTAACTCCAAGCAATTTAAACGAGGTGACTTGTTCGAGTTTTTCCCCATTCAGCATAAGATCAATATCAATTGTGCTCATTTTCTTCTTCAGGCGCTTACCGGCGATCAGTAGAGTTTTAGTTTTCTCTTCATTCAAAACCATATGATTAACTCTTGACCAATCTGCAAGATTTGTAATGTCCTTCTGTAATTCAACCGTAATTGACTGAGGGGCAGAAGAGTAATCATGTGCATAGCTAAGCGTCGTGTCATCAGCATAAATATCAGCAACAGAATGTTTAATCTGATCTGGAAGATCGTTAATGAATATAATGAATAAAATGGCCCAAGTATAGATCCTTGGGGCACACCACATTCAACAGGCCTAGAAGATGACTTAACACCGTCCATATTGACATATTGGGATCGATCAGAAAGATAACTTTTGAACAATTCCAGAGACTGGCCATGTACTCCATATGAGAAAAGCTTCTTAATCAAGATGTTATGGTCTATTAGATCAAATGCTTTTTTATAATCAACGAGGACCAGACCACTAACACAGTTATCATCAAGGTTGAAAAGCAACTGATCCAAAAGCCTTATTAAAGCAGTTTCAGTGGAGAATGACTTCCGGAAACCGGATTGTAATCCATACAACAAGGCGTTCTCCTTCAAGTGAGCACGCAATGATGACGCAATATGCCTTTCAAACACCTTAGACAAGACGGACAACACTGATATGGGCCTGTAATTTGAGGCTTCACTTTTACAACCTTTACCCTTGTAGATAGGTGTAACGCTCGCCTCTTTCCACTTTGTTGGAAATTTTCCAGTTATTATGCAGGAATTGATTATTCTGCTGAGCGATTCTGATATTACAGGAGCAGCTAACTTGAGAAGCCGTATACCTACACCATCTGGGCCGGTAGCTTTATTTACTGGAATTTGATCCAGAAAATCATTCACTTGCTCAGGTGTGATGAGGGGGATTTCGAGCTGCGAGTGAACTCGTTTCTCTGGGGAAATATAGTCTCCAGTTATATTAATTAATTCAGTTAAAATTGATTTCGGTAGTTCGATAAAATATGAGTTAAACATTTCAACAATTTGATACTTGTCCGATACTAACTTGCCACCGTCATTCAAACGCCATGTAAAATTTTCTTTGACATTCACGCCGTCAAGTTCGCGAATTAGACGCCATAATTTTCTAGGATCGTTTCTATTTTCAGCCACTTTATTCTTAAAATACGTTTGTTTAGTTTTTCGTAACAAATTAGTGGCTTTATTTTTCGCCTTTCTAAAAGCTGACCAGTCGGAATCAGATTGTGATTGTCTAGCTCTGTAGAGTAGCTTGTCTCTTTTCTTTAGCACATCTTCAAGGGTTTTGCTAAACCAATCAGGTTGAGACTTTCTTTTAACTCGTTTTTGTCTCAATGGTGCGTGTTGATCAACAATACTGTTAAAAATATTATACCATGCATAAACAATATCATCGGGGTCATCAAAAGTGAATGCACAATCCCATGGAGCGGAAGACAAAGACTCACAAAAAGCTTGTTCATTCAGATTCCTTAAGTCCCTATACGTAATGTTATGATGCTCACCTTTGTTGTCTTTCAATTGTTTGTATATTCTTACAGCAACTATAGGTAAGTGATCAGACATACCTGATGACAACACTTCTACCTGTCTGATTCGTTCTGGGTGACTGCACCATATATGATCCAGACATGATTGCGACATAGGTCTTGTGATTTGATTTACCAACTGGGACAGATTAATATTCAATAAGCTCTTCATTAGTTTTTGTTTACAAAACTTTTCAGGTGTCATATAGTCAACGTTAAGATCCCCCATGATAACAAGCTCTTTATTACGCAGTTTCGCATTCTCAATATTTCTACCAAGTTTCTTGTCCATATCTACATTCGATGATGGCGGACGATATACCCCAGCAACGAACAATGATCTATTAGATTGTGCGGGTTAACTTCTAGCCACAGTGCCTCTAAGTCATCGTCCTCCATATCGATTCGCCGTTCAACTTCCAGATCTTTATGTACAAACGCCATAACCCCACCGCCGAGCTTACCTATTCTGTCCTTACGAAATAATTTATAGTCCGTGATAGCGTATAGGTAGTCAGGAGTCTTGTTCGTGCAGAATGTCTCCGATAAAAACAGAATATCGATCTTGTTAGAATTGTTCGAGTTTTCGGTGAGGCTAATCTTTATTTCGTCTTGTTTGGCTGTTGTAAGCCGTTGTATATTCCAGTGGCAGATCTTTAAACCTTTAGATATTGGTGATTGCAAATTTAGTTGAACAGGGCCAGGGTTTAGAGCAACATCACCACAGAGTTTTAGTAACGTTACCAACAACATATCCCTTGTAAGATGAATAACTTTGGTCGCTTTAAACTTTGCCGTAGAATCAGCGAGCTGAGACGATCGTCGACGTTTTGGAGGACAAATGTCGTTAAATACTGGACGAGACAATTCGCTAACAGCCCGAAAATTCTCCCTGAGGTTGTACACTTGCATAGATTCGTTATTATAAGCCTTGATATCAAGCAGAATCAATAAAATTGAATAAAATACAATTTTAACAAGCAGCCACGAACAGACCGCCATGCTCGACCGCCATATATACGGATGTTTTTCTCGTGACTTTATACTACTGATATAGCAGCAGCGGTGTCTACAAAGTTGGTGTTGAAATGTGACGATCTACAGAACAAAAAGCTTTTAATTAAAGTAACGTTACATTTCTTTAACAGTATCAGCTACTATATAGTGTTTTTCACAAGTCAAGTCACAAAATTAGCACTACACAAATGTAAATTTGCAGCCGTATATATCCAAAAACAGTGATTGCGTTCGCTAAACGTTTAAGCTTTCTAAAGTGATTAATAAAAAACGGGATACAAAATAAAAAAAAAATAATTACAAAGATGGAATTATTAGCTACAACTCTCCTTGTAGCCCCCTATTAAAGAGAAACAATGCAGCAGACAGCAACACGGTAAGACACAAGCCAATATATGTGATATTTAAGATCCAAAATGTGAACAAAAACACCGTTTTGTGACAGTAGTCGTCGTTATCTTCATTGTAGCTCGGTTCATAATTGCTGTAGACCCAGTAACTTCCAATAACAAGCCACACCAATTGAAATACGTTAACAATCAAACCAAGCGCTTGGAAAGCGCTTCGACCTGGGCTTCTTTCAGATTTTCCTTCACTTGTAAATGCAGGGGCAAAAATACCTTGAAACAAAGCCACTGTGCCAGAAACTATCAACCAGACTGGAATCTTGTGCTCGACAGGGCAATCATCTTTGTATTTTGCACCTGGAAAATATAGACATGAAAAACTAAAGTTTTTTAAATAGTATAGTAAAACACGCATATACGAACCTAGTAGATCAAGAACGTGCATGAATGTAGGCTAAAAGTTCTTATTAACTGCCAGAAATTAACTGTCTTACACAAGACTGAACGAATGCTTTTCCAGATGAAAATTCTTCCGGATAGACCTTGCGTTATATTGCTATCAGTGCTTCTCTGGACAACTATTTCGGCTGCCGAGATCCTGAACGGCGCGGCCTTCGATGCTTTCAGGCAATTCCCGACATAATTGCCTTTCCAAACGACCAAACCAAATTTTATAAACACCAAAACGTTGTTACAAAATGGTGGCTGGTTTCGGTGTTTCCTTATGCATATCACAAGACCAATCCTCGCTACTTACTAACCATTTACTCCTATTAACAATTGCAGAGCAAACCCAAAGAACGATAATTACAGCAGGCACTAGCTGCCAAACATAAAATCCGAAACACGGTAGTATAATAGTTAGATAAGTAAAACGAGGCTAGGGGAGCCAATTTATATATGCATAGAAAGCTAGTTTCCACTCAGGAAAATTTTCCTCAGGACAGGAACGGACAGGAAACTTTTCTTTGTCTTATAAGCTCTCGGTCGAAACTAATGACCTTAACACAAAAGAAACTTTCCTGTCCATTCCTGTCCTGCGGACAATTTTCCTGCATGGAAACTAGCCTTAAAAGACGAATACCAGTGAGCGGTATTTATAAATAAGTCATATATATATATATATATATATATATATATATATATTTAATCACATCATCAAACATCTTGTATCATAAAAATTGAAGTTCTTATTTGGAAAATTTAGTTAACATCCTTATGAATCATAAAGGTCCTGTTGTGGATTAAAATAAGTCAAATGACCTAGAACAGGTAGGTAATTGTTTAAATTGTAGTCATATTAATAGAGATATTATTATATACGTTAATTATGACACAGACAGATTTAGGACAAGGGACCACAGCCAAATTCAATTTGTTTTCTTACCAGCAACAAGCACTTTTCTCTTTAAGAACCCAAATAACCTATAATCTCTCATCAAACACTAAGTACATGTATATAAGAACCTTTTTAGCCTAACTTGGAAAAATGTTTTTACCGTATCTTATTATATAAACTAGAGTGTTTTATTGATTTTTCCGCCAATAGTAAAAAAGATAATCTCACGTGTGTGATTATTCATGATAATCTCACATGTGTCGATTATCATGAAACACATTAGAGCATAACTGCTCTAGTTTTGTGGGGCAATAGGACTTTTTTATATATAATAAATTCGCTCACTTGTGAGATATTCTGGTTAACACTCGAAATAAATTTCATATTTCCGCACATCCATGTATTATTCTCTATTTACATATCTTTACTATAAATAATTATAAGTTTTGTGGAAACACCACGTAAAATATTTCTTTGCTAAGCTTTCGGCCTGTTGACTCAGGCCTTCATCAGAGCAATGACAACAAGTTGTTGGCTCACGTACGTCATTTATAAACTAAACAACTGATCGATTAAACACGTAAGAATACAATGGCGTATACTAGTCAGTACATATTTTAAAAGCAGATACGGGTAATGTGGCTGTTGTTTTCTAAGACTAAGTGCTCTCTTATATACTCCAACTTATAGAGAGTTAAAACGTGATCCGACAACTAGCATTGAACGTAAGGTTGCTAGTAAAATGTTAGAACTTTGTAAGATGGAAAGTTTACCTAAAAACCTCTATCGACGTTTACGCACTTCTGCTTCCATAGTTTTATGGTCTTCCAAAGATTCATAAAACGAATGTCCCATTTCGTTCAATAGTGGCTTCACGAGGCTCTCCAACATACGCCTTAGCACAATATCTGGCTACTGCATGTTTTGAAGCGTTTGGTAGCTACTAGGTAAACCCATTCACCATGTATTAAATTCTAAAGAATTTGTCTCTGAAATTAAGACACTTAAGTTAGCTAATGATGAGATATTAGTTAATTTTGATGTTGTTAGTTTGTTTACGAATGTTCCCATTGAAGAAGCGTTCTTGATTGCAAAAGAAAGATTACTTATAGATAAAACGCTCGTTACAAGAACGAATCTTTCTGCAGATCAGGTCTATGAACTGTTAACGCTGTGCCTAAATTCAACTTGTTTTCAATGGCGGAATAAATTTTTCGAACAAACGACTGGAGCAGCAATGGGTTCCCCATTGTTTCTAATCATGGCTAACTTATACATGGAGGAATTTGAGAAGAAGGCTCTTGCAACTGCCCCGTTAAAACCAGGTAGGCCTATGTGGAAACGTTATATTGATAATACGTTAAGCACGGTTTGAATGCTTTGCCTAATTTTCTTGACCATCTTTCATACCAGCACGATTTAGAATCCTCTCAATCTTGTGGAATGCTCGGGTCCGATGTATGGAAGAGAAACTGAAGGTGGTTCTTGCTGGGACTGATGTACCTAAGGTGTCATAGAAGCTTGAATCATCTTCTCAGGAAAACCGTTAACGTTGTTAGTTAAAACCAACTTAAGGTGATCTAATTCATCCTGAAGATGTTCTTCGTCACAAATTGTTCGCGCTCGATGAACGAGAGTTTTGCGCACAGACGATTTGATACTAGTGGATGATGGAATGAAGTGTAGTTAAGGTATCTGTCAGTGTGTGTTGGTTTTCTATACACAGTATGACTTAAAGTCCCATCTGGTTTAATGGAAAGCAAAACGTCCAAGAATGCGATAGATTTGTCTTGATTTTGTAATTCCATAGGTATTTCACAGTATAGTCAACACAAATTGTTCAAGTTACTTTTCACACATAAAGATGAGGTGGATAGCTTATCTGGAGTGTATCGCATTCTGCATGTGAGTGTGGCCCGGTTTACATCGGGGAAACGGGGAGAAATCTCTCAACTCGCCTGAAGGCACTAGACATGTTGCATTAAAGCCCAACAGGATGAATCTGCTGTTGCCAAACACGCTTGGAAGTATGACCATCGTGTTAAGTGGAAAGACTCGTCACTCTTAGCCAGGGACAAGCAATACTTCACGCGAAGAACAAGGGAGTCCATTGAGATTGCAAAACATCGCACTATTTCTCAGGAAGGACTGCTACTAAACAGCACGTGGTCGGTGCCCTATTCGGAGAGCATTCTTGATTTTGTTTTCTAATTAATATTAGTATAAATTTACAAGTTTATAATGCAAATCCTCAAATTTCATTGGCTGTTGCAGGAGTTTATAATTGGTGATATAAACCTCTGGGATAAACCAATGAAAGTCATTCTTTTAAAAAAAATGACCAATGACAAAATGCGTAGTACAGCACGAACAATGATCATTAGAGCCAGCGGTTGTTCTGTTAAGCAACAATGGCGCCGAAATTATAACGGAGTTGGCAAATGAAAGAAGAAATTGAACATTTAGGCGAAGTAATACGTTCTACAGAAAACAAAAACGGCTACAAAATGGTTCGAATGGAAATTATTAATGGTAAGAGCGTTAAATTGTTTATCTGTGTTCGTTTAAAACGAAATAACTGCAAACAAAACACATTTCAAAATTACGCTTGCTGTTGACAAGATTTCGTGATGTAAACTATACGCTAAATTGTATGTTTCTTTCAACTTTTTGTCACTTTTACAAATCAAATGAGTGGATATATATTGTTTCAATATTGTACATGAAAATCCATGCTAAATTATGCAAGAAAACTTTACTTTTCCATCAGTTACTGTACGGGCCAAGGAGATGTCCGAAATGACGGTTGAACGTTTGTTGTTGGCAGTTAAAAAATGTATTAAACGAGCCTCAAAGAATATGTTATGGTCGAGAATTTATTTAACGTTTGCTGATAAATTTATACTAAAACAATTAGACAACTCGCCCTCGTTTTCTATGAGCGATAGTCAACTCGGCTTCGCCTCGTTGACTATTCGCTCTTAGTATACACCCAACCATCGTCTATTACAAATCCTGCATTCTGATTGGCTACTCAACCGTTGTCTATTCGTGATGGACAACGTTTGAGAAAAATGAAAACAAATCCGAAAAAATATGGCAGTAAACTCTCGTTTTGCAGACGTTTCGGAGGAATTTTTTGAGAGTTTGATAGAAAATTCTATCCCTGAGAAAACTAAAAACGCCACAAAATATGGCATGAAGATTTTTAATGGTAAGGAACGAAATACAATTAAACCGTATTTTATTAATTAAATCTGCTTTTACTTGCCGCTCACGAGTGGTTAAATAACACAACATTTTCGTCAGTTTGCACTAGAAAAACTGTATTTTTTAGAGTAAGTACAGGGTGTATACTAAAACAATTAGACAACTCGTCCTCGTTGTCTATGCGCGAATAGTCAACTCAGGCTTCGCCTTCGTTGACTATTCGCTCATAGACAACTCGGACTCGTTGTCTAATTGTTAAATAGAAAACTCGGGCTCGTTGTCTAATTGTTAAAGATTAACGTGATACGCCATTGTATTCTTACGTGATTTAATTGATCAGTTGCTTAGTTTATAAATGACGTGGCCAACAACTTGTTGTCATTGCTCTGATGAAGGCCTGAGTCAACAGGCCGAAGGCATAGCAAAGAAATATTTTACGTGGTGTTTCCACACAAAACTTTTTTATAAAAATTTTATCTTTACTACTGTAATATATTATATTTCCTTTACCAATAACAATCATTGCAATTGGAAGAACAAAACACGTTACAATCAGTAGAAACACACAGCATGACAGACCTGAAAGAACAATAAAAATTACACTGATTATGATTCAGAACTATTTTTATTGTTGATCGCCATATTTGTGGAGGTGGTAGTTCAGGTGTCGTCGCAGTGTTAGTTTTCATAAACGGTTTATGCTATTTTTAGCAATTAGTCTCGTTGAAGATGTGTGTCTCATTTGGTAAGAGAGACTTCTTTCTGACAAAAAATTTGTCGTAAGAACAGGTCTTTTTGCAGAGTCGTAAACTTTTTAAGCTTTCCTTTATATCGACTTGTTTTCAATAGCGGAACAGATTTTTCGAACAAACGATTGGGGTGACAATGCCAATGGGTTCTCGATGTTTCCAAGCATAGCTAATAACTTATGTTAAAAATAAACGAATTTGAGGAGAAGGCATTTGCAATCCGGTAAGAGTTTAAAACCAGGTACGTGTGGAAGCGTTACGGGAATCAGTGGATGATATACAGTTAAGTGTATATATGCCTGGTCAGATGGCCTTGATACTTTAACTGATTTTCTTGATCATTTTAATCATATGGTCATTCAAAATATGGTCTCGAAACTCAGCTAAAGTTTTTGTTCTATCTTTTTGTTCGCCAAAATGCATTTTTGTGCACGGTGCACGGTCATTGAACCCACTGTACATTTTAGTAAAATGAACGAATTATCCAATAGCAACGTTTCAGTTCAATCACTCACCCGTGCGATTTAAACATAAAACAAAGAATGTGCACGGTGTAAGGTACGGTTCAACATTTGCCGAGTTTCCAGACCATAGCTCTATTGAATCTGTTACCCTTTGTTACCCAAATCAAATTCACAATGGAAACACAAAGTCAGGACAAATTATCTTTTTTTTATCAAATTATCCTTGGAACCATTTTTTTATTGAGCATTGTGTTTGTCTATATTGCACGGGGATTGTGTTTTGACTTTTGTCTATGACAACGTTATTATAATCTTCATCAATATTTTTCCAATCAGCACTTTTAATTCTGTGTCTTACAACAACAACCAGTGTTGTCAGCGCGAAAGAATTTCTCCTAAATCTGGGGAATTTGTGGCGTGTGTCCATAGAGATCTGAGGAATTATTTACAAAATCGGGTAAAATCTGACGAGCTTTATAAAAACGATATTCTTTGTTACATATTATCACCGAGTTTACCAAATATACCAATCAAACAGGGACGTGGCGAAGGCATCACGATTCGGGGGAGGGGGTGTCATATGATAATGACCAACTTTTTGCAATGATAATGACCAACTTTTTTGCAACTTACATGTGAGTTAGTCACTATTAGACTATGTGCACACGGTAACGTTTCCGAGCGTTTTCGTATTGTTTCAAGTAATGAGCTGATTGTTCTCGATTCCCTTGAGAACAGTAAACAATAGGAAAACGCTCGGAAACGTTACTGTGTGCACGTAGTCTATTAAAGCCAAAGGCATAAATCTGATAAAATTCATGACATGCCAGCTTGGCACTGATCTGGTTTGAAAATTCTCGCTGCTCTACAATAAAAGCAGCTGCTCTAACTTTTCAGAACAGCTTTTATTGTAGAGCACCGAGAATTTTCAACTCCTTGCCATCGCATTTACGAAATATCAACCTCTCTATAAGTAAATTTAAATCTAAACTGTTAGCATACTACCACAACGCAATCGAACACGTAGTACAATGTTGAAACTACACAAACTTTTAAAACCGTGTGTAAAATGTCACTCGTGTGCCGTCCTCTGTCCGGTCTTCTTGTTAAAATGTGCTGCTAATTTATGTATCCACGAGTCTCAGGTTAGAAGTTACTTTTTATATATACTTTTTAATGTTTTTCATATTAATTTTGTATTTTTGGGATCCCATAATGAAGCCACAAGCTCTGTGGGACATCCCTGCCATTTTTGGCAAAGCTTGTAAATAAATAAATAAATAAATAAATTAATCTGTATCACAGAATAAAGAATAACCTTTCAGAGAATAAGTTAATCTTTATTCTGTGTCTGTATCAAAACACTTCAAACAGTCGAGCCTCTGATTTCACTGGTCTGCGGTTCAAAATAGATCCGAAATACTTCACTAGAGAATACACATCAACTGAATTACTTAAATGCCATCTTTGTTGGGGATGTTTGGGAAAGCTATTGACCAACTGTTGACCGACCATGGATAAAACCCCAACAAATCATTTTTTTAAAAAAGAAGAATTTCAGGGGGTTTTTAATTTTCTCCTTTTTCATGATTTTGTTCCATTTTCAAATTGTACCAGCATCGTGTTGTGTGTAAACAGGGTCTCACGCAACCTCGTACCCAGGCTCTTTCTCTCGTTAGAGTGAAAAACCCTGGGTACGAGGTTGGGTCTCACGGTGTATGGTTAATGTGGGATCTAGTTCGGGACTTTGGGAACTGTCTGCTTTATACACTAAATACAGGTTTCACTGTATTTTGATCATTTCATGAAGTAGGAAGTATATAGGAATACCAAACACTCACAAACCAACACTGACCTATAGTGAATCATACAGTGACAAAGTGTTACGAACGCGGATTATATCGACTACCTTTACAGATGTGACTCAAACTATTTTGACCGAATTACGTACACGAAGCCGTACAAACAATAAAAACAATGACAACGCCAAACCAGCTTTTACCAAAAGCTGATATTAAGACATACAGGAAACAGTATAGAGTTAGTTTACATAAGAGTGACATATCAATTAAACTTTGAACCTAATGGGTGTGAAAAAAAACTGATGAGTCAAGCAAAAATAAAATGTATATACATGTTTCGTATAACAATGGTTTAGCGTGTACTTACTTATTGCCTTGATAGTTTCACCCATATTATTTTGTCTTTTTTCTCAATCCTTTAAACGACATGTAAAAGTAAAGAGTAGTAAAGCGTTAAATATTTGAATGTACAGTATCATTCATAAAATCAGACTATATATTGAGAATATCAGAGATATAAAAATCATAAATAAAGTGACTACAAATAACAACCCGTCATGTAAAGAACTTTTCCCAGCAAAAGGCAAGAAGTATGTCCTGCATGTATAGTGTATTTATTTATACAGGCAATTATTTAAAGGCACAGTGTCACTAGGACAAGCACAGAAACTTCCTGGACAAATTCAAGCGGTCAACATGATTAAAATTATGGTGATACCACACACTTCAAAACTTGGACTAAACAGTTGGGTAGAAAATACACAATGACTGATCTTTAACATTTTCAGAATATTGTTCCTTTTCCTTGCGCACAAATACAATTTTTGTATCGCACAAAGCAATTAAATAGGCGATAATTTTGTACCTGACTCATGTGCCTTTGATTTCTATGTTTCTTAATAGATGGAAGATGTATACATAGATGTGCGGAAAAATAAAACTGTGTTTTGAAAATTTGAGTAGCTTGACCTGGTAATTTAACACTCGAAATAAATTCCGGCATATTTTAATTCAAGCATCTGGCACAAAAAATAAAGCAATAAACTCTAATCTATTTCATATTAAACGAAATGAAAATCTCAGTTATAACTCATATATGTAAACACATATTGTCAAAGCCATACTGTTTGCTTGGATCGCTGCATGTGGTTGGAGGAGCTTTGAACTAAAAAGAATCTCATTAGCAGCTATTATATTTGGAGTAATAATGTTTTACTCCAACATGGCCGTCGTATCTTTGTCTTCTAAATCTCAAGGGATTGACATATATCTAGCAAGACTTCAACATAATATTAGTTAATAGAGATATTGTTTATTTAATTTCTATTAAAGTCTGGTTTTCATAGTCTTGGTTTGCTCTTGACGTCATGGCTGCCATGTTGGAGGAACTCTCATTAAAAGCTATTGTATTTGAAGTATGTTTTCCTCCAACATGGCCGCCGTATCCTTGTCTCATAAATCTTAAGGGATTGATTGCAAACCACCAATGTCGTAATTCATCGCTGATGCTCACGTCTGCGACAATCGGGGATCGGGGATCATCATCGCCGACGGTCACCGATCAAGGCGGGAAAACAAGATTTTTTCTTCAAAATGGGCACCCCTTAAATAACAGGTTATTACTCTATACGAAGCTTTTACTCGTCATAGCGCTGTTACTGAAAACGAACAGGCTCCTATGGCGTAAGAAATATAGAAAGAAGAGTTTCGGTGCGAAAAATATTTGGGACAAGGGAAGAGTCAGGACGTGCTTGATTTTCTTCTAGAGACTGGGTCCTAATTTGTCTTATTTCAGACTTCGGTTGTCATTTGTTTGGCTTGTCCACGGCTTGTCTTAATAATTTATCGGCAATCATCGGGGGAAACAATTTTTCTTTTGTCCTTGGGATGATCGCCGATGTTGGTGATCGAGGATTTTCCCCAAGTGTCGGTTTTCATAATCCTATTTCGTCGCAATTCATCGCAAAGCTGTATCTGATATATACTGAACAACGCAAATCCAAGGACATAAACGTAATATTGACTCTTGAAAGAAACACATGCAGGACAAGAAATATTGCCAAATAATGGAAAGCATCTCTAGTACGAACTCTCAACCAGTATATTTGATATTCTGCCGAATTAACCACGACTCATCCACGGCTTATATACTCGCAACCTTTCGACTAAACGTGCTCAGAAATTTTTAGTTAATTTCGATATCCTCTCGAAGATGGGTATAAGAATAGCCGTGTATAGTGACATATGTATTCATAAAAGCCGTACTTTCTGGTTGCTATCCATGCGCCTCGGTGATGATTGATGTTCAGGAATCACCTACATATACTGTTGAAGCTCTCGTAAGCGGCGACCACTTCGGGGATGGGGAAAACTATAACGTTCAGTGGTCCTTGGCCGGGATGTAGAGCTGGTCCAGCCTGCAAGCAGAGCTTCAACTATACAACAATTAACGACGTGATAAGAGTTCCAATCATTTATTATACACTGCCGTTAACTAATTGCTTCAACTTTTCAAGAACAGTTTCTTCTGATTGGCCTTTATTCTGCATGATAGTTAAACTCCCGAGTATGATGCTTTTGCGAAGACAAACAACTATAAGACCTATCTGAGTAATGAATTCCGGCCGCTTTGAACAACAAAGCTAGAGCTGATAATTGTAATACTGATCATACCTTTCTCATATATAAGCTATACAGCCGATCTGTATCACCGCTAGAATCCTGGCCCATCACGGAAACTACTCGACGTCATGTATGGTCATGGACATTCAATCTAAAGTATTTCGTATGGCAACTCTTGCTTCGTAATCTCCCAACGTTGCTGTATTTAAAATTAATCTTCTTTCACGCATGCATGCTTCCTGATTTAATTTCGTTTGTATCTATGCATGATGATGCGCATATATTAAAATAATCAACACAATTAATATTATGTCTTGCTACAGGCAATCGATGACACTAGCCTTTCGTGAGTTGTGTAAAAACTATATACAGTATATGAAGCTAATAACTGATTAATTATAATTTCTTAATTATAAAGATCAAAATAATAACTCATGTCACTAGCTGGTACTAACGTCTGCGCATGTGATATATATATATATATATATATATATATATATATATATATATATATATATATATATATATAAATAAATATAAATATTACCAGGGTTAAGTCACGTTGGCCTGAAAAACAGAGAAAAATCTTCTCGACGTTTCGAGCGAAGGCCCTTCGTCAGGAGAAATTATATATATATATATATTATTTTTTTTATTTTCGGTCCCGAGGGTCAATATATGACTTATATCCCAAGTTCGAGGTATATAACCTATACATTATATATATATATATATATATATATATATATATATATATATATATATATATATATATATATATATATATATATATATATATATATATATATATATATATATATATATATAAATAAATTTTGGTTATATACCTCGAACTTGGGATATAAGTCATATATTGACCCGAGGGGCCGAACGACTTATATCACGATTGAGGAGGTTTTCGAACAAGGTTTCGTCAATTTCGAAGAGTTTCGATCAAGATTTTTCGAGTTTTGTCGACAAGTTTTATCCAATTATTTATGCACGGGATATAACCTGTATATACACCGCGGTACATCAAAGAAAACCGACTCAATCGTGATATAAATATATATATATATATATATATATATATATATATATATATATATATATTTAAATAATTATTGAGTCGGTTTTCTTTGTTCTTGCGAGGGTTGTATATAGCATACAACCCTATGAATACTAATTAGAAAATAAATGAAGAAAAAAACTAGGAAAATCTTTGTCCAAGGTAGAAAAAATAGATAAAACTTTGTTGGAAAACCTATATAAAGCCCTCGGACGCTTCGCGTCCTCGGGTCTTTATATAGCATAAATCCCTCGTTCTCGGGCTTTATCCTATACATATATATATATATATATATATATATATACATATATATAAGTATAGGTTATTTTGAGGCCACGAGGGGATATGTGATATGTAAATAAACACATGCATATCCCTGAGGGGCCTCAAAATAACGTACTTATTTTTCTCACATGGCTACAATCGCGTGCAAAAATAATGAGACTGTTCACATTTTGGTGATTTTTTTTCACGTGTATGCCCCCCTCCCCCACTAACAATGTTGAAAACATATTATTTGATAACCCCTTCCCTCAAAATCGTTTTAACAACATTGCACGAGGGGGGGGGGGGGGGGAGGCAAGAACCACTTGTTATAGGAGGGAGGGGCCCTAAAAACTGCTTGTCTCAATAATTTTTGCACGTGATTGTCTACGCCCTGAAGGGTATAATAAGGGGAGCTACATTCAATAAATTATGTCAAAAAGCTATCAATACCACATATAATTATTCATCGCTATTGTACGAGTCGAACAGTTTTAATTCGCGAAAATACCGTCTTTTGTTTACTTCAAGGTTAATTATTAACTATCAGCGGGAAATTTGAATTTTCCATATCGTAATATTATCGTTGTTCAAAATGGCGGAGCCGATAGACGAAATTCATAGCAGAAAACCACGGCGTTGCTATTTAATAACATATAGCCAAGCCGATCTCCTAAAATTTCCCACCAGAGAATCGTTTGCGGACGCTGTAGTTGAAGCTTTTACTTCCTCACGAAGCATTAAATCATCGCCACAACACTGGGCATGTTGTATTGAAAGGCACCAACAAGGCTTTCATTATTACCTGGCATTGAAGCTTTCGGCTCCTAAGAGGTGGTTGGGCTGCAAAAAAGCCCTTGAGAGGAACCATGGAATAGTCAAAAAAAGACGTCGAAAAAAGAACACGACAATCTTGAAATACTTTATAAAATAGTTACAAAACTGTTAACATTTCTAATACGAGCGTTTACATAGATTTTTCATATGTTTCGTACATGTTACCACATGTTACCATCATGTTACCGTTCATGTTACCATTTTACATTAGTGATTTATATATATATATTGAACATGTTACCACATGTTACCACTATTTTCTATAAAAAGATAGTATACATTATTTTTATAAAATGGTAACATGTGGTAACATGTTCATTACATATGGAAATGATTAGCGGAGAAGTGGTAACATGAATGGTAACATGATGGTAACATGTGGTAACACGTTTAGTTATCTGCATTATCCGCCTGCATGAAACGACCCTATATATTTGCAGTACTATGTTTTGGACTAATATAATATGCAGTGATAATATGTAGTGTTTGTAATAATTGTAAAATTGATATTTTGTTCGTGTGCTTAAAACAAACGTGTCATGCCTGAAAAGCTGTTGTGAAATTATTCAATACTTCAATCTTTCTCCCCGTTTCTTGACGATCATTGCAAGACGTTTGTTCATTGAGTTAATTATATTGTCAATAATGTCTTTGGGAAAGTGAACGAGCTTTGTTATTATAAGGTTTACTTGTGTTCGCTTTGAAATCGATAACTAGAAATAATATAGAATTTCCTTCAAATGCGAACTCGCTAGTTATTATAAAAAATACTGTATAAATCACTTTTTTATTATAATATGATGACGTCATGGTGACGTCATTGAGGTCATAATCTAATTAATTACGTGAATTTATTGTTGTTAGTCAACATCAGAAAGATTGACATCCTAAACAAAGGCTAGGTTCATATTTTCTCGCGGCAATCAGACATACAATTTGCTTGGAAATTGGCATAGACTGTAGGTAGCCTAGGTTGACAGGATTTCATAAGATAAGGAGTGGTGCGGGGGATATTAGACGGGAAGATTAGAGGAGAATATTATAGCGAGGAATGGTAGAGGGGAATATTAGAGCCTTAGAGGGGAATATTAGAGCCTAAGAGGGGAATATTAGAGGGGAATATTAATCTATTGTTTTGCCAGCTAGGGCTATTGAATATATTCCCCTATAAAAGAACAAAGGAAACCGAGGCATGTGAAAAATAAATAAATATATGTATAGGTTATATCCCGAGAACGCGGGATATAAGTCATATATTGACCCGAGGGGCCGAAGGTCCCAAGGGTCAATATATGACTTATATCCCAAGTTCGAGGTATATAACCGACTTATATCACGATTGAGGAGGTTTTCGAACAAGGTTTCGTCAATTTTGAAGAGTTTCGATCAAAATTTTTCGAGTTTTGTTAACAAGTTTTATCCAATTATTTATGCACGGGATATAAGTTGGTTATATCTCGCGGCACATCAAAGAAAACCGACTCAATCGTGATATAAGTAATGTTTACAACATGAGCGGCCGTGTTGTATCGAATATACAATCACGAGCCGAAGGCGAGTGATTATATATTCGATACAACACGGACGCGAATGTTGTAAACAGCTTAAAACACGCCGATTCTTTGATGTTAATATGAGTAATATTTGTTCAGATTAATTCAGAAAAAGCTCAATTTCAATGTTTTAGAGCGGAGATAGTTACCTGATATACAACCACTAGTGGTTGTATATGTGATACAACCACGTGTGGTTTGTATCAGATATACAACCTCCTTCACGGTCATGATTTCTTTTGTGTTTTCTTCATGAATTATTAATGAGTGTTTTAAATATATATATATAAACATGACGTATTATATATAAGTATACATGTACAGTTTTTGGACTACAACATAGTCTAATATTTTGCGATGCAGTGCAAACTATATATTGGACAGCAGCATTTCGACAGATCGCACAAGTTAATAGTTATTCCACAAACTCTAGTGTGATACAGAGTTTTAATTTCGTGCTTTTTGCATGGCTACTGAGAAAAAATACATTTGAAACACATGAATTTTCACACGTAATCATAATCGGTATTTGAGTGCTGTAGAATTGACCATAGTTTTAATTAAATCGTTCGTGTTAGTGTTCATGAAATAAGAATATTACATATTAACCGTTTGGACACACTAATTTTATCGCGAATGAGTAAGAGATATATAATTATCAACATTCGAAGATAAAATTCGTATATCCGTCCGCACGCGGTCATACTCATGTAATATTTTCTATTACGTCATGCATGATTATTTGTTCGGCATTCAGGTCTCGCCCAATATTGAATTCTCGACCTAAATATTCAGTTGCTATATTAGGCTTAGATGAATGCAATACACAATATTATATGGCGCAGCCCTAAGAGACATTTAATTACAGTCATATACCGACCATTCTATTAGTCACCAGTAAACGTGTGTGAGAAGAAACCTAGAACGTGTTTGTACTCATCGAACATGATCAGATATAACAGTCCAATCCAACACAGCTATCTCGTTATGATATCATACATGGGAGGTATAAAACCTTAATTACAACTGTATATTGGTACGTAGACGTCTTCTCATGCATGTACCCCCACGGAATTCAGATTATATATATATATACTGCAGAACAGTTCAAACAGTGTAAGTACAGTATATAAAATGAGATAAACAGATATTACCTGGCTATGTCACTTTCTTACTATTCAATAAAATATCGTTACTTCTCCACGAGCTAAAGAAGAACCAAAAGGTTGTCTTTATGCACGAATGATTTATTCTTTGACGACATTATATACTATAGTCGTTATAATCAAAAGACTGAACCTCCTCTGGTAATATATAGATCATAGAAACTGATCTTTTGAATGTTATAAACAGTTAATATATACTACAGTACCTGAAGTAGTTTGTCAAACGATATTACTACAAAATGAAACAGTAACGATAACAGTTTGCTTGTCACAACTATAGATGTTGGCCATCACACCTTGCTATTAACGCCGCTTCATTGGCGACGCGTGACAAACTCATCTGAATAAAGTCAATAAAGGACTATATGATAAATTCTATTTAAATAAAAACATCACATAAAGGAATGCGAGTTGTAAAATAACGAAAAAAAGTTGTCTTTTTCACCCATTTTCCAAATCTTAGACTCTTACAACATTATTCATCGATGAAGAGATATGTTTGAATTGCGTTTGGGTCTTGCAAAAGAATCCTAATCGACAATGACAACGCAAGTTCTATATCTATAGTGATTGATATTCAATATTATATGTGCTACATTATGTCTATTAATTAGAATATTAGATCTAAAGATACAGAGCGTGAAGAGGCCTGAGCTTGATATGGATCGACAGTTGATTTGCAACTGGAGAAAGTTCTTTGTAAAAGTAAACGATTAGAAATTGTGGAGTTTATTGAAAGAATCTAATTCATTTTTGTTTTGTAACATTTAGACTCGACAATATGATTGCTATTCTTATCTATAATTTATACTCTTGGAAAGATGTTGAACGACAATTTCTGAACGTTGTACAAACTGAAGTAAATTAATAGAAGTATTCGCAACTTGTTGTATGAAACTTGCTTTGGCAGCTTTGTTGGAGCAAGTCTAATATTTTCCCCCCCGTAGAAGGTCGACAAAATAACCCTGGTTCTATGTGATTGGCAGGCCTGTTTTAGACTGCGTGCTTTTCAAGTGCCGAATCTAATAGGAGAGATCTGGTATATACATGCATGATAAGCACGGCGTCTATTACTCTTAAATAGGTACGGCAATTTTTATTTGGTTCGACCTATTGATTAAGTTTGACTGAATTGGTCGTACTTAATGGATTTGGTGCGATGTTGATTTCGACCGATTTAGACGGCGAACTTCTCATTAAAATGTTTTTCTATGTTAGGTTCACTGACAGAAACTTACATAAAAAGGCATCGACCCATTTAGTTCGCATAAATTGGCTGCCATGCTAAATAGATTTGAGTCATACCACACGCCGTCTACTGAACAGGTGTAACAGGACCAGATGCCCCCCCTTCAGAATGCCCCCCGGAGCATCTGGTACTAGGACCAGATGCCTCCCCGGGCATCTGGTGCTAGGACCAGATGCCCCCCCTCAGGACCAGATGCCCCCCTTGTGGAATCCTTTAAAATACTTCTTAAACCAAGTTCGAAATGTATTGAAACTTGTTTCGAAACTAACAATAAAACTCTTAGATGGTTAAATGAGTTCGCAAGCGTTCGATAGACGTTGAAATGCCTCCCAAAGCGCCATTGAAATGTTAATCGCTGTCGGCAATGATTAATGTATTTGTTTTTCTATTTTTGAAACAGTGCTTCGGAGAAAAACCCGTGCCGAAATAGTGCATTTTTCAGAGTATACCACCCCCAGAAACAGAGCTCTTATTTCAACGCTTCGAAACATCAGCTCAACGATGTTACAATCAATACAAAACGAAACTTGAACATGTATTTAATAAATTGGAAATTCGGCAGACTCTAATGCACTTCCGCATGCTGGCTTTCGGTGTTATTCATGCGCCTCCATTTTTTGCGGAGGTATATTTATTCTTAGGCGTCAGATATTTACTCTTATTAGAATTTCAATTTTGTCAGTGGTCATGGTCATGGTCATGGTCAGGCCGAATTTCCAATTTATTAAATACATGTTCAAGTTTCGTTTTGTATTGATTGTAACATCGTTGAGCTGATGTTTCGAAGCGTTGAAATAGACCTCTGTTTTCGGGGGTGGTATACTCTGAAAAATGCACTATTTCGGCACGGGTTTTTCTCCGAAGCACTGTTTCAAAAATAGAAAAACAAATACATTAATCATTGCCGATAGCGATTAACATTTCAATGGCGCTTTGGGAGACATTTCAACGTCTATCGAACGCTTGCGAACTCATTTAACCATCTAAGAGTTTTATTGTTAGTTTCGAAACAAGTTTCAATACATTTCGAACATGGTTTAAGAGGTATTTTAAAGGATTTCACAAGGGGGGGCATCTGGTCCTGAAGGGGGGCAACTGGTCCTAGCACCAGATGCCCCGGGGGGCATTTTGAAGGGGGGGCATCTGGTCCTGTTACACCTGCCTTATGCATGTGCTCGCTATGTTTGCCTTCGCTTTGCTAGCCTTTACTGCCCTTTCTTCTGCTGTCTATTCGCTGCCTTCTTGTTTCCACTAATTCGTCCATTTCATGGATAGTAATAGTAAAAAGTCGGTGAAACTGAAGAAATATAATTGCGAAGAGTTCGGCGCCGATGAGTGAGTATTAAAATCCGACCGGCAAAGAGGGTGAGTATGAATTGCATGGAGTGACCAGCCTTTCAGGCCTAAGTCAAACGTCGCTCTTCTCATGCGCCGAACCTAATGCAAATCAGCATAAACAAAGGATTTAGCTCATTTTCATATAGGTTCGGCGCATGAGAAGAACAACGTTTGACCTAGGCCTCGCCGCCGTTTTCGTTCATTTCGTTGCTAAACCTTCTTGGCAGTCTTTGCTTCTAGTAATTCATCCATTTTAAGGATAGCACACATACACAGGTAGTAAAAAGTCTGTGAAACCGAAGAAATTGCGCGACGCCAGGAGAACAGTCGATGCGGGGAAAAGGGTGAGTACGAATTACGTGGACGTACCATAATATAACTTATGGGTCATCACCTACCTATACTAAGAAGGATTCTGATTGGTTTAGATAACCTAACCCAACACCTTCCCCTAAGCCTAATCAGTAAGGAGAATGGAAACGAATTGATAATCGACAATGTGATTGGTTACTTACAGCCAATCAGAAAACTCGTTCACATTAGGTAGGTCTTTACTGGAATTTATGGTTACAGACAGCACTATAGGGGGCTCGCCCCAGTTAAAACAACTAAAGTATAATATATATTCATCAAAATTCAGATAATAAAAAAAATTCTCTTTTTGAAGATTACTGCAATTTTATCTTATATGCTGAGCTTGTTAATGATATTCACATTGATGCATATGAGATACTCATGAAGTTGTCATGAGGAATGAGGCTGAAGTCCAAAAAAAGTTAAATATTTATTATTCACGACAACAAATTAAACAAAGATGAAAGATTTGTCAAAATTTCACTATTTCCCACCTCACGTGCGGTGTGATACGAGATCGGGTAATTAGTATACAGAACTTGATATACTTATCAAATTCATTAAAAATGCATGAAGAAAATTCCAAAGAAATGAATATTTAATCAATATCTGTAAATCGCATACAGATTCGTCGTGATTTACATAAACTTTTTCCTCAATTTACTTAGCAACGTTTGAAAACATGGCTATTTAGATGCGTCCATTTGATAAGTACGATAAATCATTCGCAGCCGATCTGTATCTGATTTACTACGGCTCGCTTGCAGCTTGCCTTGTAAATCACATACAGATCGCTGCTCATGCTTTATCTATTACATGCAGAGCAATCATGTTGCAATCCTGTTGTTACTGACGGAACACGTAGGTTACATCACCTACTGCATGTTGAAGTAAGTTCTAATATATTTCATTAAAAGTAACTCAAGCACAAGTAGTTTAAAACCTTGAGAAAACCTAACAATACCATGCGCAATTTAAATTATATATTGCAACGTGTAAAGTTCTTTCGGGTGCAGGTGCAGATAAGCTACAATTCAGTGACACAGTAATACAATTTAGTGATAGGAACCTTAAGATGACAAGACAACGGAGGCGGTTAGAAAAAAACATAAATTTTGCAATTTAAAGAAGTCACGGTTAACTGACTAAATATATTCCAAATTTGAAGTAATATTTCAATAACGAGTTTGAGTGTTTCGTCAGGGGATCCAAACACAAGAGAAAACATGATGAAAGCAGGAGGCCGAAATATGGCATCTCACTCGAGCGATTTCAATTAGAAAATGCAATCAAAATAAACCCTCATGAGGTTTTATTCATGAGTGTAAAATTTATTCATACATGCAGAAACTTGTTTACGATTTTAGCGTGTTTTACTGGAGTACTTCTAAGATGATTGTTATATACCAAAGACTTTCGTTTGCCAAAGATGAAATCCTATTGGTCAAATCATGGTCACGTGTTGTTCAACAAACTCAATGTTTCTTTCTGCCAAGGGAAACATTGCACTGTTTCCCTCTGACGTCAACTATGAAGAATGAAACAGTGCAATGTTTCCCTCTGACGTCAGCTTTATCATGCGTTGTTCACGTGAATACACAATAATTATTGCATCAGATCAAGAACTTTGGACTTTTCGGAACATTTTGAAAACAAGAGCTTGTTTCGAGCTTGTTTGCTACGAAATAATCCATTTTCCAAAGGAAAGAATATCTATACACACCTTCAAAGAAGGTCTGAAGAAAACCTGGATAAATTTAAAGCCGTTCTTTGTACTTGTTGAGTCTGGTGTATTTGTTTAGTTGAATTGAAATTATTTACGAAGACAAAGTCAAAGTGTTTCGAGTCAACTTTGGTATTTTGTATTTTAAAAGTCTTTGGTATATAACAAAACGCTTGTTGACTTTTGCCTCGGGAAACATCGAGTTTTACGGTCCCTCAGGCTTCAATGTCACCCTTGGGCTAAAGCCCTCGGGTGACATTGAAGCCTTCGGGTCCGTAAAATTCGATGTTTCCCTCGGCGCCAGTCAACAAGTGTATATTGTATAGTGTCTGTACTGAAGTCAATCTCAAGTAACAGTTCTCATCTTTTAGTGAGTTGACGTCGTCCTGAAGACGTGAAAATGCTCTAAGTGGCGTTGTATAAAGAACGAAAAACGGTGTTGAGATTACTTTTGGAAATGAAAATTATTCATTTAGTTTGTCTTGCAAAAATAATTATTTTGTTTGAAGGACGTCGTCGTTGAGTTTGCCGTCGTAGACCTTAAGGTCCCTAGTAAATCAAACATATATATAGTGGCAACTATATATAGGGTGGGTATCATACGTTAGGTGTAAAGGAATATTAATGAACTATCAGTATATATTTAACTGATTATGACTGTTTCCTCCATGGCTCAATTTACATGTTTGACTCCATTTTCGTAAGTTTGACATTGTTCCTGTTCGTCGGTACTTCATTAGATGACGCACAACACATCTAAATATTAAAAAAAATAATTTAGGTTTGATAGATGCTTTTTATTCAGTTTTAAAAACTTTACAGCTATAATGGCTGAATTGCGTTAAAACTTTACAATTATAAAATAAAATTAAGAACCTAAAGATTAAAAATATTTGAATTACTAACAATAAAAGAGTTCTTAAACCGATCAGTTTTGGCTCTAGGAACGTTAAGTTGTCTTTTATGTCTTAGCTGGTATTTACAGTTATTTTCAGATGGAAGCAGAGATCTGAGTTTGTGGGATTGGTCTTGAGTGATCTCGTTAAACAACTTGCACGTCAACAGCTGCCTACGTTCGGAAAGGCGAGACAGACCACTTTCTTCGATCGAATCTGTGTAAGGCATCCATGGATAGATTATTCTTAGAGCTCTCTTCTGCAACCTTTCGATGTCGTCTGATAGATACTTAGGTAGCGAGTTATGATAAACAGGGCATGCATATTCAAAGATCGGGCGAATACAGGTAATATAAAATTTCAAGAGATCTTTGGTTGGAATGGCAGCTCTTTTGAGTTGTCTCAGGAAATAGAAACGAGGTGCAGCCTTCTTGGTTATTTTCGATACATGAGAGTTCCATTTTAAGTCGCTCGATATATTCAAGCCCAGTAACTTTACATGTTGAACGATCTACAGTGGCTTTTCATTGACCATCACCGGTTCAAATTGGGGATTGGTCTTGGCGAATGAGATCCTGAGCTCTTTACATTTTGTTTCATTCATTTGGAATTTATTAGCATGAGCTTTGTCTGAGAACTCTGTCACTGCATTTTGGATCGTGCTCGCATTATCTCTCTCCACGCACTCTGACATAGTGGTGTCATCCACAAACTTCCACATGTCAGTGTTAGTGACGTCGATGCCATCGATCAAGAGTAAAAAAAGCCACGGCCCCAACTTGGTCCCCTGGGGAACACCTGCTGGAATATCCCTCCATTCTGATTTGCAGTCATCCGCCAATTTGACTCGCTGCTTATGATGTTTAAGAAAATCTATGATCGAACATTCGATCTTATAAGGGATGTTTAAGGTCGCGAGTTTCGTGGCAAGAATGTTATGATCGATTAAATCAAAAGCCTTGCGAAAGTCAAAGAGGACAACTCTTGTAGTGGCACCATTTCCGTCAGTATCTTTTGTCCATTTATGGAACATGGAGATTAAAGCGAAAGTTGCGGAGGACTTGGGGATGGCGCCAAATTGGTTTTCCTTTATCTTGGCCAAAATTGCTGGTTTCATATAATCTTCGACAACAAATTCTTCCGCAATTTTTGACATGATTGGTGTCAGTGAAATTGGACGCAAGTCTTTATTTATATCCTTAGGTGGATTTTGTTTTGGGATTGGCACTACATCAGCTGATTTCCAAATAGGAGGGAGGCAACCTTCACGATAAGAGCTGTTAAGGATGTCTGAAACGGGGTCAGCCAGTAGATCAGCATTCTCTTTTAATAACCAGGCCGGGGTATTATCAGGTCCTTGTGCTCTAGTGGAGTTCAAAGTTGATAACTTCTTATAAACTGAGTAGGATGAAACTGTAAGTGACGTCACCACAGAGTCGTTAACCGAACTTTGAACTGGCTGGAAGTTGGATGGAAGTGGCACAAAGTCACTCATTGGAGATAGGAAGGCATCATTAATGTTGTTCGCCAATTCTAGCATGTCGTGTGCTCCTAGCTGATGTAACAACTTGGTGGAATCGTCCCGCCTTCCTGAGGTAGATGCCATGCCGCTTAGTTTTTTAACCTCCTTCCACCAAAGGGAAGGCTTACACTCATTTAAATGGCTGATCTTAGCTTTGTAGTACTTTTCCCGGCAAATCTTACGTTCTCGATTAACGCGATTTCGCAGAAGTCGAAAATTAACCATGTTACCATTCGATAATGCAGACTGGCGACTCTTGATAAGGTTCTTAAATGTTGGGTTCATCCAAGGTGGTTCGCTTGAATGGATAGTTTTAGGTCGCAGAGGAAGGATGAAGTCAAAACCCGTCTTGATAATAGTATCAAGTAATAGGACTTTCTCCGCACATGACTCCACAGTTCCGAGGACGCTTGGTACATCAACTTGTTGAAGGTACGACCGCATAGCCAAACGGCTGCTTGGGCGTAAATCTCTTTTTTTGACAGTGAACTGGCCTCTTGGCAGATGGACACGTTGTTTCGGTTGAACTTCAACAGATACATGGTCAGATAGGCCAAAGTTGGGACGCTTTACTGGTGTGTTGTAGAAATTCTGAAGGTTAGTTAGAATTAAATCCAGTTCGTTGGAACCTCTAGTTGCAAAAGGCACGATTTGCTTCAAATTAAAAATATATTTAAGTTTGTTGATGACATGTCTGAGATGATTGAAATCGCCAAGAATAATCACTCCGCATTTGGCGTACTGGGATTCGATTAATGTAAGTTTTTCAATCAAATAGTTAAGCATTGATGCATTGTCTGCACGCGGCGGATGGTAAAGTACTCCCACAACAATTGTGCTGAAACCCCTTGGGAGACGAGTTGGCTGTAATTTAACCCACAGAACTTCGAGAACTGGGTCAAGTAAATCATGAAGAACGGAATATTTGGTTGCATTCTTGATGTACATACACACACCACCATGATCGTTCGACCTCCTATCAAGACGAATCAGATTATAGCCATTGATAGCGACCACAGAATCTTGAATGTATTCTTTTAGCCATGTCTCAGTCAAACAAGCAAAATCCAAATTTGCATTGCTAATACAGTGATGAATTTCATCTATCTTTGGTGCCAAGGATTGAACATTGGAGAGCAAAAAGCTTGGCACAAAAACACTTTCTGACCCTTTCTTCTTACTAATCTCAGTCGGTTTAGCCATTGGAGTAATAGTGATACAATTTGCTGGGTTATGACTCCTTAGCAGACTTGGAAAGAACGATGTTGTTGTCGCACGGTTGGTCGCTCTCAGTTGTTGAGTTGATCTTATTGTATAACGACTCTGAGTTTCCCTCAATTTCACTAATTTTCCAGCCCGCCTTCCACGATAAAATGGCCAAAACTTTTTGAAAAGGTCTCCATGAAAACAACTCGCTCGATAGTTTGCCATGATACGTTGAAGAAGATCAAAGATTTTAGAATAAACTAGGAGCTATTTTAGGTGCTGCCATTAATACGGTGCATTTACATTTTTTTTGATGAATGTAATTTCTCTTCGTTGGATTTTTAAATAAGTTCCAAATTGAATTGTGCATGTTAATGAATTTTAGTCCATATATATTACCCGGGGCAATTAACTTTGCGTGGTTGGGGAAAATAAACGTTAATCAATGGTCACGAATGTGATAAAGGATTTATCATCGCGACTGAAGTGTTTTTTAGACAACCTTTGTGACAACGAACTCAGTATCTCAGTTTTCTTAGGCAACCTCGGTGATCGTGAACTGAGTAGGTTTAGTTACCTCAACCTCGGATACTTAACATGCAGTGGGTCATTGGCGTTGTGATAATCACTTCAAAAACTCATTAATAATTCATGAGGAAAACACAAAAGAAAATCATGACCGTATCGTATCTTTATATGTGATAAAGATTTCTCCTGATTTACATAAACTTTAACTTTGATTTTCTCGGCTTAGACAAGGTTATTTTTCAAACTAACTCCGCCAGTCAACTTACCAAGTGGTTCGTTTTTGAAGCCGTATAATAAACTCGCAGTTCGTGTACTCGCAGTACTATGCCCGTGGTTTTATATATATTGATAAAAAATCCTCTTGATTTACATTAACGTTAGCCTTGATTTTCTCGCTTGGACAACGTTGTTTTTCAAAATTACTACGTCGTCAATGAACGTACCAAGTGGGTCATTTATGAAGCCATTCAAAACATTCGCAGTACGTGTTTTATCAGATCTGGAACACTCGACTATCACCTCGTGTTTTAAATCTGATAAAACACAGCATGCTCACGTTTTACATATTACATAAAGAGTTAAAATTAAGTCATTTAATTAACTGACGGATATATTTTTGATTATATATTCAATTTAGAAAATAAACTCAATTCAAAACAACAGTAACAATGTTTTTACCTTTAAAGCAAACAAGAGGAAAAGAATGATCAAAGTACAACCAGACACCACTGAGCTAAAGATAATGTAACTCAGTTTTAAACTGGATAAAGAATCACGGTTTGGTATCTCGGACAAAATCACTCCAATAAACAAAAGAAAGCTAAAGATAACACTGCATCTATAACGTACAAAACGAGATAAAAAATAAGCAAGCATTTTAGCACTCATTCACGATGTTATTGTTCTTGATGTTCTTGATATAATCAGCAATAAGTTTAGTATAAAGAAGTCTCAATATAGTTCAATATTAATTAAGAATCTGCCATAAGTTTAGTATAAAGAATGTCTGGAATAATTTGGCATAAAGAATCCGAGATATGTCAGTATACATTATGAGTTTAATGTGAAGAATGTACTGGATATAATTTATTATAAATACTCCTTAATATACTTTACTATATAATTATTATTTACTGCAAAGAAACGTAGATATATAATTACACTATTAAAATTTCCTAGACTATAGAATATTTTAATATGAAGATAAGCATAGATCTTTATACACAGTTTCACAAAGATGCACGAGAATTTTAAGTTTACCTTGTCCGAGGGCCATCATCAATTCCTCCCGAAGACTTTCCTTTTGTTAAAACAGCAAAAATGAGTGAAAGAAATGCTTGGACACTGTGGATAATGTAAATCATAATCAACCAATCAGGGTACTTTTCCGCCGTGCAAAATTCATTGTAAGGTATTGACTCTGTTCGTCCAGTTGATGATACCTAGAGAATATAAGAGTCAGAACAAAAATCGAACCTGGGTCACAGAGATAAAAGACACGAACGCCAACTACTGTGCCACCAACATACCAACCCATGAAGTGGCACCAATCAACCAACCAACCAACCAACCAACCAATCAATCAATCAATCAATCAATCAATCAATCAACCAACCCGCCAATCAACCAATCAACCCACCAACCAATCAACCAACCAACCAACCAACCAACCAACCAACCAACCAACCAACCAACCAACCAACCAACCAACCAACCAACCAACACGTCAACCAACCAACCAATCAATCAATCAACCAACCCGCCAATCAACCAATCAATCAATCAACCAACCAACCAACCAACCAACCCGTCAACCAACCAACCAACCAACCAACCAACCAACCAACCAACCAATCAACCAACCAACCCACCAACCCACTAACCCACCAACCCACCAACCAATCAACCCACCAACCCACCAACCAACCAACCCGCCAACCAACCCACCAACCAACCCGCCAACCAACCCACCAACCCACCAAGCCCAATCAATCAATCAATCAATCAATCAATCAATCAATCAATCAATCAATCAATCAATCAATAAATCCACCAACCAGCCAGCCAACCAACCAATCAACCAACCAACCAACCCACCACCCTATCAAGCAACCAACCAACCAACCCACCAAGCAACCAACCCACCAACCAACCAACCAACCAGCCGACCAATCAATCAACCCAACAACCAGCCAAACAATCAACCAACCACCTAACCAACCCGCCAACCAGCCAAGCAACAAACCAACCAACCAGCTAACCAACCAACCAACCACCCAACCAACCACCCAACCTACCGAACTACAATACCAACCAACCTTTCAAACTACAAACCAACCTACTTACCAACCAACCAACCAACCAACCACCCAACCAACCAACCACCCAACCTACCGAACTACAATACCAACCAACCTTTCAAACTACAAACCAACCTACTTACCAACCAACCAGCCAACCAGCCACAACCAACCAACCAACCAACCAACCAACCAACCAACCAACCAACCAACCAACCAACTAACCAACCAACCTACCTACCGAACTACAATACCAACCAACCTATCAAACTACAAACCAACCTACTTACCAACCAACCAGCCAACCAGCCACAACAAACCAACCAACCAACCAACCAACCACCCAACCAACCACCCAACCTACCGAACTACAATACCAACCAACCTATCAAACTACAAACCAACCTACTTACCAACCAACCAGCCAGCCACAACCAACCAACCAACCAACCAACCAACCAACCAACCAACCAACCAACCAACCAACCAACCAACCAACCAACCAACCAACCTACCTACCTACCTACCTACCAACCAACCTACCTACCTACCTACCTACCTACCTACCTACCTACCTACCTACCTACCTACCTACCTACCTACCTACCTACCTACCTACCTACCTACCTACCTACCTACCTACCTACCTACCTACCTACCTACCTACCTACCTACCTACCTACCTACCTACCTACCTACCTACCTACCTAAGCTACCTACCTACCTAAGCTACCTACCTACCTAAGCTACCTACCTACCTACATACATACATACCTACCTACCTACCTACCTACCTACCTACCTACCTACCTACCTACCTACCTACCTACCTACCTACCTACCTACCTACCTACCTACCTACCTACCTACCTACCTACCTACCTACCTACCTACCTACCTACCTACCTACCTACCTACCTACCAACCTACCTACCTACCTACCTACCTACCTATCAAGGCTTTCAGGCTGGGAATGGAAGCGGAAACCCTGTGATACTAGTGCAGTGTTCTATTAACTATTCCAACTATTCCTCTGGCGTTAGCCAGAATAAAATACCAAAGACGGATTCGGACAGGAAAGTTATAAACCACTGACAATCTAAAGGTCTCCCTTACGAGAAAAGGCGCCTATATAGGCAACCTATAGGAAACGTTCCAATTACCTATAGAAACCCCCAAAGCCTATATAAATCCATAGGCGGATTGCCTATAGGGTTGTATTCCTATATAGTAAGGTTAGATATACTGCCGTAACAGAGAACGTAGGAGTCTAACGTTTCGAGCGAAGGCCCTTCGTCAGAGAGAAGGCGTGTTTGTTTTTCACGTTTCTCTCTAACGAAGGGCCCTCGCTCGAAACGTTAAGATTCCTACGTTCTCTGTTTCGGCAGTACATCTAACCTTACTATATTTCGATTGTTGTTTCTACACTGCCTACGCAGCACGCTACTTTTATTTCACTGTTTGTATTCCTATAGGTCACCTATATAGAAAACGTTCTAATTGTCTATAGAAACCTGTAGGATCCCATAGGTTGGCCTCCCATAGGTTGGCCTATACTACTATATATGTCAACCTATAGAAGTTTTTGTAAGGCTAGAACATTTAGTGTTATTGAGTAAAGTGCCAAATATTATTTGAATATAATTATGTTGTACTGTACATACGGATTTTTCCTTGTCATAATACACTTTCGTCGGTTCCGGGCTATGTTCGTTAAACCACAGAGTGAGTAACACCACATCAACAGCTATGAACACCAAGATAGGCAGCAACATACTTCCGCAACACGCACTCTATTGTGACAAAAAATAGATAAACTGCATTTTACAGATTGAACAATTTACATTTAATAAACTAATAAAAAAGTAATTTTTTAACTGAAAAGATCGTTACATGTAATAATATTTTTTCCAATATTCCGACCACTTTTAATTTGTTATTAGTTTTATTTTCCCAAGAGTCTTGATATTTCCCGAGACGAAGTCGAGGGAAACATCGAGACTCGAGGGAAAACAAAACTAACTGTTTCCCAAGGGAGTAGACATTAAGTGTTTTGTTATATAGCTTGAGTTTCGCTGAATAATTTCGACGTTTATCAAGGGAAAGTACACAAAAGACAAACGCTAATTAAGACTTACCAAAAAATTTCGCCTGGCTCCGTAATTTCACTTCAAACAAACAAATATAAGTCTCAGAACAAAAGAACAGCAAAACATTTCTCCAGTTAATCCACACATGCTTTGAAGACCTATAAATATTTTTTTTTCGTACCAAACAAGCTTTTGTTTATGGGATGCCGTGAAGAGTTCAAAGTTCTAGCGGGCAACAATTAAAAACTTATTGACCGCGAGCAGGCAATAAGTTCTCAATTATTGCCCGCTTGGTAGACATTGAAATTTAGCTAAGGTCATGATCATGTGAGCACAAACCAACCAATGACAGTCGTCGTTGCATCCAGTGAAACTCTAGCTATATAACAAAACAAATTATTTCTCCAAAGCCCGAGTCAAACGTCAAACTTTTCATGAGTCGAACTATGTAAATTTACGAAAAGTTCGATGTTTGACCTGGGCCAAACTTTCAGTTAAGGCGGTTTTCTACTTGGCCACTTTTTCTTTTATCTTATAAGCTTTGGACTGGAACTAATTAGAAATCTATTCAATTCTAACAATGTAGAAAGTCAACTTGTGCAAAAAACAAACGCCTGGTAGAAACTCCGCGTAATTATAATGACTAACCATGGATTTTTCGTTATGTCGCATTTGATAGATTCCAAATAATTTTGAAATGAGTGCTCCAATTACCAGAGTTAGTCCAATAGATGTCAATGCCAGTTGACTCTATAAAGCAGACAAAAAAACAACAACTGAAAGGAATATTGAGCTACAGAATTGCTGGTTTGGACTGAACGTCATGGCCTATTGTACCTACCAAGCAACAAGTTGCGTCATTGTCCTCTAAATCTCAGGAGATTGATTGCAACACATCAATATGGAATCCCCAGGAGGCTCACATCACCTTTCTTTTTCATGTTTTAATAAAAACGTAAAAGTGAAGCAATACGGGCAGCATTTTTCTTCAACTTTCAACTCAACGCAACTTTGTTGCGCTGCAAATTGAAAAGCGTTGTTGCACGTGTTACCACCCACCTTAAACAATGTTACGCAACAATGATTTTGTTGCAAGTTGAAAAAATTGTTGAAAGAAGTAGACTCCAGTTCTACTTCCTGCAACATGCTGATTCAACTTTGGGTGGTAATACGTGCAACAACGCTATTCAACTTGCAACGCAACAATGTTATAGTAATTTGTTGTTCGTATTACTTCACCTTAAGTAGGTAATTACACGTATATTATCATCTTGTGCGATTCTGGTGGTTACTACCTCCGCCAGGAAGTTATGTTTTCACTTCTGTTTGTTTGTTTGTTTGTTTGTTTGTTTGTTTGTTTGTTTGTTTGTTTGTTTGTTTGTTTGTTTGTTTGTTTGTCTGCCTGTCTGCCTGTCTGCCTGTCTGCCTGCCTGTCTGTCTGTCTGTCTGTCTGTCTGTCTGTCTGTCTGTCTGTCTGCCTGCCTGCCTGCCTGCCTGCCTGCCTGCCTGCCTGCCTGCCTGCCTGCCTGCCTGCCTGCCTGCCTGCCTGCCTGCCTGCCTGCCTGCCTGCCTGCCTGCCTGCCTGCCTGCCTGCCTGCCTGCCTGCCTGCCTGCCTGCCTGCCAGGATATCTCACAAAATACTGCACAGATTTTTATGAAAGTTTGTGGAACGATTGGTCATAGACCAAGGTCAAACCAAATTTTGGTTGAATTTGGTACAGATTTGGATGAGAATTAATAGAAATCTGACCACAAGATTCTCCGTGTATAAGAAATACTTGATTTGCTACTAGCACAATCATGCATTTGATTCATCCATACATGTGCAGGTCTCATGAGCTAGCTTGGTTAGCAGGATGATTCGCTTTCGCGTTAAACACTAGAACCTACTAATAACTCGTTGGCGGAGGTATATGCAGTCTCTAAGTGCTCTCTTGTTTTGCTTATTAAGACGTGAACCACCATAACGTTGGCACTTACTTTAGTGAAGAACTGAGTGAACATGTTTGACCAGAATATAAAAGTTTCAAATCAAATGTTTTAACCATGCATCCCACTATTTTAAAGAAATATTTCGGTGATTTCAGACCAAATGAGATTAGACTAATATACTTTCATTTTGCATTTCATTTTAATATGGTTTGAGAAAACTTTTGACAATTTGTAAGTGTAAAATATTAGCCAAAATAATGTATTAATTGTTGGCAAAGTTTTCTTTCTGATTGTAAAACGTCAAAACTCATGGCGTCGAAAAGAGTAGAAAGTAGAAGTAACTTCTTTTGCACCCCCTCCCCCCGACACCCCCAGGCCCCTTCTCGTTGCGCGCCTGATGAGTATTGTTTGTGAGTATGGAGTCGCTTTCACTCCCCGTTGGGGTGGCGAAGTAATACGAAGTGTTTGAATAAGAATAGAGTTGAATTCCCATAGGAAAAAGATTGTGCACCAATATGGCGCCATAATGTCAGATGAAAACGAAGAATTGTTTACTATTTGACGCAGAAGAGGTCAAGGTCAAGAAAAATTGCGTGGCTACAGGACCCCACGCCACCTCCTAAATTTGTTGGGGTTGTAAATTACATACCATGCAAGTTTTCTTCATTTGCTCCAATCCGTCTAGCTTGTCCATTACACGTAGTCCATATAAAATGCCAGCAGTACAAAGACATATACAACCAATGGCAACAATAATATTAAATATTGCTGCATATGTACCACCTGAACTATATACAAAATCAATCAAAAGATTATTTTGAAAGATCAATATAAGTATGATCATTGGACACCATTAACACCATCACGGTAATAGAATGAATGAATGGTTATGGAAATACCAAGGAAACTTTTACAATAAGTAGTAAAGCAAATATTTATCTAGATACTACAACAATTTTTAGCCGAAGCCGAATGTATGTATAAGGGTTACAGCCACACCCCTTCTGTCATGCAGAGTAAATGCTTTGCTTCAACAAAGGACTCAACCGTGAACCGTTATGCCGTTTTTGGCTTTCAGATATACCGTAACACTTCGCTTAAGGTGGCTCCCAACAGTTTTTACATAATGCCAAACTGTTCTGGACTAATATAATGTACTTACGCCTGTATTCTAAAAGCACACTCACACTCACACTCACACTCACATTCACACTCACTCACACTCACACTCACACTCACACTCACACTCACACTCACACTCACACCCACACTCACACCCACACCCACACTCACACTCACACTCATTGAGTGCAACTCAACACTCAATGAGTCTCCACTCACCCTCACTGAGTATGAGACTACACTCACTCTCCAACTATTCAATTCACTCTCCAACCATTCAATTCACTCTCCAACCATTCAATTCACTCTCCAACCATTCAATTCACTCTCCAACTATTCAATTCACTCTGCAACCATTCAATTGAATGGTTGGAGAGTGAGTGTAGTCATACTCAGTGAGGGTGAGTGTATGGAGACTCATTGAGTGTTGTTGCACTTATTGAGTGTGAGGGGCCACTCATTGGGTGTGAGTGAGCTTTTAGAATACAGGCGTTAGGGTAGCCAAACTGTTATTCATTGTGATGTATAGCTAGCGAAGCTTTGCACACACACAACAGAGTTGGAGTGGAGAACAATTTAATAGAGAAAAGTACAATTTTATATAGAATGGCATTGCGTGGAAACCTCACCCAAAGAAGAAACTACGTCATTTACATTTTCGTGATAACACCTGAAATTTTCCAGCAAGATTTTCGACATTCTTGAAAATATATTTTAATTTGTTGTTATATTTACTTCTGGAAGATTGTTACCACGTAGGCATGATATTTTTAACTTGCCATTTCTCGAGTTTCCTTTGGTAAAATATTTATATATAGTTTTCAGTCTTGAGGAAATCAGAATAGTATTAAAAAGCAGGAGTAGGTACAGACGTCTTCTTGAATAGACCTTTTCGATAATTACGTCACGCTGCATGAAAACGAGGCTCCAAGGCCAAAGTTTCATAATTTTGATTATCATAGTAGTCTGCCATATTTGTTTATGGAAGAAGATGGCTAATAACGTCCAAACTATATATGGTAGAAACACATCGTGTACGTATGTTGTTAGGCATTTCATAAGCTTTCATTTGATGTATATTTTAAGTTTCTGTGACGTGTGTAACTTTTTAAAATGTCCAACATGTTCGCACCATTGCTCGTCAAGTAATAATAATGGATTCCCACAACTGTTGTAGAATTTCGGATATTGTTTTTAAAATACATAACGCACAACTTTGAAACATATATCAAACAGAAGATACTGTAAAATGCTATTTGCGGTACAACTTTCAAGTTTCTAGTTTAAGAGAAAGTATTTTAAAAGTGATGGGAAAACGTACTATCATCTTGGTCTGAGTTGTAAACAAAACAAACTTAACAATTCATCCATCAGACCATGATAATAGTAAGTTTTCCCATCTTTAAAATACTTCCCCTTAAGCTAGAAACTTGAACGTTCTACCACAAATAGCATTTTACAGTATCTTCTGTTTGATATACATTTCAAAGTTGTATGTTAAATATTTTAAAAACGGTATTCGAAATTCTACAACAGTTGTGAGAAGTCCATATCATATTTATTACTTGACGAGCAATGGTGCGAACATTTTGGACATTTTAAAAAGTTACACACAACACCAAAACTTAAAATATACATCAAATGAAAGCTTATGAAATGCCTAACAACATACGTACACGATGTGTTTCTACCATATATAGTTTGGACCTTATTAGCCATCTTCTTCCATAAACAGATATGACGGGTTTACTATGATAATCAAAATTGCGAAACTTTGGCCTGGGAGCCTCGTTTTCATGAAGCGTAACGTAATTATCGAAAAGGTCTATTGTGCAAACTTTCAAAACAATTCACCAAAAGAGACTCGGGCGTTTTTACGGCGTGTTAACGACATAAAATTCCCAATTATTAATACATTTCCCGCCAAATTAGGGTTTTATGACCGCGCACAAACAGGTTGCTAGGAAGCCACCTTAATTAAAATGTTACTTTTACAGTTTTGCTACATGAAATATTTCTCAGAACTTTGGTTACTTACCTTCTGACTAAAGCGACTACAAGATAGACAATAAAAACCAATGAAATAAAAATGCTTAGAACACATAATGTCAGCAGAAGAATAAAAATCCATTCTTTAATAACTTCACGTTCATAAAAGATCGTCTTGGGAAAACTGGTAGGTTTACGATCATCTGGTACATGATCTTTATTTAAAAAAAATACAAAAATAATTTTAAAAAGTTTCAAGTAGATTTCGAAATGCTTTTAACACATCAATTTTAACAAACCTTTCCATAAAGATCCATTTTCGTTTTTGTTCACAGTATTGTTATTAGAAACATCAAAGGTCATCACTTCCACAGTATTACCATCTAGATTGCAACGAATAATGACAATAAACTTTCATAGTTATTGTAAGCATTTGAACTCCGAAAGAAACTATAATGAAGGCCACAGTGGAGTATAAAAGACATTTACCATGTGTAGAATGAAAAAGTTACAGAATGAAGTACTAAAAACAATTATACCGTAAAGTCAAAAAATAATCTGTCAAGTTACCATGCATGTGGTGTGTAAAATACAACTACCATAGGGGAAAAGATAGAAAATTATCAATATTGAGTATACTTAGGACATTCAGTGTGACATCATAAAAGTGATAAACCTCATTTAGTGGTCAGTTTAAGCAAGCTAAAGCAGCTATTAGACAGATAGGAATTAAAGCAACTTTTCTGAATCTCGTTGCTTCCTGAGTTATCTTTTACAAATAAATTTAAAAGCGCCATACGTTCGAATCCTAGAATTAATTCGAATTCTAAACGTTGTTGCAAAATATGAAAATACAGGCCATTTTGGTTAGAGCAATCAGCCCCCAACATTTAAAAGTTCCACAGACACGCTGTATTGTGACTTTGTCAGTATATATTGTTTTAAAAATTATCTTTACCTGAAATGCAAACAATCAAAATCGCTTCTGCATCTATTGCTTCAAACGTTTACTAAAACCATACCTTTATCATATTGGAAAATATGAACTGGTCCATCAAGACGTTCTCTGATTTCTTCTTTGTAAATTTTAAAGTGCCCCTATAAACAATAAAAAACCTTAGCAGTTTAAATTTCGCTTAACAGTCAACACATTTTGTGGTCGACTTCCGCACTGTATAAGATTATTACGAAACATTCCCTTTATATATCTCTGTATATGTTAATCCAAGAATGTGAAAATTTTCTTTAAATACAACCTTTCTAGAGTTATAGATAATTGGATTACTGATGTAATGTAAGAAATTACAAAAATCCAAGACAACCCAGAATTAAATGTATGCATGATAGAAAGGCGCATGAAAGAACCTTACAATTTCAAAATATATACTTAAGTAAATTGTACTTAGGTTAGACATAAAGAACACATAATTAATCTTATATAAATAATATGTAATATATCAACAACGAGTATGAGTGTTTCATCAGGGGATCCAAACACGAGAAAACATGATGAAAGAACGAAGCCGAAGGCCGAGTGGTTTTATTGTTTTCGAGTGTTTGGATTCCCCCGATGAAACACGATAAACGAGTTGTTGATATGGCATCTCAATCGAGTGATTTCAATTGGAAAAGCAATTAAAATAAACCCTCATGAGTGTGTGTAAAATTTATTCCTATACAGCGACTTGTTTATTTTGCATAGATAACTGAGATCATAAGAATTAGACGAACACCGGTTTTCATGTAATATCTTGGATCGTATACGATTTTAGCGTGTTTTACTGCAGTATCCAACTTCAATCAGGTGATTGAATAAACTATTGTAATTGGCTGATTATTCATGAATTACTAATGAGTTTGAGATTAATATATACAGAATCTTATACAAAGAAAAATATTAATTAACATAGAATTTTATAAAATTGTCATCCTAATTAGCAAGTGAATAAGAAAGACAAAAGCAAACAATAACGGCTCGCTTTTTGAAGCTGTTGAAACTCGAATTTTTAGACTTGATAAAGCAATGTTGTTTGTGTTAAAAACATTACATAAAGTGAAAAATGGAAACGTTAGAAACGCCAAACTTTATTATCGTAGAAGTACAATCTATAGTCAAGATTTAATTTTTAACTGTTTCTAAATTACTCACGGCATATCCTGATCAGTTATTTTGAAAAGGTATCAACTTTCTTGCTTATTGTTTATAAACTCATGCAAACCATGCAAGTACTTTTCAACATTGCTCAAATTTTGGCTCGATATATTATACTCAAGCACCTCATAATTCAGCACCTGTAAGACGGTTAATAAATTAATCCAAATATTCGCTTGACTTTTCTACAATCCCCATCTCATTTCCTTTCCTTCATTTTAGAAGTAACTTATGGTCTATACTGTGTTCTAAGGATTTTGGGTGAAGGAAAATTCGAGTGTAGATTATATACATTTAAAGACCAAACCGGGACCAGTTGCGAAAAATGCAACTACACAGGCCTTCCGGCAGGAATTGAACCCACGACCTTGCGATTCTAGTGCAATGCTCTGACCACTGAGCCACGGAGGGCGTAGCCGAGAGCTTGATCGCGAGTTCTGTATATATAATAAGGTGGTAATGCCAGGAGAGAATTGGCTATATTATAAGTAATACTATAAGTAATAAGCATTTCACTCGATTACATAGTGTGTTCTAAGGATTTTTGGGTGAAGGAAAATTCGAGTGTAGAATATATACATTTTAAGACCAAAACGGGACCAGTTGCGAAAAATGCAACTACACAGGCCTTCCGGCAGGAATTGAACCCACGACCTTGCGATTCTAGTGCAATGCTCTGACCACTGAGCCACGGAGGGCGTGGCTTGGCTGGTCTCGGTTTGGTCTTAAAATGTATATATTCTACACTCGAATTTTCCTTCACCCAAAATCCCTAGAACACGCTATGTAATCGAGTGAAATGCCCAATATTACTTATAATATGGTCTATACTTACGGTTAATCCAGAAAATGTAACAGATGTAATTTTTGATTTAAAAAGTTGATAAAATGATTCGTTTCTTGTTGTAATATTTTCAAGTTTCAATGCGTAATCCTGAACAAGAGCGTGAAGAGCCTTGGCAATAAACCATACGCCATCGTAAGAATAAGAAGCAAGAACAGGAACGCGGGTCATATTTAACCTCCGCAGATATTCCTTCCAAATTTGAGCAGGAGTCTGTAAATCAGAATATTAAATGCAAGATATTTTAAAGCTATTATATATCACTATGAAGGAAATGTCATGAGTGACCAACGTTCGTTCAGAACAATTGAAGTTAAATCAATATCGTGCATTCATATCATATATGCATGCATGCATGCATGGTGTCTTTAGCGGATGAACCTTCCATACTTCATTTCAGTATGTAATTTATTCAGACACACCCTTTTCATCTCTAGATTGACGCTATATAATTAGGATAGCATAAACAAATCCCAGTAACAACTAGCAGATTGAGACGTTAATTATGCAGTGTGCTCATATTTTCCGTTCACTCGACAGACCTATATATAGAAAAGAAACCCATAGGTACCTTTGTGAATCAAGACACTCATTACCACAACAATAATACCAAAAATCATCCCACATATAGGCGTTCGGGCCAGCGGGTGAACGAAAAAGAGGAGCTGAAGCCCCCAAACTTTGGGCACCTCAGATTTTTTTAAACAGCAAAAGAAATTTGGGCAAAGGGTTGTTATTAAGGTAAGACTCAAAGTGCGAGTCGGCATTTTCACAACACTCCTATGTGTATGGCTAAATGAGATAAAGTAACTAAGCTTTATTTTTGTCACAATTTCGAAAATTTTCATTCTCAATGCCGACTTTTTGAAGTGTTGTACAGTTGTACTGAAAACTTGAAAGCTAGAAAAAGTTATGAGTGGGTGCATACTCTATTTCTATATTTAATATTCCATATACTCTATTCCTTTATTTAATATTCCATATACTCTATTTCTATATTTAATATTCCATATATACTCTATTTCTATGTTTAATATTCCATATACTCTATTTCTATATTTAATATTCCATATACTCTATTTCTATATTTAATATTCCATATATACTCTATTTCTATGTTTAATATTCCATATACTCTATTTCTATTTAATATTCCATATACTCTGTTTCTTTATTTAACATTCTATATACTCTATTTCTATATTAATATTCCATATACTCTATTTCTTTATTTAATATTCCATATCTACTCTATTTCTATATTTAATATTCCATATACTCTATTTCTATATTAATATTCCATATACTCTATTTCTATTTAATATTCCATATACTCTATTTCTATATTCAATATTCCATATACTCTATTTCTTTATTTAATATTCCATATACTCTATTTCTTTATTTGATATTCCATATACTCTATTTCTTTATTTAATATTCCATATACTCTATTTCTTTATTTGATATTCCATATACTCTATTTCTTTATTTGATATTCCATATACTCTATTTCTATATTTAATATTCCATATACTCTATTTCTATATTTAATATTCCATATATTCTATTTCTTTATTTAATATTCCATATACTCTATTTCTATATTTAATATTCCATATATTCTATTTCTTTATTTAATATTCCATATACTCTATTTCTTTATTTAATTTTCCATATATACTCTATTTCTATATTTAATATTCCATATTCTCTATTTCTAAATTTAATATTCCATATATACTCTATTTCTTTATTTAAATCTTAAGAAAAGTTCACGAATTAATCCAATATATCAAAGTATGCCTTATTTCATTGTGTATGGTATTATTTTGTACAAAATAGTAAGAATGTTATCAAACTAGTCAACTATAAAATAAAGTAATATACTCACACGTCCTCCTACAACAGTAGTTGTGCTATCATGAACATTTATATTGCCACCAAAACTGAATGAATATTGAATGACATACTCAGTTATCATTTCATCTCTTGTCTGGTTACCAGAAGACCACCATTTAGGTTGAAAAGATTCTAACCAAACCCAAACGTATTGAGATCCATAAAATCCATTGTCAAAAGCCTAAACAAGATAAAATATAAGAACAAAATTTTGTTTTTACTTTCAATTTTGTATGGGATTTTATTATTTTAGGTCTTTAAAAAATCCCATTAAAAATTTAAAGTATAAACCAAATTTAAAATATTATTCTTAAATTTTATCTTGTTAAGGATGTTTACCATCACCATGGTAATGTTTATTAATTATTTTACAATACAACTACAAATACAATAAAATTTAAGAGTAAAATAAAAATACGTTACTTACTCATAAAACGCGTTAGAGTAGGCAGAATGTTAAAAAGAAAAGTGTTTTGGGGGAAACAATGGCTAAGCAACAAATGTGTAGCACTGGCAGTGAGACACTTGAAATCTGCCTCTCAGCAGAAATCTGGAATATTTACCAACAGTCAGTACTTAATAGCAGTCACACAGTATATAAACAAAGCTGAAAGCTCAGGTAAGTATCACGAATGAATGTTGGAAAAAAGCCAAAATTCTCGCTATTTTCAGAAAGGTTGGGAAAAATAAGAAATTCTACGGGAAGAAGCTTGAAAACGTTTTCCAACTCAGAAAATTGACGAGTTTAAGTATTATAAGGAAGAAACAAACAATATACATAGCAATTCAAAGCAAACATTTAAACTATGTACAGTACATTACCTGAGAAACCAACTTTTTTCCAAATGTCGCACTTACGACTGTCAAAATAATACGAACATCTTTTTCCTACAAATTGAAACATTAACAGAAGTATAGTCCTGTTAGTGCAGAGCTGTTAGAAAATGTGATTACTCTACACAAGAAAGATACATTAAGCACAACTAGTTGGATGATATTCATTTGTTGCTGAATTAATTTGATAAAAGTAAAATTTAAAATGATTTCTACTGATCATATCTACGTTCTAGAATTTGTTTATTTTTTGATATTTTTCTCAACCCCCACATGTATTAAAGTTTGTTGACTAGCTATATAAGCTACACAAGAATGCCAAAATAAAGAGATTTTAAGTGGTAAACAAAAAAGAAAATGTTTAATTTGAACGCAAGTAAAATTTTGCATTGATTATAGTATAAACTGGCGAATTCATCATTTCTGTAGCACACCTGCCTTCATTATTATGATTTCGTTTCATCTCTTGAAGTACTGTAACTACTTCTTATGTATTGTAACTATTTTGGAATAATTAAACTAAACTTTCTACCAGATATGTACTGTCTTTTATCGCTACACGCACATTACTTACTCTATATTTATTGTAAATGCTTATTACAGGTGGTCATGCACGTTTGAATCGTTAAGCTATATTATGTCAATGTATTTGTATTTTCTTTCCGTGCGTAATAAAAATGTGTCAGGTTATATGCTTCTTAACTCCGAAATGCTCATAAAAAGTTTGTTAATTCTATAAGCTACGCGATAATGCTTAAATGAGGAGGTTTTGAGTGGTGTGCCAAAATGTTCTAGGATTTTGAGCGCTTTTCACCGAAAATACCGCGTGACATAAAAAATTATCTTCCTAAACATAACGGTGACGAGGCAACAGAAGTGAAAAACGTGAACAGTAACAACGTATATTTAAAAAAATGATTTAAATTTCACCGTTCATTACCTTAATTTTAGAAATACTGTCGTGAATGTCATCGCTGGTAATAATTTTTTTCCATTCAACATCGATCTTATTATTCGCCAATTCCTTCAGAACGAAATAATATGTAGCTTCCAGCTGAAACAAACAAAACAAGGCATTTAATAAATGAACATGCAGGTTTATTAATCAAAATAAAGTTCTCCACGATTTTTTTTTTCCAATTAAAAAAAGCTTATCTACTTACTAAACCAGACCCAGTCTTTTCTCCAATAATGGCAACCCTCGTCCAATTAAATTTCTTCAATAATGAAATAGTTGCTTTAATAGCAGGAAAATCAGTAGGAATAGGTCGATAAAGACTTGGGTACTTATTTGCATCCGATAAATCCACGCTCGTTGAAGTATGAGAAACCTGCATTGGAATGATATTGAAATTTAAAACTAGTGCAACATTATCTGTCAGTGACAAAATTTTGAATTCAGAAATATTTTTCTTCCAAGCGAAATACGAGTTTTTTACTTCAAGAGGCGGGACTAATTACTTAACAAAGGAAACCTTCCAGGCGCAGGTGTTTTTCAACAGTTAGAACTTCGCAGCGTTTCAATATTTTCCGCTGAAACTTTTGGCATGCAGTTACTAAGTACATACTCTTCTACAAAAACGTCGCTGATTTTTTATTATTTGCATAATTTTGATTTTATCGCGTTTTGAATTAACAAGTTGTGAAATATATTGTGACTATACAACGCAAATCGTTAATAAAAACCGAACGAAACAGAATTTCAAAAATCGCCAACACGTTTTTGTAGATAATTTATCAGGGATTATAATGATATCAATTTCAAAACTATAAATTAAATTTGAATAACTAATAAGAAACTTTTGTTGCCGAAAAACGACGAAAATAAATTAAATAAATGACGATGAGCAGAAAATAACGCTAGTTCGGTATTTTGACAGGACAAAAAATGTCCCGGTAAACACTTTCTCTATATGAACGAAATTAAATAAATGAAGAAAAATATTAGTAGCGATAAATCCCGTTTCCGACAAACGTCCCGCCCAGTCTTGCATGTAAACATCCCTTTTAGTGTTTAACAACTATAAGTAATAGATAAAGCATGAGCAGCGATCTATATCTGATTTACAACACGATCTGCAAGCGAGCCGTAGTAAATCAGATACAGATCGGCTGCGAATGCTTTATCGTACTTATCAAATGGACGCATCTAAATAGTCATGTTTTCAAACTATTTTTCAAGTTGGAGTGATTTTAGCTAGTAAACTGAGGAAAAAGTTTATCAGTAAAGCCGGTTTTCCACGAGGCGGAATTTTGCGCGCGGAGCGGAAATTTTCCTTGTTGTGTGATTTCTCGGGTGGAACTAATTAGAAAAGGCAAAGAAAAATTCCGCTCGCGCACAAAATTCCGCCTATAGTGGAAAACCGGCTTAAATCAGGATGAATCTGTATGCGATTTACAGATATTGATTAAACATTCATTTCTTTTGAATTTTCTTTATGAATTATTAATGAATTGATAATTAGAAATACAGTGCATACATAAAACGTCTTATACCATAGTCAATGGAGATATGGTCTGGAAACTCGGCAAACTTCAAAGTGCCTATAATGAGCTTGGATTTTATGTTGAACCGTACCTTACACCGTGCACATCCTTTGTTTTAGGTTTATTAATATTTAAATAGCACGGTTGAGTGATTGAACTGAAACGTTGTTATTGGACAATTCGTTCATTATACTAAAATACAATGTGTTCAGTGACCGTGCACCGTGCACAAAAATGCATAAAGGCGAACAAAAAGATAATAAAAGATAGACCAAAGACTTTAGCTGAGTTTCCAGACCATATCTCGATTGACTATGCTTATACATAGTTACTTATCTGACAGAAACAACATAAAGTGACTTACAATTAATATATAATTATACAATTAAAATCTATTATACCCAGACACAAAACACGAACAGGATATCAATTTTTAACTTTAATTTAATTTTTATTAATTTTAACAAAATATTTTTACGTGTAATTTTATTTTGAGATTATCGAAGAAATCATTGCATGCTTACTTCAAAAACAAGAAAAGTTTTAATACCTGAACAACGTCAGCCATGGCTGTCATTCCAGCCAAATATGCAGTTGCGGATGAACAAGCTGCGCCATATATTGCTAATTTGTTGGGAGGTTTGGCCAATAAATCCACCAATGAATTAAATGAAACTTTTGAATCACACTGTAATATAATAAAAGAGCTTTAAAACCAATATTGTAACCATTGCATGCGATCAAAATAGACAAGTCTAGGAGCTAAAATACATATAACTATAACTAACTATAACTAACTAACTAACTAACTAACTAACTAACTAACTAACTAACTAACTAACTAACTAACTAACTAACTAACTAACTAACTAACTAACTAACTACCTAACTACCTAACTAACTAACTAACTAACTAACTAACTAACTAACTAACTAACTAACTAACTAACTAACTAACTAACTAACTAACTAACTAACTAACTAACTAACTAACTAGCTAACTAACTAGCTAACTAACTAACTAACTAACTAACTAACTAACTAACTAACTAACTAACTAACTAACTAACTAACTAACTAACTAACTAACTAACTAACTAGCTAACTAACTAACTAACTAACTAACTAACTAACTAACTAACTAACTAACTAACTAACTAACTAACTAACTAACTAACTAACTAACTAACTAACTAACTAACCTAACTAACTAACCTAACTAACCTAACTAATTAACCTGACTGACTGACTGACTGACTGACTGACTGACTGACTGACTGACTGACTGACTGACTGACTGACTGACTGACTGACTGACTGACTGACTGACTGACTGACTGACTGACTGACTGACTGACTGACTGACTGACTGACTGACTGACTGACTGACTGACTGACTGACTGACTGACTGACTGACTGACTGACTGACTGACTGACTGGCTGGCTGACATGAAACGAAACAAAACGAATCGAATAAATAAATAAATAAATAAATAAATAAATAAATAAATAAATAAATAAATAAATAAATAGATAGATAAAAATATATATATATATAAATACATATAGTATTTACACTATAGTGTAAATAATATCCAACACATAAACGTTACCCTATGGTCTATAGTTCCGGACGGTTCTGCAAACTATATATATATATATATATATATATATATATATATATATATATATATATATATATATATTACCAGGGTTAAGTCACGTTGGCCTGAAAAAAAGAGAAAAATCTTCTCGACGTTTCGAGCGAAGGCCCTTCGTCAGGAGAAATTAGTAAACAACTCACATGTGGTCACGCGTATTTGTAGCTACAAATACGCGTGACCACATGTGAGTTGTTTACTAATTTCTCCTGACGAAGGGCTTTCGCTCGAAACGTCGAGAAGATTTTTCTCTTTTTTTCAGGCCAACGTGACTTAACCCTGGTAATATTTGGATTTCAACCGTGGCCGACGCTGTCCTAGAAGCTTTTAACTATATATATATATATAAATATATATATATATATATATATATATATATATATATATATATATATATATATATATATATATAACCATGTTGCACGCAGGTCCACAGAGAGAAACTTTGGGCTCCTAGTCAAAAAGTATTTGTGGGCCCCTATACCCTTTCATGTTTGTTCTATTTTATTACACCTGCAAAATGGGGAGCCATGGTATAGTTGATTGAAAGGTCTGGAAAGGTATAGAAAGCTCTGTGGCAGTAATAGATCATAAATAATGGAACGGAAACAAGAAGTCCAATTAAAATGACAAATCCATCCTTCTGAGGGACCCAATGCAACTTAATGATCAGTACTATAAAACAGTCGTTAATTATCATAGAACAGAATTTATCTTCAACAGTAATATGATTCGTAGATGATATTTGTTTTGTAGTTTTGTTAAAAAATAGGCCCCTTTGCCCTGGTCATCGATCACTGACCACCCCTTCTCGTCAGGCCGGACTAGAGAAGTATATTCGAAATATAAACGAAGCAACTCCAGCTAAGGACATAAATAAATATGAGATTTCTAGACCAAAATGAAGTTCGTTATTCTGCCTAGCATACTGCCAAGGTATGTGGCACGAACAGATTTTTGACCGTAGTGTTCAGTTTAATATACAATTCAAAGATATTATCTAATAATTTAAAGAATTCCTTTTTAATTTTTGTAAGAACACGATTATCAAAGTTTTACAGAACCTTGCAGAGTTAAAGACATGCATGCACAGCTGGAAAAAGACATGCACATGCAGGTTATCGTCTTACACGCATGCTCTGTATTTTTCACTTCGTTTGTAAAGTGACTGAACTCGATAATCCGACCCGCCGGCAGCCCTGCACACGGCTTTCTTTTATTTTTAAATGCTTTAACCTATTTTGGGGTTTCGTTCATGTCTTTATATAAATATATATATATATATATATATATATATATATATATATATATATAAGCACAAACATCTTTAGAGCTTCGATCGCTGCTGGTAAGATGGTCTAATTAACCATTTACTATTCATAAGTGCAAACATACAGACTCACGGTAAGCCAATTTTAGATCCATGTTTAATCTGTAACGATGATGAGTGAAAACTGGTTTTGTTTCCAAGTTATTCAATTTTAAAACAACGACAATCCAAAAAAAGAAAAAGCTGAACGCCAGGGATGTCCAATGGGCATGGCAGAAGTCAGCGTGTGGTTGTATGAGACAGAAAAAAGAATTTGAAAAATGTGGCATGCATTGTCGTTAAGTAACATGCATATCAGCAAGAACCATACAGGAGGCGTGATGTAGTAAGAGGTTTTGTTTCTTTAGACTAAACTGATGGTAAAGAGAAAACAGCAAGTGCTTGAAAACAAGGTTTTATTATGTTAATACCAAGTCAAACGATGTTCCTAGTGCAATGACACTCAACTATTGAATATATTTCTTGAATTGTATTTATTCCGACACTCAAAATTTTCCGTCATCAAGAATCCCCACAACATATTGACTATATAATATAAAACACAATCCGAAGACGAACATCTTGAAAACCCAAGATATGTATTAAGACAAGACAAAGATGAAACGATGATGATGACTTTGTAATAAAGTCGAAATATAACCGTTTCATCTATGTCTTGTCTCAATCCATATTTTGGGTTTTCAAGATGTTCGTCTTCGGATTGTGTTTTGTATTATATTTCTTTAAATTGTCGGCTGGCCTTGGCTTATGGTATTGACTACATGCAAGTTTATACTGCAAAAAAACCCGATTTACATAACTCATAATCTACACTGTTATCAAATAGATAAGTCATGGGGCTATAATTACAACAGCAGTGCCTTAATCCACAATTTCATTTCTGCCACGCCAACAACAAGCGTTTCTTAACTTTCTTTGTGTTTCAAGTGATTCTTTTTCTCTGAGCTGCTAACGGTTAAATGGCGTTAGAAAACGTTGCTCAGTGAGATGAGAATAATATGTAACAAACATGTAAAAAACAACGTATAATTCAACGTGTTCCTGTCAAGCAAATTTTGAATAGAAACGTATAGAATTAGTGGGCGGTTTCTCAATAGCTGCCAGTTTTCGTCATCATAAATACATATATATATATATATTAGGATTGAACATTATCATAAAGTTAGTTATCAGTGTAGGTTACCTTGCTATCTCCTGTGACCATGTCCAGCATGTACCCTGGTAGAATAGTCGAGTCATTGTTGATATGATCTAAGGCAAGTCTTGAACCAATGTCTAACACAAACCCAGGAACATTGGCTCTATTAGGCCATGATGGAAACAAACCAGCGATGTAGATTGGGGCTTGTGTTTTAACTAAATTAACACAACCAGTAATGCAAAGAAGAAACAGCGTTGTTTTCGCCATACCAGCTGTCTCCATGTTGTTTTGTTAGATAATACAACTGAAAACGCTTTGTTCATGTCTAACACCAGGGTAGCTCTTTTCCTCTTTTAGTTTTGTTCTGAACAAAAGAAACTGTCTAAAATCTAAATGATAAAATTCAATCAATCAAAATTAAAAACGTTCCCTACTGTTTAGTTTTCACTCAAAATATATATTAAGTTAAATCATCACCCAATATGATCAAGGCGTGAAATAGCATAATGATGTTCCTTTAAAACCAAAATTGCGTGAACAACCTTGTTATATGTAGACTGAGGTAGGGAAATACTTATTACGAAGAGACAGATATGTTAGCTCGGATAGGACAATTGAGTGTAAATCCACAAAAATATCTGAAGAGTTCGATGTGAGATTAGATAATGCTATATGTGCACTATGAAACACTGCTCATAGCAGTATATAATGTCATATCACATCCATGCAGCCCATTACCTACGTTCAAATCATGCGGGTCCCAGTAGCTCAATGGTTAGAACCTCTCACCAGCGAGGTTGTGAGTTCGAGTCCCACTTGAGAACTCAGAAATTTTTCTAAGCAAAAAAGCTCAGAGAACGTTGACACTCAATTCTCATAACCAATCTAGAATATCTGTCTGTTCTCTTAACTACATGAATTATTACATTAAGAAATATTATCATGCATATTGCACATATGGCAGGACATAATGCCATACATGATCGAACTCAATCTACGTTTAAATCACCTGAGCTCAATTATTAGAGGGTCTCACCGGCGATCGGAAAGTTGTGAGTTTGAGTTGCATTTGGGAAATTAGAAATTTTTCTGAGAAAATACTTATACCAGAAAATTACACCAAACAAAATGAATGTTCGCGTCAGCCGGATTTTCTTTAATGCCCATAATTAAATGGGAATTAGTTACTATACTTTTACACTGGAAAATATTACGATAAAAATCTGTACTTTACACAAAAAATAATACACTGATAATTAACTCCAATGACAAATGTACATAAATATAACACCAAGCATGCTGCCATGCAGTAAAGATAATACTTATAGCCCTAAAATATGAAGTAACTGTTCCTTGTGATTTAAAACAATTTTAATGTTTATACAGATTAATTCAATTGGTTTAAATCTTACCTCCTCGATCTTCAAAGTCAATTTCATCCAAGCTGCGAGAATGCATGGGATTGAAAAGAGGTGATAGCCGAGTAATAGCCTGATGAAACACTCCTTTTCGTCCATTATATTATTATTATTTGAAACATTTACCCCCCCCCCCCCCTCCCCCAATTTATAACTAATTTTTTCTTATTACTATTAGATTGTCATTCTTGTTTTTCAAAATTTGCAAATATTTCTTTAGTTACGTCATTTTTGTTATTTAACCACACTAGATTTCCAGCAATTAATGTCGCTTGCACTTCTAGTTTATCATTCAGAAGAAGAATATCTGCATCGGCGCCGTAATTTAATGTTCCTTTTTCATCTGATATTTTAAGAAGTTTAGCAGGATGCAAGGATGCTGCTTCTAATGCTTCAACTTTGCTGCAACCTAACAAAGATTAATTTAAACATCTTCGTCAAAATAATGTAATCATCATAACAAAGTTTACAGTTAAAAAACCTTGTAACTTGATCATTTTTAGGTGTGAACTGACGGAGGAGAAAGACAAGAGTGGTGCTCTCAAGTCTCACATTCGTACTTTTCTTACCATTTTAATTTCCTGGATTATTGTTAAAATTTTGTAAAATGTAAAACTGAGAATTTTTTATGTTTGTCTGACCAACCACAGGGAGGTAGCCAGGATTTTGAAAGGGGGAGCCGAAATCACAATTTTACGGAGGTCCGGGGGCATGCTCTCCCGCAAAATTTTGAAATCTAGAGTCGCTGAAATGCCATTTCCTGGCTTTTGGAGGAAGATTTTACAGACTCTAAAGGTTAAAAAAAGTCATGTATAAATACTCAAAACACGTAAATGTCACATAGATACTCAAAACGCATGCACTCAGTAGATTGAATACACCTTTCATGACATAATTCATATTGCATCAGTTTTGTAGTTACATGTCTGTCGTTTTATATCTAAAGGCTTCCCCCCTCTGACTACGTCCCTGACTAACCATGAATATTATATAACATATTGAAATAGGCGTAATAGGCGTGAGCTCTCGCGAAATAGAATATTGCAATAAAATATTGTCTATATAATAATAACAAAGATTAATTTTAAGCGTTTTTTCCCTAAATAGTATAGTTTTATTACGAATGACAGAAAGCACGCGGTGTTCAATTTAGCCTGAGAAAACAGACGTCCTTTCGCTCCTTGGGCTACTAGTGCAGCCTAAAACTCGTTCCTTTTCTGATACAAGCACGAAACTTGGTGTGAAGATAGAGTTGATAGTACTGATATAGGGCCAACAAGAACTTGCATGTTAAAGGTGTAAAAGGGCGTGACGTAATTTATGCAGCATGAAAGCGAGGCTGGAATAACTAAAGCTCTGAAAACGTAGCCATTTCATAAACCTAAACAGAGATAATGTAAAATCTACATAAAATTTTACGTGGAATGATTCTTATAGTATAATTTGAATGCTAACGAATGTCACGTGACGTGTTAGCGACGTCACAAAACTGCTCTAAAATGGTACTTAATATTATTACATGTCCAAAACCGTGAGAAATTAGAAAAAAATTGTAATGGTTTACGTAAAATAATAATTTTTTTACATTGGTGAATGTTATGACATACACACGTCTGTCAAGTGAACAGTGACCTACGTATAATACAAAGAAACGAGGCTGTATGTGTTGCAAACCTCAACACAGTCAACTAAAATTGTCAAGACATGTTCGAGAAAATAATCAGTACCCGTTGTTGCACAGTTCTTTCTCAAACGTTCCTTATTTCACGAATCCTGGTTACACTATCCACCACACTTGCAGAGGGCTGTGCAGACGAGGTTTGCTTTCAAGCATTTGCACTGCCTTTTGCATCCCTTCTTGCAGCCGCAATGAATTAGTTCATAGCAGATATCTTGCGCCTGAGGCAAAAGATAAATTCATTGCTTGGCCCTTACATGTATCTTTTCACAACGCTTCATGCTTGTATCAAAAACGAAAGATTTTCGCATTTTTTTAGGCTTAACGGCTGCACTATATGTTAAATTATGTCTACCAATCTTCCTACATAAAACTAGTTGCGGTTCTACTCGAATTTCCCTTGTCTCCAAGCCCCGTTAAACTTCTTACATGAATTATGTTACGCGGAGAGCTGTAAACGAACTTTCTTGCACACTGGTAAACTTTTACTACAACAAACAAGTCAATAACTTTTTTTCCGCTCCGGCAAGCTACAAAAAATATCTGCGTGAACGTGATTGCACACGCCACTTTTCTCTCGAAAATATACAGGATCACAACAGATTGCGTCTCCCAGTTTGATCCGGTGTTTGACCACAAATCTAATAGAAGTTCCTCTATCTCCTTTTCTCTCCCCTCGCCCGCATTACACATTTCAGCAGTTTTCGTAGTTATTTTGTGTTTAAAGATTAAAATATCTAAAAAATGAGATGAGATACCTGATAGTTTCATAAATTGACGAACGCAATAGTCCATAGAAGCAATGCTATAAAAAAAAAGAAAAATAAAGATGAAAATGGTGATGAAGAAGAAGAAGAAGAAGAAGAAGAAGAAGAAGAAGAAGAAGAAGAAGAAGAAGAAGAAGAAGAAGAAGAAGAAGAAGAAGAAGAAGAGGAAGAGGAGGAGGAGGAGGAGGAAGAGGAAAAGGAAGGAGGAGGAGGAGAAGGAGAAGAAGAAGGAGTAGGAGTAGGAGAAGGAGAAGGAAAGGAGGAGGAGGAGGAGGAGGAGAAGGAGAAGGAGAAGGAGATGGAGAAAGAAAAAGAAACGCAATTATACTAATAATCTTTATTTACTTCGTTGATCAGTAAAAGTACTTGAAATTTGCAATTGGGCATCTAATGAACTACCCTGCAAGTCAGTGCCTCTTTCCGACCTACGCAGGCTTCGGGGGAAAGTGGGCTCTGCCAACAAACTCGATATTTCTTTTTGAGCATGCGGGAACGGTTGCTAAGATACTATTTTGGGCCCAGTCTCTAACGCGTTACTTGCCATTTTCCAGCTTTTCATAAACTAGAACTTGTTTGACCAGTTCAAAACCTGACTGACTCGCCCCAAACTTGGGGCGAAGATCGAGTTTGTTGGCACTTCCACCACTTCCCCCGAAGCCTGCATAGGTCGGAAAGGGGGCTCTGACTTGCAGGGTACTAATGAACCACATTGACAAAGAAATATCCCCCTTACCTTCCAGCCAACGTTTTTGTACCTAATACTGTTGCCATTTCGTGGTTAATCTCAACTTCAACCGTCCCTAACAAGTGTTTTCCTGGAGGTAATCCCAGAGCGGCAATAGCATCCGATACAAGAACTAATCCTTCAAGAAAATTTATTAAAATAAAAATAAAGCTTATAGTAAAATTCACTGATGAAGGGTCATCACATTTTACTCTGCAGAAGGGCTCTGCTACCTTGTTTCCAGATGTTTCCTCTCTCGTAGGTTTTAAGATGGGAGAGGAGAGAAAACATCTGGTAGGAAGCGGTATTATGATTGATCAAACCGCTCCAATAGAATTCTAGCTGAACAGAACGTGTTCACCATCTCTGATTGGATAATTGATTGGTTGGACTTTGTATTTGTCTAGCCAATCAAAACTCTGTTTGAGCATTATCCAATCAGAGATGGTGAACACGTTCTGCTCAGCTAGAATTCTATTGGGGCGGTTCCATCAATCATAGAACCGCTTCCTACCAGAGGGGTTCTCTCCTCGCCCGTCTCACCGCTATAAAATTACGGGAGTGAAAACCTCTGGAGCCAGGGTAGGGCTCTGCTCGCAACGTCAGTATTTCGTTATATAAACTATTCTCGCCAGGTAACCTTTTCACTTTGCTTTATTAAAAGCAAGAGACTGCATATATCTCCGGCGGGTCATTAGAGATGTTTAAAAAGAAAACGAGCTATCCCGCTAACGAGGAGTCTGGCTCACTAATGGCTTACACATATTGTATGAATGAATAAAACGCTTGATTGCACTAGTGCCAAAATCATGCAAAAATGTTTGCATAAAATAGGGATGAGCGCAAATTACACGGAGAATTTTGTGGTCAGATTTTTATTAATTTCTCATCCAAATTTCAACCAAAATTGAAAGGCTTGGTCCTTGATTTACTACCAATTTTTCCACAAACTTTCACGAAAACCTTGTGGGGTATTTTGCGATATATGCTGCTGACAGACAGATAAGAAGACAAACAGAGGTAAAAACATAACCTGCTGGCTACCAATACCTTCTGGGTGTGTCCTGTGAGCAATACGCAAAGCAGTTGGATGAGTATGAATGCCATCGGCAATAATTCCAAAATAAATTGGTTCTGGAATATTATCACTTGTTAATAAACCAACAACACCAGGATCACGATGATGAAACTAAAACAAAACACACGTACATGAATAAATTAAAGATCTTTAATAAAAATAAAATTATTCATCCACATTATAATACTTGAAATGTTTATAACATTCACATTCTAATGTCTGTTGGATGTTGGTGTAAGCTATTTACTCGGGTTACCTGTGGTAGGTCGAGTCTAGGTTTCGGCTCGGGTTCCCCCTCCCCCCTTTTTGGGGGTGTCACGATTTTGCATTTTTGCACATTTTACTTCCGCTACTATTCATGCTTCTGGTGTTTTGTTAGCCGTGTGGCTGAGTGAGGCATCTTGTAAGTTCTTTGCTCCTTTTGCCTTTGAACAGTCTTTTGATCAAGGTGTTTTTACACGTTGTTGGTAGTTTCGAAACCGACTGACTGACTTTGTAGTTTATTTAACAGTGATGTCGCTGACAACTCATTGATCGTAAATATGTTCACCTGTGCGAAGTATGCACCACATTCACCCTTCGATTCAGGCCCGCGCACTTGCGGCAAGTGCACCGAGCTTGAACGAGGGGTGAATATGGTGAATACTTCACACAGGTGAACGTGACTTCCTTGTTTTTGCGGGCGGCACCAAAAGCAGACAGAGAGACTTGGAGCAACTCTAGTGACTTCCCAGTGCGTAGCCGGTAGCTCGAGTGAACGCCAGCGCAGGCGTCTTGTTAATTAAATGTTACTACATTTGATTTGTTATGTGTTAATATTTATATAACACTTTACTAAATCATCGCAATTTGATTGGCAGATTATGGACCACGTGGTATTGATTAGAATTGGCATTACACTGCCTACGTCATTCAGGTCTGCTTAACTCCAATCATTCTAAAACCTTACAAAACGTTTTAAAACCTTACTAAATCAATCACGAGGATCTATTTCGGTATTTATATAAAACAAATAATGAATGTTTTTTCTCTATTTCTGTATTTCGTTGCTAAAAATATCGACAGTTTACTACCTTTTCACTTGTTACAAATTAATACGTCGGAACAGTTCTTTTGTGTAAGTCACGGGGTAACATATTACTAAACGTCAAATTACCGGCAGCATAGCATTAAATAAATGCGTTATAAATGTCGCTCCATTGCACGCTGCTTCTTCAGCAATGTTTAAACAACTCATCGTGTGGCCTTGACAATGAACAAGAATAAACAAAAATCAACATTATTAGTAGTAATAAAAATAAAAAAACAAGGATGGCATCCAGAGACTGTATACCCTGCCAGCAGTGATGGAACTGACAAGTCCACTGTTTTTTTGTGGTTTCAGTTTATTCATAAATATTTGTGATTTAACTATAAGGCATAACAATGAGCGCAACCAAGCAGTTTTTCGATTATCTCTTCTACACGGAAAAACATTTCAACCAAATAAATTAAACCAAAATTTAATGGCTTGTCCTTGGTCTATGACCAATTTTCCCCACAAACGTTCATGAAAACCTAGTGCTAGTGTGCAGTACATGTACCTTGTGAGATATCCTGGTAACACAGGCATACAGAGGTGAATTAACCCTTTATAGCCCATTGGCCACCTTTAGTATTTTACTCTGGCTAACGCCAGACGATTTGACTTGTCAACTGGAAACCTCCTGGGCTATAAAGGGTTAAACATAACCTCCTGGCGGAGGTAATAATAAACACTTCTCGGCTTACCAATGGACACCACAATCCCCATTTTCGTCAAAACTTTGATTGTTTCTAAAGCAAATGGTTGCTCGGGAGCCATAGTTATAATCTTAACAAAGTTTAAAGAGCCGTAGTGATGAATTAATTTCTTTATGCCACTGGAATCAAGATCTTCAATCAACATTTCTTTATGAGCTCCTCTTTTTTCTTTGTTGATAAAAGGACCTTCTAAATGCATTCCTGAATATAGAGTAACAAATAATATTGAAAATATTTATAATAAACCACCTTCATAATGGCTTTAAATATTCTTTTATATGTGCATCTAAATCAGCCTTTTTAGCCTCGTTATGAAGCAGAAATTTTTTTGAATTGCAGACACACAAAAAAGAGGCAAAGAAAGGCTTATTATGATGCACACAAAAGAATGTTCAAATTAGCCGCTGTTGTAAAAGTGGTACAAAACAGCATTTGTGTTCAAGCGCAAACCACAAACATTTGTTTGGAGTTGTTTCACATTTGAAACGTACGCGTAGCGTTTGAATTGGTCTTAAAGTATATACCATCTTTTCACGAATCAATTTTTAATTCATCTCACCCTGATTTCTATAGGAACTGACTTCTAGTAGGAACACTAAATCTGATTGGTTAAAAGATAATAAAAGCCCAATTCAAACGCTACTTTCAAATGTAAAACTACTTGAATAATTGTTTGTGCTTCCAGCTTGGACACAAATAGCTGTGAAGGGAAACTGAATGAGAAGCTAAAGCATTCTTAAGAATGAAAACGAAAAATGTACATGCATGCATGAGTACGCGTCTGCATTTAGTAACTTTACCAAGGATTGTTGCACCAGAACATTCTCCGGAAAATTCTTGAATTCGAGGAATAAGCTGTAAGAAGGTAGAATTGTTTGTTAACACAATTCGCACAAAATAACGCATTGAAATGTGGTCCATGCAAGGAAGAGCACAACATTGGAGTTGGATGCTATAAATAAAGATGCATAAGGAACTATAATAAATATAGTACCCTAGAAACGCACCGTATTTTCTCGAATGTTAAATTTCTTAAAATTCGGGCAAAAGGGTGGGTGCTTATTCTTTACTTTCATGTGACGTCACTTTCGTTTCATCTGTCCAAATGGTGGTCAAACGTGAATGGCAAGGTCAATCATTACTTTAAAATAAATACATAATATTTATTTTCTGAGGTTCTTTACGCTCGTGTTGGAAAATGTCGAACCCTTGCGTTGTGCTATGTTGTTCAAATCCATCTAATTTTATTTTGCTTGACCATCATCCGGAAATCAGAAATGAAATCTTAAGCAAAATGTCACGTGATTGAAATCCAAGAATTCGAGGGAGGACGCTTAAATGACGAGAGCGCTTATTGAAGGTGCCGTCCGTTTTGCGCATGTGTCGGAAACTTTGCCACCGCTTATCAGCAATCACACAATTCACTCTATTTTCTGGTTAATTTATATAAAGATTTAATTTACTCACAATCACAGTCACAATATACGATGTTCACTTCACTATTCTCTCTTTAGCTCTGATCGCATGCATGTCTCTTATCCAATTATATGAGGTTCTATTAATGTAATTCTAAACTAATCTTAATTAATCTGATATAACAACAACATAACAATGCCAGTCTCCGACACACTCCCCCCATATAGCTCACCCTTGAGGTATATGTCCCATGGAGACTGGCTTTAAAAGTTTACATAGATTATAGTGTAATATATATATAGTGTATGTAACCGTTTAGGATATACTTTAGATTATACTCTAAGTGTTCAACATTCATCCTGAGTCATCCGCTATTTGTTGGACACGCAATGCCGCAGCAGCTGCCACATCTCTTCTTGGTCTAAACTCTGGTGTATCTGCGTTCAGGACTTCTGGTTGTATTTCTGCTGCTGCACTGGTCGTTCGATGAAGCTCTTTCCTGCGCGTAGCTTTGCTGCTCTAACTACACCGTCCCTTCCTTCGTACAACTCCGCGACAATACCTAGGGGCCATTCACCCCTATTTCTTTCATCAGACTTAATGATTACTACGTCACCTACCGCTAAGGTGAGTGGTTTCTCGTAGTACTGCATGTGCCTTTCCCGTAGACCTCGCACGTATTCCTTTGTCCATCGTCTCCAGACAACGTCTTTGCACCTTTTCAAGAATTTTGCTCGTTTGCGGAGGTCCTTGTCTTCGACATGATGTGCTGCCATTTCTGGAAGATTGTTGGAGGACGTAAACATCAGTGAGTTTGCTGTCAGGATTGGAGACTCTGGATCATCCTCAATGTACCCCAGCGGCCTGTTGTTGAGAGTAACTTCAACGTCTAATAAGACATCCGACAATTCTGTCCAAGTTAGACATGCTTTACCGATAGCTTTGTTCAAGGACGTTTTCACCAACCCCACCATACGCTCAAATTGACCGCCCCACCATGGGGCGCGGCTCAGGTTGAACTGCCATTTTATGTTCTTGGACGCTAGGAAGTGTTGTAGTTTCTCGTCTTGCATTGCTGTGCGAACCCATCGTGCTGCTCCAACGAATGTACGCCCGTTGTCAGAGTAGATCTTGTCGGGTCTCCCCCTACGTGCTATTAACCGTTTGAGCGTTCCAAGAAACTCTTTTGTTTCCATGGTAGTTGTCAGCTCCAGATGAAGTGCTCTCGTGAGGCTGCAAGCATATAAGACTATGTATGCTTTGGCTTGTTTTCCAGTCTTCGTGCGATACGCCAGCGGTCCAGCATAATCAACCCCGATTACTTGGAAAGCGTGGTCTCCCTCGGTGCGATCTCGTGGTAGGTTTCCAGGGGGCGGTCTGGTCACGGCGGTTGTTTGGAATTTACGACAACCGTAGCAAGACTTGATTTCTCGCCTGGCCAAACTTCTTAGTCTTGGTATCCAGTACTTTTGACGCACATGTGTCATGGTTAGCCCAACTCCGCCGTGGAGGGTGTGCCAATGCGCTTCTTCTACTAACTTCTTGGTGAAAGCATGGGTGTCTGGCAGGTAGACTGGATACTCCCCCTGTATTCGACCACGACACTCGAGTATTCCTTGGGCATTCTCTTGAAGGTTGAGTCGTTCTCGATCCTTCACGATGTCACAACTGCGTTGAACTCTCTTGATCCACCATAAGCGGGTGCTGTTGATCTCTTCTGTAGTCAGTGGGCCACTTCGTTTTTCGGTGCTCTTGCAATTGTGCGTGAATCTTGCGATCCAAGCGCATGTTCGTAGTGTGCGATGAAGGTTGTGCTTCTCTAATAATTTATCGTAGTCATCGGGCACGTTCTCTGCGTGTGTTGCGCATAGGACCTCTCGTATTACCTTAGCTTCTGCTTCCGATGTTGTGGATGGTTGTGTTAGAGGGTTATCTGGCCATTGAGCTGGATCTTCGAGCCATTTTGGGCCGTCCCACCAGGGCGTTTTCTTGTTCGAAGATCCTCCACGGCTGGCTAGGTCGGCTGGGTTTTCTTCCGAAGGAACGTGGCTCCACTCTATTTCTGGGTGTTGCTTTATTTTTGATACTCGGTTCGCCACAAATTGCTTATATTGCCCATCACCGCGTATCCAGTGGAGTGCGACGCTGCTGTCCAGCCACCCGTGGATCTTCGGCTCAGGAAGCCCCTGCAAGGCGTTTCGCACATTCATCACCAAGTTGGCTGCCATGTGGGCGGACACCAACTCGAGTCGGGGAACAGTTAGACTTTCTTTAGCCAATCGTGCTTTGGCTGTCACAAGTCGCCGTGTTTTCCCACCATTTTGTTGGACCACCGAGTAGACTACTGCTCCAATTCCACGAGTAGACGCATCGCCAAAGACATGGAGTTCCAGACTCAGCACAGGCTCTCTGTGTTCCACAATGGGGCGTGGCACCGTCTCTTCCTTGGGCAACGTCTTTTCCCATGCCATCCAGTGACGTCTTAAAGGGTCTTGGATCTCTGTATCCCACGGTATCTGGCTCTTGCACACCTCGCGGTAAATCATCTTTCCTTCCAGGGTAACCGGAGAAACTAGGCCCAGGGGGTCGTATATCTTGGCGAGTTTGCTCAGGATCCTACGTTTGGTTATTGGACCACTGTTGTCGGCGGTTGGAAAGGTGACGGTCAGCGTGTCGTTTTCCTTGTTCCATTTCAACCCAAGCATCTTGATTTCGGTTGATTCTCCTCCCAGCTGCTGTTTTGCAAACGATTGTTCGTCATCCTCTCCTGATGGTTTACCGTTCACCTCTAGCTCACTGTCGTTAGAGTTCCACTTGTGGAGTTTGAATTTGGCATCTTCGAATATTTCTGTCGCTCTCTCTTTGTGTTGCTGTGCTAGTGCAACGGTTTGCCCACCGGTGAGCAAATCATCCACGTAGAGACTTTTGCGTATCTCGGCAACGGTCTCGGGATATTTCTCTTTCCAAGACTCCAGATGGTGTTCAATCACTCCAGCGAGAAGAAAAGGCGAAGGAGCTAATCCAAAGAGCGCCCTCGTGAATCTTAGCGTCTCTAACTTCGAATGTTCTCCACACCGCCAATGGAACCTCAGGGCGTCGCGCTCGCTCTCCCTAATCCGAACTTGCAAGAATGCCTTCTGGATATCGCCGGTTACCACAACTGGATGAGTTCGCTGATGGACGAGTACATCCCACAGTTTATTTTGGAGCGGTGGGCCGGGGTACAAGCAGTCATTCAACGATGGGGCATCAGGAGTTTCTTTCGCTGACGCGTCGTATACGATTCGCATTTTCGTGGTCTCCGCTGTCTCCCGTATCACTGCTTTATGGGGTATGTAGAATTCGACTCCCTTCGCTGGATTATTGACTGGCTCTACTACTCCACTTTCTTTCTGTTCCTGGATGATGGAATCGTACTCAGCAGTGAGACCGTCACGCTGTAACTTGTTTGTGAGGCTGATGAGGCGACGTTGGCTTCCTCGCTCGTTTGTGGGCAGACGTAAAGGGTTTCCTCTCCACGGTAATCCTGTCTCGTACCAACCTTCTTGGTCTCTGTTAACTGCTCCTTAAATTCATTATGAACCACTCCCTGATCGTGCTCCGATGTGTCTTCGAGTCCGAGTACATCTAGGCGACATAGTTGCTCGTAATCTGATTGGCTGGTTTGCGTAAGTAACATTGTGTTCCTGTCAAATTCTTGTCCAGGGGACATCAGAAACCACCCCAGTTTGGTCAGTTCTGCGATTGGTTCACAGTCTTTTCCTATGCGTGGTCGAGTTTCAGTCTTGATTCTCGCGTAGTCTCCACTACCAAGCACTACATGGATAGGAAGTTTTGGCTTGTTGTCACGATCTGTCATTGTAACTCCTTTTGGGTGTGTATACTTGGCGATGAGTTCCTCGTAGCGCGGATTTTCCAGAGATAGCAGTTCAGATTTGTCCACCTTGGTCAGATGAGCTTTCATGCTGAACTCCTTGGTTGTTGACTCTATCTTAACTTGATACGATTCCAGACAGACTTGTTTTGTACACATGAGCATGTCAATTTGCTTGGTTTGTACTTCTACTGGCTCGATGTTCAGGACATGAATCAACTTGGCGGAAGCGTACGAACTCCCTGCCCCAGAGTCGATTAAGGCTCTGCACAGGACCCCGTTAACTCGAACGGTTACGACAGGAAACACGCATTCTCCATTCTCGTTGGAAGTGTAAAGTCTTTCCGAGCCTTTATTTTCTTCCCCAGGCTCCCGCTCTGGCTCTATTTTCACGGTCTGATCGCAAATGGACGTGTGATGACGTCGGTCGCACTGTTGACATTTTCGTTTACTCGGGCACTCTGCCGCTCTGTGGTTTTCACCAGTGCAATTAAAACAGAGACGACGTTTAGCCAGTATCTGTTTTCTCTCGGAAGTCGCTGTCACTTTAGAGCACTCACCGGATTTGTGAGTCTTATCTTCACAATATATACACCCACGTGGTCGGTCGTCTTGGAGGTCGCGAGGTTTGGACTCAATAGATTGACTGTCGATCGGATTTCTTCGCGTCCAAAGATGCAATGCTTCCACTAATTTAACGAAATCCCAGCTTTCCCAGTTAGGATTGGTCCTCACTAGATCACCCCGAATTCCAGACAATTTTTCGAGTGTTAACGCCACGTTTCCGTTAATCTGTTGAAGACTCCCCATGGTCTCTAACGACTGTACAGCGTACATCAACTTGTCATAAAACTCGTGAATCCTCTTGACATTGGCGTTCGGTATGTTCGGTAGTTCAAGAATTTCCTTTGTATAGGCTTTGATGATTTCTGATTCTTTTCCATATTTATCTTGCAGTATGCTCTTTGCTCGGTTGTATCCTTCACTGGTGAATGGTAGAGCCTCTACCGTTTTCCTCACGTTAGCTTCGAGCAATTCGCGCAAGTATGCAAATTTGGTCACACTAGGAATTCCTGCTTTGTCGATGGTTTCAGTAAACTGACCCCAAAAGCGAGTCCACTCTTGATAAGTTCCATTGAATTTTGTTATCTCTAACTTAGGTAACTTCGCTTGTAGCCCAGAAATTGCTTCATTTGTTGTCGATTTGGTGCTGGTAGCTTGTAATTCTGATTTGAATTTCATGCGCGTCTCGTGTAGTTCTCGTTCGTATGAAAGCTCTTCATCTCGTTGTCGGTGTATATCTTGTCTTTTCACACTTTCTCGCCATTCTTGAAGACGGCTGTTCTCGTGGTCTGCGCTTTCCAGTTTAGCATCGATCTCACTCACCCATTTTTCGATATCACTTAAATCATCCTTCGCAGCAATCTTCTGCGCTTCGACTTCCCTTTTCAGACGTTCAACTTCGTTCGCTGTGGTCTTGAGAGCTATTTGGTGGCGTTCGATCGCCTCGGACTTTTGAGCTTCAAGTATCTTCTCGGTCCTATCTATAGTTATTTTCAGTTGTACTAACTTGACTTGCAGTGTTGATTCGGGAGACTCCATAACCGAAGGTCGCGTTTCTTTGCTGTGTTTCAAGCTTCTCTTCTCACATAAATCCCGTATGGAGGTGCCAGGTGTCGGAAACTTTGCCACCGCTTATCAGCAATCACACAATTCACTCTATTTTCTGGTTAATTTATATAAAGATTTAATTTACTCACAATCACAGTCACAATATACGATGTTCACTTCACTATTCTCTCTTTAGCTCTGATCGCATGCATGTCTCTTATCCAATTAAATGAGGTTCTATTAATGTAATTCTAAACTAATCTTAATTAATCTAATATAACAACAACATAACAATGCCAGTCTCCGACACATGTATACGAAACTAATGTTTACATCTTTATTTACAAAAAACATAATAATTATACAATTCAAGATTGTAAACTTTTCTTGCTTTCTCTTCACTACTTGTACTGAAAACAAAACATTTTTAGAAGAAATAGAAGAAACCTGAAGATATATCCTCGCCGAATCGCTTAATTTTCTGCCATGTTGCTCCGAACAGTTTACATTGAGTTGAGTACTTCATGTAATCATCTACGAATGTCATGTTTGACAGAACGAACTGAACAGCACCTTCAAATATTTTCTTTTAACCAATTCAACTAAACATATACATATATTTGTAATGAAAAACTTTGTAGTAATTACGGAGAGCGTAGCAATAGAACAAAGATTAAAAATCCCCAGATAATACACGTATATAAGAGCTCTGCATGCAAGGACATAGATATAAGAATTACATTAAGATGCAATTTAAAGAAAAAGAAATTCGTATTTTGATATATCGTATACAGTTTAGTTTTGTAAAAGTGACGACGATAAGTTGCTGTTGGTTGGCTTTGTATTCTCTTTATTGCATTAAACTTTTATTACTCAGCCGGAATAGTGAGGTCCAAGCAAGGAGCTGGGCACTTTTTTACTAAAGGAGCGCTTATTAGAGCGTGGTCGCTTATTCAAGGAAATACGGTAAACACCAACAAAAAACTATATATACTCTTGATAAAGAAAGGCTGTTTATCAATAATACCGATCAAGGCATTTTCTCCCAAGTTGCTTAATACTCAAATGAACGTTTTTATTATTATTATTATTATTATTATTATTATTATTATTATTATTATTATTATTATTATTATTATTATTATTATTATTATTATTATTATTATTATTATTATTATTATTATTATTATTATTATTAGCAAACGGAGATAGAAAATGCAACAACTAAACATACTTGCTTTATTATTTGTTTAAAATATATAATCTGTTTGTACCTGATGGTATATTTCTGCAGAAGAAGTGACAACTGTTGGACAAAAAGAAGTAACTCCATGTTGAAGTAATCCCTTACAGACAGTGGCCATGCCATTCTCTATGTTATCACTATCTGAAGAGAAATCCACACCAAATCCACCTAAAATTAGAAAACATTTTCTCAAGGTTGATTTTTCTGTATATACAAATTGCAAGAACCTTTTGTAAGAATAAACTTTGAATTCGAAACACGGATACACTCTCCATTTCTGGAAATATTAATTTAAAAACACTCTTTACAAAACATACTCATAAACGTGAAGTTGTTACCAACTTTGCACCCACTAATAGTAAATACTGTTTACAATAGACCACTTTCAAAGGCCTTTACTTTAATATTCTTTTATGTGCATCTAAATGAGCCTTAAATTTCTAGCCTCGTAATGAAGCAAAGATTCTTTTGAATTGTATGCACACAAACGAGGCTGGAAAGGCTTATTAAAATGCACATAAAAGAATATTCAAATTAATCGCCATTAAGAAAGTGGTGTATATGGTCGTATACGGTAGCATAAAAATCCGTCACAGTTTCAATAGATGGTTTTCATCTGACGTCGCTGAGGGAAAACGATCCATACTATCATGATCTCATATTACTTGCTATCACATTACGTAAGTTGAACTACAGTATGGACACAGAAGCACGGGGAAAAACTCAACTGGCTACCGGTTAGATGTATGCTGCGTTTTAGGGACGCAGGTATGGCTTTTAAATGTTCAAAGGGTTTAGCTCCATCATACCTTACCAATAGATTTACTTTAAGATCACAAACACATAATCGTGATACTACAAGATATAAGGATTCCGCTCTATAGAACTGCTGTGGGCCAGTGCATTTTTGTTCATGGCAACTAAATTATGGAACAAGCTACCAGACAGCGTCATCAAGGACACGGCTAGTATTAAAATTTTTAAAAGAACTGTAACAAAACATTCTCGTTGAAGAATGCAGGAGCACATAAGAATGCAGGAGCACATAAGAATGCAGGAGCACATAAGAGTGCAGGAGCACATAAGAATTTTAATATTTATATATTTTAGCTTTTTAATAATTTTACATTTGTTCATACTCTATACTTCTTTTAGACGGTTTATACTTCTTTTAGACTTTATTTCTGTAATTAATTACTGAAAAGCCATATTTGGAGAAATAATAAATATATTAATATTATATTAACGGGGGGTTACTAGCGCGCTACCGCTGAGTAGACTTGTTGGTGCTTCGAGGGTTTTTCGTGTTCTCCGGTTTCCAAAAGCGAATCGCGTATACTATGAACGAATTATCTCTCTTAGTAAGAGGAAATTCACCCACTGAAATTAGTCGTGCCTCAGAAGGTGAAGGGATCAAAGTTACATGATTTAGCATTTCCAAATTTTTAAAGCGTCACGAAGAGAGGGAAACACATTCGTGGAAGAGATGGGAAGGCCAAGGAAAATAACACTGTAAGTCTTGCACAGTCAAATTATGTGCTTTAATAAATACACGCAACACAGTAAAACGTACCATTAATCTGAACATCTATGTATCCAGGAGCAATTAAGAGTCCTTTGCAATCAATTTTAATATCTGCTAGAATGTTTTCTTCAAAAAAGATTACATGTGGATCTAAAATAGAACCATTGCGCACCCAAAGATCATCATGAACAATAACATGATCCCTCAATAAATAACAATTCCAAAATTGAATGAGTTTGTCCTTGGATGGTCGCTTTCGCTTCGACATCACCTTGATTAATTACCAACACTAAACAACAAAGAAATAAGCAATATGTATTTATGAAATAAAAAAATAATTAACATCATACGATGGGTATGTGTTGTTGTTCCTCGGGTCCCTTGGGGTTCTAACTTGGGGATCAAATCCAGTAGCCCCTTGCTGAGTTTTATGAGTGCGTGCTCAACCTCAGAGCCCATTCGCGTACTGACTGCCGTAGTGCCTGCAATCGTTGCGGGGATGGTGTGTGTCCGTTTCCTTGCGGTACTATAGTTACAGGCTGGGGACTGCATTTGCACTACTTTGTTATATGAAGTCATACAGATGCTAGGTGGTTGCATGTGTGCTACTTTGCTGTCACATTGTTGCTGGGGGACTGTATTTGTGCTAATGTACCTTGCTGTCGTACAGTTGCGCGGGGGATCTACGTTGCATTTGCGCTCTTTGCTATCCTACAGTTGCGGAAAGGCTGCATGTGATTGTGCTACTGTACTCTGCTTTCCTTCAGTTGCTGAGGGGCTGCCTGTGGGCTCTTTGCTATCGTACAGTTGCTAGGTGACTGCATGTGTGCTACTATGCTATCATATTGTTGCTTGGGGGTTGCTTTGTCCTACTGTACCTTGCTGTCGTACTGTTGCTGGGGATCTGCGTTGCGCTACTTTGTGTCATGTATAGTTGCGGGGGACTCCATTTGTGCTACAGTACTTTGCTATCCTGCCGTTGCGGCGTGACAGTTGATGTGCTTTACTGCTGCCGTACAGTCATTGGGAAGTGTATTTGTGCTCCCCTACCGTTGCATAGTCGTGTGTGGGATCTCTTTGTATTGGCGATGTCGTTGTGCGGGGTCCGTACTGTGCAGCACAGATTATCGTACAGGCATTGGGGGTCTGTATTTGTGCTCCCTGCTGTTACACAGTCGTGTGTAGGGTCTCTCTATAGGGTATTTTGCTGCCGTACAGTCGTTGGGGGACTGTATTTTTGTGCTTGCCTGCTGCCGTACAGTCGTTGCATGGGGGACTGTATTTGCGCTGGTTTGGTGGAGTGGCTGCCCGAGGAAAGCTTTACCCCATGAGTTTCTATATTGTTGTGTTTTCGCGCCAGTACGTCTTGTCTGGCAGTCGTGCTGTAATGTGACGGAGCGTGTGCGCAACTGTTCGTATAGTATGTGTTGCCGCGCCCGTAATCGGGTTTGTTCCCCAGCTACTCTGGGTGATAACTTATGCAAGGTGTGTTCTTGGCTACTCCAAGCAATTGTGCTTAACAGTCCCGGCTATTCCGGATAATGCTTAGTCTATAATTTAAGTTTATTGGGCTATTCAGCTACATCGGAGGTCCGGCTCGTTGCTTGTGGTGTTTGCTTTGTGCCTTGTCTATCTGTTCTGGTAGGGACCCGTTTGTTGCTTTTCTTTCATTGCAGGAGTGGGCCTTTGCTTCCAGCTTTGCATACAGGTTCCGTTCGTTGATGGTCGCCCGGCAGTTGGCCCTTCAATTGAAGCTCTCACCATTTCTTCGTTGGTTTGGTCCTGGTGGTTTAGGTCCAGGTCGGTATGGTAATTTCGGAACCATTTATTATCATTTGGTAAGTTACTTCTCCACTTTATGTGTGACAGTATTTCTGTTAGGAGAGGGTAATTCTCAGCAACATTGCTACAAGTTAGTTGGGAGTTTAGGCTTGCCTGGAGCTGCTCTACCTATAAGACCACTCCCGTCTTGGTGGATCGCCTGTTCATGTCATCTGTTCCTCAGCTATTAGGGCAAACCTTCTCCAACGGAGCTACACCCTCCAAAGGTCATAGTGATTTACATTAACTGTATCCGTGTTTAGGCACACTAGTGTGGGTACGGTAATTAATGGCGTGGCGACAAGCCCCATGCCAGACATTGCAGGATTGTTAAATTATGATTATTACAAAAAATATGATTTCATTTCAAAAAATGATTTTATTTCAAGCTTTCGACTGTCAGACTTCAAGAAAATTTTGCAATGTTGAAATGTTGTGATTGTGCGATTCTGGCAAATTTTGCAATTCTGGCACAATTTTGCAATTTTTCATATGCAAAGTTTTGCAATTTTCGAAAATTTTGCAATCTTTTCAAGTTTGCAATGTTGTAATTTTGAAATGTTGCAATTTTGTAATGTAGCAATTTTGCGATTTGGCAAATTCGAAATTTTTCAATTTTTCAAAATTTTGCAAATTTCAAAATTTTTCAATATTTTGCAATGCGATTTTGCGTGATTTGGCAATTTGGCGCAATTTTGCAATTTCAAATTTTGCAATTTTGCAACGTAGAAATGTTGTGATTTTGCAATTTGGAAAAATTTTGTTGAAATTAAACTTTTCAACATTTTTCAAAATTTTGCAACGTAGAAATGTTGCGATTTTGCGATTTGGCAAAATTGTGCAATTTTGCAATGGCAAAATTTTGCAGTTTTCTAAAATTTTCTAAAAATTTTCATTTTTCAAATATTTTTCAAAATTTGCAATAATGTTGCAATGTTGTGATTTGGCAAAATTTTGCAATTTTCTAAAATTTTCAAAATCTCAAAAATTTTCAAATTTTGCAATTTGGCAAAATTTTCCTGAAATTAAACTTTTCAAAATTTTGCAATGTTGCGATTTGCGATTTGGCAATTTTGAAATTTTTCAGGGGTTTTTTCCCAAATTTTGCAATTTTGCAATATGGCAAAATTTTGCAATTTGGCAAAATTTTCAAAATCTCAAAATTTTTCAAAAATGTTTCAAAACTTTTGAAAACTTTGCAATGTTGCAATTTTGCAATTTTGCCAAATTTTGCAATTTTGCAATATGGCAAAATTTTGCAATTTTAATTTTTCAAAATTTTTCAAACCCTCTCTTAACACAAACATTAGATCTTTTCCTTTAGCACTCTTTTAGAATAATTTTTTTTTACCATGTGGTGTCTCTTCACCAGTTTGACAATTCTTTTGTCTGCAGTTTCAGCTTTTCCATCACCTTTTCTGTCACCTTATTTGTCACCTCATCACTTTCTATTTATGTAACTAGTTAATTAAGCTATTTATGTCACCTTCATGTATGTATGTATGATATATATATATATATATATATATATATATATATATATATATATATATATATATATATATATATATGATGTTACATGTACGTGTAGTAACATCATATATATAGTAGTATTTATTGAGTAAGTATTTTCAAAATGATTTTGTGTTATGGTTTTGTTTAAAGCAGTATGCTGGGCAATAATATTTCTTACTAGAATTGTAAAAATATAACTCCATTTTCCAAAAACCTCTCACAATCCAATGTTGCCTTCCCCAGCTCCCATCGATGCAACAGTACATGTATAACCATTATAATCATTTTGTATTATTAGTTAGTCTTCACCCCTCCCCCCTGGAAACCAACCTTACTAATATGATTAAATAAAGTTTACCTTTACCTTGTGATCACAGCCACCTACACAATTGACCATTATATTAAAAATATATTTTGTTGTAATATGTGTATTCAGCAATTAAATTACTTACTTGACCTTTGCAACATGAAAACTAATGTGACGTTTTCTGAGAAGGCTAATCTCAGTATTAAATCTGTGAGATAGTAAGAGTACCGTTTTAATACAGTCTTTATGAATATATGGTCATGAGTGAGACGGTGAATATTTGTCGGTTGGTCAGCAGTTTCGTCTTCTAGTAAAGTTTCGTTACTGTTTAACGCAATATCATTCTGTTCTGAGAACTTCAAAATGTGAGTCATATGACACATGTGATCAGTTGATCATTTGGCAACAAAAGTGCAAATATTCATTGTTTAAAATGTCTTTAAAGGCTGTACAAGAAGAGATTGAAAAGACACTTGCAAGCAATCTTAAGACTCGTTTTCTAGAGGACCAAGGTGAGATTTAACAGATTTTACTCGAGAGTCGAGACTATATATATATTGACTGCAGTCAGAGGTCAGAGTGTCTCAGGCAGACGCCAGTTATTATTCACCACAGTGTGATACAGTACTTTATATAAACGAGCTGGTACTAGAAGAAACAAACTGTTTGTTGCAGGCCAGTCTTCTAGGGACTAGGAATTTTTAGTGAATAGTTCGATTCCTCGCCAGAGGCCCTGAAGGTCTACAACTGGACTACTGGATCCTGTTTGGTCTTAAAATAAGCTTATATATATATAAGCTTATAGGGGGGGGGGGGGGGACGGGGGGGGGGAGGAGGGGGGTTAAAAAATGCATATAAAGCAGGTGAGGGGTTGTTGCATTCATGTATTTCTAGTAAGTTATTAATAACATTTATGCCATTATGTGTAATGTGTTCAGACGAACTATATGCGTTAATTCGTTGATGCACTAAACCATCAGGCCTGCGAAATCATATAGTTTGTCTGGATGTATGCGTCTGATGACACATAGTCTTTGTACAAGACGAAATTTGAGATGCATTAAAAGATGCACTAAAAACTTTGCCCAAGTACCTGTGTCTGTAGTAATTTGGTGGTTTTCTCTCTGACATCGCAAAATTTTAAAATGCTTATTATTAAACCTAAAAGGTAGATTGTAGATTTTCATTACGAGTCTTCCTGGAAAATTTTAGGTAGATACAAGTTTTCCTTCTTGAGTTACAGAGTTTTAAGTTATATTATTGCTGACATCAGCATAATTTTTGGATGTTATTAAAAGTCCATTTGTATACACAGGTCAAGGTATAAAGCTTTGTTAAGCTTTAGAAGTGATGTCTAATAGTGCTCCATCATGATGACATTACTATTTAACTTTGTTCACTTTTGCCCATAATTCTTGCAGTCCAGACAATAGATAATTGCTCATTTGCAAACATTTATTAGTCAATTTTGGTTTGTTTGTCTGCATTTGTGCTATAAATACAGGGTTCGAAATAGCAGCCGGCTGCCGGTGATAGCCGGCAGTTTTAGGACCTTGCCAGCAATTTCTCAAACTCATTAATAATTCATGAGATAATCAATCAATCAGAAGCGCTGAATTGCACCACGTGAAGGGACTTGAAATACCAGGGAAGTACTGGGCAGAGGACTTGAAATATTATTTCCAGTCCAAGGACTGGAAATAATATTTCAAGTCCTTGGACTTGAAATATTACTTCACACAATCGGTTATTCATCCATACACTAATTACTAATGCACTAATTCATTTTGGGAATACACTAAGTGATGTTGAGAAGTCATGTAAAGGCCTCCAATTCGGACTAGACCGAGGTTTTCAAGTACTCGGAATTTGTTCCAGTCCTCGGCTTCGCCTAGGACTAGAACGAATTCCTTGTACTTGAAAACCCGGTCTAGTCCTCATTGTCGGCCTTTACATATTACTTTGGGTTATCGGTGAAATTGCTTTTGCCAAGATCAGAATTATGGTAATTTGTTTTGATTTCTCTGTATATGATCGAAAAGAAACCAGTATTTGGTTTACAATACATTATTTGGGTCTATGTCCTGGACGTAACTTTGCTGCTTGGGAAACAGCCGGCAAAAATTTTGACCTACAAAAAACAGCCGACAAAATTAGGCATATTTTCTGAACGTTATTTCGAACTCTGAAATAGCAGCTTGACTGTATGCTATTACTGTACATATTGCATCTGATGTGCAATCTGAAAACTCCGGCAAAAACTACACTTTATACGAGCATCTATTTTTCAGCCACCATATTTGTACTGTCCTACCTAATTGGTATCTGAGGTACACAAATATGGTGGCCAAAACCAAATACTCATATAAAGAGTGGAGAAGTAACTTACCAAATGATAATCAATGGTTCTGAAATTACCATACTGACCTGGACCTAAGCAGGCCACCAGGGGCCAACCAACAGAGCAATGGTGAAAGCTGCAATTGAAGGACCAACATCCAGGTGACCATCAATGAACGGAACCTGTACGCAAAGCCAGAAGCAAAGGCCCACTCCTGCAACATAGAAAAGCCCTTTCCAGAGCAGGTAGACAAGTACATAGCAAACAACAGCAAGCAACGAGCTGGACATTGCAACAGCTGAAGAGCCCAATAAAGTTAAATTACACTAAGCATAAACCAGATAAGCCGGTACTGTTAAGCACATGCTACTACACACTACAGCACACTACTGCACATTTTCTCAGAGTAGCCAAGAACACACCCTACATATTAAGTTATCACCCAGAGTAGCCAGGGAACAGATCCGATGTACGGGTGCAGCAACACAAACTACCAACAGCTAAGCACATGCTACTACACATTACAGCACACTATAGCACATTTTCTTGGAGTAGCCAAGAACACACCCTACATAAGTTATCACCCAGCTACATAAGTTATCACCCAGAGTAGCTGGGGAACAGACCAAATGTACTGGCGCGAAACACACAAGCGAGCAGGCATGGTGGTGAGCTGTATAATAGCGGACGACCAGTGGTAGATACGCGGAATGCAATCCAACCCAGCCAACCGGCCAGGAGCAGAAAGCACGCATGCAGTCCACCATTAGCGAGGTTCAGATCACACTTCCACTACCGCTACTGCTACCGTAAATGTGGTTAAGCTGATGTAATGTTCGTTTTTCCGTCCTGTAGTCGTAGTTGGTTTTAATCCTGGTATCGTAAAACACTTTCTTTTTGCACTAGGTTTGAGACCTGCGACCATTACTGAACGTAAAAACAATATTTGACATGCTTAATTATATTTACGGTAGCGGTAGTGGTAGTGGAAGTGTGATCTGAACCTCGCTAATGACTGCATACGGCAGCGGCAAGAGCAGATACAGTCCCTCAGAACCAGAGGACCCCCCACATGACTGTGCAACAGCAGGGGAGCACAAATACAGACCCCCAATGCCCGTACGATAAACAGTGTTGCACAGTACGGACCCGCATAACGACATCGCCAATACAATTAAAGAGACTTCCGCACAACAGGGCAATGGTAGGGGAGCACAAATACACTGCGCCAGTGACAGTACGGCAGCAGAAAGCACAATACAGTTCCCAACGACTGTACGGCAGCAGTAAAGCACATCCTACAGACACCCACAACTGTAGTATAGCAAAGTAGCACAAAAGGAGTCCCCCGCAACTGCAGATGACAGCAACGTAACGCAACGCAGACCCCCAGCAAACAGTACGACAGCGAGGTACCGTAGGATAGAAGCAGTCACCCAGGGTATAGGAGCACAAACACTGCCTCTGCAACTGTGGGATGGCAAATAGCGCCAACGCAATGCGGGTCCCCGCAACTGTTTGACAGCAAGGAATATTAGCACAAATGCAGTCCCCCACCAGCAAGAAGATTACAGCAAAGTCGCGCACATGCAATCACGTAGCAACTGTACGACAGCAAGGTACATTAGCACAAATGCAGTCTCCCAGCAAGTCAGCAACAATATGATAGCAAAGTGGCACACCTGCAACCACCTAGCAACTGTAAGATAAGATAGCAAGGAACATTAGCGCAAAAGCAGTGCCCCCAGCAACAATATGATGGCAAAGTAGCACACGTGCAACCACCTGTAGCATCTGTATGATTGCAAAGTAATGCAAATGCAGTATTGCAGTACCTGGTCGGCAACTGTAGCACCGCAAGGAACACAAATACCATCCCGCAACGATAGCAGGCACTAGGGTCACCAGCAGCAATACAAATCCTACTTGCACGACTGAGCGAGCTCAAGCCAAGGAATGGCAATGGCTCGACCACCTGGACTATGTGATACGCCTACTACACGGGGTGGGTGGGTGAGTGGTAGCGAAGTGTCACATACGGCAGTCAGTACACGAATGAGCTCTGAGCATCTACGCTCATTAAATAATAATAATAATACATTTATATAGCGCTATTTCCTATAGCTCAATAGCGCTGTACATTCTAGTTACAATAAAACTACTAATTAGGAAATTATTACATCTGATCAAGTGGAAAAATTAAAGTAGATATGTTACAGGAGGGTTAATACTATTTACAATAAGATTCGCAGTATTTACCAATAATAGTAAATTATTCACACTGCCTTAGATAAAATTAGCTAGTCGTAAAACTGCTTAAAAAGATAAGTCTTAATGTTAGCTTTAAAGTATATAGTCAGGAAGTGAGTTCCATAATTTCGGTGCAGCAAAAGAGAAAGACCTATGGCCGTAGTTAACCAATCTAACTGATGGTGTTTGCAATAGGTTCTTTGATGTAGATCTTAGATTCCTGCTCTGAGTATATGGTTGTAGCAGCGCTTTAATGTAGCCAGACGGTCGATTAAAAATTTAGGTAATCCATAAAGTAATGAGTTGCAGTGATCCAGCTTAGACGTGATGAACGCGTGAACTAGAGTTTCTCGACAAAGGGGCTAGTGGATTTGATACCCCTAAGTAGAACCCCAAGGGACCTGTGGAACAACAACACATACACATCGCATGATGTTAACTATTTTTATTTCATAAATACATATAATATAATTGTATCAACTTAAAATCTTCCCGAAAAATTCGTAATTTGCAAAATATTTAAAACAACCAACTTTGTAGGTTTAATAGTAAACATTTTAGAATTTTGTGACGTCACTGTGAAACCACCAGTCTATAAAAACGGCTATTCTTACACTCGAAATTTTCCTCAGTTTACTAAAAACTGTAAATGTAACCATTGTGCATTGTGCTACTGAAGCTCAGAGAGGATGTGGTTATACATCTGCAAACTTGATGAAATTTAACATGTTTGCTTAATATGTGGATGACATTTAAATTGTCAAGCTCAAATACTCAATCAGAAAAGATTTCTGAGCTCCATGCAGGGAGTGAATCATTGAATTATATTGAATGGAATAATTATGTTAATATTTTTGTGGTATGTTCCACTGCTTGTGGGTCATGTTTGTTTTAATTATTATTATAGAGACTAGTAGTTTCGAGGACCTGTTTGAAAAACAAGATGTTGACAGGTTAAAGAGAAATGATCTGTTTTTCCGTCTTTTTATTCGCGCCAGGCAAGGAGATCTAGAAAAAGCTTATGATATGATGGTAAAGTGAACTGTATGTCATGCAGAGCTTGAAGTAATTGTCTAAAATTGCCCAGTTGACAAAATGTCCAAACAAAACAAATTTGATCTCAGCCAACTGCTACTTTTCATGTGTATCTGCTATTTAAATTACTGCCAGAAACTGTTATGATGCAATCCACGTGTCATAAACTAAACTAATTGAACTAGAAAATGAAGATTGATATTTAGTTGTCCAAACAAATTGTCCAACTATTTGAACAATTGGTCAGAACATTTGGTTGGTGATTTGTCAGATGTTGCACGGACTGTTATTTCAGGTTTTGTAATGGCATTACATTATGACTTATTCTATTTTGTAAAGTTAAGGGGATATTGGGTTGTTGTTTTTTTGAGCAGATCGGGAGTTTCATTTATTTTCTTGAGCATAAAGAGGAAACACATGCCTGTAGAAAAATAAAAATTTTATCTTGGCAAATATAAATATCAGTTTGGACCGCGGAGCGCCGTAGGCGCGACAAGCTTCTTGGGGGAATTTTGAAATCTAGAGTCTCTGAAGTGGCATTTCCTGCGTTTTGGGGGAACATTTTATAGAATTCTGAAGATTATAAAACGTCATATAAAATACACAATTTACACAAAAGACAACAGATTTCAGTCGAACTGTCGAGCTGAATTTTTCAGTTTGGTCAAGAAAAATTTCATCTTGGCTCAGGAGGCTTTTCTGCAGGTATGAGGGAACAAACAAAGAAAGTTGTATCAATCACATATACATCTTTTAGATAAAATTTGTAGGTTTACACTATGTTGTTTTGAAGTTTCCGAGCGTTTGGTCCATGTACTCAGCCCGTCTTCAGAAAGATATACTCACATCAACATAACAAACAGTTCTCGTCTTGCAATGCACCATCTAGCTCGCGTGTGCACGTGTCTTTGCACCATGCAAAGCTTCAACTAACATACAGTATACAGACTGTGCATTGTATTCATCGTTGTCTAAGCCATTGACCATCCACTGTCAGTTGTGCACATGGTTATAAATGTTGTACCAGTTCAAATGTTAATCCATAAACAAAAATTGGTTAAACACTGGGCTTACACTTCATCCCAAATCTTGGATGAAGCTAAACATACAGGAGAAGCATATTTTTTCTTTATTTGGCAAGGAATCAAAAGATAAGCCGGTTTTTCTTGAAAGGTACAGGGTAAGCAGTTTTACAATATGTTTACAGAGACTTACACTCCGACTAGGTAGGTAACTCGTTTCTTAACGAGCGAGAACTATCTCGAATCGCGAAAAAAATGCAATTAAGCAAACCGTGGATACAGCACATCTTTCCTTTGAAGTGATTTCGTTTGATATATAGCAAAGATACATAACCTTCTCTGATGACCAATATGCATGTGTGACGTCAAGTTGTTAAATTTACTTCTCTGATTATCCAATTAGCCAATCAAGGGAAAATATTTGGTCATGTACATGAGTTTTGAAACCCGGTAAAGGTTGCGCAAATGAAGTTATATTTGAGAAATCAGATAATAAATACCTTTATCTCATGCCACACCCACATTCCATTGTTCTAACACCCCGGTTAAATCCCTTATTCAACTGATTAGCATGCAGATGAGTATGCATAGTGGGATAACTAGGTTTAGCATATACCTCGCAGGCGAATAGTGCTTTTTGCGCAATCTGATTGGTTCCTCTAGCTCGGGATATCCTGCACTATTCACCTGCGGGCAAAACAAAATGGCGGCCACTTTTGCTTTGTTTACCGACGCAGGAGATTTTGTTGATAAACAAGGCTGATGTAGTAGAATAACGAGAAGAGTCAACTTAAGTAGAAGAGCGTCCACAGGTATTCTTTACAATTTTCTAGCCATTAATATATTCAAAAGTTGTATTAAAAAACTCGACAAATATCGAGTACGCGAAGTGCCCAAGTTGCTAGCGGCCGTGTTTTGTATAAAATGCCGAAAAATATAAGTTGAGAATGTTAAACTTGTTATTTTATTTATGAGGTATATGCTAAAAAAGCGGCTCGGTGAATATCCAGCACTATTCACCTCCACTTCGGTGAATAATTGTTAAATATTATACAACTGCATTAGAGTCCAAATAACGCTAAAAATGAGTGCAAATTTTTTGTAACTTAAAAAGGTCATCTACATGGCATTGACTGCAATTGCTCGAAACAGTGATCAATGTTTGGAGGAAGTACAGTGTTAGTTAAAATTGCTATTAATTTATATTTTAGAAAGGTATGATAGCACTATTTAATAAAAATTATTACAAGTATAGTGGGTGCACCATTGCATAGTCATAATTATCTTTCTTTCTTTCTTTCTTTCTTTCTTTCTTTCTTTCTTTCTTTCTTTCTTTCTTTCTTTCTTTCTTTCTTTCTTTCTTTCTTTCTTTCTTTCTTTCTTTCTTTCTTTCTTTCTTTCTTTTTCATCTTTTTTTTTTCTATATGCAAACGACCTACTGTATTCAACGCCGTTCTATCATGATTGATAGTCAATCGAAGTACAGCATGGTCTGAAACTCGGCAAACTTCAAAGCATCTATATATTGAGCTGTGATTTTATTTTGAATTGCTCCTCACCATGCACAAATCTTTTGTTTTTGCTTAATAATGTGGTTGAGTGGCCTCGTACCCTTGCAGGAGCCTTGTGGCAAATGTTGCGCAAATGGGCAAACCAAACCCTGCTATTGGATGAACTGGTTTTATATTATACAAAAAAATGCATTGTCCTTATCGCGCACAAGTTTGCACAAAACAGAGGCTTCCGTCGAGTTTCCAAATCGTATCTCAATTGACTATGCATGGTTCTATATCCTTCAACCGTTGTCTGCTTTTTTTTGCTGACAACACAAAATTGATTAAAACTATCAATTCTATATGCAGTAGTTCCAACCAGGAGCTCCTAGCTGCAAGTCTGCAAAAAGTTAGTCAGTCATAGATTGGATAAATGGGCTTTGCGCTCTTCATTCAAACCATCAGTCGTCGATTTGTAGTAGTAGTCTTGATGTCATCTTCTGGTTAAAATCGATCCCAAAATCTTCCCTACAGTATTTCGTACACACCAACGAGAATAACAAGAATTTTTCGCCCGCGTACAGTAGATGTAGAGCATGACAGTCACATTACCTATCAAGTTGAACCCTAGCTTTTTAAACAAAATGTGTAGAACTTTTTTGAAACGTATTAAGGATGTTACTGCGAAACATCAGCATTTCCTTGCTAAATATCTTGGCAGTTTATTACTTTTTCACAAATTCTTAATAACATGTATTGTATTTATACCGCACAAATTCAACTTTAAGGTTTTCAAATGCGCCTTACAATAATTTTTGAGTCGAAGGCAAATTAAAAGCGCTCCAGGCAGCCACCATACGACACATATCGGCCCACGAATTACAGCTAAGACCTAGGGGTTGGTTTTGCGGAGGGAGGAAAACCGGAGAACCCGGTGCAAAACCCTCGAAGCACAGGAGAGACCAACTAAACTCTACTCACATGAGTCTCAAGCTCGAGAACAGGGTTATTCCCAGACGGTCACCCATCCAAGTACTAACCCCGTCCAATCGGGCTTAACTATTGGCGAGAGAGCCCTAACAGCACACGCCAACCGCGTGCTCCCCCTGTAGATAACAGTGTTCATTTTTCTTGTACTATTTATAGGTTGAATGTCTAAAATGGAGAAAAACATTCAAAATTAATGGTAATGACATGATTGTTCTCAAATAATATAAGTTTGATAATTCACTTACCTCATTCCTGGCAATAGGTTTCCACATTCAGAAGTTGCATGCCACTTGAGAAAAGTAAAAAAGTTTTTTTTTAACTCTTCAAACATGGCTTGTCACAAAATTTTAACGTACAATTTTAAGTAATTTTATTAGTAGACTCGCTCTGTACTGCTTCACTGTTGTTACTTGTTTACCGATCAGTGCAAATGGAGATTGATGTTAACTTTGGAAATCGTTAAACCAAACAGCAGACACCAAAGGTCCGAAACACGTACGTTAGTTCTTCTATTTGATTTCGTTTTAAAAATGTGGACCAGCCTGGCAACAAATTCGCTCGTCAACGCGATACTTCGACGCGTCAAGGGGAAAAACATCTTAAAGACGAATTATTATTTTTAATAAGTTGATCGGATTGGATTTAGTGGAACACTTAATCGGGAAACACAGGGTCATTACGTCGCCATAGACCGCGTTCAGGTTGGCAGCGACTGCGTTTATACCCGACGGAAAATTGCTTTGCCGCTTAGCATGCAGTTGAGTTTATATAGGTTAAGCTACATGTTAGGCGGTGTTTACCATTCTCGTTCCCAGATCCCCTACTTTTCTTAGCGCGGCCGCACGAAAATTCTTAGGGCTCTGGAGACACAGACTTGGATCGTAGTGATTGGCTAATAGGACGACCCTTTCCTATTCAACGCATTGTTGAAACACATCGTTTAGGTATGTTAGAAATTTCGTTTCATGTATACTTCAAGTTTTTGCGTTCTGGGTAACTTTCTATAAATGTCCAAAATGTTTGCACCATTGGCATTGCTCGTCAAATAATAATGGGAAATGCTGACAAGTGCTACAGAATTTCGGATTACATATTGTTTTTGAAATACTGAACTCACAAGTTTAAGTGATATATCAAGCAGAAGATACTATAAAATGTTACCGGTATTTGTGGCAGGAATTTCAAATTTTTAGCTGGAAAAGAAGTGTTTTATAAATAGGAAAACGTTTTCCATTTGGTCTGGTTTATGGTGATTTGTTAGCTTTGAGCCTTTGTTTTGCGGCCGGCCAAACTTGTTTGCATTAGTGCAGTTTTGGTGTTTTAAATTTTCCGTAACTTCCAAATACTTTAGGTATGAACGTCTGAAACATTTTAAACCAAAGATTTCCAAAAGTTATAGATAGTATAAAACACTAAAACTACACAAAGGCAAAACAACAAACTTAACAAATTTATACGTCAAGGTAAGACCAAAATGACAACGTTTACCCATTTTAAAAATATTTTCCTTTTATTTAGAAACTTGAAAGTTCTACCACAAATAGCATTTTACATTATCTTCTGTTTGATATACATAGCTCAAGGATATATGTTAAGTATTTTTAAAACAATATTCGAAATTCTACAACACTATTGAGATCCTATTTTCTACTATTATGGACGAGCAATGATGCGAACATTTTGGACATTTTAAAACGTTACACAAAACGTAGAAACTTGAACAGTATAGCAAATGAAACCTTATGAAATTTTTAACAACATACTTACACGATGTATTTCAACAATGTCTAGTTCTGAAGTTATTGCCCATCTTCTTCCATGCAAAAATATGCCGGGATCGATTACCAGGATACCTGCCTCTGGAGTCCCGGATGTCCTAAAATCTAGGACATCCGGAATCCATGTTTCCAGAGCCCTCAATCTCGTTCCCAGAGCCCACGTTCCCCACCTGGGAAACGAGAGACTCTGAGATAATCCATTTCACATCGATATTTCATTGGCTGATGAACATGATTAATTCTTCTTCCGGATAACAAGAATCCTGTGATGGCGTGAATGGATTACCCCAGAGTCTCTCGTTTCCCGGGTTGGGAACGTGGGCTCTGGGAACGAGATTGCAGAGCCCTAAGAATTTTCGTGCAGCCGCGCTAAGAAAAGTAGGGGATCTGGGAACGAGAATGGGGTGTTTACATGCACGAGGCCGGTCTAAACCTGGACCGACATGAATCTTGCGTTTCGGTTTTTGTTTGCACGAGGCCGGCCTTGAAATTATGTACTAGGCTTGCATGTTTTCGCTGTTACTTCAAGTGACCATGCACCAGAGAAGCAATAGTTTTTGTGGATTCTAACCAATCTCATTTAAAACAACGTATTGACTTTGAAAGGTGAAAGTATACTTCTTTATACGTCGGTTAAAAAGCCTTTTTTCTTGGCCAGAATTAGACTTAGATTCTGTTTACATGGAAAGCCGGCTTTGAGTTAGGCCGGCTTCAAAATTTCATTTCTGTCTAGCAGGCGACCTGAGATTACAATGTGTAGGCCTGCGTGAACTGAAGCTCTTGCCTGCCTGCATGAAAACGATCTACAATAAAAACACTGTACAACCGACCTAAAATCAGGTTGGCCTGAGTTCGAGCTGGCCTCGTGTAAACACCCCCTAACCACTGATCCCTAAATAAACTGGATATGGCCAGCAGTCAAACATTTCGTGCCAGTCGCCGCCATCTTACGTAGTGGAACATATGACGCATTGCGGCCTTAGAACTTGTTCCCAATCCTAAAGTTGACTAGCATAAACAATCTTGACATCAGCACAGATTATCCGGGGGAAGAATATTAAGTACTCTGTACCGGGGGAGTCGGAAAAGCCGCAAAGCAAACAACAGATGCCGGTTCGTTTAGTTTTCACTGTTTAACAACAAATAGTACAGTCAAAAAATGGCAAGTACACAACACGAAATATTGTTAAGGCATTAAGATTACTATAAAAGGTACAATTTAAGACTTGGAATTGAATTATTCTCAGATTTTATAGTCTGTTTTCAGTTTATATTATCGTGAAGTTTGTTCGTTGTCGGCACTGAAGAAAAAACCCGAAATTGAAAGGTTTGACAGCTCAGTAACAGAAGCAAATGCAAGAAATCAGCGTCATAAACCTTACTAAATACTTCTTGTGTCCTTAGATTCGTTTAAATTTTCTTAAAATAACTCTTTTTGTCTGTTTTCAACTACGAAAGAGTTATAAACTTTAGTGGCGGCCATCTTGGGTAGTGGTCACGTCATCATACAGCTGGCACGCAAAATCCAGCCTCATGCCCCATCCAGTTTTATTGAGATCAGTGCCCCTAAATCAATTCAGGTATGGCGGCCGACGGACCGCTGTCCCGGGAAAGTGCGGGTTCAAATCAAGCTCTGGTCAATGAGAATGAGTGCTTAAATTAATTTAGTTAATTGTTGTTCAGGTCACTGAAGTCGTTTACAGCATGATTGATAAATTTTGTTTATGAAAACACACAACGGAACTCATAATATTGCACACTTTGAAATCATTGTTGTCAGTATAATATAAATCTGCACGCATTGAATTGTGTAATATTGGCAACTCCTGCTCGGCTGTTTGTATAGTGTAGAATAATATTAATTGTATTGTATCTCTATATACCATAGAAATCAAAGAAGAAAAATTGGATCAAGAAGTTTTGCAAAAGGGCCTTCTGTTCTATCGTAATGTTGATAAAAAAAGACATCCAATATGTACAGTATTTTTATTGTATTTATTGTGTCGTATATTGAGTGCATTTCTTAAAGTGCCTCTATGGCCTGTGGGATCTTTACATATTTAAATAACTTAGGTTAAAAGAAAATGTTTCCCGAAATTTTTTCTCAAAAATATTAAATCCCCGCCCATTAACAGCGCTTCTATAACTGTGACCGTGCATTAGGGATATGGTGCGAGTTTACTGTGTGACGTCACGGTTGGAACCGAACTTCTGACTATTTGGCGTGTTTTTTGTATTGCGTCTCTTACACCTTTATTTAAACAATGAAAACTTTAGATATATTCATCAATATGTTTCAAGATGGTTCGTCTGAATCAGACTCGGCGGAAGAAATTTTGGTGTTCTGACTGTGACGCAAATGTGAAGTAGATCTATCAATTAGAGCCCAGGCCCAAGAAAACGGTCTAACTTTCAAAATGGCGCGATTTGGGCCGATTTGGCCAACTTCGAAGCGCTGTTAATGGGCAAGCATTTAATATTTTTGAGAAAAAAATTCGGGAAACATTTTCTTTTAACCCAAGTTATTTAAATATGTAAAGATCCACAGTCCATAGAGGCACTTAAAGAACAAGTGCAATTATACTGTTGGTGGTGTGCACCTTACGTCATTGTCGCCATGTTGGATGAATTTGACAAACGCTTTTCATCATCTGCTATTATAATTTCATGACAAAAATATCTTTGTCCTTTGAATCTCAATGGCTTGGTTGCATACTCCTACGTTCTTTGTTTCGGCAGTATATCTAACCTTACTATATTTCGATTGTTGTCCCTGAATTATATTGTCTGGAGATGCGGCGAACATCAAAGCGGTTAACAATGAGCTACAATTTAGGTTGAGGGTGGCAAATAAGGTGCACAATCTTTTGTTTTACGTTCATTAATATTTATAAAGCAACGCTGCTATTGGTTGATTGCTTCATTATACCAAAAATACAATGTGTTCAGCAAGCGTTAAGGTGAAATCAGGTGCGCAAACGTGAACAAAAACCTAGAACAAAGACTTTGGCCGCGTTCCAGACAATTTATTTCTAGGGACTATGACTAGTCAGATAAAACTATTAGGCCTGTGCTAAACGTCGCACAGTAGACGTATTTAATGCAGACGAATTTAATTGTTTGAATTTTATTCGACGAAACTGCGACATATAACTCGATTAAATTCGACGCACGAATTAGATTCGTCTCGGCAATTAAATTCGTCTGAGTCAGACGGATATAATGCGACGATAATGCGTGTTAATACACGACGAATTATCGTCGAATTAAATGTTTCTCTTCTGTCTTTGACAATTCGGCGCCATGTTTTCAAGGAATCGTTTTCAGGCTCAACGCGTCCAAGTTTAACCCAACGTCGCATTTTATGTCGCATTACCAACGAAGTTAATTCGAATTAAATTCGTCTATTGTGCGACGTTTAGCGCAGGCCTTAAAAACTTTATTTCAGCGTTTCGTGTCAAGAATCAGAAGTTTACAAGTTGCTCTAGTAATATTTATACCAATATAAAACTAATTAAAACGTCAACGTAAAATAATCTTTAAGATTCAATCCATGAGGAACAAAAGAATTCAGTTTGTAGGCCCAAAAGGCCTCTCTTTGTTTTGTCTATTACCTTTGGTGACCAGATTCAAAAACTGCGCGTACGAACACTCCCCTGCAATACCCCTCTGGAGCTTTCCATACCTTTCCACGCTGCTTCCTTAATCTGAATAATGTTCAGCTAGTAGTTTGACACTCAAATAAAGTGATTGATTGTTTGTTTGTTTGTTTGTTTGTTTATTTGTTTGTTTGTTTGTTTGTTTGTTTGTTTGTTTGTTTGTTTGTTTGTTTGTTTGTTTGATTGATTGGTTGGCTGATTGATTGATTGATTGATTGATTGATTGATTGATTGATTGATTGGTTGATTGATTGATTGATTGATTGATTGATTGATTGATATTATAGTACTCCCCATATATCTCTTATCACATTTCTTACAAGTAATTAGGTAGATGACACCTTTGGAGTCGAACGAAAAATTTATAAAGTTCGATTTCCCACATGAAAAGTGCATCCTTTCTCTACAAACAAATTTTTAGGGGTCGATTACATGGAGATTTTCAGCGCGGTTAGAGGAGGGTTGAGTTGGTTTTTTTAATCAATAACTCGTAGGAATTCGAAGAATTGTTGTTTTGCGGCTGCGTATAATGAACGATCGACACCGTTCACGCTTAGTTCATCCCGGGCTGAAAATTTTGAGCGATTACATGGGCGATTTCAGCCCCAGTTGACCAGTCTGAACTTTCAACCAGGGCTAAACAATCAGCCGGGGCTGAAAATCTCCATGTAATCGGCCCCTTAATCTGGGAGTGAATTAAGGTAATCAGTAGACAAAACGAACCTTAATGAACCAACACGTAGAGGGCCTACAAACTTAATTATTTTGTTCCTCATGGATTGAATCTTAAAGACTTGAATTTGAAATTGAATTTCACTTTTTAATTAGTTTTATATTGGTATAAATATTAGTAGAGCATCTCGTAAACTTTTGATTCTTGACAGAGGGGCTACGCCTCGAAACTTTGAAATGAAGTTTTTTTTAAAGTGCATGTTTATACATGTTTCTAAGCTTTGGTGATTTTCTGTTCGGTTTATATATTTACTCACTGTTTCTGACAATTTTTTAAAATTTATTCTTGTAGTGATTTTCCAGGGAAATCAGTATCCATGTAAAAAAGAACGGAAAAATGTCCAAAAACTTGAGAAGATATTTGCCTTCCTTTTGGAAATACAGGTTTGTTTTCAGTAAATAATCATTCAACCTAAATCTTCTGATATGATTCTAACATCTCAATGGTTTTGAAACTCACTTATATCAGTCAGATACTGCATGTTGTACAGTATGATGCCAGCACAACTCGCTATCTGTGGACGATAAATGTAAGCGTGAAAAATTTCTTGAAGTCTTATCAAACATTTGTAATAGACCACTATAGTTGCTTGATACTAAATATATATGTATATTAGGACTCCACCGTTGAAAAATGCACTTTTTACTCTCAAAAGAAATGAAGGGCTTGACTTGGAACTTTAGTATTTCTGTTGTATATATAGACATGCGCACTGGCAGATTCGCCTTGCGGGCTGTCTCACTGTAGATGTTGACATTCTGTTTAATAAAACGTAACGACACGACAGTGGCGACGAATATGGGATTATTATAAGTCCAGAGATGACTGGACGACATGTTGGGAGACATGTCGAACGAGTGCAACATTTTTTCACAGCAAACGACATTGATGAACAACATCAAATGCCAACTCTGCTGAGCTTGATCAGAAGCAAGACATACTCGTTACTAAATGATTTACTTTTGCCTAAAAAGCCAGCAGACAAGAATTTTGAGGAAATCGTAAGTGCCCTACAAAAGCATTTAAATCCAAAATCACTAGAGATAGCCGAACGTCTTAAAGGCATCTTAAGTTATGTAGCTGAGTTGAAGAAATTGACAACCCATTGTAATTTTGGAAATAGTGCTAGTTTGGAAGAAACTCTGCGAGACAAACGTGTGTGGGTTAAGTAACCAGCAGATTCAGAAACGGCTTCTTGCAGAATCGAAATTAAAGTTCCCCAAAGCAGTTGAGATAGCAGTGGCAATGGAAACAGCCACACGAGATGCCATAGAGATTCACGACGATCGTCGAGAAGAAAAACCTCTGAACGAACTGACAATGAACAGATCTAAGAGTTTTTTGCCACCCCCAGTATCGGCCAAGTCAAGTAACCAGAGATCTACACATTCCATTGAGAAAGAGCCAGACGAGTATGGAGAATTTTTGGGTAGCCTTGAAGTTCATAACGTGAACAAACCAAGCAGTGATGTGATATGGGTCCAAGTGAGAGTCGAAAGTCAACCACTGGATATGGAATTGTACACAGCGTCTGCTGTGTCCATATTGCCATACGAATTGTTCCAGAAAAGATTTTCAGACAAGAAACTGAAGGAAACATCAGTTGCACTAAGGACCTACACTGGACCTACTAAGGACCTTACCATACAAGTTGAATACCAAGACCAAACACGTTTTCTGCCCCTTTATGTGGTCCAGACTAAAGGACCAATATTAATGGGTCTAGATTGGAAAACAATTAAGTCTTTGAAACTCTCAGATAACCGACGTGAAACGCCAGCAATACCAGCGCAAGAGAAGCTAAGCAACGTGTTGGATAGATATGTTTTTGGCTGACCTTTCACCTTGTTAACCGATCACCAGCCTCTCACTTCAATTTTCCATCCCAACAAAGGCATATCTGCTGTTACTGCTGCTAGATTACAAAGATACGCATTGTTCCTTGGTGGGTTTGACTACACAATTCAGTACAAGAACACCAAGCTGCATGGAAATGCTGATGGCCTATCCCGTTGCCCTTGCATGCAGATGGATGAAAAACAAGAAGAAGAGGTTGTGGACCCAGTGGGCCTGTTTTATGCTATACAGTTTGAAACCTTGCCAGTCACAGCAGAACAGGTGAAACCGCGGGAAACTCAACGAGACCCCCTCCTAGTGAAAGTGCATGATTCAGTTATGAACTTCAATTTTGTCAGACTTGTCAACTTCAACAGAACGAAGCCAGCAAAGTACCACTACATCCCTGGGAATGGCCCACAAAACCTTGGCAAAGGATCCATTTGGATTTCGCAGGACCATTCCTTGATCGAATGCTTCTGATAATCGTGGATGCACATTCAAAGTGGCCTGAAATAGAAATAATGCCATCGACAACATCAGCCCAGACCATTGAACGACTCCGCACCATATTCAGCCGATATGGAGTTCCAGCACAGTTAGTGACGAACAATGGGCCACAGTTCACTTCTGTAGAGTTCCAACAATTTTTGAAGGTAAATGGTATCAAACATATTACCACAGCCCCATTCCACCCTGCCACCAACGGTCTAGCTGTGCAAAGTTTCAAGCATGCTATGAAGAGCGAGAAGCAAGATACAGCCCAGCTGAAAACCAATATGACAAAATTCCTTTTGGCATACCGAAATGCCCCTCACTCGTTGACTGGAGAACCACCATCCGTATTGTTTCTGGGGAGGCCATTGCGTACTCGATTGGATTTGCTGAAACCTGACCTGCAGATGAAGATTGTGAATCGACAAATAAACCTGACCTGCAGATGAAGATTGTGAATCGACAAATAGACCAAACAGCTGTGAAGGGACAGTCCCGTAGACGCCAGTTGTCAAATGGTCAGAATGTCGTGGCACGCAACTACACTGGGCAAGGCAAGTGGCTACCAGGTATAGTTCGAGCACAAACAGGTCCCTTTTCATACGACATAGAAATTGCCCCGAATAAAGTTTGGCGGCGTCACATTGATCAGCTTCGAACCTCCAGTGTCAAACTGAGTGACCATGCTAATAACACTGAAGATAGGGCAAGAGAGGAGACGGATGTGACCGAACCAATTCCAGAGTTAGGAGAGACTATCCAGAGTAGTACATCAATGGAAGAAAGTGTCACCGAGCCTGCTATGAACCCAGCGACAACCTCAGCTCCAGTGCAACAACAAGTTATCAACCCAGCAACATCTCCAGCTCTAGTGCAACAACAAGTTATCAACCCAGCAACAACTCCAGCTCTAGTGCAACAACAAGTTATCAACCCAGAAACAACTCCGGCTCTAGCACTACAACAAGTTAGTGCTGCTGCAACAGGGTCTGGTGAGACTGTTCAACGCTATCCATCCAGAGCGCACCAACCACCAAACAGGTTGGGTCTTGACTCAATTTTTACTTATTATTTTTAGCAGTAACTGTTCAAACATGACATTACGATTCAGTGCTAAAATAGGAAGATGGTGTTATATATAGACATGCGCACTGGCAGATTCGCCATACGGGCTGTCTCACTGTAGATGTTGACATTCTGTTTAATGAAACGCAAAGACACGACAATTTCTTTACTAAAAATCTCGACAACTTTTTTGCTTTGTTGTAATCCAAACCATTGCCTACGCAGCACTCTAGTTTTTGACACTATGGGAAGAGATGTTGGCTAGATGTTCATCAAACTCAAATAATTAGAAAATTCCCCGCCAGAGTTACTGGAGGCCTTCGAGCTGCGTCCATTTTATTAGCTCATTGCGTGGCGTCTTTAATTTTAAAGCCAACCTTACCTAAGAACATGGTACTGATTTCCTTTGTATTTTCCTCGTCAATTATTGCTGCCGAGCGCCAGCGTTGGGTATAGATGGTTGAAACTTGAAGACGGATTTCTGGATATCGTCAGTCACCCATAGTGCGTTGCAAAGGACTTTTCTCGACATTTTTGTCGCCGAATTTAGCTGTGGTGAATTTTTGTCCAGATTTTGTTGACGAATTGCATTTCTGTCTAAATGTCTGAGGATTTCTCGACATTTCTATTGATTTCCGTCGCAATCTCTCTCAACAAATCGTCGATTAAATTCGAATTTTTATTCTGACTTAATTCTGTTCTGACTTCTGAGTGAATAAGGATGGTGGGCTTAACGGGAGTAATACTTATTTCTGAAATTTTAACGGTCGAGGTTATTAAGTAGTTTATTATATAGCACTTTTTATTACAAAATCAAGCATGTAGCTATTTCTTGGTCTCCGCTTCCTTCAACTTCGTCAAAACACCAGACTAGTGTTATTTTCTGCAGTTTTTCCTCGTCTGGATACTAAAATTTACGTTTATAATGTTCATCGTCATTTATTTCATTTATTTCCGTCGTTTTGTGGCAACAAAAGTTTCCTAAAGTTGCTTTTTTAAGATTTTTTTTGGATATAATGCCCGCAAGCATTACGGAGAATTAAATCTCGCCACGTCTGATCCGTATCATATAGTAATGAGTTTTAAAAGCTTGTATTAAATTGACAAACATCCTATGGAAGCCCAATCATGCAGCATGGGGGATAAAAGCCTCCTTAAAGAAAGCCAGTTTCGTGTATTGAGAAAATGCCAAGGGAAATTTGATTGCCTCGTGTATGAAATGTTCTTCATAAAACAGCTTAATCCTAATTTAAATACACAATCTGACTCTATTCGTGCGAAACTCTTTGTTTATAACCTTTTTATTATTGTGTTTTTCTTTTTATATTAACCTATTGTTTGTATTCAGTATTTATAACTCTTCATTCGAACTCGTATACTTTGACTTGATAATGACTTTCAATTAACTTCGAAACGTCGTCGATTTTTATAGTTTTTAACATGCATTTTTTTATCGCAGATTTTTATAGTAAAGTATATTAAAAAGTCACTTCTTACTCGTTTATTAAATTGTTACCTGAATATAATTTTTCATGCAGCAACAAAATCATTTGGGGGAAAAGATAATTGTGATTTGTGATCATCATGATGCTAAACTTGAAAATATGGTAAGAACAATTTCTAAATTATTATCTTTTCTCGATTTTAAGTGAAATTTTGTTCGTGTAAAGAACCAACATTGTCTAAAAATGTATACCATTTTATTTTTTGTACAGGATTTGGACTTCTTCAGGTTTATTGTTAACTTATTTAGTATTTATTATCCTCGTATACTTGGTAAGTATATTATACACTTAATGTCTGCTCCCGAGGGAAACAGTTAGTTTTGTTTTCCCGAGGTCTCGATGTTTCCCGAGACGAAGTCGAGGGAAACATCGAGACTCGAGAGAAAACAAAAATAAATGTTTCCCGAGGGATCAGACATTAAGTGTTTTGTTATATAGCTTGAGTTTCGCCGAATAATTTCGACGTTTATCAAGGGAAAACACACAAAAGACAAACTGAAAGACTTACCAAGAAAATTACGCCTGGTTTCGTAATTTCACTTCAACTAAACATGCAAATATGAGTCTCAGAACAAAAGAACAGCAATACATTTCTCCAGTTAATCTTCACACATGCATGCTGAAGACCTATAAATAATCTTTTTTGCACCAAACAAGCTTTTGTTTATAGGATTATATATAATCTGGCGGGCAACAACAGCAATATTATTACAAACTTATTGCAATAAGTTCTCAATAGTTGCCCGCTCGGTCTACATTGAAATTTAGCTAAGGTCATGTGACCACAAACCAACTAATGACAGTCATCGTTTCATCATATGTATACACTATGTGCGTTTATTTTTTTAGTTTGACTCCCTGAATATTTGAAAATAGTTCTGTTTCCCGCATTGTTGTTGTCATTGGTGTCATCACACGGTTTTACTATTTGTTTGGCGTGTTTTGGTTTTTTTGTTTAGATTCGTTTTTGGTAGTGGATGTGTCATGGCGTCTTTCCGGTCAGTACAGCAATATAAATAATATTAACTACTTAATAACCGAGAGTGAGGTCTTTACGGAAAAATATTAAACCGAGGTCTTGCTCAGTATTGACCGAGCGATAGCGAGGTTAATACGCTCAAGACCGAGGTTTGATATTTTACCGTAAACACCGAACGGTCGAGGTTATTAAGTAGTTTATTATATGGCACTTTTTATTTAAAAATCAATCTTGTATTTCTTGGTCTTCGCTTCCTTTAACTTCGTCACCGAACATCGAACTAGCGTTATTTTCTGCTGTTTCTTTCTCGTCTGGATACTGGAATTTACTTTTATAATGTTTATCGTCGTTTATTTCATTTATTTTCGTCTTTTTTCAGCAATAAAAGTTTCTTATTAGGACTTTTTGTTTGTTTCCAATCGTAGGGCATTAACAATTTTCATAATGCCCGTGGGCATTACGGAGAAATCTCGCCCCGTCCGCAACCAATCACAGCGCGTGATTTTACCGGAAGTAATCCGTGCCATATAATAAGTACTATTTAAAACACTCAGGGTAGGGCGTATATTATCGGATACACAAACTTAAGACAACGAGCCTGAGTTGTCTATGAGCTTATAGTTGACGAGGCACAGCCGAGGTAACTGTCGTTCATAGACAACGAGGACCATGAAGTTTTCTAATTGTTTTAGTATAAACATGCAACTAGTCAGACAAACTATTATTTTAAAGAAACAAACTGAAACGCGAGTTTTGTACCATACTAATACTCTTTCGCTACTAGTAGTCTATCACCAATAGACAGTGAGTAGCTCAGCCAATCAGAATGCAGCATTTGTATTAGTCGACCAGTTGGATCATACTAATGTTGGATGTACAAATTCAACCCAAAGGTATAAGAGTGGTTGGTATATACCGAAGCTACCGCGATATTACTAGGTTATACACACGTTTACCGAGATTTCTAATTTACCAAAATCTTCAGTATACGGAGATCATCAATACATCAAAGGACACAGCAGTTTTGAGACACAGGTGTGCTAGGGATGTAGACATTTTGTTTTGAAAACAATGTTTTTGTGCTATATGGAAGTCACAAAGTTGAACAGGTTTTTTCATCTTTACACAAGGTTGAGTGAAAAACCGGTATAGCCATAGTATTGGACCAGGTGTAATTTTAGTGCTTGACACCGAATATTTTTTATAAATCTCAAGCCGAGGATTTTTTTTTTTTGCGTTTTATCTTGTTAATATATCAAAGCTGCTAACACACGAAGCATTCGAGAATGTATTTTTTAATTTTTTTTGCGTGATGTACATGTTAATACTTCTTGTTTTTAGCTGTATGGAAGGTTATCAAGACTTGGCTCAGTCCCGATATGTTTTCCAGATTTAAGTAAGCGAAGGAACTGTTTATTTTATTCATTTGTTCGTTCGTTCGTTCGTTCGTTCGTTCGTTCGTTCGTTCGTTCGTTCGTTCGTTCGTTCGTTCGTTCGTTCGTTCGTTCGTTCGTTCGTTCGTTCGTTCGTTCGTTCGTTCGTTCGTTCGTTCGTTCGTTCGTTCGTTCGTTCGTTCGTTCGTTCGTTCGTTCGTTCGTTCGTTCGTTCGTTCGTTCGTTCGTTCGTTCGTTCGTTCGTTCGTTCGTTCGTTCGTTCGTTCGTTCGTTCGTTCGTTCGTTCGTTCGTTCGTTCGTTCGTTCGTTCGTTCGTTCGTTCGTTCGTTCGTTCGTTCGTTCGTTCGTTCGTTCGTTCGTTCGTTCGTTCGTTCGTTCGTTCGTTCGTTCGTTCGTTCGTTCGTTCGTTCGTTCGTTCGTTCGTTCGTTCGTTCGTTCGTTCGTTCGTTCGTTCGTTCGTTCGTTCGTTCGTTCGTTCGTTCGTTCGTTCGTTCGTTCGTTCGTTCGTTCGTTCGTTCGTTCGTTCGTTCGTTCGTTCGTTCGTTCGTTCGTTCGTTCGTTCGTTCGTTCGTTCGTTCGTTCGTTCGTTCGTTCGTTCGTTCGTTCGTTCGTTCGTTCGTTCGTTCGTTCGTTCGTTCGTTCGTTCGTTCGTTCGTTCGTTCGTTCGTTCGTTCGTTCGTTCGTTCGTTCGTTCGTTCGTTCGTTAGTTCGTTCGTTCGTTCGTTCGTTCGTTCGTTCGTTCGTTCGTTCGTTCGTTCGTTCGTTCGTTCGTTCGTTCGTTCGTTCGTTCGTTCGTTCGTTCGTTCGTTCGTTCGTTCGTTCGTTCGTTCGTTCGTTCGTTCGTTCGTTCGTTCGTTCGTTCGTTCGTTCGTTCGTTCGTTCGTTCGTTCGTTCGTTCGTTCGTTCGTTCGTTCGTTCGTTCGTTCGTTCGTTCGTTCGTTCGTTCGTTCGTTCGTTCGTTCGTTCGTTCGTTCTCGCTCGCTCATTCATCGCTCGCTCGCTCGCTCGCTCGCTCGCTTTCGCTCGCTCGCTCGCGCTCGCTCGCTCGCTCGCTCGTTCGTTCGTTCGTTCGTTCGTTCGTTCGTTCGTTCGTTCGTTCGTTCGTTCGTTCGTTCGTTCGTTCGTTCGTTCGTTCGCTGGTTCGTTCGTTCGCTGGTTCGTTCGTTCGTTCGCTGGTTCGTTCGTTCGTTCGCTGGTTCGTTCGTTCGTTCGCTGGTTCGTTCGTTCGCTGGTTCGTTCATTCATTGAATTATTTTTTTACTTAATTTACTACCAGACGTCGCATTTTCTTTATGTATTTTGAATAGTGTTCTTTTATTATAGATTTGTGGATAAATCCAAGTTAACCGACTATGTTGATAAGTCAAATCTTCTTTCTTCGTTAAATGGAGAGGTAATTTAGTAGTTTTTGCAGCTACTGTAATGGCTTAAATTGCCTCGACATCACCTCATGTCAACTGTACAACAGGCGGTGGTGCTATTGAAATTTGGCATGGATGGATGGATTAGCTTGCGTTGCCGGCGTTGCCGAAAGGAACACTTACCATAGTCCTATTCATAAAAGCGTAGAAACCTAATTAGTGCGATTGACGTCATGTTACTTAACAGATCGTGAATATATTAAGCTAAACTCAGAATCATGCCTTATTTTTCAAGATTTTCTTGAGAATTATCATTCTGACAAAACAGTCAAAACATCAGGACCATGCAAATTAATAATTTATTTCCACTCTTCAAGCTTACAAACGTTCAAAGGCTGCGCATCACGCAAAACTCCTTTTGCTAAGAAATTTAATGAGCAATCTTGAATGTATAAACGACCCTATTGATTTGTTATGCTTGACAGTTGACAGTTTGTTTACATTAAGAATGAACCAATAAGAATTTAGCCGATACTTTTGCTGGAAAAAGTCGCAACTTTGAATAGGAACAAATTGACCTGCCATGGCAGGCGTTCATTTCGCCTTTCGTCTCAAACGAAACGTAGGCTATGGAATTATAGCACGACTCTCTGAGCACGACGATAGATTTAAGACTTGGTAGAATTTGGATTGGTTTCCTCGTTCTATTCTTTTCCTTCTCAGTCGCATTAATAATATGTGAGGAAAACTCAAAACGAAGAGAGATTTAATCAGTATTTAGAAACTGGGGGAGGATTATGGTTTGAAATCGGAGGAAGAACATCCGTAATGAGTAATGATTTATTTAACGTCGTAAACTACACTGGTTACCAGTAAAACAGCGCATTATCTATAAAATACTCCTATTGACTTACAAATCGCTAAATGGAATGGCACCCGCGTATTTATGTGACCTCGTCTGTCGTTATAATCCAGGTAGACAACTCAGATCAGCATCCAAATTCCTTCTAAAAACACCTAAAGCGAACCTCAAAAGTTACGGTGAAAGATCCTTTCAATTTGCTGCCCATAGATTATGGAATGCTCTCCCAGAAGACATAAAACATAGCTCGTCATTAGACGGGTTTAAAGCGAGACTGAAGACATTATTATTTAATGAAGTTTTTAACTGACATTAGCTTTTTAGAGCTGAAATTAGTCAAAATACTATCAATATATAATATAGTAGTTGTAGGTAAGTATCAGTAAATTTTAGTGATATGATATATGATACATGATTGTAAATTTCTTTTTAAACTTGTAAAGCGCTATTGAGCTTTTGGAAATAGCGCTATATAAATTGTATTATTATTATTATTATTATTATTATTATTATTATTATTATTATTATTATTATTATTATTATTATTATTATTATTATTATTAATTTTATTATTATTATTATTATTATTATTATTATTATTATTATTAAACACAGGATGTGGTCGCCCAATCATCCGAGCCAGAGGCTCATGTTAAAAGTGCACGACATAAACTAAGACCTAAGTGTTGATTTTACGGTTTAAGTGTTTGATACATTACTTGTCATATAGAATTTATTTGAAGAAAAATTGTCCTTCATTGTATTTCAACTTATCGCATCTCATCTCATTTTATTTCATCTTGTCTTATTTCATTTCATCTTATTTCATCTCATTTTATGTCGTCTCATCTTATTTCATCTCATTTTATGTCATCTCATCTTATTTCATCTCATTTTATCTTATCTCATTTTATTTCATCTAATTTTATTTCACCTCATTTCATCTCATCTTATTTCATCTCATTTTATCTTACTCATTTTATTTCATCTAATTTTATTTCATCTCATTTAATTTCATCTCATTTTATTTCATATCATTTTATTTCACCCCATTTCATCTCATCTTATTTCATCTCATTTTATCTTACTCATTTTATTTCGTCTAATTTTATTTCATCTCATTTTAATTCATCTCATTTTATTTCATCTCATTTTATTTCATCTCATTTTATTTCATCTCATTTTATTTCATCTCATCTTATTTCATTTCATTTTATCTTATCTCATTTTATTTCATCTCATTTTATTTCATCTCATTTTATTTCATCTCATTTTATTTCATCTCATTTTATTTCATCTCATTTTATTTCATCTCATTTTGTTTCATCTCATCTTATTTCATCTCATTTTATCTTATCTCATTTTATTTCATCTCATTTTATTTCATCTAATTTTATTTCATCTCATTTTATGTCATCTCATCTTATTTCATCTCATTTTATCTTATCTCATTTTATTTCATCTCATTTTATTTCACCCCATTTCATCTCATCTTATTTCATCTCATTTTATCTTACTCATTTTATTTCGTCTAATTTTATTTCATCTCATTTTATTTCATCTCATTTTATTTCATCTCATTTTATTTCATCCCATTTTATTTCGTCTCATTTTATTTCGTCTCATTTTATTTCATCTCATTTTATTTCATCTCATTTTAATTTATCTCATTTTATTTCATCTCATTTTATTTCATCTCATTTTACTTCATCTCATTTTATTTCATCTCATTTTATTTCATCTCATTTTATTTTATCCTATCTTATCTCATCTCATCTCATTTTATCTTATCTTATTTCATCTCATTTTATTTCATTTCATCTCATTTTACTTCATCTCATTTTATTTCATCTCATTTTATTTCATCTCATTTTATTTCATCTCATTTTATTTCATCTCATTTTATTTTATCCTATCTTATCTCATCTCATCTCATTTTATCTTATCTTATTTCATCTCATTTTATTTCATATCATCTTATTTTATCCTATCTTACTTCATCTCATTTTATTTCATCTCATCTTATTTTATCTTATCTTATTTCATCTCATTTTATTTCATCTCATTTTATTTCATCTCATTTTATTTCATCTCATTTTATTTCATCGCATTTTATTTCGTCTCATTTTATTTTATCTAATTTTATTTCATCTCATCTTATTTCATCTCATTTTATCTTATCTCATTTTATTTCATCTCATTTTATTTCATCTCATCTTATTTCATCTCATTTTATCTTCTCTCACTTTATTTCATCTCATTTTATTTCATCTCATTTTATTTCATCTCATTTTATTTCATCTCATTTTATTTCATCTCATTTTATTTCATCTCATTTTATTTCATCGCATTTTATTTCGTCTCATTTTATTTTATCTAATTTTATTTCATCTCATCTTATTTCATCTCATTTTATCTTATCTCATTTTATTTCATCTCATTTTATTTCATCTCATTTTATTTCATCTCATTTTATTTCATCTCATCTTATTTCATCTCATTTTATCTTCTCTCACTTTATTTCATCTCATTTTATTTCATCTCATTTTATTTCATCTCATTTTATTTCATCTCATTTTATTTCATCTCATTTTATTTCATCGCATTTTATTTCATCTCATTTTATTTCATCTCATTTTATTTCGTCTCATTTTATTTCATCTCATTTTATTTCATCTCATTTTATTTCATCTCATTTTATTTCATCTCATTTTATTTCATCTCATCTTATTTCATCTCATTTTATCTTCTCTCACTTTATTTCATCTCATTTTATTTCATCTCATTTTATTTCATCTCATTTTATTTCATCTCATTTTATTTCATCTCATTTTATTTCATCGCATTTTATTTCGTCTCATTTTATTTTATCTAATTTTATTTCATCTCATCTTATTTCATCTCATTTTATCTTATCTCATTTTATTTCATCTCATTTTATTTCATCTCATTTTATTTCATTTCATTTTTTTCATCTCATTTTATTTCATCTCATTTTATTTCATCTCATTTTATTTCATCGCATTTTATTTCGTCTCATTTTATTTTATCTAATTTTATTTCATCTCATCTTATTTCATCTCATTTTATCTTATCTCATTTTATTTCATCTCATTTTATTTCATCTCATTTTATTTCATCTAATTTTATTTCATCTCATTTTATTTCATCTAATTTTATTTCATCTCATTTTATTTCATCTCATTTTATTTCATCCCATTTTATTTCATCTAATTTTATTTCATCTAATTTTATTTCATCTCATTTTATTTCATCTCATTTTATTTCATCCCATTTTATTTCATCTAATTTTATTTCATCTCATTTTATGTCATCTCATCTTATTTCATCTCATTTTATCTTACTCATTTTATTTCATCTAATTTTATTTCATCTAATTTTATTTCATCTCATTTTATTTCATCTCATTTTATTTCATCCCATTTTATTTCGTCTCATTTTATTTCATCTCATTTTAATTTATCTCATTTTATTTCATCTCATCTTATTTCATCTCATTTTATTTCATCTCATTTTATTTCATCTCATTTTATTTTATCTAATTTTATTTCATCTCATTTTATGTCATCTCATCTTATTTCATCTCATTTTATTTCATGTCATTTTATTTCATCTCATTTTATTTCATCTCATTTTATTTCATGTCATTTTATTTCATGTCATTTTATTTTATCTAATTTTATTTCATCTCATTTTATGTCATCTCATCTTATTTCATCTCATTTTATTTCATCTCATTTTATTTCATCTCATTTTATTTCATCTCATCTTATTTCATCTCATTTTATTTCATCTCATTTTATTTCATCTCATTTTATTTCATCTCATTTTATTTCTTCTCATTTTATTTCATCTCATTTTATTTCATCTCATTTTATTTCATCTCATTTTATGTCATCTCATCTTATTTCATCTCATTTTATCTTCTCTCACTTTATTTCATCTCATTTTATTTCATCTAATTTTATTTCATCTCATCTTATTTCATCTCATTTTATCTTACTCATTTTATTTCATCTAATTTTATTTCTTATTAGGTTTTTAGACGTTCTCTGGTTTAAAATATTTATTTAGTTTAAGTACAAGCTTTCGACTGCCAGTCTGCAGTCTTCGACGGGTGAATTATAATGAAAAAAGTGATATGTCAGTGGTTTACAATTACATATAGAGAGTATAGTGACATGCAAATGACAGTTCCGCCTACGTATACGGTTAACGACCAAATTTAAATGTTTATGGTATTTAGAGTTTTTTAATAAGGAAGCGGTATTGTTCGGGTAAGTGTTTAGAATTATTATCCGAATTGTTTGTGCTTGCGGTGTGCCATGATTCTAATGTTGTTCTATGTCGATAGTTGCCCTTATCAAGGATTTTACTGTTTTTAAAGTCTATCTGATGATTGTTTGACCAAGCATGTTTGACGATGTTGGACCCACTTTTACATTGCTCTACATTTCTTTTGTGTTCTTTTCTCCGAGTGTTGAAGGCTCTGCCTGTCTCACCAATGTAGCTCCACGAGCAATCCGAGCAATTAATACGGTACACCACATTGGTCTGATCTTCGGGTGATGGTCTGTCCTTAACTGAAGGAAACATTTGTTCTAGTGTGCGGAGAGGTTTTGTTGTAATACGGATGCCGTATGGCTTAAGGAGTCGTTTTAAGGGTTCTGTTAGGCCTTTAATGTACGGAAGGACAGCATAGTCGTAGTTCGTCTTGGGTTCCACATTTTCAAAAAATGTTTTTACTAATTCTTCGGGTGATGGTATCCTATCTTGCCTCATAACTCGTTTTCGTTCAACTTCCTGTAGGAATTTCTTAGGGTACCCATTCGACGTTAAGGCATTGGTTACATGTTTGCGTTCTTGTTGTTTTCCTTCGTTGGTGTTAGGTAGTGTTGAAGCCCTGTGTAAAAGAGTTTGTGCTGTGCTAACTTTGTGTTGTTTGTCGTGGTGTGAGTGATAGTCTAAGTATCTGTCAGTATGTGTAGGTTTACGGTAAACGTCAATAGAAAGGGATCCATTGTTGCGTGTTACTACGGTGTCTAGAAATGAAAGTTTTTCGTTTTTCTAAGAAATTCCTACAGGAAGTTGAACGAAAACGAGTTATGAGGCAAGATAGGATACCATCACCCGAAGAATTAGTAAAAACATTTTTTGAAAATGTGGAACCCAAGACGAACTACGACTATGCTGTCCTTCCGTACATTAAAGGCCTAACAGAACCCTTAAAACGACTCCTTAAGCCATACGGCATCCGCATTACAACAAAACCTCTCCGCACACTAGAACAAATGTTTCCTTCAGTTAAGGACAGACCATCACCCGAAGATCAGACCAATGTGGTGTACCGTATTAATTGCTCGGATTGCTCGTGGAGCTACATTGGTGAGACAGGCAGAGCCTTCAACACTCGGAGAAAAGAACACAAAAGAAATGTAGAGCAATGTAAAAGTGGGTCCAACATCGCCAAACATGCTTGGTCAAACAATCATCAGATAGACTTTAAAAACAGTAAAATCCTTGATAAGGGCAACTATCGACATAGAACAACATTAGAATCATGGCACACCGCAAGCACAAACAATTCGGATAATAATTCTAAATTACCCGAACAATACCGCTTCCTTATTAAAAAACTCTAAATACCATAAACATTTAAATTTGGTCGTTAACCGTATACGTAGGCGGAACTGTCATTTGCATGTCACTATACTCTCTATATGTAATTGTAAACCACTGACATATCACTTTTTTCATTATAATTCACCCGTCGAAGACTGCAGACTGGCAGTCGAAAGCTTGTACTTAAACTAAATAAATATTTTAAACCAGAGAACGTCTAAAAACCTAATATGAGTAATTCTGGTTTCGCTTCAAACATCTTTAAATAATTTTATTTCATCTAATTTTATTTCATCTCATTTTATTTCATCTCATTTTATTTCATCCCATTTTATTTCGTCTCATTTTAATTTATCTCATTTTATTTCATCTCATTTTATTTCATCTCATTTTATTTCATCTCATTTTATTTCATCTCATTTTATTTCATCTCATTTTATTTCATCCCATTTTATTTCGTCTCATTTTATTTCATCTCATTTTAATTTATCTCATTTTATTTCATCTCATTTTACTTCATCTCATTTTATTTCATCTCATTTTATTTCATCTCATTTTACTTCATCTCATTTTATTTCATCTCATTTTATTTCATCTCATTTTATTTTATCCTATCTTATCTCATCTCATCTCATTTTATCTTATCTTATTTCATCTCATCTTATTTCATCTCATTTTATCTTATCTCACTTTATTTTATCTCATTTTATTTCATCTCATTTTATTTCATCGCATTTTATTTCGTCTCATTTTATTTTATCTAATTTTATTTCATCTCATCTTATTTCATCTCATTTTATCTTATCTCATTTTATTTCATCTCATTTTATTTCATCTCATTTTGTTTCATCTCATTTTATTTCATCTCATTTTATTTCATCTCATTTTATTTCATCTAATTTTATTTCATCTCATTTTATGTCATCTCATCTTATTTCATCTCATTTTATCTTATCTCATTTTATTTCATCTCATTTTATTTCATCTAATTTTATTTCATCTCATTTTATTTCATCTCATTTTATTTCATCTCATTTTATTTCATCTAATTTTATTTCATCTCATTTTATGTCATCTCATTTTATTTTATCTCATTTTATTTCATCTCATTTTATGTCATCTCATCTTATTTCATCTCATTTTATTTCATCTCATTTTATTTCATCTCATTTTATTTCATCTCATTTTATTTCATCTCATTTTATTTCATCTCATTTTATTTTATCTAATTTTATTTCATCTCATTTTATGTCATCTCATCTTATTTCATCTCATTTTATTTCATCTCATTTTATTTCATCTCATTTTATTTCATCTCATTTTATTTCATCTCATTTTATTTCATCTCATTTTATTTCATCTCATTTTATTTCATCTCATTTTATTTCATCTCATTTTATTTCATCTAATTTTATTTCATCTCATTTTATGTCATCTCATTTTATTTTATCTAATTTTATTTCATCTAATTTTATTTCATCTCATTTTATGTCATCTCATCTTATTTCATCTCATTTTATTTCATCTCATTTTATTTCATCTCATTTTATTTCATCTCATTTTATTTCATCTCATTTTATTTTATCTAATTTTATTTCATCTCATTTTATGTCATCTCATCTTATTTCGTCTTATTTTATTTCGTCTCATTTTATTTCATCTCATTTTATTTCATCTCATTTTATTTCATCTCATTTTGTTTCATCTCATTTTATTTCATCTCATTTTATTTCATCTCATTTTATTTCATCTCATTTTATTTCATCTCATTTTATTTCATCTCATTTTATTTCATCTCATTTTATGTCATCTCATCTTATTTCATCTCATTTTATCTTACTCATTTTATTTCATCTAATTTTATTTCATCTAATTTTATTTCATCTCATTTTATTTCATCTCATTTTATTTCGTCCCATTTTATTTCGTCTCATTTTATTTCATCTCATTTTATTTCATCTCATTTTAATTTATCTCATTTTATTTCATCTCATTTTATTTCATCTCATTTTATTTCATCTCATTTTACTTCATCTCATTTTATTTCATCTCATTTTATTTCATCTCATTTTATTTTATCCTATCTTATCTCATCTCATCTCATTTTATCTTATCTTATTTCATCTCATTTTATTTCATCTCCTTTTACTTCATCTCATTTGATTTCATCTCATTTTATTTCATCTCATTTTATTTTATCCTATCTTATCTCATCTCATTTCATTTTATCTTATCTTATTTCATCTCATTTTATTTCATATCGTCTTATTTTATCCTATCTTATTCATCTCATTTTATTTCATCTCATCTTATTTTATCTTATCTTATTTCATCTCATTTTATTTCATCTCATTTTATTTCATCATTTTATTTCATCTCATTTTATTTCATCTCATTTCATCTTATCTCATTTCTTTCTTTTAATCGAAGATATTTTTAGGTATTCCTGTTCTGATTCTTTTCTATTAAATATGATTCTTTCAATATTCTTCACTTTTTTTAATCATTTTATTTGATTTTATTATTTATGGAGTTTTCCTCTCTATTCACTTCTGGGTTTATTTCAGTATTCGTGACCCCTTTCTTGCGTCATCTTATTTTCTCGTCCACTTTATTATTTTCTTTTCCATTTTCGATGACTACATTTTTACATAGTTTGTATGGTTTATTTTCTTGGGATAGCAATCGTTCGTTAGCATAATTAGAGGAAAATTGATTTGAGTATTACTGGTCATCTCTTCTTTTATTTTATGTAGGATAAATTTACGTTTTCTTATCCACCCTCTGAAAACCTGTACAACAAAGTTAAGCCACAGTAAGTCCTGCGTTTGAAATGGATTTTTGGACATAAGTATGAAATGTAACTTTATGCCCAATAATTGTTGTTCCCATTGCACACCGCATGACGTGACTATAAGGACACGAAGATATCAGAAGGAAGGAATTTGAAAACAGTCGTAATTTCGTCTAAATGTTTATCTAATTAATATTGCTGTTTTAGAGAGCTATAGTTATTTCTAGTACATAGGAAGTCAACTATTTCATTTGAAGTAGATTGCTGTTACAAAGACTGAACTACAGCTGGTTCTGATTAGCCGTTATGATTTCAGTGCTGCCCAATTCTTTAAATAAATTACTTAATAAGACACTTATAAAACAAAGTTGACGGGCTTCACTCGATAGCTGCATTTCCTTTTCTTAGAACTGTAAAGTTTTAATTTTCTCAAGTCTTGTTTATGCAATTGATTGTTGGCAAGATAAAGGGTCAGTCAGTCAGTGAGTCCCGTCCGTCCGTCCGTCCGTCCGTCAGTCGGTCCGTCGGTCGGTCCGTCGGTCGGTCCGTCGGTCGGTCGGTCGGTCGGTCGGTCAGTCAGTCAGTCAGTCAGTCAGTCAGTCAGTCAGTCAGTCAGTCAGTCAGTCAGTCAGTCAGTCAGTCAGTCAGTCAGTCAGTCAGTCAGTCAATTGATATCTTGCTGTGTGTCTGATGTATTTCAGAGAGAACAACAACGTTCACGATTTTTCAACTTCATCATCTCAGGAAGATTTGTTTCGTACTTATGAAAAAGATTCAGAAAGTCGTCTGGAGAGAGAACATTTGTTGAGAACGGAAGACAAATTTGAACAGGATCAGTATGTTTTAACAACCAAGGTAACATCGTGTTTTTTTAAAGTGTCACATTAGTATGTTTTTTTTTATTTAAACATATTTCAATGCGTTTGCCCCAAGAGCTCATAGCTCATCGAGAGGGGTCACGCACATTTAAATTAACAATATGTAGTGGTGAAAATTAACATTACCAAAGAGACAGCTGGATCACTTGTCAGCTGCAAAGCGACCAGAGCGTTTAATATATGTTGGACATGAAAAAAAATGTTATTGTTTTGATCCAGAGTCAATTTATCAGAGCCAAACAAAAATATCTTTGCTTTCGCAGAATCAGACATATGACACCAGCTGTCTCCCAAGATTTCAGCAGCATATCGGGGACAAAATAACAAATAATGATTTACAGATTCGTAATTAACTCCACAATCACAAGCTGGAGATGTAATACAGTTAATCATAAAAAGGTAATAATTCAAGGCACAACAATTAAGAAGGAGAAGAGTATGCAAGATTGAACTGTATCTGTCAAGGGAATAATTATACCGTTTCTCATAAATTGAAATATCAAAAAATTCTGGCAAATGTCTTTTAAAATACCTTATAGATTGAGTATCTCGAATTTCATAATCTACATTATTCCATAAACTAGTAGTGGCAGCAAAAAAAAGATTTTTTAAACCTCTCAGTACGACAATGGAATAAGCTAAAATTATAGGCGGATCTCAGCAGTAACCCTGATCTTTGTTGTGTCGTAAGAGTAAGTAAATCAGATAAATAGCTTGGGGTTAAATTATTAACTATCTTGAAAAATAATACAAGTTTATGTACAGAACGCCTCGTTTTCAAATCTTCCCAAGCAAGTTCTTCTAATAATCTTTGTCGACTAGTACCTCTCATAGCACCAGTGACCACTCTAGCTGATTCATATTGTACAGATTCAAGCAGATCACTAACACTCTCAGAACAACCATCCCAGACAACATCTGCATATTCCATAACAGGTCTAATTAAAGATTTATAAAGTTTAGCTAATGCATCCCTATTAATTTTAAATTTCAAGCCTTTTAACAAATTTAGTCGTTTCGAAACTTTTTCATGAATATTCAAAATGTGCGTCCTCCAAGACAAATTAGAAGAAAGAGTGACTCCAAGATGTGTGTGACTGCTGACAGTGTTAATCACCTTATTATCATAATATAATGCGGGATGCTGCGGTTTGTGTCGTTTGATAGAAAAGATGATCGCTTCAGTTTTGCCGGCATTAATAGTTACGAACCAATCACGTGTCCATTTTCTAATACTCTCCAAATCACTACTGAGTTTAGCAGCTGTAGTTTGAGGATCATCTACAATCTCAAATAAAGAAATATCATCCGCATAAAGAAAGCAATTACACTGAAGATCAGCAGTAATATCATTAATATAAACTAAAAATAACAAAGGTCCTAATACCGATCCCTGAGGCACTCCTGCTTCAATTTCTTCCCAGTCGGACGATTGACCATCAATTACTACTCGCTGTTTTCTATTCATTAAATAGCTTTTAATCCACGACAAAAGTGGATCCCTAACACCCAGCCATTGTAATTTAAAGAGAAGACCTTTGTGCCATACTTTGTCAAAGGCCTTACTCATATCCAAAAAGACCATACGCACTTCCTTGCCTTACTCTAAGGCTTCGTAAGTCTAGTGTACTATAAAAATAAATTGATTTACCGTAGAGTCCCCGGAGCGAAAACCTGACTGGAAAGGAGTGAAAAATTTTATTTCTAATAAGAAATTATAAAGACGTATAAATACTATTTTCTCAATAATTTTAGATAGGGATGTCAGAAGAGACACAGGACGATAATTAATTTTCAGTTATTATTATTTAAAGTATTATTCTAATGAAAAACTTTATGAATATTAGTTAGTTTCAAATTGCTGTACAAGCTGTGTTAGTTAGTAATACTCAGAAAAACTCTGAGCTCTAAGCGGGACTCGAACCCACAACAATTATTTATGAATATTATTTGTAAGGTGTCCATTTTTTTATCTTTAAAAGATTTGTTAAAATGGTCAGTTTCTGCATAGTTATATTTCTACTTTACAAGATAAAAATCTCCCAACTTTATGAAATTTACCAATTTTATTTCAAAGAAAAACCGTACATAGTTTTTATTTGTAAATGCCCCGCAGTTGGGCCGCTCATATTATTGTATATATCATCTTACAATAGACTGGAATTACCATTTAGTTTTGTTCTATCATTGAATGCTGATGTTGCTTCAAAAATCAGTGTTGTTTTTTTGAACGTTAAATTGGTATAGAAAGCTCTCAATTTATGGACACTTCCAGAATTTGCTTCAATACCTATGAAACAATGGCACGAACTCGAGGTTGGCAATGAAATCGTAATGCGTTCACTATTATCCTTCATATTCAACCTCGATTTCAAGCCATTGTTCGCGCCAGTTGGAAAGTGTCTATTGATGCACATGCTGCAGTATATGAATTTACTAACAGAATTAGTATAGGTAATCATATGATAGCGAGTACAATTAAGGATTTACACTACAAGTGATATTTGAAAATTTTGCCAAAATTGCACGAGCCGTTAGGCGAGTGCAATTTGGCATAATTTTCAAATATCACGAGTAGTGTAAATCCTTAATTGTACGAGCAAAATCATATGATTACTCATTTATTGTATGCATGACAAGATTACGACACGTACACTTCGTACTCACTCACGCCTTTAAAAACATCCTGTTTCATTACTTGACAAGAAACATTTTCACTCTGGATGTTCTCTGTACTCATTTCAAAATATTTACATGGGATTTCTAGTTCATAGTGTACCACAAGTCGTTGGAAATGTGAAAACTTTCCATTGCAGAATTGGCCGCCATTTTTAATTTTATTGTCAACATCGTTCCCAGGGCCTTGGGAGCAGTACAATTAATAAAATAATTGTACTCCTCTCAACCAGTCAGAATTCAGTAATTTTGTCATGCATATAATAAAAAGTGAAATGTGCTGTAGCTTGTAAGGACTTTGAGAACGTTATAAAAGTACAAGACATGATGTGAGTGCTTCATTGACTAGCCTGCCGAATAGTTAATACTATACGTCAAATTATGTCCTGTTTTTCTTTGAAATCATTTGGGGGTAAAAAAGAATTTCTGAACACAGTCAGTTCTGCATAAGAAATTATTATATAGCAGGTGGTTAAACCTGATAAGAACTGTTTTAAAGCGCCATGAACACTACCATACAAGATTGCCTTCACACAATATATCATTAAGAACTCCTCACTAGACCACTTTCAGACCTACAAAACATACTAATACCTATTTTTATTTCTATTTCTTTCCTTTTTTTTGTAATTAGTCTTTTGTAGGAGGGCCATTATGAAAAATACTGGGTGACCGGTAATCAATGTACTCCACCCTCGTTAAATGAAGTTCTTCTTCTTCTTCTTCTTCTTCTTCTTCTTCTTCTTCTTCTTCTTCTTCTTCTTCTTCTTCTTCTTCTTCTTCTTCTTCTTCTTCTTCTTCTTCTTCTTCTTCTTCTTCTTCTTCTTCTTCTTCTTCTTCTTCTTCTTCTTCTTCTTCTTCTTCTTCTTCTTCTTCTTCTTCTTCTTCTTCTTCTTCTTCTTCTTCTTCTTCTTCTTCTTCTTCTTCTTCTTCTTCTTCTTCTTCTTCTTCTTCTTCTTCTTCTTCTTCTTCTTCTTCTTCTTCTTCTTCTTCTTCTTCTTCTTCTTCTTCTTCTTCTTCTTCTTCTTCTTCTTCTTCTTCTTCTTCTTCTTCTTCTTCTTCTTCTTCTTCTTCTTCTTCTTCTTCTTCTTCTTCTTCTTCTTCTTCTTCTTCTTCTTCTTCTTCTTCTTCTTCTTCTTCTTCTTCTTCTTCTTCTTCTTCTTCTTCTTCTTCTTCTTCTTCTTCTTCTTCTTCTTCTTCTTCTTCTTCTTCTTCTTCTTCTTCTTCTTCTTCTTCTTCTTCTTCTTCTTCTTCTTCTTCTTCTTCTTCTTCTTCTTCTTCTTCTTCTTCTTCTTCTTCTTCTTCTTCTTCTTCTTCTTCTTCTTCTTCTTCTTCTTCTTCTTCTTCTTCTTCTTCTTCTTCTTCTTCTTCTTCTTCTTCTTCTTCTTCTTCTTCTTCTTCTTCTTCTTCTTCTTCTTCTTCTTCTTCTTCTTCTTCTTCTTCTTCTTCTTCTTCTTCTTCTTCTTCTTCTTCTTCTTCTTCTTCTTCTTCTTCTTCTTCTTCTTCTTCTTCTTCTTCTTCTTCTTCTTCTTCTTCTTCTTCTTCTTCTTCTTCTTCTTCTTCTTCTTCTTCTTCTTCTTCTTCTTCTTCTTCTTCTTCTTCTTCTTCTTCTTCTTCTTCTTCTTCTTCTTCTTCTTCTTCTTCTTCTTCTTCTTCTTCTTCTTCTTCTTCTTCTTCTTCTTCTTCTTCTTCTTCTTATCCTAGAGCAGATCGTGCCAGCATGCTATGACAATACTTTTCAACAATATTGTTTGTCAAGCAAAAACTAAGCAAGGAAAGCTTGGTCGTGTGTACAAAGCTTAATATATAGAAATTAAAGTGTTAATTCGTCTTTCTTTCGAAGAAGCCGCGCTGAACAGGTGTAGAAACGGCTCTCTGTTTTTATAGATTTTTACGAATTAATTTGACCTTGGTGTCACCGGGCAACCGCAGACAGCGTTGCTTTGTAAACTAAGTCTCGCTTGAAGATGTTGTGTGCTATGAATGGAGAATAAACATCAACATTATTATAAACTTTGTATATTATATATCATGCGGTTTTCTAGTTAGTTTTCGTTATTTAAAACAAGTAAAAACCTGTCGATGAAGCATAAACTCTGAAGCACTCGTATATACATTGCAAGGTACATTACAGGTGGCTGAGCTTATCGTGATTTTCAAATATTCATACTTTCTTTTTAAGGAGTAAATTGTCTGTTTTTGTTCAGCCATAATGTCGTATTATACAAATTCTTGTAGACTAATAATATTGTTTTTATTAATTTTTAGGGTATGGGCGGTTCATTGGGAACTCATATCCGCAATGTATGTATATATTACCGGGATGCTAAGTACTGAATTCTGTAACAATACTGACGCGTTAAGCCACGCTAACTTTACTAGTTGTCGAGATATATAAAGTGTTGTATACCGTTACTGACCGTATCGTTTAAAAGATAATAATACATGACTTAAATTACCGTTTCGTAATCTATTTTATTTTGTTTGTCTTCTTTCAATTTAGCGGTTTAAGGATCATCCAACATCCATGGAAGATAAACTTCCAGCTGAACTACATATTGACGAGAGTGTACTACTAATAAGGTTAGTTGTTCTGTATCTATACTGTAACTATTGAACTTCTAATATAAAACTAAGAAATTTGGTGTCTGTATGTGGCCAGTATTGCTACGACGTCAACGATAACTTTATTTATACAATAGAATTATAGATCAAATTTCTTATTTTCTAAAGTAGTTCAGTGGCCTCGTTCTTCATATGCGCCATTACGCCAAGCTATATAGCATTACCACGCGCTTAGAAACGTAGTAGAATTGTTTTAAACGCAGTCAACGCTCTGATGCATTCTGGCAAACGAAACCTGCATGCTGAAAAAACCCCATCAATTACCTCATTTTTTTTAAATATATAAAAATTTGCACGTGCGTCTTAATCGTATAACTTCCTTGGGCGCTTACTTTCATGTGTGAGAATATATCCATCCGACTTCGTTCTAGATTATATAGCTCATGTTTTGCAGCTCAGCGTTTTTATGGATTGTAGTGACATTAACATTATTTTTTAACCTAATATAAATATTAGTGGCGATGAAACCGAAATAGAAAACCTTATTTAAGTATTTATAATCTTAAACCTGCAGGTAAGTTTTTTTGGCGGGATGTTTCAAGAGTGACTTCTTTCATCTCTTGGCGTGGTGAAATGAGATTGCCTGCCTGACTATATACCGTGACGTATAGTATATTTAGTCTCATTCTAGTCTCGCGGATCTTTTGCCACACCTATGTTGTGTTAGGAGGAGGGTTGTGCGTGGGTGTATTGGTTTTTATCTTTTGTTGAGTTAAAGGCAGAGCAGGTATTAAATTACCGCTTGATTAATTAATAGTTTTGCGCGAGACAAAAATTATATTTGTGCGCAAAAGAAAGGAATAATATTCATAAAACGTTAAAATGTAAGTCATTAGTATATATATATAAACTTTGTTTGGAGTCGTAGCTGTGCGGATGGACTATTTATAACTATAGTCGAGTGGCTAAATATCGTATAGCTGTGTGGATGGACTATTTATAACAATAGTCGGGTGGCTAAATATCGTATAGCTGTATGGATGGACTATTTATAACTATAGTCGGGTGGCTAAATATCGTATAGCTGTGTGGATGGACTATTTATAACTATAGTCGGGTGGCTAAATATCGTATAGCTGTGTGGATGGACTATTTATAACTATAGTCGGGTGGCTAAATATCGTATAGCTGTGTGAAAGGACTATTTATAACTATAGTCGGGCGGCTAAATATCGTATAGCTGTGCGGATGGACTATTTATAACAATAGTCGAGTGATGAAAAGACAAACGTTCTCTGACCAAATATTTAGATTTAATTCGAGCTTTCGGCTGCCAGACTGCAGCCTTCAACGGGATAATAAAAATGAAATATAAAACCATATATACATACAAATATTATGGAACGCCTAGTAATCTGATACAATATTAATAGCCTAATGAGTTATTTTATTTAGTATAATGCTATACTGTTCGGGTAATGGTTTTGAGTTATTGTCCGATTCAGGAATCAATGCCGTGTGCCAAGACTCTAGGGTTTTCCTTGTCCTGTAGGTTCCCTTATCAATGACTTTGCCACCTTCGAAGTCGATTCTATGGTCATTAGTCCACGCATGGTTTGCAATGTTTGAACCCGCTTTGTTTTGTTTAGCGTTTCTAATGTGTTCCTTTTTTCGTGTATCGAAACATCTTCCGGTTTCGCCAATAGTCGAGTGGCTAAATATCGTATAGCTGTGTGGATGGACTATTTATAACTATAGTCGGGTGGCTAAATATCGTATAGCTGTGTGGATGGACTATTTATAACTATAGTCGGGTGGCTAAATATCGTATAGCTGTGTGGATGGACTATTTATAACTATAGTCGGGTGGCTAAATATCGTAAAGAAATTAAAGTGCTGCGTAGGCGATGTTTTGGATAGAGCAAATTGAAAAGTTGGTAAACTGCTGAGAATAGTTTTGATTAAGAAATACTGACGTTTATTGTCTTAAATGAAAGAACTCTTAAAACTACAACGTAACATCTTTTGCAGATCTTCGTTTCCGTGCTTCGTTGTTGAGATATTTCAGTTTCTTTGATATGCAAATTAAACACTTTGACATCACACATGTATAATGAGTTACCGGAGAAAGTTCTATATCTTTGCTATTATCAAACGAAATCACTTCGAAGCCGATCCTGTTCGTCTATTTCGCATACAGCATTAGACATACAGATTTTTAATTGATTTCGTTTGATAACAGCAAAGATACCGAACCTTCTCTGATAACTCATTATACACGTGTGACGTCAAAGTGTTTAATTTGCATATCAAAAAAAATGAAATATCTCAACAACGAGGTACGGAAACGAAGATCTGCAAAAGATGTTACTTTGTCGTTTTGAGAGTTCTTTCATTTTAGACAATAATAATCTTCGCTTCATAGGCACTTTAAATGTTCCGGTCGAAACGTCAAGTATTTCGTTATCAAAACTATATTCTTTGCAGTTGATTAGGTATATTGGGTTCATGGTATAAATCTAGACTAGAAATACATCGAACTGCGCAGACAAATAACAATTTTGTTCTTATAGGCGCCCAAAGGTTTGTTTTATTTTGGGTTACCTCTGCATTAATTGATACCAATTAAAACATTTCGTGAACGCCACAAGAAAAAAACCCAGTACATTTATTTAGTAAAATTAATCAGTAGTAAAGTTTAGTAATTAAATTGGTAAAAAAACATAATATTGAAGATGATAGAAATTGAAGGTATAATCTTAGGTGAAACGAATGAAACATTAAAGTTGAATGAAACATTACAAATGTCAGAACGTGTTAGCCCTTGTTAACTGATGAGAACTGTCTCCACGGACATAGAATCCGGACATAGAATCCGGTAGAGTTTCGCATATTGTAATTAGGAACTTCCTCCTGCATGGATGCATGTATAAAACAGACCCATGCAGAGAGTGTTGAGGAGATTTCCCTCTTGTATGCAATTCACGACACAGTATTTATTTTCACTTTCTTTTTATTTGTCCTTTAAGAACACAGGCTGTGTTGATATATTTTTACGAAATGTTTTGAATGTTAGCATGAAGTGTAGCACTCCCTTCTGAAGTTCGGTAATAAGTTCAGGCATGGTGAGTAACTATAGGTCTGTAACTAAGGAGGAAGACATGTTTAGTCAGAGAGAGTGTGCATGTGTATATAAAGAAGCAGAGTTGAAGCGGAGTTCTAAATATATATAACACGGGGATCGGATTTTTTTTCTACTTTAGCCCAAATGACGAAATCTCTTTTCGTGAAGTCGAGCATGGAAATGAAGTTCAGGAAACTATAACGCTAAAAAATATTTCAGAGAACACCGTTATTTTTAAGGTTGGTGCATCTATATATATTCTTTACCTTTTCCCCTGATTCTAAATCTGCACCTCTCATTTCTAAATGTGCTATGTAGTCAGGGGCGTCGGAGCGACACTAAAAGTGGGGGGCCCCGAAATTTTTAGGGGGGTCCAGGGGCATGCTCCCCTGGGAAATTTTGAAATCTAGAGTCTCTGAAATGCCATTTCCTGCATTTTAGGACAAGGATTTACAGAATTCTAAAGGTTCAAAAACGTCACAAAATACTCAAAAGACAACAATTTTCTGGACATTGAATATCTGCATTCAAATTTCTTTATTATATCTTTATTCGAAGTCGTGGGTTAGCTAAGGTTAGTGATTTTGTTAATCATAACTGTATTACTGGCCTTGTTTATTAATGGTCTTGTTAAAAAGTGGGGGGGCCCCAAACATATTCTGCCCCCCCCCCCCTCCCCCGCTTCCGACGCCCCTGTATGTAGTACATCACATGCCGGCCGAGGAGAAGTGTTTTATCAGGATATCCAAGCACCGAGACTTTAGTTGAAAACGGAATCGAACGCAAACGTTTTGAACAAACTTCGAGATGTTTGGATACATCTGATTAATATATTAACAATATAACCGTAGGAATTTTTTTCTGTTCTGGCTATATTTTTCCTGCATGATTATATGTTTTGCGTTTCTTAGAATGATTATTTAATAAAACAAGAAACAAATTTCCTAAAACGAATTTTTATTCGTTTTGGTAATATACAATTTTGTGGTATATTAATGGTAATATATACAATTTAGTATAAATTTTCCTTTGGCTATCGAAGATTCGTTAAAAACAATTGCCGCAGATGAATGTGGTGGACATTATTACCGTATATATGCATTATTTTACGTATTTTTTGTTTTAATTTATATAACTTCAAACTAAGCACGTTTGGAATCCCACTTGTTACAAACAGAATTCAGAGTCTAAATTAGCAAAACTCGTGGGATAAAATAATTATAAATTAAATATAACACATCACACTTCGAGAAGATGTGCAGACTCCTACGACAACTTTGCCCTAATAGTACCCTTGGAACCTTCCCCTCAAAAAATCCCATGTGCCACTGACTTGTCAATTTCTAAACGGACTTTGCAACCTCCCAACCAATTTCGAAACACTTCACAGTAATATAAAGTCAACTGTAGTGCAAAATACTCGGTTGTCACCGAACTCGTTTTTCACCGAACTCGTTTTTCAATTAAATTAGAACAAATGTAAATTTGTAGCCATTTTGAAACGTTGTTGTCATAGCAACAGGTGATATAGACTCGTATAGTATATACAGTCAACTATTTCTTGTACATCGATTTCTACTTGACGAGTAAAATCGTTTGGCGTAGCAATGTCAGAATAAAACAATGTTTCTAAATGGCAACATTTAAGACTGTGTTCACATAATAACTATCTAAAACGTTTTTCCTTATTCTTACATTGTTTCCACAGGTGAAAACGAACTCAGCTGCACATTTCCGCGTACGCCCAAGTGTGGGAGCTTTATTACCTAGCTCGTCCAAGGAAATCACACTAATGCTTCTTATGAAAGGTAGGTTGACAGGGCTGCACGTATATTTGCTACCAATCCTAAAAGGCCATACCAACATTTTCTATAATTCTATAAAGGTAAGTTGATAAGACTAGACACATTTGATACCAGTCCCTTAGGTTGACATGGCTAGGCCTATTTTTACTAATTTTAAAAAATCATACAAACATTTAATATAATCAATAATCATATTTCTTAAAGGTAGGTTGACAAGGCTATATCTACATTTGCTTCTCTTCTTCTTTTTTTACAAGTTTATTTGGATCATTTATACTTAACAACAATAGAACATTATAGTTTTACATAGCAAGATGACGAAAGATAGCGTAAAAATATAATAATATCCAAATGGGGAAAGTTGCGAACGGGACTCCAAGGCCCGTGCAAGGCACCCATCCAAATAAATTTAAAAAGTCTAGAAAAAATTAAATATGGAAGGAAGAAGTGAATGACAAAATAAATCAACGAATGAACAATGAGTGCATGAGCGAGCGCGTAAATGAATGAGTGAGTGCGAGTGGGTGAGTGAGTAATTTAGTGAGTAATTTAGTGAGTGAGTGAGTGAGTGATTTAATGAGAGTGAGTGCGAGTGAGTGATTTACTGAGTGAAAAAGCAATGAACGAACATTATGTTCTGTGACAAGGGCAATCACGGGTCAAGGACCATGTACAAGTCATTTGCATCAAACACAAAAGTAACCAGAGAGAAATAAACCCGCCTAAGATAACATTTAAAGGAACTAGGGCTGGAAAAACGTTTACATATAGTGTTCCCGATCTTAACAGTTCGATTAAAATAAGATGCTTGGAAAGTACTAGTTTTACAGAGAGGGACTTGAAGAATGTCACTAGAGGTTTGACTGAGCCGAGTACGGGAGTGGTCTACAAAAAAAAACATAATTATTAACGTTCAAATTTATATAACCATATAACGACTTGTAAAAAACCGTAAATCTTTGATTTCTCTGTCGTAAGACAGATTTTCGTAGCATTACTCATACATTCGTTAAACTACACCAGCTGTACGTTCGCCAATATGTTTTTAAATTTTCCATATATATAGTACAAGTATGTACATATTTGACATGCTGAAGATTAGAATATAATGGCGCCGCAACAAAAATAAGTTAAATACTGCGGGCCAGAAATTTCAGAGCAAGAGAGAGAAATTGTTATGACTGCAAACAACATCTCTTTTTTGACGTATCGGCCATGCATGGGCAGTTACGATCGCTCAGAAGTTGGCAAACTGGTCGACGTATTGCTAGTTCACAAGCTCGCGTAAAAAGTAAACAACCACGCGAACATTATTAGTCTTTACAGGACGATGTTTTGACTGCATTGTGGGTGGGGTGGCGTGGTGGGGGGGGGGGGGGGGGGAGTTTCTTTTTTTTTGCATAATGAGGCGGCTTATTAGAAGGACAGTTGATAGAAGGAGAGGACTTATAATACAGTGTTTGCTTTGTTTTAAATTTTCTTTTTTTATATACATCGTTTTCACTCACGTGATCGGTGGCCCCATTCGGGTGGTGAAACAATATGAAATTTTTGAATAAGAATATAGTTAAATTCCCATAGGATAAAGATGGTACACCAATATGGCCGCCATTTCATTGTTTCGGCACACCAAATGGCCGCCGTGACGTCAGATGAAAACGATCTATAGGCTACATTGCTAATTGTTTTCTTTATTATCAGGTGATTCTAGTCAGGAAAAGTATCATTACAGTAAAGATAAGTTTCTTATTCAGTATTCTGAGATTACGGAGGAGATTACACCTGCAACAGATATTTCTGAGTTATGGAAAAATATTCACAAGATTGATATCAGTGAACACAGGTAAATAAATGAATGTTCTAAGTGATTTTTGGTGAAGGAAAGTTCAAATACTATATACTGGGATTGTTTAAGATTGTGGGTTGCAGGGCTCAAAATTCACTTTCTTTTCAAAATTTACGTACATGGGAAGTTCTTAATTTTTAACGAACAACAAAGATTTTAGGGACGCAGCTGAGCTGCAATATTTAGGTCAAACAACTCAAGGAAAAACAAACAGCAGAGTGAATGAAGAAAGGATACAGTGGCTACCAGAGAAGAAAATCTAGTCGCCAAATTTCATATCAAGTCGCTCTATATTAATTGTCATATTTTTGTGTTAAACTCAAAACTTTCTGACCAAGGAAACACATTAATAGTTATTAGTGATACTATTATACGTAGTAGAAAATGTCTCAGTCTCTCCGTTCTATCTATTTCAATTCAATTCAATTCAATTCAATTCAATTCAATTCAATTCAATTCAATTCAATTCAATTCAATTCAATTCAATTCAATTCAATTCAATTCAATTCAATTCAATTCAATTCAATTCAATTCAATTCAATTCAATTCAATTCAATTCAATTCGTAACATTAGTGAATGATGTGCTTGCTTAATAAACTTCTCATACAATCTTAACTCTTTAGTAAATAAAGTAACAGTATATTTCTTATTTTTTCTTAGTCGCCACAAGGGCTACCTGCGGAAAATATCTGGTCGCCAGATTAGAAATTTGGTCGCATTTGGCGACCTGGCGCCCGCTTATTTCAACCCCTGGGATATGTATTATAACTTGCGACTTAGACACACGAATACACGACCGAACATTTTCAGATATTTTGTTTTTATATATATAAGTAAAAGTAGCAAAAGACGCACTATAAGCGTCCTTGTGCAGTTCATGCAACGTTGAGTCCAGCTCAACGCTCCCTATTTCTGACGAAGGGGCCTACGCCCCTTTAATATCTTTAAGTTGGGCTTAAAATAGCCTAAAATATTCTAGGGGGGTCGAAATACGGCCCCATTATCATTCTATTTGATGAAATAACTGGTCCTGCTTGCAGGGATTTGACGCCAATGTTGGTTCTTTTGTAGGTTGAATTGTCGTGTTTTGGACGTAAATGGTTTAGAGAAAAGACCGAAGACAGTCGAAGATGTTATAGAAATGTCTTTAAAATTAAAACAACAAACGTCATCACTTCAAACAAAGGTCTGAATAATTAGAAATGATATAGATCGGTTTCACTGACGTCGTCATCTTCTTTCGAGCTTACTTTGCTGTAATATTTTCTATGGTTTCCATGGAGCAGTCAAAAATACACCACGAGCTAAAGTTCTTGAGCGGGTAGTGTGTGTGGTTGCTGAGCAATAGGGAAACTAAAATGTCCAATATTTGCTTGATGAACACAGTGGCACCAAGTTGCTTGATCACTTTGGTTAACTAACATGGCGGCCACAAAACTAAGTCCCAAAGAAAGGCTAGTTTAAATCAAAATGGTCCAATTTAAACTCAAATGACTTAGACATTTTTACGACCGTTGAAAACTCTGCTGACGTCAGCTTTAACAATATTTAAAACTCTAACTCTAAAAGGAATACTTATACCATGAATGAACCTAAATGAAAACAAAAACATTAAAGCGATATATAGTCAGAATATTGGGGGGGGGGGGGGGAGGGTTCACTTTAATTTACTTTATTTCACTTTATTCACTTCGTTTCACTTCACCTCACTTTACTTTACTTCACTTCACTTCACTTCACTTCACTTCACTTCACTTCACTTCACTTCACTTCACTTCACTTCACTTCACTTCACTTCACTTCACTTCACGTCACTTCACTTCACTTCACTTCACGTCACTTTACTTCACTTCACTTCACTTCACTTCACTTCACTTCACTTCACTTCACTTCACTTCACTTCACTTCACTTCACTTCACGTCACGTCACGTCACTTCACGTCACTTCACTTCACTTCACTTCACTTCACTTCACTTCTTCACTTCACTTCACTTCACTTCACTTCACTTCACTTCACTTCACTTCACTTCACTTCACTTCACTTCACTTTACTTTACTTCACTTCACTTCACTTCACTTCACTTCACTCTGCCCTGCCCTGCCCTGCCCTGCTTTGCTTTGCTTTACTTTACTTTACTTTACTTTACTTTACTTTACTTTACTTTACTTTACTTTACTTTACTTTACTTTACGTTCTTTACTTTACGTTCTTTACTTTTCGTTCTTTACTTTACTTTACTTTATTTTACTTTACTTTACTTTACTTTACTTTACTTTACTTTACTTTACTTTACTTTACTTTACTTTACTTTACTTTACTTTACTTTACTTTACTTTACTTTACTTTACTTTACTTTACTTTACTTTACTTTACTTTACTTTACTTTACTTTAATGGCTCTTGCTCTCTTGTTTTGTCTCAGGTGGAAAATCTCAACAACTCTTTGTCAGAAATGAAGAACACTCTTCGCCAACAAATGTTGATGTCAGTTGTAATATTTGGCTTTATTCTTTTGTTATGTCTTCTATGTTTGTTTCGTTAAATTCAATTCTGTTACTATATATTATGGTGACTTGTATAATTTATAGTTTATTAATGCATTGTACGATTAAGTTAATTTTTATAAAATAATTCCAGCTATAATAAGCTACAGTCACGATCGTCAGGGTACATTTTGTTATAAATTGTTTTCACTGACGTGAGAGGCGGCCATATTGGTGTGCAGTGCTGAAACAATGAAGCATGAACTGGCCAATCAACTACAGGTTACGTTTCCTGAGTAGCAGACCTTCTTTTGGGGACATTTGGTTTCCCGTGGCTCTCATGACTCGCGAGGTCTGTAGGCGTATAGACTAAGGCCTGCGCTAAACGTAGCACAATAGACGAATTTAGTTCAGACGACTTTAATTTGAATTAACCTCGTCGGTAATGCGACGTAAATGCGACGTCGAGTTAAAGTTAAATTTCAGTCGAATTTAATTGTTTTTACTTGGACGCGTTGAGCCTGAAAACGATTTCTTGAAAACATGGCGCCGAATTGTCAAAGGTAGAAGAGAAACATTTAATGCGACGAGACAATAATTCGTCGTGTAACTCGAACAAGCATTACCGTCGCATTATCCGTCTGACTCCGAATTTAATTGCCGAGGCGAATTTAATACGTGTGTCGAATTTAATCGTCTTCGAGTTATACGTCGCAGTTTCGTCGAATAAAATTTAAACAATTAAATTCGTCCATTGTGCGACGTTTCGCGCAGGCGTAAGGTTTAAACGATTCAACTCAAACATCTTGATTGTCTACAAGTTGCTTCGCTATATTTACAACATCTTTTGTGTTGAGTGACTATGCACAACGTCATGCAGGAAATCAATACAAATAAACAAGTGAGATCCCGAGTAATCTGTAGTTTATGAAATATTAATTTCCTTTTTTGAAATAAATTATAATTATGTAAGTATCGTAGGAATTACCGAAAATTAGAATGCAAAGTATAGAAAATGTAAAAGGCAGAGTAATGTTTAATAAACTAGCGGCACTATCACTATAAAGTGTTTTGTCATGCATTACTTGCTTCAGAAGTAAGACGGCGGCGCAGCTCGAGTCAATGGTTTTATAAAAATGCCCCGCGTATGTTTTTGCCGGATGGAAATTGAATGTTTTTATTAAAAGCATGTTTTTTTATTAGGAACAAGGAACCTCGAGTGGTAACCAACGAAACATATACGCGAGAACTTTTAAGTTTGTCAGCTGACCGAATTATAAAAGAAAGTGATCTTTTTTTTTCCTTCTGAGCAGCTACAAAAATAAATATAATGTTAAAGCAACCTCGTCCCCAGGGCCATTTGTGGGCTGGGCCAAGATGGCGGCCCAAAAACAAAATGGCGTCAATGGCGGGAACAAATTACCCTGGCAAATAATATTCAAACGCAAAAGCAAAACATAACTCGAAACAAAAACTATCTGAAACGCAATTCCCGGATGTTAAAACACAAATTCCCGGAGTCTCATTGAGGACGCGATTCTTTGGCAGCACGTTGGTCAAACCTTTGGCAAACAGATCTGACCAACTAAATGTGGAAGGCAGTTTGTGGATTTGCGAATCGACATCAGGCGCAGTTTCTCTCTCCAGTTACTGTTTGGTTCTATCATGCCGATATTTTTTTATAACATGATCTTTCGGCGGCTCTTCGCGCTTGGAGTTCTTAGTGGCCACTGGTGGCCACTGCACGAAAGTTGGACCATCTATGTTCTTCTTTTCGTGACCTGAACAGTTCGCTGTACTCGTGCTCATAGAAGTCTCGCTTCTGCATGCGCTTCTACCGCCATTCTGCCTCGCAGATGCCGATGAAGCCGGTGTACTTTGACGACTGTTTTGCGTCCTGACTTCGCAAATCCACTGAACTGCCTTCCACATTTTATGCAAAAGTTGGTATCTGCGTTGTCCAAAGCTTTTGTGCCACAACGAACACAGCAAATAAAGGTTTCACCACGTGCTGCCGAAGACATCATTCACACTGAACAATGAATCGCGTCCTCGTTCCCAAGAGACCAGCTCATGAGACCAGCGCGGCCGCTCTATTACATCCGGGAATTTGTGTTTCGGTGTCGCGCAAAGTATGATTTGAGCGAAGAAAGAGTGGCTGACCATCCGACGATCATGACTATGTGAGGCCGTTAATACTTCATCATTGTAACTCCCGGCTCGTATAAGTTTGAAATATAGCGACACCCCGCATGTGCCAGGATTATTCGTTCCTAAAACTGAGAAGCTCTTGGCAGCAAAGGCAACAGATCGACCACGCAGTTGAAATTGATCAGTCTTTTATTGCCCCACGAAACTTGACGTAAAACGAAATAATATATACAAAGTAAACCCAATGTTGTAACAAACGTTACGAATAAAATAGAAATAAACCAGAACAAACACAAGCCCAATGCCTACCGAATGTCCTCCTTGTGTGTGCCACCGCAATCCACTGAAGTAAGTATAGAACAATTCGCAATTCTCACGAAACTCTGAAAACAAAGACCTTATAGACTCTATTAGGGGTGGACCATTAGAAATCAAGGGAGGGGTGTGTGAAAAATATGTGTGCATGAATTTTTTTTTCGGCTTAAATTCCCTGGATTTTTTTTTGTCAGTGTGCAAGCTGCGCAGGAATTTTTCTTATAGGGTTATTTAAGCCATACGCGAAAGGATGCCAGTCCAAAACTGACCACGTGGCACTTTATAAAAACAGCGAGAAGTGGCCTGCAAATACAAGTACAACTGGCGATCATATCAAAGCGGTGAATAGTGGCTTGAACATTATTAAAAAGACGATGATGATAAATATCAGTGTTCAAAAGTGCATGTTTCTCTGTGCTTTAGAGTGTTTATAAAATTGAACCACTCAATAAAAAGTTGCACAAACTCTGAATTCGAGTAAAAAAAATCAGGTGCTATTTACTCGGGCTACCTATGGTAGACCGAGTCTAGGTTTCGGCTCCGTTTTTGTATCTGCGCAACGCGCAGATATATTGCTATCGTGTTGTGTGTTTGTGTGTTTGTTTGTTTGTGTGTGTTAACTTTTTGGTGTAACCGCTGACCTGTAATGTGTGCAGTAGTGTGACTGTTTATATATTTCCTCGCCATGTTGTATGAACTACGGAGTGAGACGAAGAACAACATTATTTTCGAAGAAAGTCAATTGCAATGCTGTATGATTGGAGTAGTATGATTCAGGGATACTTTAAAATGATTGCGTTTGACCATACGCCAAGTAAATAGCGTAATAATGCAATTTGATATTTGCGCTCATGTCCGTTCAAATAGCCTTTTCTCCGTTGTTATTCTATACCATGTTCTCTAATTCACATATGTTGTACAGAATTTAACGCTCTATCTAACCGTACAAGTTTCCCAAATGGCACAAACCTACAGACGATTGATTTACTTTAAATATGACCGCGTTCGACCGTACGCCAAGTAAATAGCGTAATAATTCAATTTGCTATTTGCGCTCATCTCAGTTCAAATATATTTTTCTCCGTTGCAATTCTATACGATTTTTCTAATTCACATATGTTGTACAGAATTTAACGCTCTATCTAACCGTGCAAGTTTCCCAAATGGCACAAACCTACAGACGATTGATTTACTTTAAATATGACCGCGTTTGACCGTACGCCAAGTAAATAGCGTAATAATGCAATTTGATATTTGCGCTCATGTCAGTTCAAATAGACTTTTCCCCGTTGTTATTCTATACCATGTTCTCTAATTCACATATGTTCATTGTTGTACAGAATTTAACGCTCTATCTAACCGTGCAAGTTTCCCAAATGGCACAAACCTACAGACGATTGATTTACTTTAAATATGACCGCGTTTGACCGTACGCCAAGTAAATAGCGTAATAATGCAATTTGATATTTGCGCTCATGTCAGTTCAAATAGCCTTTTCTCCGTTGTTATTCTATACCATGTTCTCTAATTCACATATGTTGTACAGAATTTAACGCTCTATCTAACTGTAGAAGTTTCGTGAATGGCACAAACCTACAGACGATTCAGGGGTATACTTTAAACACGCGGTCATCAAGTTCGAAGCGAAAATCTCATCAAGTTCGAAGCGAAAATCTCATCAAGTTCTAAGCGAAAATCTCATCAAGTGTTGTGAAAAAATCTCATTAAGTTTAAATGAAAAATCTTGTCAAGTGTTGTGAAAAAAATCTCGTCAGGTGTGTAAAAATGGTGCCAAGCGCTGGCTTGTGTACATATTCTATTGTGTTTGGCAACATTTTCTGTCTTTTGGTGGTATATTTTCTTTTGGTGATATTCAATGGCTACTTGATATTTTGACGCATTTGGCGCCTCATAGTTTGCAGTGTTTGAAACTACCTGAAGTTTATATTAGTATATTTGACTGTTTAATCAGTGAGCTTTTCCTTTTTATCATATGATAAATCACATGGTGCACTTTGCTTGCATGAATTTTTTTGTTGTTGTTGATCGTTTGCACGATTTTTTTTTCTTTATCATTCTCCTTTCACGAATTTTTTTTTTGTAATTGTAACCCCCCCTCCCTTGATTTCTAATGGTCCACCCCTTACTAAACCTTACTATATTTCGGTATTTCCAATCCAGTAGAACTTAAGCACACGAAAATAATCAAAGCCAGCAGAAATATAACGAAAATTCTGACCATGTTTGAGAAAACAATCTCGTTCATAATAAACAATAAATGACCTCAACTCACTAAGCTGTATTATAAATGAACAGATAAAAAAATTCGCATTGTTTGTTTATCGTTTGCGCAAAGAAGATTGTTACCCAAGTACTTCATGCAATCATGTCCACATAACACGAGGTCACGTGATGAATTGATCAATGGCGTAACGAAGCGAGCACAAAACTTGGCGGGAAAAGTGCCGTTTATCGCTGCTAGTTCAGTCCATGTATTCACAGAGATTGAAATGGAGCTTAAGGTAAGCTGTGGATGAACTTTCAAGTGAATTTACACAATTACAGAGGAGATAGAAACAACAGTCGTATATTAATGTGAGTGAGTGTGGCCCCAGTCTGTGGACGTTTGAAATTGTTAAGTATGTCTTGCGTATTTTACATCTGAATGGTATTTTCTTTACATACATAGTACAATAGGTTCATACCTTACAGCACAATCATATTAGAAAGATGCAGACACAATCGAAGGTAAATATTCACAGTAAGAAAAGAAAGTTGATGTAGCTGTTGATGTAGATCAATAACTGACATGACAGTTGAGTCATCAATGTATATGAATCTGTTCTGATGCAGTTACGGATACAGCAGACACAAGTACACTACCATGCGCTTTAATAGAAATACAAGACACAGTTTGATACAGTAGGTACATGTATTAGGACTATAAATGTTGCAGTCTTGTAGACAATGTAACTGCTCATGATGGAGATCAATTACTGACATGACAGTTGAGTCATCAATTTATATGAATCTGTCTTCATGCAGTTACGGATACAACGCTTTAATACATACAAGACACAGTCTCATATACGTTATATACTTTCTTATGTTGCAGCATGGAGAAACTGTTTACTAGTTAGTAAGAGTTTATTTCAGTAGCATATTCCTACATACAGTACTAACAGTACGTAGCAAGGAATTTCAATTGTGGTTTTCTTGCATACATAGTTCTGTAGGTTCATACATCGCAGCATGATCATAATGATCTAGAAATATGCAGACATAATTGGAGGTAAACAGTCACAGTATTAGGGTTGATGTAGCCGCTGATGTATGATCAATTACTAGTATCACTCGAAGAGGTGAAATATGCCAATTGGTAGCTACGGTAAATGGATCTGTACTGTTGCAGCTACTGATACCATGCAGACACAAGTGCATTACAGTGCACTTTAAAGTGCCACTAACCCCAAAAACTTTTTCTCGCAAATCTAAGAGCCTTTATTGAGTGGATTAGGCCAGTTAATAAATTATTGGTATTGGACGTTTCGTTGATCTTCTGTAGACGTCCAAAGTTGCATCTGCATGTCCCATGGCGGAGTAGGAAAGGGAATGGGTATATTCCTGGTGTTACATCACACAAGTCAAACAAGGAACTCTTTGAGCTCTGTCTGGTGAATACATAGAATTTTTTGAGTTGAAAAGTAATTTTCCCAACTAACTCAATGTAAAAATTCTATGCATTCAGCAGACAGAGCTCAAATGAACTCCTTGTTTGGCTTGTCTGACGTCACACCAGGAATATACCCATTCCCTTTCCTTCTCCACCATGGGACATGCATATGCCAATTTTTGCAACTTTGGTGGTCTACAGAAGACCAAAGAAATGTCCAATACCAATAATTTATTCACTGGACTAATCCACTCAATGAGGGCTTTTAGATTTGCGAAAAAAAATTTTTGGGGTTAGTGGCACTTTAATAGATCTGACCTACAAGACACAGTCAATACATGTTAAACAGACACAAAAGTCTCACTAATAAAAGACTCTAAATTGTGCGACATGGTTGAAGTGAGACATTGAATCATTGATACTGAGAAATAATGCTTGCAGTCACAGTTTGGTATTTTACTACTGTAACACAAGCTGTAGATTTGACTCCCACTTGGAAACTTGGATTTAGTTTTTCTGAGTAAAATATAGCTTGAAGAATATTTATTTACACACAAATTATTCTCATATGAATCTGATCAAACATATTGTACATCTTTTAACATATTTTTCTCTTTCCTTTTATGTTTATAAGCTCCATGGAGTGAAATAACGCATCGAGTACTATCCAGATCTCTATATTGGATGGTGTATCATTATTCAAATTTGAGCAGTGTTTAATTGAATAGAGTAAATATTTAATAACTTAGTGCATTGCATAGATCTAGCATAAGAGAGTATTTCCACAAAGTTTCATATAGATAGGTAAAATAGTCGGTGTGGCTATTGGATATATTAATATTTTTATCCACCATTAGTAACTGTCATATATTGGACGGTGTGTGGGTATTATAACAGTAACTCACTGTCATTTCCTATTTCTATTCTGCTACTAATAGTAATATATATTTGTATTAACTTGTACCATATTTGTTGTGGTGTCTTTTTTTCTATTTTCATATTTCATTATGGTAAATAATGATTACTTGTGAGTAATGATGATGAACCATGAGGAAAAAAGTCTAAGTTATTTATAACTTGATAAAGTCTTCTTATATATGAGAAGACGAAAGCTTTCTGACTGATGGGTTTTGGCAGGCTTCCACTGTCCCAGTGAGTCTGATATAGTTTGTCGTCCACTCGTATAACTGCTTTATTGTCTTAACGATGGGAAAATAGACAGACAAATTGAAGATGCAAACTCATCGTTTACTGTATTTTAAAACACCTGACAACTGATGAGTTTCTCATCTGCTAATATTGCCACCATTTTGAAAATGGTTTTGGGGACACTTTGGCTAACTCAAAGGTGATAGGAGCATGCAGTCCAGTTATATATATACTGTAGGTCAGTCGTTTATCCTTATTCCAAAATGACCACCGAATTAGAATTCTTTTGTGCCTTTGTATTACTGCAATTGTTCAGTTATTGGCCACACACTCCCTCCAGACGGAGAGGTCGACTTGTGGCAAGTCTAGGTCAATAAAGTAAGACTCGACTATTAATTTATGTTTTTACAAAAAGGTAATGAAAATTACGAAAGGGCCATTTCAGAATGTTATCTACAGTACCTTAATATCTTTTTCGTAGTATGCTTATAATTTTAACTTTAAATTTTGTGTCAGACTCTCGGACCACTCCAAACATTTCAGTGTAATCCACTCTTTTTTTTGAGGTGCGAGCTCGGAAACATTTTGCTGAAACCATAACAATGCTCACGCTTTATTTTGATATCTTCCATTTATCGTTTTATGTCAAATAAAATATGAATTATGGTAAAGTCTAACATCAGCAGCGCAAAATTGAAGATAGGGTCCCCTACACTTTTCGCGTGAAGCGTGATTGGGTTATTTTACTTACCCGTGAAACGTGATCGATGATTTTTTTAATTCGTGATCGTAAGGTTTCAAATAGAGAATAGAATAATTTTATTTAACCACGCTTACATCATCAGCAAACGCTGGTTTCCATGATGGGCGTGTATAAGAACATGAACAAAATTATATTTACAAATCAAGAGTTAAGTAGTAAGTATAAGAGTAATTTAAATATTTACATGAGTATGTAAATTAGTATAATTAGTGGGAAACATAAGTAGCGATTTTTCGTTAAAAACATGGAAGAGATTTACTCTCTCTTATGTTTGCTGGTAGGGAGTTCCATATGGAGGCTCCGTCGAATATAAGACTCTTTTTCATACTGTTTGTGCATGGTTGTGGCAAACAAACTGTAGTAGCACTGTCGCGAAGATTGTGATTCAAAACTTCTTTTTTGAAAGTAAAGAGATCATTGAGACACTTTGGCTACATGTCGTTTAATATTTTGAACATTATTTTAGCTTTAGCTTTTTTTCTCTGTTCTTTAAGTGGTTCCCATCCTAATGCATCTAATGCAGTTTGCTGATCTACTTCATTAGGCCTATTTGCTATAATGCGAGCAGCCCTGTTGTGAAGTTTTTGCAAGCGTGTGGACTGGGTTTCACCAAATACGTTTCAAACTTCACAACAATAGTTGAAGTATGGTTGCACTATAGCATTGTATACTGATGAAAGTGTCTTTTTGTTAGCAAATTCTCTTAAATCTTTTTACGTGCACGTGAAAGTAACTTTTGATTTAACCGTGACCCGTGAATGAATTACGAAAGCTAGAACTAAGCGTGATTCGTTTTTTAACAGCTTTTTTAGGATTTATGGTATGGAACTTCTGTTGTTTGTCTTGTCTGTCTTCGAGCAGTTGAACCGGAATTCCATGTACTTGATGTAATGTGAAATTTAATGCACCGATTCCTGATTAACGCTGGACGATCGCGAATTGCGCGAACATTAGGTAATTAAGTAACCTTAAGAACATTAAGTAATGATTGGGTGAAGCCAAATTTCCGGCCGCTGGGGGTAGCCATTGTCCACTGAACGTATGAGTGCACAATAAAAAACTGAAAACCCGCTGCAAAAAAAAACTAGAAAATTTACGAAGAAGCGTACGTATTGTTGTTATCGGCCTTGTACCTGAACTATTCCTTACTCTACCCATGAAAATGGATTGAACGACGAAATATCTCATATCTGCCGAACACTGAAGCAAAATTCGAGTCCAAAACTCGTACAGAAAATGCAGGTTTTTCTTCATTTTTCTTTCTTAATTTTCACATGCCTCGGTTTCCTTTGTTCTTTCGGGAAATATATTCAATAGCCCCGGCAAAACAATAGATTAATATTCCCCTCTAATATTCCCCTCAATATTTCTTTTCTATTGTGACTCCTGTCAAACTAAATCACATATCCCCTCGTGGCCTCAAAATATCTCAAACATTTCAAGGTTGTCATGCCAAGAATTAGTAATAATATTAAAGCAAAATTATAGCTTTAACTCAAGTTTCAATTGTGGAAATGCTAAATCTGACATTTTGCGATACGAAGAGTAACTCCAGAAGCTTCCAGAGCTGTAATTTATACACCTGACATCATACACGAGGCGTGTGTGGTCTGGGGCACAGGCTACTGGTAACGCGCATTTTGTAGGTTTTTAATTTACTAAAAATTGAGAGATTTAAAACTCAACTGTTTTTATAAACAAACTCTTCATTTTAAACCTGGGATTCTTATGTATTTTCTATATATTTGTCTAAACCATGGCAATTTTGGTTGCGTATTGTTGACTTTCATTTCAGAGCTTATATTTTTACTGTTTTTCTTGTTTTTACTCGTCATGTCAGTATTCCCCTACTCTACGGTATATTGGAATTTGTACTCGTCAAGTGGAGACCTTCAGGCTTCAAAGTGTTGACACAAAGATAATAAAAAGCGACGCAATTTTGCATGATCGCAGTGTAAACAGACCTTTACAACGGACTGCAAGGACAGAAAGAAATCTTTCAAACTTGCTGCATCCTGCTGAGATTGAAGAGAAAGACTTAGAGAATGCGAAATATTATTAATCGGTCAGATAATGCGAAATGTTAATCCGTGAATTTCTTTTGTATTTTTACGCGAATCGTGATTGCCTCAATTTTTGTGTGAACGTGAAAGAGTTTTTGCGATTTTTCGTGACTCGTGAAAAGACTAAATATTTTTACGTGAATGCATTTTGTGAAGGGGTATAGGGGACCTTCATTAAACAGTGCTCGAGTATTCAACTACTCATCAAGTATATAAATACATGCATATTTTACTCTGATGAAGCTTAGGGTTCCGTTCAAAACAAATTTATCTACCAGTTGAGAGATCCAGCTAGAAAATATTTGCCTTAGGTCTCTGAAACTGCTGAGGAAAAATATTTTTCTGTACGGATAAAAACCCAGTAAATAGACCTTATTCAAAATGGCCACAATGATACAATATCATTTGAATGCCGCGAAAGCGAAAGCAGGAACTTTGGCCTAGATTAGGGGTGTTAGGGGATTGAACGACACTGACGTGGATACTAAGGGATCTTGGAGGCCAGTTAATTTGATCACGTGTTAAATGACGCAGTTAATCATAACAATATCTCGAAGAAGGAAAGCTAGGGAAGGAACGTGACAGAGGAGAAAACACTAAGAAATCAAGGAAAACTTTATTAAAATACAACTTTAAAGGTAAAGAAACAAATACATATGTTAATGTTACGTTAGTGTTTGTTATTTTCTGTGAGTGTGAATAGATCTTTCAACAGATAACGTTTTTCTTACCCACTTGTACAACATCACATGACAAATAATGCGGTCGTGCATGATCGTCAAATTCTGTCTGTTGATTTCTAATCTCCGTTCAAGTTTCACCTTCCTCGCTTGTATTAGACAGAAAATATACTTTTAAATTAGTAGAAACCTATGGCAAGTTTTCCTTTCTTGTTGATCTTATAAATCGAGCTATTCATTTTTCCATATTCGAGTTTAAAATCGTCGCAATGCATGGATGAAGCAGGCAGAAATCTAATTCTAGTGAGAATTATTATTGCCCAGCATACTGCTTTAAACGAAACCATAACACAAAATAATTTTGAAAGTAATAATAATTTTTGTGGTAACGAAACGTTAGTAAATATTTTCAAAATTATTTTGTGTTATGGTTTGCAGTATGCTGGGCAATAGTATTTCTCACTAGAATATTCGAGTTTGATGGCGTCATAATTATCAACTTCAATATCTTGATCAAGTTTTGATTGTGATTTAGCATTTAGTCAGGAAAAATTTATTGATTTTTCTTACAAACTATACCCACTTGACGAGAAAATCTAGGTTGGAAATGTTTTCTTAACAAAGAAACACAGAAAATTGCATTTCCGACACAGTGAAAAGTGTGACCAAATTAAACACTTCCTGAAAATATTAGTGTCTCAATATTTAATGTGCATGTTGATGCTGAAAAAGTACTGTATAATTTTTTTCAGAAGTTTTTCACTACATTTTTTATATTCTGTGCTTTACAAAGCACTGTTCATAAAAGTTATAATCACCTTGTTTGGTAATCTTAGTCTTCCTTAGGGATATCAACTTTACTTCATATGTGCAGAATGTGCTTATTTAATACTTCAACAATATTAAATATGGAGTACATCTCTCAACAAATCTGTCTTGGATTTTAGATGTAACTTAGAATATTGCGGCCTTGAAAACAAAACAGTGTACAGTATAAATTCATAATGATTATTTTAATAATCTACATAAAATTAAATTAGGGGCCGATTGCATGGAGACTTTCAGCCTGGGCTGACATTTCAGCCCGGTTAGAAAAACTGTGATTTAAGTGCGACTTCACATATAAATGTGGGTTAATAACATTAATTTGCTATAACATGGCAAGAATTTCATTTCGGTTGAATTTCAGCCTGGAATTCCCATTGGAGCTACCCAGGCTGGAATTTCAACCTGGGCTGAACGTTTCCAGAGTAATCAGCCCTAATACTAATACTCAATGGCTTTTTTTTATCAAGCAGACTATGGCAACCACTTCCTGCCACCCCATACCAAAGAACCCTCCTACCAGTGATGTACAACAGGTACATATAATACCGTAGACTCCTGCTTATAAGCCCAGGGCTTATACAACTTTGTAAGGAGATGTGAGTGGGGTTATAACTGGACCAACCACAAACACTGGACATGGCTGCGAGGGAGGCTAATAGGCCAATAACTGGGGGCTTATAACCAGGGGGGCTTATAACCATGGGGGCTTATAAGCGGGATTCTACGGTATATAAATTTAGTGTTTAGAATACGGTAGTGTTTTTACTTAAAATACTGACAACATTTTACTTTGTCTAATCCCAGACAAGTTTGTAAGTTTTATTAAACCCATATTTTGGGGAATGTAATTAGTTATGCAATTCAGCCAGTATGCTGCAATATAATTTGTTTGTAATAAAACTATCCTTTACTACTTTACTAGGCTAATAAAAACAATTTTACTTGTGACATCCAAGGAAGAACCCTCAGACAGTCTGTAGGCAGTAATGGTTTAAATAGGCAACATTATTTATTGGAATCTAAATTTAAATTAATTATGAAGTACATGTATAGTTCTTTACCCTTTTTTAAAAACACAAATGAATAGTCGAGTCATACTTAGTCTTCACTGCCTAGTTGTTGCCATCACGGCTAGTTCCCACTTCTCTTGCAATGTTTACTCTAGCAATTTCAAAGAACCACTGCGGGTTGCAGCGCTGCCAAAATGGCTGCTATGATGTCACATCACTACCTGCCAAGTACGACCTGTTATTTACAACCACTTTTACCTGGCAACAGGGGTGGTCGTAAAACTCAGGTTCTACTATATTATCATAAACATTTAGATGAACTCACCTAGGCTAATGCTTCTGTTTAACAAAATAATTAATCCTGAGTATGTCAATGAGACAGATATGGCATAAGAATTTTAAATAATCACTGTACAGTATAATTATCAAGTCATACATGCATTTCTTAATTCTATTGTTAGCGTGGTTCAATTGTTGGTGCCATCAAGAAAACAATATTTGTTGTTGGAACTGCTCTGATTTTGGTTGGAACAGTCAGAAATACAATAACATGGTAAGAAAATTAAAAGTTTTTAAAATTTACAACATTTGAAATAAAGTAAAAGGAATGGTTTTAACCTGTATATCATGGTAATTCTTGAGAAGGCAGTGTTTGCATGAGGGTTGGTTGTGAGTTGAGGCCACTAAGAATACTACATGTATGACTAAGAGTAAGCAATGGTGATGAGTGTGATAAAGGTTAATCATTGTGTGTAAAGCTAGTTAATGGCTTCAAGGGGCTGCATGCCTCAGTCATGTAGTATATACAAGTAAATGTTAAAGTTTCACTCTTTATTTTTTATATCACACAAGTGAACATTGATTAACCATCTTTAGTCACTATACTGTAGTTATTCCATAATAATAGTTTTGACCAAAATACAGCAAGACCTCGGCTTAATATTTTACTGTAAAGACCTCACTCTTGGTTATTAAGTAGTTAATAATGCACATGAAAAAATGTCCAAGTCAACTGTACTTACAGTACAGTTACCTTTCGCAGTTTCTCTACTACACTACAGTACTGCTCAGAAATAACCTAACAGTATGGTTGAGGTTAAGTTAAACAATGATAGAAATGGTATTAAGCTTTAGTAAAGCACAATAAAATTATCTAGTAACTCAGAAAATAGTCCATATTTTGATTCATAGTGATTTAGAGACAGTTTAACTAACATTGAGCAGAGTTATATTACAATTAAGCTGAGGTTAAACCTAGGTTTGACCTCGGTTTTTTGTTAGGTTATTTCTGAGCAGTGCTGTACACTGCTCAAGAAAGTTTACTACAAGCACAAAGATTCTTCTATAGTTTTCTTGCATGTTCTTTACTTGACAACAATAAGGAATAATTAGCTTCAAATTTTAATGAATTGTTCTTCTCCGTTTCAAATCTTGGCCACCATGCCTGGGCACTAGGTTGGAAAATGCCATCCGTCAAAATCCGTTGTAGATTTCAGTTTTTCAGTATTGTTTTTGATTGGCTTATTCACTTCAAAAATTTGTGCTGTATTCCTTTTTTCTGCACTGTATTTCTTTAAAACTGCACTGCCCTTAGCCAATCAAAATTGAGATATTTTTTCATGTATATTAACTCATTCCTGTCCGAGGGCTTCCCCAGAGGTGAATAAAATCGTCTGGCGTTAGCCAGAATAAAATACTAAATACCAATTCGGACAGGAAAGAGTTAATAATGAAAGAGGTCTTTCCGATGCCATTGTCCTACTGTATTAATGTACTGTACAGTAGCTGTTGTAAAACGTGTGTCATTGAGCAGTTCAAAAGTTAGTCTATGTTCTTGTCTTGTAATAAACAGCTCCCTAAAAGCCATATTTTTCAAGTATAAGCAGCAGCTCTTTTTTGTTAGTCATTTGCACCTCACTTTTCACCCAAATCTTCGGAAGTTCCTTCGTAAATTCGCAAGTTCGTAGTTCGTTTTGAACTCTGCATTTGATTGGTTGCTTGGTTCCTAGCAGCCAATCAAAAGCGTAGTTCAAAACGAACTTTGAACTTCAAAACGAACTTCGGCGGAACGAACGTCCAAAGATTTGGGTGAAAAGTGAGTTTGCAAATGACTTAAAGCCAACTGAAAATAAAATAAATTGCGACTTTCACACTTACAGGTAATATAGTACAGTACCACACAGAATGGAGCTTGAAATCCAAGGCCAAAGATTGCTTTTGTTTTACATAATAGAGTCTTACTGATGATTGTAAAAAGTGGTGCTATTAATATACCTGTACCAAAGGCACGCATGCCTTGACAAAGCAGAATTTTCTTGAAGTTCTTTTTTTTTATAAGAAAATATCTTTTAAACCCCATAGCAAACTGACCTTTAGTCTAGCCATTGCACTCCTGATTACAGTCATTGCGGCCATAATCTAGAGTCTGTTCCTTCCCGCAATACGATTCTACCGTCATTTTGAAAGGTTTTTAAGCAACTTACAGTATATGTTAATTGAAACTACAGTGTACCTAAGAATAAGATTCTTTTAATTGGTTTTGTAATTTGTAATACACAGAACAATCGCAAAACCATGCAGTGCCGAACTTTTATTCTCAGTGTTTCTGAGTGGTATAACTGGTTTTGAACAGTTTTTTGAAATACATATAAAATACATTGCTGTCGCTCACTTTCTTTCGAATTGGAATTATGGTATATAGCTCTCAAGTTTTTGAAACAGCTTCTTATTGCATATGGGATGGTGAGAGTCGAATGGAACTGCATGTACAGTACTGTGCAGAAATAACCTAACAAAATCCGCGCCAGAGTTGCGATCATGTTTGCAGATCGCATATACGGGCGATTCGCGGCTGCGTATACGCTTGGCGGCTTCGGGCGTTTGCGGTTCGGCTGCGAGCAAGACGCAGGCGTTATAACACCAGCATACGTTTCTCGAACTTTAATATAAGCGTCATCTGAGATTCTGAGATCAAGGCCACGTTCAAACGTAGAGCGTGTTGCAATCAATTGATATGGGAAAACTTTCAGAATTTGCAAGGAACCGAATTGTTACGCTCAAGTCGTCCGACGTTTCTATTGTCAATATATAAAGAGAATTAAAACTTCGAGATCGGCAATAAGTTTGTTTCCCTCTCGCGATATCGAAGAACTGGAAGACTTGTCGACGCTCAACGCAGTGGGAGAGGACCTCTTTCAGGTGCCGATGGAAGAAGCTTCATCAATGATGAAATGAACAAGAACGACGAATTGATCGGCCGAATTAAACTTGGAATATTTTTCAAGGTGGTTTGAGAATAGAACGTCTTTATGGATTCCGACGTGAACACAAAATATTACTATCAACTTGTGAATGATGATTGTTAATTGACTCGGGCGTTTGTTAAAAAGTACAAAATAACCTACAGTGCAATCTACAGTGCTAGATTCGGTAGATTCAAGCGATCATTAGACAACCCCGTTAAGTTAGCTGCAAGTTCGCCTTCCATTAGTGAAAAAGCTGGATTGAACGAGCTACAGTGCAGCGGCGAACTGGCAGCTAACTTCACGACGTTAATCTAGACGTGCAAACAGTTCGACATAGTAGTGTTTATCAGTATTTTTTGCATTATTTTGTGCTACCAGTAAGCAGTATATTTACTATATATATTCGGGCAGTCTTCATTATTATGTAGCTGTCGTTAGACAGACTGAATTCAGAATCTCAACGACTCGTTCGTTGGCAGTCTTTATACCTGTCGATCAGACAAATTTACGACTTCTTCTTTGGAGGTTTTTGTACCTGTATCTGTTGCTCCACACAGTTTGGTTTAGATAGCCTGAATTATATAACACTCGGGTGTTCCGACGTTTGACGACCATCAACTGTGGTTCCTGTGTCTGCAGAACCTCAGCCGCAAGGCGGACGCGAAACCGCACTCAGACAATCTTCCAAGCGGGCGCAGACTCAGACGCACAGCGACCTTGCGGCAACCGCATAACCGCACGCAGAGCGCCCGCAGACGCAATGTTAGATTATTTCTGCACAGTACTGTAGGTACATGTACTTAGATGTATCAGCGTGTGTTAGTTTTCGGTGTGCCCTAGTGCCCAAAAGAGGTAAACTTATAGTTCCACATGTATTCATTTGCAACAACATGTTTCCAATATATTTGCCAATGGCAATATGCATTAGTTACTATTAATTTCCATTCTTTTAATATTCTTACCTGCTAAGTTTCCAACAGTTCTTATTAAAACTATATCCAGTATAGCCATTCACCATCATGATGGTTAATATGTTTCTGGCTACCTTATATTTAAGTTTGTCACTACGACAAAATTGTTATTTCAATATATTTTTGACATTTGAGACTTCAAAACTAATGCTGAGAACCATGAATCATCGTATGCCTGATAAAATGTCTGTATGTATATATCTTCAATCTTGATATATTAATTATTAAACATATAAAATGTAGCTAACGGTCACCAAAATTGTACTTTATTTGTTTAGTGAAAGTTGCCAGTAGAAAATATGAGTTCAACTTTACTTTACATGTTTTAATGTTGCATGTGTTTGCTATACGCAGCAATATTGCAAAATATGAAAGAACATTTTTTAATACTATTTTAATCCCTATGGTTACGGCCATCGCCCTGACTGGTCATTTACCTGTTATAAATGCACTTTCTTTTTCCAAGTAGCTTTCCGCGCGGAGCCAAGCACGCAAGATCAAACATTTTACTTTTGCAAACTAGAGGAAACTTTGCACCAGTTGAGAAAATATTTCTTTGTCTTATAATCAATTTTTTAAACACGTCCAATTATGGCGAAAGGGAGCTTGGAAATTTCTCTGAGTAAAATATATCGAAGAAGATATAAAATATCTACAATATCGTTGTAACGGTATTGTTATCTTTATGATCTTCTATATTGTGTAAATGACTTACAGACCTTGATCTCACCGTCACTTTCTATGCGATGGATATACTCTGTGGTTACTGGTTTCTATGTTTTACCTTTTTGGCATTGAAAGACATGTATGGTAAACAGTGCTTGTAAAAATCATGTTTGTGTTGTCGTAATATTTAATATTTATAATGCGCAAATTAACATGCTAATATATGATCAAATGCGAAGCAGCAATATAATTGTACAAAGAAGGCAGCTTAAAAAATTCTTCAAAAAATTAGACAAAACATTTTTTCGTTGAAACATATTAAAAATTAGGGTGCGGACGTTAGGGTTGAAAACGTTCGTTTGGGACCACTCTGGAATAGGAATAGTTGGAGTTAACTTACGCGAACGCTAGTTTCGGAGTTTTGGAATACCATCCGTTAAGTTTTCTAGATTAATGATCATTTAAAAAATAAGAGATCAAGCTATTCTGGAATATTTTAAAAGTTATTCAACCCTAACGACCGCACCCCAATTTTTAATATTTTTCAACAAAAAAATGTTTTGTCTAATTTTTTGAAGAATTTTTTAAGCTGCCTTCTTTGTACAATTATATTGCTGCTTCAGCTTTAGCTTGCACTGTGTATTTATAAATGTAAACTTTTCTTCTGTTTAGGCATTTTGAAGTTTTCTGGGGGACATCAAAAGACTTTTGGCAAAGTTTATGGCAAAAGATTTACGATGCAGTCGATGGAAATGAAATTATGTTGACTGTTGTTGGTAAGTTGATAAATTGGAGAGACAATGTATAGTGCATGGACACTCTTATGGCCGGTTACCCGGGCTCACGCTATTGATTAGAATCTTTCCTCGGCCGCAAAAGGCGATTTGAATTAATGTTAGGATTTGTTTACATCTAAACTAAACCCATTTTTCTTTGTACATTTAGTTTATGTGAGTTTCAAAACCTCATTGAGATCCTAATCAATCGCGTGAGTCCATTTAACCGGGCTAGCCCTGCTCATATAAACAGCCCCTTAATGGAAAGACCTTAATGGTTGTTTATTATAAACTACATTCAGGGACCATGTCGTGTATTTTTCGTATGCTATGCTTGCGAGTGGTACTGCCAAGCATTGTTACCAAACATTTGCCGTTTGTGTTCTTGCTGAATTGATTTCTGAAATGTTTTGAAAAAATGTCATTGTTATTAAAGAAATACCAAATGGTTTTCCGTGTTTGGATACTCTGATCCAAACACGCGGGAAATTGCGAGACTGGAGAAAAGCGTAGCAAAACACGAGCCGTAGGCGAGTGTTTTTAGCTTTTCGAAAGTCGAGCAATTTCCCAAGTGTTTGGATAAGAGTCTCCAAACACGGAAAAAACCATTTGGTATTTCTTTTATAAAATAATCACAAGTGAATATGATATACTGTCCGACATTTTCAAAAAATCGTTTTGGCGGGAATTTTCCGTGTTTGGATACTCTGATCCAAACACGGCAATTGACCAATCAGGGCTCGCGTAGTATACATGTTGTTTTATAAACTGTAATCGTAAAGTCTAGTTCTCATTTGTCGTAAGAGTCGGGGATTTTTCCTGTCCCAGATCGTCTGGGATCGTTACGCAGACAATTGCCGATCTGATCGGAAGCATCGCAAGAATCGGTTCTATTTGGAAAATCCATCCCAGACGGTCGCCGACGATCTGGGATTTTTACGACTAGTTATGACATGTGTGAACACTGAAACCACTGGTCTGGGACAATCGGGGACAGGAGAAATCCCCGATTCTTACGGTAATTGAGAACTTGGCTTTACACAATTTCGAGCAAGGTCGGCTGCAGGCAGTTGATAGATTTTGTAAATTTCTGTGTTTATATTTTCATTACAGCTAGTTTAGCACTATCTATATATTTTATTTCTTAGTGTGCGGGTAGAGTCGAACGTAAACTTCATGTCTTGTTCGATTCTCACTACTGTGATTATCCTCTATACTATTACTTACCTGCGTACACTGTACATGCATATACACAGATGATAACAGTGCACCAGTGCATTAATATACCGTGAGGCGTTATGAATACATCATGTCATCATTTTTGTTCTTCTGAATTCTATTGAAGTAAAAGACGTTTGTGTGTCGTTCTTTGTCTTCTGCTTAAGTTTATTTCTTTAGTTTTTTGGGGTCTTTTTGTTTTTTGTGGGTTTTTTTTTGTTATGAGTTTACGACGTCTTGTTATTTAATAGTGTTCATTAGTGTTCACTTCATTTTACAGGGACAAATCTTGTCGGTGGTGTCGTGTATTGGTTGGGAAGTGCATTTTTTTCATTCGTCGATCTAACTGGAAAACCAGCCTGGGTTTTGCGATATAAAATTCAAGACAACAAACAAGTTCCGGTGAGTGACTGAGTGTTCTGTTTAGAAATATATTTATACTCAGACTCTGTATTTGTCTTGAAAATGTTCCATGTTGATAACGGAACGTCAGTAAACTTAATTTTAAAATTTTTCTTTTAACATGGTCTTGACATGTTGTAATTTAAGGATCAGATGACTTTATATCTGTATTATAGATACTTTAATAAAAAAACTTGTACATTGCAGTTTAAATTGGCTGAATTATCTAAAATTTACAAGAGAACTACTATGGTATAAACTATTGTGCAAAGTAGTCACTGTTGTCCAACGTTAAGCCCAGTTGGACGGGGTTAGTATTTGGATGGGTACCGTCTGGGAATAACCTCGTCTCCTCGTTCTTGAGCTTGCGACTCATGTGAGTAGAGTTTAGTTGGTCTCTTCTGTGCTTCGAGGGTTTTTCGCTGAGTTCTCTGGTTTTCCTCCCTCCGTAAAAATCAACACCTACATTTTAATAACTATTTCATGTATTGTAAATATATAGCTATACCTATTTATCTATTCTGTTGTACACTGTAATGCGCATTCGATCATTACGTCATGAAGAATGCGCAATATAAATCACTAATTATTATTATTGTTATTGTTATTATTATTATTATTATAAATATTTATCTTTCATTTTTTCTTTCATTTTCAGGTTGATCGGAAAAAGTTTTTGAAAGCTGTTCTTGTTGTCCTCTTCAACCAGATTATCACTGTTCCTTTTGTTTATCTCTTTTACCATCTTTATAAATATCGTGGTTGTTCTTTCGCCCGTGAACTGCCCAGTTTCCATTGGGTACTCTTTGAAATCGGAATGTTCAGTCTGGTCGAAGAATTCTTCTTTTATTATTCTCACAGGTACTTGCATGTCGATATTGTTGCGGTTAGTAATTAACTATTGCGCAATTCATCAAAGTCGCTTCTATATACTAGCCTACAACACATAGACATTGTCGGACATAGACATTGTTTTATTACCATCCTACGAAGCTCCGAGTATCCTATTTATCGATCAGAGTTTCTCTCTTCGTGTAGATTCTTAAGTTGTTAGCGAATACTCGTTAGTTAATCGGAATAAATTACATACAGAACACCGAATTTGGCGCTGATTGGCAGACGCTCTTAATTCCCGGTTATTTGGAATCTGGGACGGAACGTCTGCACGCAGGCTACTATATACTACATGTAGCTTAAAGCATTTTTTGTCCATTATTAAATCCGGCGAATGTGAAGTCTAATAGATTGTAAATCGAAAGTGCTAAATTCAGTTTTACAATATACAAATTAAATAATAAACAAACGCCACAAGACTGAAGCATTAGACTGAAAGCCAGCCGCCGATCTCATCTCGTTCTCACTCGCTTAGACTTGCTCCAAGTCCGCCTCTCAGCGCTAGTTTTTCCGGGCGGGTGGAAAGGCGGGAGAGCGGAAAAGCGGGAGGAAAGACGCGGACTTGTTTCGCCTGCAGGTTTTTGAATCTAATTAAATATTCTGGCGGGAAATCGCTGAAATGTACATCTCCCTGTTTTGACGTGTTTCGGGTTTTCGTACATGCAATGGAAAGTGGTTCCACCCCTACTAAAACGTTTTCAAGAGTCTGTTTAACTCCAAATTCCAAAGAATGTTAAATCACGGATATTAGATACTGTGATCCGAATTACGTCACCGGCGCGCTGCAGGTGGGAAAAGTCCTTTTCAACGAGGAACCGAAAGGTCAAAAATGTTTGAAAAGGACTTTGAGAAAATCTATCACTCGCTGAGAGAGGCGCCTGAATTCAATAGGCGATAATGCTGTCCAGTGACGTCACGTACTAACCAAGAATCCTGGTAGTGAATCTGCAAAACATCACACTATTTCTCAAGAGGGACAGCCATTAAACAGCATGTGGTGTGCCCTATTCGGAGAACATTCTTGATTTTCAAATAATTAATTCTTGATTTTGTTTTCTAATTAATAAAATTAACGTGATACGCCATTGTATTCTTACGTGATTTAATTGATCAGTTGCTTAGTTTATAAATGACGTGAGGCAACAGCTTATTGTTATCAGGCTGAAAGCTTATAGCAAAGAAATATTTTACGTTGTGTTTCCACAAAACTTATTTATATGATTTCAGATGCTTTATGTTATTTATGTTTGTTTTATTTGTTGCTCTATAGACGCCATCATGATAAACGTTTGTCTATCGATAAATCACCAGAGATTGTAATTTTTCTTGGAATCATTTTTTTTAGATTGTTTCATCACCCTCGAATATATAAATATATTCACAAAATTCACCACGAATGGGTGTCTCCTGTCAGCATTGCAGCCGTCTATTGTCATCCTGTTGAACATCTTGTGTCGAATGTGTTTCCAGTTCTGATGGGACCACTGGTAATGGGTTCTCATGTTGCAACAAGTTGGTTATGGTTTGCTCTTGCAATCAGTACTACACTGGTATCTCATTGTGGATATCATTTACCTCTGTTACCATCCCCGGAAGCTCATGATTTTCATCATCTAAAGTACGTATGACATACTAAAATTACTCGGCACCAGTTACTCGGCAATCTATCTGCAAATTTCAATTATCTACGATATTCAGATTTTTCAGACATCAAAAAAACAACAAAAAAACAACAATCCTTTTACGGCCGTTTTCCCCGCTGACGCGGGGGTTGACCGGCGGCTCCCCACAGCAGTTTCCTCCACTTCTCTCTCTCCAGAGCATCCTCCCTTTTCAACCCACACTCTCTCATATCCCTTTCCACCACCTGACTCCATGTCATCCTCGGCCTTCCTCGTCCTCTTGTACCTTCCACCTCGAGCGACATGCTCTTCTTCACCCAGTCACCATCGTCTTTCCGCATCACATGTCCCAACCATCTCAACCGGTTCCGCTTTATCACATCAGACACCAACTCAATCCCCATTCGTTCCCTCAGCTCGGCACTCTATCCTTTAGCGATACACCACACATCCATCGCACCATCCTCATCTCTGTCCATTCCAATCTCCCCCTTTGCTCTGCAGTCATGGCCCATGTCTCACTTCCATACACCATGGCACTCCTCACACAGGTCACATACAGCTTCCCCTTTAGCTTTAATGACACTTTCTTCCTTGTCAAGATCCCAGACAACAAGCAAAATATATTTACAAACAGATATTTTTGAAGAAATTTTTGGTCATGCTGCTTTTTAAACCGATGCATTTTTAAATCGTAATTATTGCGTACTGTTCGACTTGATTTTTGAATATCGTTTGGTAATAGACGAGTTTAGGCATACTGTTTAAAATCAACAAAGTATACATACAGTTTCTGGATATTTAACACTTATGCTGTTGTTGGCTCGCTAGCAAGTCTGTTTGCCATTGCTTAATTTGTGGGGAGCCCGCCATGCAATTCCTTTGCAAAATGTTGCGCGCGCAATACCCTGAAATTCGCCTATTATGAATTTGAGAAATCTAAATATTTGGAATAAATGAAGAACTGGACTATTACAAATGCTACATTCATTTTGATTGGCTGAACCACTCATTGTCTATTTATAGACACTAGTAGCGAAAGTGTCAAGTTTTAAATGCAAAATAATGGCAGCAAACTCGAGTTTTGCTGAGCTTTTAGTTTGTTTCTGTAAAATATTCGTTTGTCCAACCAGTTGGTTTATACTAAAACAATTGGAAACTCGGGTTCGTTGTCTAATTGTTAATTATATAATAATTTTATCGGGCATTGTGGTGTATTTTGCGGGCTAAAATGAAGAATTCAGCGGGCTAACCTGAGCCTATCAGTTTTAACAGTTCTAAATCACTATTGCTTTGTTGTTTACGGAATTGTATACTTTTCTTATCAATACTTGAAGCAAAGAATGTTTTGATGACAAATGTTGCGTTTTTCTGCCATATTTGCATGTACGTTATGAGTTATGTAAATATTTATTGCAATAAAATACACGGCGACGCGAAGGTGGCACTGTTCAAAAGACTGTTTACCGTTTATTACATGAACGCTGTACATGTGTGGAAATAATACTTTCTTTCTTTGCTTTCCTGATGTTAGCCTGTGTACAGCCGTTCTCCCGAGAGAAAATAGGGGGGAGGCGATAATCGTCGGTCACGTGGATTTTCCACGGATTCGTGGAAACAGATCTGATTGGCCCTTCACAGTCTAATTGTGTTGCAGAAGTTTTAATTGGCTGCTGGATAGCAATTATAATCTGGTTGAACGACCTCACTAGCGAAGTAAACAACTGACTGGAAGATTTATTCTCGTTCGATTATTCAAAATTATCTTCTGATTACTCGTAATTTATGGCAGCCGCTGATACTGAAACCAAGCAACTTTAAATATTACAGATACAGATTTGAGTGTATAACTGAAATAGCATTTCCAACGGACAATCTATCGTCGGTATAAGACTACGATTTAAAAATACCTAATTTTCGACATTAGGAGTTGGTTGTTATTGATCATGGCACATCTGAATTGACAATTGTGATACTGGAATTAAAACATACAACGACATTTGTGAATATGATACAGTCAGTCAATCGTGCAGACAGTGTGGACAAAACGCTATGTTTTTGAAGACACACGCATGAATGTACTTGACTGTGGTGGTGGAAAGTCTGACCTTTGGAAAAACTTATCTTGAATATTTATAATAAATACGCCGCTCAAAAACTCTCGTTCTCGCACACACGTCTTTTCGATCAAATGCAGTTTTTAATTTGTCATAAGTAGTATAGGGAAGAGGGGTTATACGGCGGGTGGATCGGGTGGATCTTTTGATATCCACCCATGACGTCACCATTTTAGTCTTATATTAATTGATGTTTTATAGCACTCAACCATGACATACTCTATGTATAGGGAAGAGGGGTTCTGGCGCGGGTGGTGCGGGTGGTGCAAAGAGCACCACCCGTTACTCAACCCCCCTGGTATTCATACGTCATAACCGATAGCTCTCCGACTGATTTACGAAGTTACGTCATTATCAAAAAGTACTCGGCTTATATCCTTATAAGTAATAGTAATCACCTTTTCATTTAAACACTTTACCCTACTGACAGTCGACAGTTGTGGGACACGTAGACGTACAGAGCATGCGTACACTAAACTTTAACAAAATAGACGTTCTTTACAAGGAACTAAAGAGAAATTGATAGAGGCACTTTATATTTTTTATCTGAAACCTTGTCTCGATGAGTATAGAGAGTTTTGAGCAGCGTAAGTGTCTGAATTGGCAGAGCTCGTATAGACTTAGATTAATAGCATATAATGAATATTATATTAGAACCTAAATATTCAATCACCCTAGAATCATTGCTAGCTAAACCTTTGTTTATAAGTGAAGAAATCGTAAGAAGATAGAATGAGGAGTCAATTCTAAAAGCCATAAGAACGTTTTTAAGTGTCGATATATAAACGAAATATTATTTGGCTGCGGGACGGCTGAGTATCGACTTGAATTAATAGCAACATGAATATTATATTAGTTAGAACTTAAACGGCCAAACAGCTCTTTACCCATTTACTTGGAGATATGTGCCGAATTGTCGCTTATTTGGCTTTAGTTTATAAAGTAAACGATGCCTTGAATGAAGAAACCGTTCGGCAAGCTGTTCGAAAGACATTGAATCATTTTCTTCAGAGGGGTTTGCCAGAATATAAACTGTCAAGGGTTAAACGGCTGACTCGGCTATTTTATTAACGTCGTCAAGCATCTTGTTAATGTTGCTACGGCTGATATTTGCGTATTTATGCTCAGTGCACGTGCAGGAGACAAAAGAGAAAACTCATTAAAGTTACTAATGACCAAAACATAACCGGATTTGCATGTAAGTAGAATATTTAATTCATTTTAGGGGTGATCATGAGTTTTTTGGGAATAATAAGGAGCCTGAAGAGGTATTAATATATGGGCAAGTTTAGGCGAAAAAGTTAGTCTTAGGACTATAGTCTTAGTTTTAGGACTATATAGTCTTAGTCTTAGGACTATATAATCTTAGTCTTAGGACTATATAGTCTTAGACTTAGGACTATAGTCTTAGTCTTAGGACTATAGTCTTAGTCTTAGGAATATATAGTCTTAGTCTTAGGACTATAGTCTTAGTCTTAGGACTATAGTCTTAGTCTTAGGGATATATAGTCTTAGTCTTAGTCTTAGTCTTAGGACTATATAGTCTTAGTCTTAGGACTATAGTCTTAGGACTATATAGTCTTAGTTTTAGGACTATAGTCTTAGTTTTAGGACTAGTCTTAGGACTATTGTCTTAGTCTTAGGACTATAGTCTTAGTCTTAGGACTATATAGTCTTAGTCTTAGGACTATATAGTCTTTGGACTATATAGTCTTAGTCTTATAATCACCCCAGGGGTAACCCCCAAACACCCCCGGGGTACCCCAATTACCCCTGGGGTAACCTCCAAACACCCCCGGGACACCCCATGGGGTAGCCCCCAAATTCCCCCGGGGTAACCCCAAACACCCCAGGGGGTAATCCCAAACACCCTTCCTCTTTCTCCTCCTCCTCCTCTTTCTCCTCCTCCTTCTTCTCCTCCTCTTTCTCGTCCTCCTCCTCTTTCTCCTCCTCCTCTTTCTCGTCCTCCTCCTCTTTCTCCTCCTCCTCTTTCTCGTCCTCCTCCTCTTTCTCCTCCTCCTCCTGTTTCTCCTCCTCGTCCTCCTCCTCCTCTTTCTCCTCCTCGTCCTCCTCCTCCTCTTTCTCCTCCTCCTCCTCTTTCTCCTCCTCCTCCTCCTCTTTCCCCTCCTCCTCCACTTTCTCCTCCTCCTCTTTCTCCTCCTCTTTCTCCTCCTATTTCTCCTCCTCCTCCTCCTCCTCCTCCTCCTCCTCTTTCTCCTCCTCTTTCTCCTCCTCCTCCTCCTCCTCTTTCTCCTCCTCCTCCTCCTTCTCCTCTTTCTCCTCTTTCTCCTCTTTTTCCTCCTCCTCCTCTTAAAATGTGTATTTTGGTAGCGTTTTCATCAACATCTCTATTTGACAGTCAGTGTCTAAATGAGGAAAACGCTACCAAAATACACATTTTAAGAGGAGGAGGAGGAAAAAGAGGAGAAAGAGGAGAAAGAGGAGAAGGAGGAGAAAGAGGAGGAGAAAGAGGAGGAGGAGGAGGAGGAGGAGAAATAGGAGGAGAAAGAGGAGGAGAAAGAGGAGGAGGAGAAAGAGGAGGAGGAGAAAGTGGAGGAGGAGGGGAAAGAGGAGGAGGAGGAGAAAGAGGAGGAGGAGGAGAAAGAGGAGGAGGAGGACGAGGAGGAGAAACAGGAGGAGGAGGAGAAAGAGGAGGAGGCCGAGAAAGAGGAGGAGGAGGAGAAAGAGGAGGACGAGGAGGAGAAACAGGAGGAGGAGGAGAAAGAGGAGGAGGACGAGAAAGAGGAGGAGGACGAGAAAGAGGAGGAGGAGAAAGAGGAGGAGGACGAGAAAGAGGAGGAGAAGAAGGAGGAGGAGAAAGAGGAGGAGGAGGAGAAAGAGGAAGGGTGTTTGGGATTACCCCCTGGGGTGTTTGGGGTTACCCCGGGGGAATTTGGGGGCTACCCCATGGGGTGTCCCGGGGGTGTTTGGAGGTTACCCCAGGGGTAATTGGGGTACCCCGGGGGTGTTTGGGGGTTACCCCTGGGGTGATTATAAGACTAAGACTATATAGTCCAAAGACTATATAGTCCTAAGACTAAGACTATATAGTCCTAAGACTAAGACTATAGTCCTAAGACTAAGACTATAGTCCTAAGACTAGTCCTAAAACTAAGACTATAGTCCTAAAACTAAGACTATATAGTCCTAAGACTATAGTCCTAAGACTAAGACTATATAGTCCTAAGACTAAGACTAAGACTAAGACTATATATCCCTAAGACTAAGACTATAGTCCTAAGACTAAGACTATAGTCCTAAGACTAAGACTATACATTCCTAAGACTAAGACTATAGTCCTAAGACTAAGACTATAGTCCTAAGTCTAAGACTATATAGTCCTAAGACTAAGATTATATAGTCCTAAGACTAAGACTATATAGTCCTAAAACTAAGACTATAGTCCTAAGACTAACTTTTTCGCCTAAACTTGCCCATATATTAATACCTCTTCAGGCTCCTTATTATTCCCAAAAAACTCATGATCACCCCTAAAATGAATTAAATATTCTACTTACATGCAAATCCGGTTATGTTTTGGTCATTAGTAACTTTAATGAGTTTTCTCTTTTGTCTCCTGCACGTGCACTGAGCATAAATACGCAAATATCAGCCGTAGCAACATTAACAAGATGCTTGACGACGTTAATAAAATAGCCGAGTCAGCCGTTTAACCCTTGACAGTTTATATTCTGGCAAACCCCTCTGAAGAAAATGATTCAATGTCTTTCGAACAGCTTGCCGAACGGTTTCTTCATTCAAGGCATCGTTTACTTTATAAACTAAAGCCAAATAAGCGACAATTCGGCACATATCTCCAAGTAAATGGGTAAAGAGCTGTTTGGCCGTTTAAGTTCTAACTAATATAATATTCATGTTGCTATTAATTCAAGTCGATACTCAGCCGTCCCGCAGCCAAATAATATTTCGTTTATATATCGACACTTAAAAACGTTCTTATGGCTTTTAGAATTGACTCCTCATTCTATCTTCTTACGATTTCTTCACTTATAAACAAGGGTTTAGCTAGCAATGATTCTAGGGTGATTGAATATTTAGGTTCTAATATAATATTCATTATATGCTATTAATCTAAGTCTATACGAGCTCTGCCAATTCAGACACTTACGCTGCTCAAAACTCTCTATACTCATCGAGACAAGGTTTCAGATAAAAAATATAAAGTGCCTCTATCAATTTCTCTTTAGTTCCTTGTAAAGAACGTCTATTTTGTTAAAGTTTAGTGTACGCATGCTCTGTACGTCTACGTGTCCCACAACTGTCGACTGTCAGTAGGGTAAAGTGTTTAAATGAAAAGGTGATTACTATTACTTATAAGGATATAAGCCGAGTACTTTTTGATAATGACGTAACTTCGTAAATCAGTCGGAGAGCTATCGGTTATGACGTATGAATACCAGGGGGGTTGAGTAACGGGTGGTGCTCTTTGCACCACCCGCACCACCCGCGCCAGAACCCCTCTTCCCTATACATAGAGTATGTCATGGTTGAGTGCTATAAAACATCAATTAATATAAGACTAAAATGGTGACGTCATGGGTGGATATCAAAAGATCCACCCGATCCACCCGCCGTATAACCCCTCTTCCCTATACTACTGTCATAACTTTTCTTCGGTATATAATAAAGAAACTTTCTACACACAGATTGAAATTATTCAATAATTATAATTTGCTGAAAATCCACGTGACCTGGAACACGATTATCGCCTCGAACTAATGCTCGAACTCAGACCCTCTTTCCCCTATTTTCTCACGGAAGAGCGGCTGTACACAGGCTATCCTGATGTCTGATCAAGTCTTTCTCGTAGACATAGTTATTGGTCAGTAATGTCGCTGGCAAGTATGTTGATATTATATACACTTAATCGCACACGCCGTCAATAGTTGTGTTGATATTTAATACCCGAAGAGACTCGACATATGAACGGTATGTACATGTGTGGAAATACGTTAAAACAGGCAATCGTGTTTTGTTATTGCAAACTGTGTTTTCTATCGGAGAATTTAATTGTGTTTTGACTTTTGTCTGACCAATGTGTTTAATAAGCTTCAGATCTTAGCACTGCATGTGACAACCTGCGTATGTATATGATTGCGGCTTCGATAACACTTCAGTACATTTCACCCAAAACACCTTCACATACTATATATAGCACTGTGAGTTTGCAGTAGCCCGAGCGAACGCCTGACTAGGCGTTTTGTTGTCTTTGATTTTCTTTTGGCCCTTCTCAGAGCTAATTTTAACCCTCGCCTTCGACTCGGGCTAAAATTAGCCTAATTTGGGCCAAAAACATATTTATGCCCGCGAACATCGACTCTATTGTTATAATATACAGGTGTATATGTATACACTATATATCTGCAAATAAATCATTCTCGTTTCTGTCTTTATGTGTCTGTATGTGTGTACTATACGTGTGTAGTTTTAGTTATAACTTCTTGTTTTTCCTTCAGATTCACTCAGTGCTTTGGGGTTCTTGGAGTTTTGGATTGGTTGCATGGCACTGACGCAATATTCCGAAGTTCTCGTGCTTATGACCGCCATGTTTTCTTTTTCAACACCACTCCGATGAAAGAAACATTCCCTGACGAGTCTGCAAAAGGTTGTAAAAAAGAATAGTCTTCCATGAGGACATGAAAATCCTTTTCGCTTTATTCATATATTCTGTATTTGGTGTGCCAAAACTAGTATTTAAATGTAAATAGCACAAATATTGCTCTGGGAAATTAAATAAAATCCATGATATTATGACTGTTTAGTATAATTTCATAGTGGAAAAGAGGCTTTCCGGCTTTCTGATTGCCTAGCGCGGTGACTACTGCATCACAAGAAATTGTTCTTCAAAAGTAGTTTTGGAAAAGAGACTGGTACTTATTCAACACTGCACTGACTTTACTCGTTTCAGTCTCCCCCTTGGAGTTGTCATTTTGAAGAAAGAGATTTTAGAATTTGTCGATTCATTGAACTGTTGATTTTTTTTCAAAATGGTGTCTGTAGTTTTTGAAACAAACAAAAGAGCATAATACTGAAAATATTTATCACTGAGATGTTGTACATATCAAATATCGTAAAAACAAAACTTTGTAAAGGTAAGCAAGTATATTTTCTATAATTCTTCGTATTTTCTAGCAAGTTTTGGTTAGGTTTTGGTCGTAGCGATGTTTTCGAAAACTTCGTCATGAGTGAAGAACATAATAAAGTGAAACATGAATTAAGTGCAAAAAGTCTGTATCACAGAAGCCAAAACACCAGAATAAAAGTCTTTTTAGTATGTATTTGAATGTATGTACAAGTTCAATTCCAAAGTAGGATGTTGTTTACTCTTTTTTGAAATTATTTACTGACAAAGACTGTGGCTTGCTAAAATCGTCTGTGAATAAACAGAATCACCACTGTTAAAATGAAAGCAGTTGTTTAAAAGTTTTTGTTTCAACGTTATTGGTTTTTTATCGACCTCTGAAATTATACTAAAACAATTAGTCACCTCAGTCTCGGTAACTATCGGTGTATTTACCTCGCCGCTTCGCGGCTCGGTAAATATTCACCGATAGTCACCTCGACTTCGGTGACTAATTGTTAAATAGAACGATTATATTGTGGTTCTATAGATCATTGGTTCATTTTTAAAATGAAATGTCAGAATAATATGTACCTATTGTGTACGAGTGTCAATTTAGAAAAGTAAATATGAGAAGTGCTAACACTATTTACTTCGCTGATTTTTCACTTCGTGAATTAACAGAGATGATGAGCAGAGGATACTACTATAAATATTTGAAGTAAAAAATGTTAGCACTTCTCGTAATTTTCTAGCACTTTTCTATATGTAATTAAACTGTAAACTGCAACATGTTTACATTAATTAAAGAGTGTCAATTTGCTTTTGGTTATATAACAAAGAAAAAGCTTTTCTTTTCTATATTTGTTAATTTTTAATGAGAAATAAGACGTATTGTTATATATCAAGTATCAAAGTCCGTTTTTCTAGCTCTCTGATTGAGCGAGCGGTCCTCGCGTGGCGGTCCGAAAATCGAGATGTTTTCCGCGTAACCCATGGCAGCGGTAACAATATTTATTTTTCCCTAGGGAGAAATATCAAAACCGGAAGTACATGGTCAGGTTCAGTTTGTCTTTGTTTTCTACTGAGTAGTACTCAACATTTTTGTTGTCATTTGACACTTGATATATAACAAAACACTTATTTACTGGTACCTTGGGAAAACAGTGTGTTTTGTGGCCCCTTGACTGCTCGTTGTTGCCCTCGGCTTTGCCTCGGGAAACAACGGCCGTCTCGGATCCACAAAACACACTTTCCCTCGGCGCCGGTAAATAAGTGTTTAATACTTGAGGTTATACACTATTTAATTCAAAACTGTGTTTTAGCGATGTCGGATTTAATAAGTATGGTGTTTAACCACAAGTAGTACTCTTTATTTATTATGGAACTGGTTCAAGATATTTATAATATATATATATCAAGTTGAAAAAAAGACGTTCATGATTAGTGTTCTTTTCCCTGGGCAGGCAAATATTAAAGACTTATTAACCGAGTGCGAGGTTTGTACGGGAAAGTATTTGCGATAAAACCGAGGGCAAATACTTTCTTGTACTGACTGAGCAAACGAGGTTAATAAAGAATTCATTATATGGCTATTGGTTTTATTTTGTTTTCGTCTTCGGAGTATGCTGTTTACCTTACCTGTTAACTTTTTCGTGTCGCTACTTGGCCTTATTGGGGGCTAACCAGAAAACCAAACGGTTAACTTAGCCCTCAGGCTCAAAAAAAAAATTATGATTTATTTAAGTAACTTAATATGTGCCATTCTGTAAATAAATTATTATAAGTTTTCATTGTTGTAAAACGTGAGCATAATTAAACTATTCTAAACTATTCTTGTTTACACCAGTTCGGCCTTTATTTGTCGTGTTTTTAGATAAACAGCTTTAAAGAAAAAGCAGCAATGTTCTAGCACATTTTATTGTTCAGAATATTTGAATAAAGATAACCTGGTCCAGTTCTCTTATTTGTATTCAAATCAACTCGGAAATGTTCTCGCCAAAACTTACAGGACCGAGAAAAAAGCGTATTGACCCGGACACTGACCAGAGGTCAATATCGTAAAATCCCGACCTCTCAGGAACCAATCAGCGTGCGTTGTTTTGCGTACGGACCGAAAATCATCCAAACATTTGACTTTAAACCTTTATCACCTTTTTGCTGTTTGTAAGCTCTATTTATTTTTATCACATCTTGCTGTAATGAAAGGCTCCTCTGCTTCGTTTCAAAAGAATCTCGGCAGTTTATCAGCTTTTTACTTTGCTCTATCCAAAACACTTGCCTATACGGTTAGGATTAAGCTCAGTGACAGGGTCATGAATATCAGGGTCAGGCTTTCGTTTGTTCACACACCGCAAAAGCGTCGTCGTTAGTTGTTTTCGTGTTGACTATGTGGTTGTTGTTGTTGTTATTTATATTTTGGGCCCGCAGTAATTGGCAACTAGCTGTTGCGGTAACCCTGCCAAATTATTTACTGTGTATATTGTTATTGTTATTATTGGCAAAGTTATTAAATAATAATAAAATAATACGCAGCACTCTACTCTGCCTAGTTGAAGTATTGCGGATTTGAAGTATTGGTAACTTCCATCAGAATTGTTACCCTTTCAATCAAATCATGCAAAACAGATTCTACAACATTTCTCCATTGTATCTGAGAACCAATTTTCTCAGTAGCACATCTGGTGTACATTTCTACAACCTGGGAAGTTCTGAAAAAATCTTGAATATTTCTTATAATCTCCGTCACTGACATTTGTCAGGAATAAGATCCCTATAAAAAGGTTAGAGATCAAGAAAATATATTAAAAGTCTCAGTTAATAAGAAACATTTTCAAATTCAATATTGTGATGGTATACGTACAGTTTAAAAACTGCAGTAATGGGTTTTTATTGCAAACATTCAAATTGCCAATAAGTATTATGTATGTGTATTATATTTTTTTAGTCAGTTGGCTTTTTTTATTCCAAGTATTTATAAGTGTATGTAAGCTTGTAACACGGCTGCTTGGCATGTAAAATGAAGTGATACCTTATTTTTTTAAACTAAAGATTAAAATGGTGATGTGATGATGATAATCATGCCATGCAGTCTGGTTTGTTTTTCAGACTCAGTCATGGCGAGACGAAGTAGTAATTTTTCACCTGGTTGACCCAGCCAATTCATTTGAAATTATTACTCGGGCTACTGTGGTAACGCCGAGTCTAAGGTTTCCATTGCATTGCAATTTCATCATCCCGATATATAGGCTTTGGCACTGCGAATCTGAGCGTGCTATGAAATTTGCTAATTTTCATGCGCATTTCTGAGGTTCCCACCGGTGCATTTTATCGACTATCATGATATGCTTTACCAAAAGAACAAGAATTTTTCTTTGTTTGTCGTTTGGTCTTTTGTTCTGCTCTTTGTTAAATATGCTTAGAAATTATGTTTGCAACTGCACACGCCGATCGCGGTAGACCTAGGTAAAACACGAGGAGCCTGTACCAGTTTTGCGGGATAGGCCAAAATTTCAAGTGGGAAGAAGGATTTTTGTATAAAATCTAATGTAAATTACTCTGAATCCAAGAAGCAAAATCAAAATGACATACATACTTTCCTAATTACTTCTCTGCGAATCATTATCAACTCTCATGCAATAGGAAACCTAGTCTCCTCCACAGGCAACTCTGTGTCTTCCCAAACGGCAGCTTTTCAGTGTTTTGGCAGAGCACGAAGGGACAGCAAGGGATTGGGTGCGGCCTAGCGCGCTTTTACTTTGAACCTTACGCTCACCGCTCCCGGAATCACTCTTACACAGTTTACTCTTATACTACGTATACTCATCTATTTATAGATTTCGTTTAATTATGTATTTAACTACTATATAGTTACGACAAGCATTCGTTAGTGAGCGGAGCCATGTGTCTAAATATTAAAGAAATAAAATAAAAATATCATAGCGAACAGAAGGACACAAGTTTGTGGTTTGACTCGCATCTAGATCTGCATGGACCGGAAATAATATCGATTTACAATTGTATAATTGTTTTGTCAAGAGATTAATTAACTGAGAACAATAAATTATCAACTATCTTTCACAGAACGTGTCCATCACATGATTCTGTCAAACTTCCAAAATGAAATTAAACTCTGCCTATAGTTATATATACCCTCTAGTACGTCTACTCTATAGAGTAATCAGGCTTTTTAGTAAGATGAATGGCGTCCACCGTAGAATGAAAAGTGGACGGCTTTGGACGCCCAAACTTTAAAAGATGAAGGGAAATTATTCTGGATTATTTGCCTAGAATCTAAATTTTTACAAAAAGTACCTTATCAATATCGTGATGTCAAATCAAGAGTCATCGCAATTTAATACACTTTAGTGCGCCACAGACTAAAGTTTGTGAGTTGTTTACAAAAAGGTGAAAAAGTATTATGATATAATAATTTTAACCTTTAACCAAAACATAAAATTAATATTTTAGTATAATTTTTAACAATGGAACTTCTGTACTAACGCCTAGTACTGTTTAAATGCAGTGCTTATCGATCAGCGATCACTGTCCGTGCATCAACTGAAATACTGCTGCGGGTTGACTGGCGAGACTGCAAACACCAGCCCATATATAAATCTATAAAAAATAGACAATAACAAATTTCGCTATTAAATATTCTTCCAAAACACATTTCACACTTACTTTAAAGGATAAACGTCTTAAAATTAGGAAATTCACAAACTTCTTTAGAGAGAAAAAAGCTTTAGTGAGTGCTGCTGCAGCTCAATGTATAAATAAAATACATTCCAAACGACTGGAGGAAGAGTCTACTGATTCCAATATACAAGCAGAAGGGAGATGTATTGGACAGTGAAGACTACAGAGCCATCAAGCTACTGGAGCATATCCTAGTTTGGACAAAAGGCTCAGAAAGATTGTGGAGATCGACAGAATGCAATTTGACTTCAGATCGAGATGTGGCATGACAGATGCGATCTTTGTGCTGAAACAGGTTCAAGAGAAGGTACTTGAAGGACAGAAGAAATTATAACAAAGTTGAAAATCAAGATCTATAAGACTGTGATCCGTCCAGTCCTCATGTATGGAGCCCATGCCGACGTGGCCATTGAAGACTTTAAAAAGAAGAGCTGCTACTTATGAGAACGGAAAGATTGAAATCTAGAGTCCCTAAAATAACATTTCCTCCATTTTAGGGCGAGATGTTACAGAATTCTGTAAATTATAAAATCGTTCTTGATGGAAATGAAATGAATGAGTTTTCGCAGGATTGCCAAACATGATAAAATGGCGTATAATTTGTAAAAAATAAAAAATAAATTCAAAGAGGACTGAGTCCCCTCCCAATTAAAGATAAAATTTTAACATGGAGGTTCAGCCTCCTCTCTATACAACACCACTGCTTCTTTAGATAGCCATATATACTCAAAAGTAAATTTAAAACTGAGAAATGTTTTTTTTTCGTACCCACGCTTACCCATAAATACAGATCATGACAGCATACAAGATCCGACAGATCGTTCATCGCAGTTCATAGTTTTCACCAGCTTATCAACACATCAAATGACAGTATCATTTAAAATAGTTTCCTTTCCTTATCACGTTTCAGCTAGCTGGACATTAACCCTTTCACCACCGTGGTGGCCATTTAATATTTACTCATCAAGGGAAAAGGTCTGCTGGTGGAAGAGTTAAGATCCTATATAAAAATTATAAGCTAGAACTTCTTGGTCTAATAATGACTTTGATTTTTGTTCCATATCTTGGATTTTCAGTTCAAGATGTTCATTTTCAGACTTCATATAATGTGAATAGATGAAAATTAGACTGACCAATCACAGCAAGGAATTAATTATAAATACATGTAGAAAGATTACATATGTATAGTATGCAGTTCATACAGTATTTTCTCACTCTCGTCTGCTAGCATGCAGTATATACCATACTGTACATACAGTACTTTATTACTCTTAATCTCTGGTGTACATACAGTATTGTATCACTCTCAGTCCCTGTAATCCAAATTAAGACAATGAGTGCCACAGTAGACAGTAGTTAACATTCACTTTGGACAAAACAGATTTTTCTCACTTCCAGTCAAAACTGATGAAAAATGTTCAGTCAGAATTTAAACCTTTATCTCTGTTAAATGAAATTGATGTAATACTGTACCTTTGTTTACACAAAATAATAATTTTTGACAAAATATTTTCACAATGCACTTTGATTCCAGGAATTCAGCCATTTCTAAACATTGTTTCCAGAAGTAAGGGAGGCAAGGTGGAAAAGAAGAGCCTCTGGTCTTAAAACCAGTTCAGAATTTGAACATGGCTGATGGTGATCCTATTCTAGATACTTGAACCAGGATAGTGTGGAGACAGGGATTTTCCCAAATTGTTTTGACATGTTTCCATTTCTGTAAGTGAGAGATTCTCGAGCAATTTGACCAGATGTTCTTCCTTTGCACCTCACCTCAATTCAGTTTAATTCAATTCAATTCAAGAGCCTCTGGAACACTTGTATCACTTAAAGTAAATGGTTTGAACCCAGGAGTATTATAACATGTTTGATGTTTGAGAAAGTTGCTCATCTAGGTTGGTAGTGACTGATGTTTCGATGGCCTCAGTGGTGGTCATCTTCAGAGTCAAGTGAAAGGTTTTAGTCAGGTTCACCTATATTTATATGTCCGGTTCATTATGTCACGCATACCACAATCATGACATAATGAACTGGACACATAAATATAGGCAAACCTGTCCAAAACCTTTCACTTGACTCTGAAGATGACCACTGCTGAGGCTGTCGAAACATCAGTCACTACCACCACAAACAGTCTTTCTCAAGACTACTCTAACCTAGACGAGCAACTTTCTCAAACATGTTATTGTATCACTTCAAGTTTAAAATACAGGTCGTCTTTTTCTTCCAGTATAGCTGGAGTTGTGTCGGGTTTCTTTTCCTTGACGTCGTCTTCTTTCCTTCTTTGCCTCGATCCAATCTTTACTTTTCTTTAAAGGTTTGCCCCACTTTGGTCTTTTAAGCTGCCGCTCTCGCTTATTTGAAAACCGTAGTTCATTCCCCACACTGGCAGTAGCATCTTGTCCAAGACCTCGAGGAAGTGCGTATGAGCTTCCACCAGTGAAAAGACAAAGAAAGATTTTCTTGGCTTTTGTACTATTAGGAAAATCAACAACAATACCTCCAGTGAAGCCAGCTCTCATAGCTTGAGCTGTCACCAGTTCCATCTGCTGGGGATTTTCTGGGTAGAATTGAAATACTGCTTTACTTCCTCGACACAAACAAGCATAGAGAGAAGAGAAAAACTGGTGTAAACGACGAACTGGATTATGTGATGTTTTATCTGAATTACATAACCACTGCAGAGCAGAAACACTAATACAACCATCAAATGACCCAGCTCGAAAAGGCAATCCTTGTCCTGCATCGTGTAAAATAATATCCCCATCAACTTCACGTTCTTTAGCAACGTCTAACATAGCTTTACTAATATCAAAACCAACCCAGTGATGACCAGCTTCAGTAAGAACATCTCCACTCAACCCAGAACCACATCCAATATCAAGAAGATATTTTGGTTGATCATCTGCTAAACCAAGTAGCTCTAATGCTCTTTCAGTTAAATTCACTTGAATCTCAATCATTCTTGAGTTACATGTGTATTTTCTTGCTTCTTCTTCATTGTAAAACAACTCAGGAGGACCACGATGTTCAGGACGTTTCGACGCCATCTTGTTTTTTCAACGGTGCCACAACCTCGTTCCCAGCGCCCTTATCTCCGTGTCCATGACGAACCGCACCTCTGGAACCGCACGGAAACAAACCAGCATCATCCCATTACGACTTAACGCAAAATGCTGTCATCATTTCATGAATTTAATTACTTCGCGCTGCTAGGCAGCAGGACCAATGAACAAAATAGCTAATTATGCTAGATTGTATTTTACTAGTTTAATAAATACTGAATTAAATATACAGGGCAACCTGATGCGCCGACAGCATATTTGGTTTTAGCCTCATGCACTCATACAGTGCGTGAACTAATTTCTTTTCTCAAGCAGCAGAACTTGGATTATATGCGGCTTTTACTGCTTTTAAACACAAACTTAGAAAAACCCGTCTTGAAACAAACCTGTCTCGTAAAAATCCGTCTTGAATAATAACAATATATGGTCACACACGGAAAGTCGAAAGATGGCATTGGCATCTTCGAAGCTTGCCACCAGAAAATATATATACACATCTTTCTGACGCAAGAGTTCCGCCAAAATATATCTATACATTAGTCAGCTTGTTCACATAGTTCAGCTTGATTTATTCAATAAAGTCCCGAAAATAAAGCTTGGGTTTACTTCAGTTGTAATATACACGGGGTATAGTTATACCATGACCTCGAGTTGTATATGAGCTCATAGCCAACGAGGCGCTTCGCCGAGTTGGCTATTAGTTCGTATACAACGAGAGCGAATGGTATAACTGTTTTATTATATAGCCAAGCACTGTACTAGAGGCAAAATTACAGCGAAATGTTTGAAACAAACTTCCGGCATAGGCAACTAATACTTCCGCCATGCGTAATGATACATTCACATAGTTTCTCGCTGAGCTGTTCGGTAAACAGCTTCGAAATGTTGTATAAATGTTGCTCGAGAGGCAAAAACTGTGTTAAACAGATCAACAAAAAAGATTAAAAGGTACCTTTATGAAGTCAAAAGGTGGGTCAGTTGTTTATATTAGCATTTCTGTCGTGAAAAAGGTTTTGATTTCATGCAAAAATGAAACTGAAACACCTTCGGCAGTGAAACTAAATTACTTAGTTGGTAGTTTTGGGAAAAGAACATGCTTTTTACTGCTCCAAATGCTTATCTAAATCAAGTCTCTTTACTGGTAATCTCCTACGAAATGTGTATTGTAAGCTTGATTTTAACCGTGAGTTTCTTTGTTTGGCAACAAATTAATGTCAACCCGTTAATTTAGTCGGGTTTTTGAAGTAAAAAGACGTAATTTTTAGGTGAATTTTACCATTTAACATGCTAAATTGTGTATTTGTTAATGTGTTTTTACACAATGTTGTTTTTTTATACATTGGTTTGAGGGTGTTGATGTTTTTCTGTATAAAAATCCGCCAATTTCAACTCTTTTCGGCAGTTTAAAAAAACATGCCGCCATCTTGTTTTTCCTCTACTAGTAGGATATGAGCTGATAGCCTGGTAGTAGGGAACCAATCAGATTACGCAAAAGCTCATATCCGATAGCATGCTATATAATAAAATATATATATATATATATATATATACATATATATGTATATATATATATATATATATATATATATATATAAATGACCGATTATTTAGCTTTCTTTTAGCTTCAACTGATTAAGAAAAGATGACAACATCTTCAAAATCTGCCAGCAAAAGATGACGCATCTTTCTGACCACAAGAGCTTCCACTGAAAGCAGTCTAAATAATCAGCCGATATGAACTGAAGTAAATTTATAGTATATTCTATATAGCAGCTTAAGATAAAGAAAATAAAATGATCGATTATTTAGCTTTCGTTCAGCTTCAACTGATTAAGAAAAGATGACCACATCTTCAAAATCTGCCAGCAAAAGATGACGCATCTTTCTGACACAAGAGCTTCCACTAAAATCAGTCTAAATAATCAGCCTATAAGTATAAACTGAAGTAAATTTATAGTATATTCTATATAGCAGCTTAAGATAAAGAAAATAAAATGACCGATTATTTAGCTTTCGTTCAGCTTCAACTGATTAAGAAAACTAGAAAAGAAGAAAATCTTCATAATTTGCCTACATATTTCCGACACAAGAGCTAGCTTCTTAATAATATCACAGCGCGCTTATATTTTCTTTAACAGTATTCCAGATTAGCGCGGTAGGCGCGCATTTGGTCTGCCGGCGAAAGATGACTATATATTCTGGCACAAGAGCTTTCGTCCATTGAAAGTATTCTAAATAATATCACAAGCTTATATCTTCCCAATGCCTATAGTCTCTCTATACTGAATACATTGATCGTAGCTATAAATTAATTTCATACAAAACCGCGCTCATTACATATTTTATCTACAACATACTTTATCTGCTTGAATACTTCACCGTTGGCGTTCAGCAATTCTCTGTTGAGGTCACACATGCAGCATGAGAATTCCCGAAATGATGCGTATACTTCAGTCTTCCATCCTCGTTTCTTTACTACCATGCAGCTTGACTCAATATGTCATTTGGTAAGAAACGTGATTCTCGTCACTGTCTCGAAGATCGGTCTCTTTGAATAACGATTTAATGCGATCGTTAAATTGAATTGAAGAATATGTGTATCGAAATTTAGCGAAGAAATATGGAAATATGATGAACTAAACCTCACATTGATCGTCGGACGGTGACCATTCTTTCTTCGCGCAAATCATACTTCGCGCGCCAAAATTTGTTATGCTGTACTCAACTAACTGGTTAGTTAATATATTGTTCGGTTAAACATTGGTACAATTACCATTTTTAATATGTAAAGAGGGGTACAATTACCCGCAAGCTTGGCCGACCTCGTCATAAACCTATTATCCTGTTACCACTGGGAATAGTGGTGATTACCTCACACCGTAATGCTATGGAAACCCATCACCTAACTCTTAATCCTTTCACCACTAACCTCATGCTCGCGTCATCAGGGCTAAATCCACTTACGACGATTGCAGTTTTACTCATAGCCACTAAAAACGCGCGAAATTTCAACCAATAGGAAAGCAGAAGTCTTTAGTGGTTACCTATTAAAGCTAGGTTTGGGCGAGCTATGCCAAGCTTCAGTCAGTCGGCGGCCCACCTAATGGTTAGTGGACGATATTTCTTTTGAAATTGGGCCAGGGCCAGGGTGGCGGTTCGCAGTCTACGCGCAAGATATTCGTTCTACGCATGCGTAGCTAATACGGGTCACTTAGAGCAGCCCGCGAAAGAAAATCTGGTGGGGAAAAATTATTACAAACATCCACGTTGGCGTACGTTTTCACTCTACCAAAATGAAATATGATGATGTACAGTACCTCCGACGCATTCTTACACATAGCCTATCCGCCACGACACATTTATCCTTCTCTTAGATCTTTATCTAGTTTGGGCAGTTTGCGCATTGTATATTTGTGACATTACCTTAATACTCTAGACTTTAGTAATGTCAGTAAAGCTCATAATTCACACTGTTTGCTACGGATATAACTCTACCCTAAAACAATGGCTAAATTGCACTGATTCATATAAACTTTTCATTTTATTAGAACTGTTTGTATCTTTAAAATAATTAACAAACACTTCTATCCATCTGTATTTTGGCGCCCGTCTGCACATTGGATAGATAAATGCAGCTCATGTTTTATGTATGGCTTAAAAATCATCAATTACACTGCAAGAGGAATTTATTATGATTGTTACCCAAAGAGTGACAAAGACGCTTTTACTTGGGAAACAATCATATGAGCGTATTTAGATACTGATAACCCAATATGGCCCTCTCCACATGATGAAATTAGTTCGTAGAGTTAACTGGAAAAACCTTTAACAAGAAACAGTACTACATCAGTTATAATATCTATCGATTTTCCGGGAAGAAAGCGCAATCTTAAAATGAATATAAGAGCCCAGCAGTCAGTATCTTAATATGAGACTGACCACAATAAATTCAAGAGATAAGTAAAAACTTTAAAGAAAATTTAACGTTACTACACAATAATTATGTACAGACATCTTGAAAGTAATGGATTGTTAACAAGGACTAACAAAAGTCAGAGATTATAAACAATGGGCAACTCCAAAATGCTAGCCCACATCTTGGAACATAATTATTTTACTTATACAAATTCTGCAAAATAGTCTGATGTACTCGATGGTATATTGCTGTATAATTTTTCAGCTGTAGATTTGTCATAACACGAGACACTTTGAATTGCATTTACAGTTTGGCCAGAGCAAGAGGCATGGTTATTTATTATTTCTATACTATAATAGTGTATAAGCCTTGTATATCCTGTCAAAACCCTTGCCAATTATATCAAGAAATAAGTTGTAGTATAAATATGTAATTTTAAATCTTATAATTAGAAAAATAAAAAAACAATTGATCTGTAAATACTCGCTGTGTCTGTTGCAATTAATAATATCAGCCCAGGGGGTTTTTTTGGGCAATTTTGTAAAACATGAGAAACTATAAATCAGGAAATTCCTGCCATTTGAGGCAGCACTTCACTTGCGATAGTAATTCTAGTCTATGTTATATATTATAGATATTGATATCTGATAGTCTCAACAACACAACTATATATTTTATTCTGAAGATGTCGCACGTCAGGTATTTAGTATTTAATTGCATTTCTCATAGTTTGTTTGTGACGACATTTTACTAAAACATATATTACGCCAGATGTATCAACATTGCGTGCGAAGAGTACTACAGGCGATTCTCATTGTTACAAAACAAAACTAAGAATTTCACCTTTTAGAGTTAAATTTGGAAATTTTGTGTTAGGGTTGGCCGGTTGGGATTAGGGCTGATGGTTGTGTGGGGGAAGTTATCGCTCTTACACCGGCATCAACTTCAAACTTCAGTTTTGAATTGGTTAACTCTATAGAAATTCACTCAACTAGTACCAACTCGTAAATGTTTGGCACTGAAGGGGAAAAAGAAAAATTTTAATACAAGCAAGAATTTGTCGTAACACCTCTTTATTATTCATTGCCTCTCATGAAGGCAAGTCAACACATCGAAAGCAATAAATGAACGTGGTCAGTGTTACCACAAATTCTCGCTCTATAATATACTATTGTCACCACGCCAACGTTCAAAGACGGAAAATTTGTTTTAGAAATTAACCCCTTGTTCAGACTATAGGTGCCCGGGAACGGGCACTATAGTGTGAACATGCACGACGTTTTCGCGGTTGCCCCACTCAAATTACTAATCAAAACCGGGCACTAATGTGAACACGTCGTTTTCAACTCACGCTATTTACTGAATATTCCTCAATTCGAAGCCACAAACTGTGTGAACGTTTATCAGATCCTTGGCGCTGTGAATGTGAACAAGTGAGTCTGAACAGGCAAAAAACGTGAACAATGTTCTTCAGTTTAGCAATCTGCACCTATAGAGCATTTTCACCACGTGATCGGTGGCCCATGGGGGTGGTGAAACAATACGAAAGATTTGAATAAGAAAGAGCTAATTCCCATACCGTACACCAATATGGCCGCCGTGACGTAAGATGCAAACGCTCTATATATGCAATCGAGGATTGATATGTTGCTGGTTAGCTTCATGATTTTAATAAGTATATGTGTTCAATCAGCAAAGTACGAATAAAATACAAATTAAAAGAAAAAACCCCGAGCTTTCGGACTTAAGCGTCCATCCTCAGGGCTAAAATAGTTCAAATGAGCTATCTTAAATAACTTCCCGGCAAATAGCTCATTTGAACAGTGATGTAACGTTTATTACAAACATGATGCAAACTTCCCAATCAATCAGATACTATTTAGATTCATAAAACTACAGTGCGAGTAAAAACTAAGAAAGGTAAAAGTAACTTCTCGAACTTCTCATCAAAAATATCTAACTATCATACCAACAATTTTTACTACCCGAAAATAGCGGCCCCCGCGGAGAGCAGCGCTATAGCGGCTACCCGAGCCGGAGCAGCGGCCCTAATTGGCGCTAATAACGGGGGCCTATACGTTGGGAACTTTACGGTATCACATAGGTCTAAATATCTCAAGAACGAAAATATGAAAAAGTTGTTAGTTGATATTCTTCAAGTTCTTTTATAAAATAAGACAAACATAATTTTCATGACGTATCTACTTTAACTCATATCCCAGTACGAGAGTTTTCTCAGAAGTCAATGAAAGTGTTTGGCGTTAGCCAAAGTCAAATATGAACGACCTGCAATTCGAACAGAAAAGAACTCATCTCTTCCTATATAGTTTAATTTTATTAATTTCATTCTTTAATTCTATATAAAACTATTTAACATGGCTTCTCCTTTGTCTTTTCTTACGGAGCTTTATTAATTTATGGGAAATATATTTTGATTCAGTACACAATAAATAAGAAAGAGGAATTAAAAAATAGACATAATAACGCGGTTGAGTCATTATAGTTCTCAATTGATCGTACTGAAAAAGATGGCGACTTGTACACTTAACCACAATCATTTGCGTGCAGTAAATATCGTTTTCTGCAGAACTAGTGGAAGATATGGTTTTAAAACAATCAACTTTGGTAGGAATGAAGTTTTTGCTTACTTAACCCATCTTATCATGATAAACAATGTCTACTTGTTATTTGAGCTGATTTGAGGTCGCAAAGCATTGTGGTTAAATGTTCCGCCGCTATCTTTTTCGGTACCCAACACTGTTGTAAAATCTTCCACTCCATATTAATCGACGATGCCTGATTCAAGAGAGTTCAGTATCTTTGTTCAAGAATTCCATATACAAACATGATCAAAATCAATTTATTTAATTTTCCTCTTTGTTTTCAGCAGCAAATTCCTCTTGAAAACGTTTGGTGACTTCAGAAAATTTATGCTGTTAAAAAGAAAATTCAAAATCTTTCAAAACAAAACAAAAACAGCAGCTTAAGTTAAGTAATATCAAATTACAAAAAATATACAATTTTCCTGTAATCCTGATAAATGTACGGCAACTATATACAAAAAGTGTTTTAACTGTTAATCTGAAGAAATCTCTTAGTCGCAAAATTCAGCACAAGTATAAATAATTGAGTGCAAGCACCCACGTGCATGTTCGGGACTCAAGAAGAGGGAGAGTGGGATCTACGGTATTGCGTTCGTTGGTGTTTTTCATAAAGTATTTCAGTAATTTAGCAGCTTTGGTAATTTCCACACGGTGTTGCGGTTCAGAGCAACCCCCCCCCCCCCCCAACAATGTCCCTCTTCGCAAGTGTGGGACTCAAACTTGGACTGGGTGGTCAGCATATTTGCCTTTCTATTTTATTGTTCCAGCCCATGTAAAAGATATGTTGCATTAGAGAGTTAGAATACAATAGGGTTTCAACTTAGGACACTAGCAAGTCGCCATTAAATCCCAGTCTCTACAGACCGCGTGAGCGATCTCGGATTTGCACTGTCCACTATCCAGAATATAAATGTTTGCAAACTTCGCGAGCGATTGTGTTTGAGCATATCTGTGAACAATTGTTGTTCAAGAATATTGTTCAACAATATAATTATAGTTCAACAATATCGAACTTGGACTCAGAATGGCAAAGACTCGGACTGAAACTATGTGTAAAATGCAACTACAGTAAGACCAGTTGCAAAACTAAAATTCTGAAGAGTTTATCTGAGAGCAACATACTTGCTAAAAAAGTATAAAAATAATCGACTAACCTGTAATACATGAAGTCCTTTTGATGATGTAACAATTAGTTCTCGGAGACCATCATCTGTAAGATCAACGTAGTCGATGGCAAATAACGGTTGAGAAAAACTCTTTTTCCAACAAAGTTTACTCTGCAATCTTTCCCCTCGGCTATCGTTACCTGCCATGGTGAGTTTATAAACCAACAATTCCTGAAATTAAGCTCAATTAATTTAGGAAATAACTCAATTCAATTTTCTAGCTCACCACGTGTAGTGAAAGCATCTAGAAAACATACAGACCTAAAGCTCAATACGGTGAATAAATACGATGTGTCCTGTCTCAAAAAATAAATATGGTGTGTCCTGTCTCATAAAATAAATACGGTGTGTCCATGAATTAAATTCGTGCTGTTACAATTGTATAAAGTCAAAACATAGCTCAGTAATTATATATATATATATATATATATATATATATATATATATATATATATATATTCTCATTTGCATAAGCACGTGTCATTGATCACACGCGAACACAACATCAGTAGTCGAATTTGAATTTCAGAACAGTCATATCATTTTAACACACTCTTGTGAATTTTAGATACCAGGATTTAATTGATTTAAGACGCTCCCGGAGGGTCGTGATGGTGCAACGATGTATTTATATTGTAAATGCTGTAGTAAAGTGATCTTCAAGGCAGTTGCAAAATATGTCGACGAACATTTATTTACGTGCAATAAAAGATAGGTGCAACAAACGCAAGTTTGACAAATACTACGCTGAACCAGTCAAATTATAGCTTGCAATAATTCGTTTGACAGTTGACAGCGAAAGATGCAACGTCCTTGCTATCGCAGAAGGGTGGGTACCATACTGATATCTGTAGATAATTATTCTCCATCGTATATATCTATTGTATACCATAGTTATTGGTTAAAGCGAACAGCACGAACAACGGCCATGTCTTTAATTTATTAACCTGAATGTCAGGCCTTTATTTGTTCCCGCCTTCCGCTAAACCCGGCAGCGCGGGCAGAGGCGCGGGCGAGCGAGAAGGCGAGAAAAATAAAGGCCTGAGGAAACTCTTAATAAAACTGTGGTTCTCCGTCCATCTCATGGACGGGAGCTCTGATTGGCTGACTAATTGAAGTAAGGATTTTGATTGGTTCATTCAGATAAACAACTTCCTCAAAGGTGCACCCTCAAGGTGCACACCGTGACAAGGTCATCGCCATTTCTCGAATCTGTTTATCGTGTACGTTTCTGTGACCAATTCATTCATTTAATCATTTATTATGTCGCAAAATCAAACCATAGAAGGATTTTTCGAAACTGCTTTGTTAAATTCATTGACGCATTTCGGCTATGAGTCTTTGAAACCAGAACAAACGACGTGCATTCGAAAGCTCGCTGTTGTCTGTTGACAGCCAAGATGTCTTTGCTGTTTTGCCCACTGGTTTTGGTAAAAGTGCGATATATCAGATATTGCCATTTGTGTTCTGTGAACGTCATCGACTTCAACATGGCACGGTGAGGAATTTCGTTGTAGCAGGTGGAGACCGTGCGAAAAACAGTCTACTTGGGTCCTTCGTTCGATGATCAGTGACGATGGCTACTTAAGGCGAAGCCGATGCGAAATTCCAAGTTGTTTATGGCAGTGCTGAACCTGCTGAACAATGGTTGTCAGAAAAGTGGACCCGTAAGTTACAAAACGGGAATCTCAGAGCAGTTTACAGTCTTAGTTGTGGATGACTGAGTTTATACGGTTGAGACGTGTTTACAATTATGTATCAATATATTAATTAAATGGTCTACCTGCATTCTAAAATTTAAATTCTAATGCTACAAAATTATACAATTATTAATTTAGTCGAGACTATATCAAGGCGGCTATCAAATCGTTTTTATCTTTTATTATGGTGGAATTTTGAATCAATATATGTGTATATTCTCAAATTGTCAAATTTCTCGGTTTCTTATCGTAGTTTCCAATTCTTCGACTTCTTCTCTAGATATACCATGGATAAACGCCTTCAATTCGAGCTCGTGTATTTATTGCAAGTCTACCTAGACTAGTCTGGACTAAAACCAGACGCGGAGAAAGACTATATATTTCTGTGGGATGAAATCAAAACATACGCTTCGATATTTTGACAACTCATATCAATCACACTCGTTCATATTTAAAAATAGCAAAGTGGGCGGAAGACGGTTATTTAAAAATAGCAAAGTGGGCGGAAGACGGTTTTGTTAAGAGTTTCCTCAGGCCTTTATTTTTCTCGCCTTCTCGCTCGCCCGCACCTCTGCCCGCGCTGCCGGGTTTAGCGGAAGGCGGGAATAAATAAAGGCCTGACATTCAGGTTATTAATTTATGTACTGCATTAGCAGCCAATTTTTTTCGGTCCCGGTGGATCTGAGTAATTATATAACAGTTGGTTTTGAAATTCAAATTCGACTACTCCTGATGTATGAGTTTGCGTGTGATCCATAACATGTGCTTATGTAAATGAGAATATATATATATATATATATATATATATATATATATATATATATATATATATATATATATATATATATTCGCTTACCTCAAAAGTCTGCTACAGGCTGTTTCATCTAAAAAAGAATCTTCAGATTCTTTTTTAGATTCTTTTTTAGATGAAACAGCCTGTAGCAGACTTTTGAGGTAAGCAAAAATCTATTTGCTCTAACTATATGTTATCGAGCACTCTTTGCGTTTCGTAGACCAAAACCCACACGTATATATATATATATATATATATATATATATATATATATATATATATTTGTGAAATTCATTAATAATTCATGAGTTTTGCAGCCAATCCAATTTCAGAAATTATGTCACATGTATACCCCTGTAAACCCCATACAAACCACTAGTGCTTGTAACTAATTAGCATCTCAATATGATTATCCCAAAGGGATTTTTACTATTTATTCATTTCACAAGTTGTTTACAACACTCGCGTCCTTGTTGTATTGAATATACAATCACTCGCCTTCGGCTCGTGATTGTATAATTCAATACAACACGGCCGCTCGTGTTGTAAACATTACATATATATATATATATATATATATATATATATATATATATATATATATATATATATATATATATATATCTATATTATATATATATATATATATATATATATATATATATATATATATATATATATATATATATATATATATATATATATATATATATATATATATATATATATATATATATATATATATATATATATTATATATCTTCGGGTCAAATACATATATATACATGCATATACTGTATACTTACTTATAATAACCACTTTAGCATTGACCTCTATTATACCATTGCTACGGTGGCGATTGCCTGCACGATGGTTGACACAGAAACTGTTTTATCTCGTCTATCTTTTTCCGTGAAATTGTTCAGGGCTTTACCATAGTCAATCGAGATATGGTCTGGAAACTCAGCTAAAGTCTTTGGTCTATCTTTTTGTTCGCCTTTATGCATTTTTGTGCACGGTGCACGGTCACTGAACACATTGTATTTTAGTATAATGAACGAATTGTCCAATAGCAACGTTTCAGTTCAATCACTCAACCGTGCAATTTAAATATTAATAAACCTAAAACAAAGGATGTGCACGGTGTAAGGTACGGTTCAACATAAAATCACAGCTCATTATAGGCACTTTGAAGTTTATTTGCCGAGTTTCCAGACCATATCTCGATTGACTGTGGCTTTACACGGAAACTTTGAGTTTTAGGCCTTATCACGTATTTAATTATTATTTTTCTACATGCATAACAAAGTTTTACAAATAAATTGGTTAAAATATTTGGCGAATGCTGTTGCATACCTGGCCATATGTTCCCAAGAGTATTTCATTGTGTCCGTCCCAGTCCACGTCACTGATGTGGGAACACACGACACAGTCGTATTTTTCAGAATCAGGAAGGAAGGTGAGTTTAGATAAACCACACTTAAGAACGTCTCTAAGAAAAGAAATAAATAAACACAATGGCGTATTTGTTAAAACATAAGCGACCTAAAGCCACTTAAGGCCTTCGTTAAGGGTTGCAAGGTCATTTCGGTAAAGCGCTATCAATTTGTCAGAATTTATGCCACAAAAATAAAAGACATCGTTAGAAAGCTATTAATTTGTAGAATACAATGGTGTATTTAATTTTGCGATAAAAACAAGCCAATACTACTTGAACACACTCACTCTCGCCATTCCTAATGTTTTCGAGCTTTCTGAATATTCTGCTTTTATAGTATTTGATCAGTCTGTTCTGTAAAGATATCACCTGTAAGCCACTTACTGATAAATCACAGAAGGTTCGATAACCCCAGTAACTAGCACATGAATTGATTGAACTGCATTATCTAAGTCTTCCTTGATCTCACTATGTGTAGGAAGAATATCTGGAACAAAATATAAAGATGCACCAGTGTTCAGAGTAAGTAAGAACTTTGACTCCAAAATCTAATTATTTTAGCACTATCGACTTACTATATTTTAACGTTTTAAGAATATTATTCCTATCCTTTGCACACAAATATAATTTTTGTCTCGCGCAAAACTAGTCTACTAATTAGCGGTAATTAAACACATTCCTTTAAATAAAAAGTGTTGGGAAAAACCAACAACCTTACTATAATTTTCAGTTGTGTAATTCATTCTGTACTGCCATCAACTTTCTTTAAAATACACGATCTATCAGGCTTGGACTGGTCATTGTGCCATTTTGCAATAAAACAATAGCTGCTCATTGTTTCAAGGCAAAATTGTACAAAGACCAGTCCAAGTTCCGTCAACAACGTTCAAATTACGTGCAAAGAGTCATTTATGAGATAAGCGTTACGCATGATAAATTTAAACTAAATGAAATCTGTGTTTTAATGGCTTAAATTTTACTAATACATCTCAACTCAAGTCTCAAGACATTCATTTTCACCCTTACAAAACAGCCAATGCAAGGAAATACAAATCAAAACCAAACCGTTACCATCAAGTTCTTGGGAAATCTTATGTCCTTTGGTTTTCAAGGTAAAAATCCTGACAGATGATACTGGCCCATCATGAGTTGTTGTCCACTCTTTCAAAATATCTTTAAAAACAAATAAAAAGAAAGAAATTCAAAACATGCATTCTGGCTTTAAGAAATAAATCCAATCTTTGTCTCAGAGAAGCGAGAAAATATTACATCAAAAACATTATACACATGGTAAAGTTGATATATACCATTTTTATTCATTTCATCAACAACTGTAACTTTGAGAAATCCATTCTGACATGCAAAAGAACTAATTCGTCTTTTATTGATTCGATCATGATAAATATCCATCCATATAACACTAAAAGCAAAATAAATTAAAACTATCAGAAAAATTAACCCTGTTAGAAATATAAAAACAAAAAATCGACAAAAACAAAAATTTCTATTTTAAGTACACCTGTATAACTATGTCGCCTTATTATACAACTGCATTAAAAAGTGTCCAAATAACGCTAAAAATGAGTATAAATATACAGCGATATTAGAGTTTTCTTTTTCCATAAAAATATGTTGATCAGAGCAGTTGTATAATAAATCTCTTATAAGATGTTTTGGTGTGTAGTATCGCTGTATATTTTACTCGTTGTTTGCAACGGCACAACTCGTAAAAATATACAGCGATACTGCACACCAAAACATCTAATAAGATATATGTATCTGCTATATCTCAATACCTCTATAACTATAACAATGCACTGACTATATTGAAATACATGTATACCTTTATAACTACAGCATGCACTGTACTTCCCTGCTGGCAGGTCTATCTACAGGAAAGAGGCCTCTGCAAACATCCAACACGTTGTTTGATGTGCCGCCGTCCACGATCTTGGACGTGTCAATGAACCAGTTTTGAAAACAGATTTGGTGCAACACACATTCTGATTGGCTACTGAGCATGCTTACGCAATGACCAACGAGTTTACGTGGTGGCGCTAGAGTGTAAAAATTAGCGTTCCTGAAACAGTTGAGCTTCTGCAACCTTGTTTTTATGTCTTTATTTACTATTCAAAACATTATTTCCGTAAAGAAATAAGAATACTTTGTCACAGAGTCAGTATAAAGTTGTTTATAATGCTTGTGAAGTTACTCGGCCATCGCCTCGTGATGTTCATGCATATCTTGTGTTTCTGAACTTCGTTGTCAAGGTAGCTTCGCGCATGCGCGACAGGAAAAGGGTCGGATGTTTGTAGAGGTCTCTTTCCTGTAGAGACCTCAGGGAAGCACTGTACATGCTATATATTTAAATACCTCCATAACTTTAACAACTGATGTGCTGCTATATTTAAATACCTCTATACCTGCTTGGCAAATTCTGAAATTCTGGAAAATAATCTTGTAGTTGGCACTCAGTAAACTCTTTATCATTGTTATTCTGAGAAATTAAAATAAATATTGAAGAATGTCAGATTTGGGTTAGCTACCAGAATAATTTTCAAATAAAACAAATTCATTCTTGGGTGCGGTGATGGTGACGTGTAAACGGGCCTTAAAAAATCATTTTGAAAAAAGTACAATTCAGTGGAATCAAGAGTGTCAAACTACATCACGACTTCACCTACAATTTCTTTAAAATATGGAAAAATGTCTTGTTTGCATTATCTGAAACTATTAGTAAGTGTACACATTGTGACGAAAGCTGTCAACCAGTTGGAAGTGTTTTATTCTCTCATCCAAACATAACCATGCCTCGATATTATAACTTATAACTTCGGACTTTAGGTGGTGCAATTTATCCGCATTTCGGCGCATTTTTTATTACAAAGGTTTAATCAAGCGCGACTTCGTGTGTTTGAGTTTGCTACCGCGCAGATAGCGATCTGCGGCAGAAATAGCGTCCAATCAAAAAAAGAGTTCGACTGTGACTCATAGTTCTCTTCGCGCGGGAACTCAGACTGGAACTAAACCTCCTTACTTTGACTTACTTTCGATGTTGGTAATTTTTGGATTTTTGTTATTTTAAGCATGCACTTTTCCAATGGAAGTTTGAGTCAAAACGACGTTTTCTCTCTCACAATGTTGCTAATAAAGCTACTGTATGTACAGTATTTTGTTGAAATAACATTGAAATATATCACGTGTCAAAGTCCATTTTTCTAGCTCTCTGATTGGGTGAGCAGTCCTCGCGTGGCGCTCCGAAAATCGTGATGTTTCCCGCGTAACCCATGGCAGCGGGTATCATTACATTTATTTTTCCCAAGGGAAAAATATCAAAACCGGAAGTAGATGGTCAGGTTCAGTTTGTCTTTGTTTTCTCCAGTTTTCTTTCGTTAAAAACAATGTCTGAAGATTTTACTCAACATTTTTGTTGTCATTTGACACTTAATAAATAACAAAACACTTATTTACTGGCGCCGAGGGAAACAGTGTGTTTTGTGGCCCCTCGACTGCTCGTTGTTGCCCTCGGCTTCACCTCGGGAAACAATGGCAGTCTCGGGTCCACAAAACACAATGTTTCTCTCGGCGCCAGTAAATAAGTGTTTATTGAAATTACGACTGACCTTTTTAAAAACATGAATTTTCTCATCACCACCACTTAGTAAGAACACACCTCTAGTATCTAATTGTAACCTGCTGTTTAATAATCTGTTGGACAAAAAATATACATTTATTTTAACATTTTCCAATCCTGCAAAAATATAGTCCCATGCAATTATATATAACTTAAAGTGTATATGAAACGAAAATTAAGTTTGTCTTATTTGAAAGAGCTCTTAAAATAATGGGGAATATCAATTTACAGCTTTTTCATATTTTACTTGGTTCTTGAGATATTTAGGCTTATGTGATATTCAAATGAGATAACTTATGGTTCGTTTTTTCACTAATTAACATATTAGAAAATCGCGAAAATTTTTAACATTATTGAACAAAATCACTTGAAACTTTGCATATTGCTACAGTTCATGCAACTAAACATGAAAGACACGTTACAAGTGATTTTGATCAATAATCTTAAAAATATTCGCGATTTTCGAATATGTTAATTAGAAAAAAATGAACCATAAGTTATCTCATTTGAATATCACATAAGTCTAAATATCTCAAGAACTAAGTAAAATATGAAAAAGCTGTAAATTGATATTCCCCATTATTTTAAGAGTTCTTTCAAATAAGACAAACTTAATTTTCGTTTCATATACACTTTAACCACAAGTTCGTTGCTCTGTGGAGCAGATCAAAGTTGTTGAATGGCCTCACTAGGTAAACACTTGCAGAGATATTGAATACTTACTCAGTGTGATACAGGTGAAATGGTACAAAGTCCAGTTCAAATGTTTGGCAGCTGTCTAAAATGTTAATATATGTTGTAAGTTTATTTTAAATTATTTATACCACTATGACTTACAAATACTTCGGGGAAAAGTGGGCTCTGCCAACAAACTCGATCTTCGCCCCAAGTTTGGGGCGAGTCAGTCAGGTTTTAAACTGGTCAAACAAGTTCTAGTTTACGAACACGCGTAAAGCAGGAAAATAGGAAGTGACGCGTTAGAGCCTGGGCCCAAAATAGTATCTTCGCAACCGTTCACGTATGCTCAAAAAGAAATATCGAGTTTGTTGGCAGAGCCCACTTTCCCCCGAAGCTTGCGTAGGTCGGAAAGGGGCTCTGACCGGCAGAGTATTACAAATACTGTATCTACTGCAAAATGATAAATCTCATATATTTAAAATAAAGAGAAGCTTAACAAAATGAAAACTCTAACTGACCCAAACGCAAATTATGGAAACCAAGTGGTAAGGACGTACATAATATGCTGTGGCATCATGGGAGCTTTTCTTGAATTATAGCTCCTTCCATAAACTTTCACAAAAACCTTTCAAGCATTTTGTGAGATATCCTGGTGACAAAACAAACAAACAAACAAACAAACAAACAAACAAACAAACACACACACACACACACACACACACAAACAAACAAACAAACAAACAAACAAACAAACAAACAAACAAACAAACAAACAAACAAACAAACAAACAAACAAACAAAGGTAAAAGATAACCTTCTGGCGGAGGTAATAAAAAAATTTTCCGAACCAACGCATCGTCCATCTGGCCAGTAACTGGTTTGTGTTAGTCATTTTTACACATAGAATAAAGTCTATACATGTAACACCATTAAGACTAAACTGTCAGAAAAATGAAAAACCTTACCTATTATAGATTCAAGCTGTGAATCAAACTGTGGTTTGTTCTTGGAATAAATGTTGAGATATTGCTTTTGATTACTAGTATGTGAGCCCTAAAAACAAGACAAAAATCGCAGCATATACAATAAAACATAAACAACAGCAACAGAACACTAACCATACTGATCACATACTGTCACAACACAACACAATTACCACACAACACAGAACAACACAGAACAACACAGAACACAACACAACACAACACAACACAACACAACACAACACAACACAACACAACACAACACAACACAACACAACACAACACAACACAACACAACACAACACAACACGCACAGCACAACACAACGCAACACAATATACCTCAAATAAAATGGTTAAAAATACTAGCTATAGTCTTACAACCATTCACTCTCATGCAAAATGCAGCCAAAATTGGCAGCTTCCTATAAAAATAGCTACTTGACCGAGTGGGTTACAGTAACTTATTGCTGTCTATAGGTTGCATGACTGTCCAACGTTTCGCGTGCGTAAAGAAGTGTTGGGAGAACTATAGCCCTGTATGCATTCCGCTTTGTCTGTAGACTAGTGTCTCTTTTGTTCCAGATGGTGGCATGTAGTCTGCCGAACACAATACTGGCTTTAGCAAGCCTGGTGTTAACTTTATTGTCGATGGCGACATGAGGTGGGGCCACAGCATAGCCATGCATCTCGTCAGATTTTCTGCTGAGTCAGGAGTCCTGCATGTCTGTGTATATGCTGTCAAGTGTGATTTTCCTTGAAGTGGACTTTGGGTCATTAAGACATTCTTTGAAGAAGCGGTGCCTGTTTCTCATCTAGTAACAGCAATTTTCGATGGTCTTGAGGATTGTGTTAACATCAATGTCATTACAACTCTCAAGACCATCAAAATTGTGCATGGTTTAGTGATTAGATGACCTAGGATGATGCAACATAGCACAACGCAACACAACACAGCACAACACAGCACAACAACACAGCACAGCACAACACAACACAACACAACACAACACAACACAACACAACACAACACAGCACAGCACACACAACACAACACAACACAACACAACACAATATACCTCAAATAAAATGGTTAAAAATACTAGCTATAGTCTTACGACCATTCACTCTCATGCAAAATGCAGCCAACATTGGCAGCTTCCTATAAAAATAGCTACTTGACCGAGTGGGTTACAGTAACTTATTGCTGTCTATAGGTTGCATGACTGTCTAACGTTTCGCGTGCGTTATGAAGTGTTGGGAGAACTATAGCCCTGTATGCATTCCGCTTTGTCTGTAGACTAGTGTCTCTTTTGTTCCAGATGGTGGCGTGTAGTCTGCTGAACACAATACTGGCTTTAGCAAGCCTGGTGTTAACTTTATTGTCGATGGCGACATGAGGTGGGGCCACAGCATAGCCATGCATCTCGTCAGATTTTCTGCTGAGTCAGGAGTCCTGCATGTCTGTGTATATGCTGTCAAGTGTGATTTTCCTTGAAGTGGACTTTGGGTCATTAAGACATTCTTTGAAGAAGCGGTGCCTGTTTCTCATCTAGTAACAGCAATTTTCGATGGTCTTGAGGATTGTGTTAACATCAATGTCATTACAACTCTCAAGACCATCAAAATTGTGCATGGTTTAGTGATTAGATGACCTAGGATGATGCAACATAGCACAACGCAACACAACACAGCACACAACACAGCACAACACAACACAACACAGCACAGCACAGCACAACACAACACAACACAACACAACACAACACAATATACCTCAAATAAAATGGTTAAAAATACTAGCTATAGTCTTACGACCATTCACTCTCATGCAAAATGCAGCCAACATTGGCAGCTTCCTATAAAAATAGCTACTTGACCGAGTGGGTTACAGTAACTTATTGCTGTCTATAGGTTGCATGACTGTCTAACGTTTCGCGTGTGTTAAGAAGTGTTGGGAGAACTATAGCCCTGTATGCATTCCGCTTTGTCTGTAGACTAGTGCCTCTTTTGTTCCAGATGGTGGCGGGTAGTCTGCTGAACACAATACTGGCTTTAGCAAGCCTGGTGTTAACTTTATTGTCAATGGCGACATGAGGTGGGGCCGCAGCATAGCCATGCATCTCGTTAGATTTTCTGCTGAGTCAGGAGTCCTGCATGTCTGCGTATATGTTGTCAAGTGTGATTTTCCTTGAAGTGGACTTTGGGTCATTAAGACATTCTTTGAAGAAGCGGTGCCTGTTTCTCATCTAGTAACAGCAATTTTCGATGGTCTTGAGAATTGTGTTAACATCAATGTCATTACAACTCTCAAGCCCATCAAAATTGTGCATGGTTTAGTGATTAGATGACCTAGGATGACGCAACATAGCACAACGCAACACAACACAGCACAACAACACAGCACAACAACACAACACGGCACGGCATGGCACAAAGCGTAACGGCACAAAGCGTAACCGAACACAGCACAGCACAGCACAGCACACAGCACAGCACAACACAACACAACACAACACAACACAACACAACACAACACAGCACAGCACAGCACAACACAACGCAACACAATATACCTCAAATAAAATGGTTAAAAATACTAGCTATAGTCTTACAACCATTCACTCTCATGCAAAATGCAGCCAAAATTGGCAGCTTCCTATAAAAATAGCTACTTGACCGAGTGGGTTACAGTAACTTATTGCTGTCTATACGTTGCATGACTGTCTAACATTTCGCGTGCGTAAAGAAGTGTTGGGAGAACTATAGCCCTGTATGCATCCGCTTTGTCTGTAGACTAGTGTCTCTTTTGTTCCAGATGGTGGCGTGTAGTCTGCCGAACACAATACTGGCTTTAGCAAGCCTGGTGTTAACTTTATTGTCGATGGCGACATGAGCTGGGGCCGCAGCATAGCCATGCATCTCGTCAGATTTTCTGCTGAGTCAGGAGTCCTGCATGTCTGTGTATATGTTGTCAAGTGTGATTTTCCTTGAAGTGGACTTTGGGTCATTAAGACATTCTTTGAAGAAGCAGTGCCTGTTTCTCATTTAGTAACAGCAATTTTCGATGGTCTTGAGAATTGTATTAACATCAATGTCATTGCAACTCTCGAGCCCATCAAAATTGTGCATGGTTTAGTGATTGGATGACCTACGATCTGTGAAGTGGCGTTGGAGTTTCTGGCTGATGCCAAACTTTTCAATGAAGTCATCCACAGCAAGCAAGTCCTTTCTTTTCTTTTCTGAATTAGCTTTAAGTTTATTAATTACTTTTACTTTTTAATATTGTAGTTACTGTTAGCTGTAATAAAATTTAATTGTTAGTTGTATTTAGTTAAATCAGGATTTTACTACTGTAATTTACTTACTAATTTTACATCGGTTGTATGCAATCAGTTTTACCGATTAAAGATACAGATACAACACTACACATATGTAACATCACGCAACATAGCACAACGCAACACAACACAACACAACACAAAACAGCACAACACAACACAACACGGCATGGCATGGCATGGCATGACACAACACAAAGCGTAACCAAACACAGCACAGCACAGCACAACACAACACAACACAACACAACGCAACGCAACGCAACGCAACGCAACACAACACAACGCAACGCAACACAATATACCTCAAATAAAATGGTTAAAAATACTAGCTACAGTCTTACAACCATTCACTCTCATGTAAAATGCAGCCAAAATTGGTAGCTTCCTATAAAAATAGCTACTTGACCGAGTGGGTTACAGTAACTTATTTGCATTTAATAAAGATAATAAAACAATATTATGGTCAGATTTTAATTTATTTCCCATCCAAAATTGAAACGCGGTTGGTCCTTGGTCCATGATCAATAATCTTTCCACAAACTTTCATGAACAGACAAAATAACAGATGACAAACATAGGTGAAAACATAACCTCCTGGCAGAGGCAATAATATATAATTTATCTATATTTTAATATTTTTTCCAGTAAAATCTTCAAGTGGTTAGTTTATTCTACAAATTATAATAAAGAAAGTAAAACACAAATGCCTACTTTGACGTCATCCCATTACCATTTTAGAAATACAAACGTAAATATAACAATAAATAAAAATCAAATTAAAAAATATTTTAACATTCAACTATATACACTTTACCTAAAATCCATAATTTAGTAATATCGTATTTGGGGTTACAGATATTTTACACTGGATAAAACTGGGGTTTATTTTACATTACGTTCTGCTATTACCTTAACAAATGTTATACCAACAGTCAACCCATTTGAATAATTAAATGCATCAATTGAGACAACATCAACATTTCCTAAACATATTTCACAAATTATATTATATAATACAACAAACATATTTAAAGACTATCTAATTTCAGCAGATTTCTCAAACTCATTTAATAATTCATAAGATAAAAACAAAGGAAATCAGTACCTGAGGAGGAAATTACATAAATTAAGCCAACTTTCACCTTGATTTTCTCTTTAAACGATTTTCCAAAATGATGCACGCGCAACACCCTGAAATTCACCTATTAAGCCCCTCCCCTCCTCCTAATATTACATGTATATAGCATAGCGTAGATAATGGAAGGGGAACTGGATAGGAAACTTAAAACGATGTTACAAAACCAGAAACAATGTCTTCACAACTTGCTGTGGTAATTACTGTATAAGCAGCTAATGCACCAATGGGTGGCCCCACATGGCCAGGATCAGTGATTGCAGAAATTAAATAATAGTGCAATATCACTTAAGTTCAGCAGTGTAGCCCCTTTAAATACAAGTGTATAGTATATTACCATAGCAAGTTAGGCAAACATTGTTTCCAGCTTTGTAAGTTCCCTATCCAGTTCCCCTTCATTATCTATGTATATAGTATGTGATAAAAAGAGAGCTACAGGTACTGTACTGTTAAATACCAAGGTTTTCAGATACATGTATTAAAAGACTTCTGGTGCAGAAAAAATTGGCGAAAAATTTCCTGCTCAAGTAGCCGCAGATAGAGTATATAGTTAACCTTGTATAGTTCATTGGCCACTTTAAGAATTTTATTCTGGCTAACACCAGACGATTTTATTCAGCATATGGGCAGGTCTTGGGCTATAAAGGGTTAAGCAACTATGTCGCGCTATCTCCTTAACCCTTTATAGTCCATTCAGGCCACTTTAAGAATTTTATTCTGGCTAATGCCAGACGATTTTATTCAGCATATGGGAAGGTCTTGGGTTATAAAGGGTACTATGTACCATTGCCCAACTGTGATATAAAGTTATAAAGAAAGACATGGACCAGTTGTGAAATATTGAACTCCAAAGTAAAATGTATTTAAGTGAGTTTATTGAAGTGAATTATAGTTTAATCATAAAATAAATGTACTGTATAGCATAGTATATTAAAATGCAGAATAAAAGGTGACGTACCTTGTAATTAGTAATTACTATGTGACCATACCTTGTATGTTTTTAAAAGGAACGGCAGAAGATGAAAGTGAACTTGGTCTTGAACTGTGAGGTGATGAGATAGACAGTATAATCCCTTTAAGACTAGCAAACAACAAAGTATTACAGCCATTTTTATCTTCAAGAAACTTTGTTAGTCCATAGACATTAGTTTGAGATGAAATAGAAATAAAATGGATTTCTTCAAAAGGATTTCTTGTTTCACAGAATTTCTCATGTTCTTCCGCCATCTTGGATTTCCTCGTTTCCAGCTCCTCAGCTGTCAGAAGTAGTTTGCATATAAAGAGCTGGAAGCCACGTTGTTTGATCTCTTTTCACCTTGGACACACCGAACAAGAACCTGTTCAGAAGATAGCAGAGCCTGGAACGCCAACTGTTTGAACAATAATCATGAGCGAAAGAACTTTTCTTATGGTCAAGCCAGATGGTGTTAATCGTGGATTAATTGCTGATATTATCAAACGATTCGAACAAAAAGGTTTTAAATTAGTTGCTATGAAGTTCATGAAGGTGTGTTTTATATACACGTTTTTTATTCAACTAGTTAATACCTATAGTTAGCTTTTAATCAAAATCAAGGCAGTTTTAGTCATTAGTGAATTTGAAGCATAATCATCAGGTTATGGATCAGTTTGAAATATTTGTACAGTGTTTTATACTGTATACACATGTCATGAGTTCGAAACTTTTACATTCTTGAATTTATTAAGTATATACTAGGTTACGGTATCATAGATTTCTCAAGATACTTTTTCTGTGTGTGGATCACAAGGATCATGCAATGATAACATACATGTAAGTTCCAATTTTATGGCATAACCCTCAAAAAAGCTGCACAGATGAAAATGCAAGCTTGTGTTGCAAACTAGTATTGTAAGTTCCATACTAAGCAACAAGAGTGGTTTAAAAGAAAATTCTATCATTTCCTGCAAATAATTTGCTGCTAAAGCATTCACTGACTCAGATACTGTTATAGTATCACTAAAGAGACACTACAATGAAGTCAAAAGACAATGTTACTTTTATTTGCGAAAAATGACAAGAGTGCTTATATTGCAAGTACTGTATAAAATACTTTATATGCAAGGTGCAATCTATGTTGCAACGTTGGTCTAGTCTGTAAGACAGGAAGCTACACTGTAAAGCAGCAAACACCAGTCTTAGTAGCCTTCTAAAGCATACATTGTGAAATACCTACAGTAAAAACCCACTAACAAGAACCTACATATTTTTACCAAATCAGCGTCTCTTATATAAATAAATTCTTAATTTCAGCCTGAGGTTCTTAATAGTGGTAGGTTCTTGTTAGTGGGTTTTTACTACTCCTGTTGCCTCCAATTCTCTGGAGTGCAACTGCAGGAGCACCACTGCATATGTCTGCTTTAAGAGGCTAGAGTGAAAGTGACATGTTACATTATGTCAAGCTAATCTAGCCACAAACAGCTTTGTATCCAGTTTAATCATGTTAAGTTGGCCAAAGTGGTAGGCTGGTAGCAGTTATCTACAGCTATGTTTTGCCTATCAAATTTGCACAGCAATCAGAAAAATGCTGTCAGTGAAAGATCTCACATTTCATTGCACAATGTATTTAATGCCCATTGTTACCAATCCATAGATTGTTCTCACAATGGGTCGTTCCAGAGAAGATCCATACCATGCCATCCGGGGGAGGGGGGTAAATCTACTTCTGATAATAGTAAAATGTACCAGGACATCCGAAGGAGGGAGGGGGTGAACTTCACATTTCCTCCGTGGGGGAGGTGTGGATGTTTTCTGGAATGACCCAATAAAAAAACTTGGGTTAGAATTCAGGCTATACTGTATGTGATATATTTTATTGTGCTTAGATATTTCTAGATTTAGCATTGCCTTCAGTAATTTGTATTTTATTTTAGGCTGATAAAGCACTTCTTGAAAAACATTATGCAGAATTAAGTAAAAAACCTTTCTTTGATGGCTTGGTGAAGTTCATATCTTCTGGACCTGTTGTGCCAATGGTGAGATTTTGAAAATGATGTACATATATTGGTACAAACTTAAATTATAGTTTATTATTAAAAATTAATATAATTATAGTAACTCATAATAATGTGCAATCCATTACAATGTGCTCATGGATGTATAGGAGTCAATTGGATGTCAATTGGATTGTGTTATAGTGAGGCTCATCTACTTTCCCATTTTCATGCTTTTATGTACTGTTAGACATGCTTTTCCAAAATTTAGTTAATATTTAGAGTAAATTTTATTTTTAAACTTCATTTAGGTTTGGGAAGGAAAAGGTGTGGTAAAGACAGCACGTGTGATGCTTGGTGAAACTGACCCCGTAAGTATTTTATTATGACCACCTTCAAGTTGTCACCTTTATTGCTGAAAAATGAAACAATGATTTGAAACCTACATGTGAACTATCACATGGCAGAGTGGAGTACATGTATAAATCTTCAACATTCTGAAGTAATAAAGTGCTTTAAGATTAATAATTACATGTACACTTAGCATGTACTTTGATTACATTTCATAGCTATATTCAAGAAGAACATGGTTATTTTTAATGGTATTTTGTTCTGCTCTGAGAGTGACACTGGCTGTAGGAAGCAGGGGGACATGGAGGGCTGAGCCCCCTAAAAATTTGAAATCAAAGCACAAGTTTTCTGTTGTAAAACTGATATTTTGTTGTAAAACTGAGCTCAAAATGCAGGAAATCGTGTTTCAGAGTGAGAAAATCAAACATTTTCAGGGGGCATGCCCACGGATCTCCCTAGAGGGTTCTAATGTGTCGAAGACAAGCCCCCCTAACCTACATACAGCCCTCTGGAGTGACATGTAAATAATATGTGGGAAGGAAAAGGGCTATGTACAGTAGAACCTGAGTTTTACAACCCCTATGTTTTACGAACACCTGTCATTTATGACCAGTTTTTCTGGCACAGACAATTTGTAGTTGAAATGTATGCCACTTGTGACCAACGACCACTTTTTAGCATCCCAAACAAGAAATTTACCTGTTTATGAGTGACCATCTTAATTTAAAACCACCAAAATGTGAGAAATTAGTGTTCATTTTTTTGTAAGGACTTCCAACCAATCATACAATATACTCAGACAGTGTTACTTTTAGTTTCTCACAACCTTACAATGACAAAGCAAAATTGAAAATGCATGATCAGACAGCAAAGTGAAAGACAATTTCAGGTTTTTTACAACAGCCAGATGGTCAAACGTTACCTTGTGCATGTGCCACTGTAAGAAGGTCTGATTGTGTACTAGGTGCATAGAGTCGACTAGTCCACTCCACTATGTAGTTTGTACAGTACTTGACAAAGCACTTCTTGTTGGAATGTTGTGGCCAGTTTATAATTACATCCACCACATGCTCAATTTGATATGCTCAATGTTTCATTTTAGGCAAACTCAAAACCTGGCACAATCCGAGGTGATTACTGCATTGACATAGGCAGGTATGTGATCAAGTTTTCATAATAATATTTAGTGAAAGATCTGAATATTTCAGGATCATCATCAATTTCTCAGATGAGATCAGAGAATTTCAAATAAAACGAAGTTTTTCATGATTTTCGTCTTGTGAATATAGCTTCTCAAGAGTTACATACATCATGTAAATTGAAACAATAATAAAAATATAAATTTATAATTTGGGATCAGACCTAGAATGAGTGTACAGAACAACCCTGGTGTGGTAAATAATTTATTTCTCTCTGTGTTGGTGCTTTTACTTTTTCTGAAAGTTTTGAACTTTTTGTGGGTGGGCTGAACTGGGGTGTGCCAAACTGGCGTGGTCTATACTAAGAAGTTACATAATATTTGACAGCCAATCAGAAAGTGTGCTTTGATGTGATTACCCACCATTTTGTATTGTGTTTTTTAGAAATATTGTTCATGGTAGTGATTCAGTTGAAACTGCAAATCGTGAGATCAAGTTGTGGTTCAAAGATGATGAACTAGTTGATTGGACGGCTCATAACAAATGCTGTGTTTATGAATAAGACAATATGAACTTTTTAAACTGGTCCAATGTTTTTGATCTCTGATATAGATCTATAATAAAAATATCTAATCTAGTCATTTCAAGGCGGTTTATAGAGGTAGATTTTCTTTTCGTGTTCAGAAAAACGTTCATTGTGCATATCACTGTATGTGCTGGCCACAACTCATTCTTTTGTTCCTCATTGTTCCGATCTTTTGTCTGTTTTCAACAGAATTCAAAAGAATGAAGTTGACACCAGTTATAAGTTTATCTCCAATAGACCTTCTGCATGTTTGTCCGAAGTTTGGCGAGGGCCAGTCAAATCTCTCAACGCGTTATCCACGCACGTCATGCGGAAAAGGTCTATTCCTGGCTAGGATTAGCGTTTGCGCCTACTGCACGTGCGATATCTTGGACACGAACTTTAATACAACCAATCTCTTCATGCCAGATCGATGACTATAGCAGTTATTACTTAAGTTATATTATGGAGCTCAGTGATTTGCATCAGCCTCGTGCGGACACAGTTAAATCCGAGCACTCCTAAGACGTCGATGTTCAGTTCAACGAGAAGGTCCGACCCGACTACCGCCCTGACGATTGAATTCTAGGATGATTACATAGATACAACGAACATAAGCACATGCGGTGCATCGATTAAGTAGCTTTTTCCACGTACATCACTTCTGCAGAAGTGTAACTACATGTATACGCTCTAGAAAAATTAATTTTCTAGTAAACCTGCGTCTTTATGCTGTATGATAACGATATCTATACACGTGCTTTGGTTTATCCAACAAATTAAGACTTTTAAATAATCACTAATGATCAAGCGAGACGGAGACGTTACAAGGCTATATATGACAAACATATCCACGTGTCTTAAGAAGGTTATTAGGTGTCTTGTTAGAACAAGATATTACGCGTGAACATCGCTTGGAAATCAAGTTGAAAATTACAAATAAAACTAATGGAGTTGACTAGTATTCAAGACGAGCCCTCCATTAAATACTGTCTATTGTCAGTTGGTGCTGTCTGTTTTACTGCATTGTTCATAGTCGTTGGCACTTCGTTGATAACGCAACATCGTTTTCAAGATTTCCCTCACGACATCTTGACTGTGGTTGGAGTTTCTTTCCTGTGTCTTGCATTTCTATCAACCTTGCTTGCCCTTGTTTTCAAGATGGCCTCTAAACACCATGCACGCTCGTTGCTATAATATGTTTATTGCTTCAGCAACTGCTCCTGAGGGAACTACATCGATAAAGAAACGTCGATCTATTTTCAGAAATCTAGGCTAAATATAGTTGGAGCTCTCGTAAGCGACCACCTCGGGGGATGTTGGAAAAATGGTTCGTAACTAGAGCTGGTCGCTTACAAAAACCAAGAAAAACTCCAGTTCGTAAATCTCAAAGATGGTCGTTGTGAGCTGGTCACTTTCGAGAGTGGTCGCAAGGGGAGCTGAATACAGTACATTTGTGTCAGGACTTTAGCCAAGGAAGGGGGGGGGGGGGATGACGGATGACACCCCCGGAGTGGACCTAAATGCAGGCTTTACAATTTTGATCGTGTTCAATGTAGCGGTATCTCTGTCCAACCATGCTTTCAATTCACTCCATATTACTTATGCACCAAACGTGCCCATTCCGTCCATCCATTCCTAAGGATCTACAGTAGCTGGATGTTTTTTGCAATGCAACCAACTGAACCAAAGCTTAATCTTTTGGGGTGGGGATCGCAATCACACGTGCTTGAGAGATTCATGAAAAGCAGATTAAATTTATCTCCAGTAGACTTGTCCGCAATAAATATCTGACACGTCAGTTCTTATCAAATCAGGAATAAAACAATACAGAACTCGAGATGACCTACAAAGTATGAGTCGATAACTTCTGAATAGTTTGAAAATGAGTTCGGAGTCCCAAACTTTAGTAATTAAATATCCCCATTGACCTTTTTCAACTGATTTCCTTGCACACCACAATGTAAGTTGAAAATGTTTACCTTGAATCATAAATTTTCTGCCTGTCAAAATAGAACTTAGTTTATTCTTTTTTACTTTATATTTCCACAATCTTCTCGGAATGGACTTCAAATGTCGACTCTGAACCCTGGCAGAGTCTGACTCGTACTCCGTCACTCCTTTCGCACTCTCGCTTGCATATAAAAATAATGTTTACCAATTGGGCAAAGAATTGTACATATTTTAGAAACCCGGCCGCCATGTTTCATGTGTTGTTGCTGGGTTTTTTCCGTTTTTGCAATTATAATTATCACATTCGTCGGTGCATTCGTGTTGAACAGGATAGCTGACTCGTTGGTTTTGCTCACTTGTGAGATATTCTGGTAAACACTCGCAATAAATGTCATATTTTCGCACATCCATGTAGTATTCTCTAAAACTCTTGTACATTTTCTCCTTTTATAATTCGATCAATGAAATCGGGTGTAAATGCCAACAATAGTCTGTAAACGCCTTCGTAAATATTTAACATAACACACCTTGAATAATTCATTGTTTAGGGTGACGTTTTTAGACTTTGTGGCTTAGTTTGCGTGACTAATCTCTTAAAATATGTAACAAAATATTTTGGGTTTTGTAGCATATATAAATCATACGCGTATAAACAGTTAATTTTAAATATTTGTAAAATTTATATTTGATAAAATTCGAAATCAACAAATAGACAAAATTCAGAAAATTTATGCAATGAAGGAAAATATAAGATTGACTAAGAATACCGAACGATGCAACAAAACATCAATAAATTTATACAGAAAAAGAGAAAGCCGAACTAGGTATGATCGAAGTGAAAGTGTCTGTCCCGATCACTAGATTTCAGGGTCCAGCTCCGTCAAATAACACTTCCACAACCTCATGCATATGACTGTTATCAGGCAACCACTCCACTAATTCATGATTAGATGAAGTTTACTATATAGAACATTATTACAGCGACTTTCTGATGCATTTTGCTCTTTTAATCTCATTAGCATTTTCCTTTAAAAATGGTCGAAACTCATTATTTATGAAAAAGAAAGTTTTACTAACCATAACCCGAAGCCCCAATTAAAATTACCACTGAGAAACAGTTATCTCTAAAATTTTAATCATGCTTTTCAAATTTTGGTTTTCACCTCTAAGAACGTTTGCATCAATTACGCGAGCAAATCCTACAAGCAAAATATATTTGGCGTAGAAATAAATCTTACGCTATATATGCTGTAGATTCAAACGTAGTGAAAATTATATAATATATATATATAGCTTTTACAACCACCCCTCGCGATAGAAAGCAGATATACGTTTTCTATTTGTTGAAATGACAAAGTCATTATAACGACCTTCATGTTGTTTTACGAAACCGAAGACGCCATTGCTCTGCATGCATTCATACCGTGTAGTTTTTATAAAAAAAAGATGAGAAACACGCATGATATATACGTTTGTTATTTGCTGAAATGTCAATCACCTTATTTTTAACGACCTTCTGATTCATTTTTTTTTACGAAGCCTCGTCCATTACGGAAAAAATAAGAATCGTGCATGCATGATATGTTTGTTATTTATTAAAATGTCAATAAGATCACTTTTATAGTTTTTTTTCCCTGTTGGTTTTATCATGAAAGCGTCGTTGCAAAACATCCCCTGCATAAAAAAGGCGTACAAAAAGAATCGAAGCGATATAAGTTTGTTATTTATTAAAATGCAGTAATAAACCAATCCTTAAGTTTTTAACCTTAAACCTTCTTCGTATTAAACTTACGGAGAAAGCGAATAATGTTGAGTGCTGTTGTTTTCACGCGCTTGCTTTAGTTTGCATGGAAAAGAGGCAAATTAAGCAAATTAAATATAACGCATAGTGACTTAAAATGATGTAAAATTCCTATATGCAGCCGGAGTTTTTGGTCCGATTTCCAATAAATTATTTATAATATACGTAAAGATAAATTCATTGTCGGCCAGTAAACAATGCAGTGGTACTAAAGATAAGGTGAGAACGTTTTGTCATCAGTATTTTAATTCTTATATCCATGAACGGTCTGGTAATTAAAGTAAATTCCTACTTGACCTTGGAAAATTACGGTCAGTCACCTGCACAAGATGACGTGCATGCATGCACTTGAAAATTTACTTATATGAAAAGATCTTATCATCTGAATAAAAAGATATTTTTTGTGGTATTTTCCGGACCATGCAGTATTATGGTTAGAATGCAGTTAAACTTTCCCTGTAGTCAAACTCTTTTCTCCTTTCCATTATTTTAATATCCAATACCGTAATTGCATTCATACAACCTTGGATTTACAAATATTATATTTTTGTTCTACTAAATACACACAAAACATTAGATTTTAATATATTATAATTATTCCCTGACATATTATACTATAAACCCTGCAGCGTTAGAGCTGTGTGCAACTTTTTTCACCTGAAAGTTTTAGTCCGATATATAAAGATCTATAAAAAAAGTGCGAACTGATATCTATTTCAGACAATTTCATAGCTCTTATTATTTTGATTAAAGCAAATAATAATGATAGTTCTACTACTAATCACCGCAAGTGGCGTATTTTTAACATTGCAAACCTGAGCCTCAGATCTAATCATTCATCGCTAAAGTTCTTATCAACGTGAACTTCTTGCCCCAAAGGTTACAAATGATAACAGTTTATCTAGTTTGGTTTGAAATTAATAATAGATAAGCTAACTGCCTTCATTTCAAATCAACAGCTGTAATCAATGGGATTGTTCTTGTGAATGTTATAGTTTTGCCAATTTCTGACCCGCTATTGATATTCTCATACATTCACAGTGTCGCCAAAAAAATTTATACAGTCTAAACCAGAGTATTTAGGAATAGCTCACTATATTTATAAAGAGTTTGGGTTTTCAAGAAGTTTCATAAAAGCAGGGTACTGTTTTGCTCCCGCCACAAATTCTGCTTCATTTATACTACCATCCTTATTAGCATCAAGCAGCGAGAATATTTTGTGAGCCATTCGTTCCGGAGTGCTTTCATCTCTAGCAAGCTTAACTTTACTATTTCCAGCAACCTTAAAGACAGCTCTAACGATTTCCAACATTTCTTCTCTGTTGATCGTGCCACTGCCGTCAATATCGTACATAGAGAATGCCCACTTTAGTTTCTCGTCCTGTGAACCACGTGAAATAATTGACAAACTGCACAAAAACTCGCGAAAGTCTATTGTGCCGTCGTTGTTTTTATCAAATGTTCGAAAGCAATGTCTGGCAAATTTCTTGGCATCTCCGTCGGGAAAGTAACTGCAATAAAGCTCTTCAAATTTAGAACGAGACATTTTGCCACTTGGACAGTCCTTTTTGAAGATATCATGCCATTTCTGGATCTCTTCGTCGCTAAATTGTGTTTTCGATCGAAGCTTCTCTAGATTTTGATCAGATAAAGTGCTGTGTTTCTTGCCCATCTTTCGCGTGAGGGATAATGACAGTAACTGGATCAAGTCTTAAAACCTTTTGTCTTTATCCTTTGCTTGAAACGTCTGCTAGTCGTTCTCAATATTTACGATTCACTTTCAAATGGTTTAATAAAACCACTCGCAAACCATCTGCTATTTAACTTGTTGCTACGCCACACGTAAGTGACCAAAAATTTGCATTTTAATATTTTGCGTCGATATTTTTCAAAACAATTCTTTGACTAGCTTATACAAAACCAATGAAAAGACAAAAAAATCGCACTTTAGAGATTAGGCGGTATTCCGCCCAGACCACTGAATTATTAATACGATCAATTTAAACTTCATTTGAATTGTAAAAGCCGTTGGTTAGACGAATATAGAAAGTAGTTACGTGAAGAAAAAAACCCAACAGATTGAGATATAAACTATATATAGCATTGACAAGTTATGCACAGTCAGACATATTGTACTATAGTGTACTTCAGTAAGACATATTATTTCTATAATTATGTAAAACTAAAGATATTCATGACAGATGTATTTGTTTTTCAGCAGGCGATGCAAACACTCTTGACATTCCCGGCCATTAAAACATGCAGAGCCGGTGATATGCGAATGATTTCCCGAGTCGCCAGGACGCCTCATAACAACTTAAAACGTGGTGTCAGTGTGAAAAAAGAATGAAAACAACACACAATGCTGATACGGCCACAACTCCAACAAGTTATTAAAGTCATTGCAAAATTACGAAAATTAGTATAGAAACGAAAAGAAATAGGAGCTGAAAAAATTTATTTTGACAAGTGTCGTGTTTGTCACTACGGGTGACATCAAATAATTACGCAACATGCTGCATTTAATGCGAGCACTGAGTCAAAATGATGCACGCAAGGAACTCAGTTCTCACTATCTCACTTGTTCCAAAGTACTAAAAAGTACATTATTACGTTTGTCCTTTTGCTTTTACTATATAGTATATGTATATACTAAAAAAAAGTGAGAAATAACATTATTATAGTAGTATAAAATATGCTATACGACCATATAGTATAACAATATTTAACCGTTTGAGACTATGTCGTTCAATTGCGATAAACTTAAGAATACCCAATCAAAAATGAATTGCTTCGTGACCTCAAGATCAAAACAAACAATTTTATTTTCAACCTTTGTGAGTTAACAAGTGCAAAAATATAGACGAGGTACAAAAATACATCAGCACTATCCTAGTGCATGTAGTCAAAATGAAGAGTTCAATTTAATTCGTGCCCTCATAAAAATTGTACCTTGCATGAACAACCAAAACAAGTAAAAGGAAAAGAAAACAGATCTTGAATAAATTCTACTTCAAATTATTCGCCAAAGTTTGACAATAACGAATGTTAATACAGAATGTTAATACAGAATGCAGAACTGATTCAACAAACCATACTTTTTAAATTATTATCAAAATTATTTCTCGGGATCATGTTACATCTAATCGCTCTTAAGACATTATAGTTTCTAACATATTCGCTTAAACCGTCGCTTGCTTTTTTTAGCGGGCAAATAAAAAGAATATATTAACGGACAAAATTTTGGTTAAAATTAATATCTTATCACGCAATTAGAAGATACGAGCAAGAAACAGCGGGAGAGCGACGCTTTGCAGTTGAACACTAGTCCATAATGAAAATTACATATTCTCGAACATTGTCGAGTTCTCATTACAACAGATGTATCAAATTAAATGAAAACTTAAAGAGTTTACGTTAAACTAAATGAAAAATACGGGGGGAACAAAAGAACTTCGTATACATATGCACAGACTGGGTATCGCTATTGCATATCGGTGTACATTGCTCATAACTTTATTTTCACAGATCCTGCTAACTCTTCTATAGGAAGTGTTCCACTTCTTACATATGCCCTCTGTTGCCTCTAGCAACGTTACTGGGCCTGCATCATTACCACTGACAAAACACTACAATTGGAGTTGGTGATGTTGCGAACAAAGAAACTGCTATTGCAAGCAACACTGCTAATTAAAATAAGCCATTAAATTGTTACTTAGTATTTTACACGTTTAAAACATTCTTTTTAATTTATTTTGTATACCAAGACGATTATCGTTCTTGACTTGAATATATTACTGTAAACTGTTGTATTGTCCAAAGTACTGGACAACATGTTGATTGGTTTGAACTTTGAAGACGTCAACAAACCGAGTTGAATTCGGTAAAGTTGTATTCTTTCAGTGGTGCAACTGGCGGGGAGAAGCAGGAGGGGAGATTCCCCCCCCCCCCCCCCCCCCACACACACACACACTATTTCGTCTGGAATATTTCGAGTTTGTCAGGGAATTTGTAACTAAACCATTAGTCGACAATGTTCACAAACACAAAATTCGTTAGTTATGGCAATTTTGTTGCCGCGTACAAAATTATAATACGTACAAAACTTAACTGAGCTCTTCTGCTTGGATTATTCAATCTTTGCACATTAACGATGTGATCAGTACGTGTACATAAGTTGGAGGCTTGCTGAACATCTTCGTTCCGTGAGGAACAATGATGTTGACAAACCTGTCGCCCGACATTTTAATAGTGTCAACCATCGTATTTCGGACATGAAAGTTTGTGCCATCTCACCCATTTCTGGTGAAAAAAAGAGAAGAAAACGTCTCATTTTCAAAATTGGAACTATTCATCCTCACGGACTCAACGAACATTTTTCAATCATTTAACACGTCTGAAGACGCTGTTTTTGTTTAGCAAGGGCGAACATATAGCGTTTTCACTTAATTTATCTATTTTTACTCTCGTTCATCCTTTTTGCACCCGTCCTTTTTTTGCTCATTGACGGTGGGAATAGCAAATGTTTTTCGCATCTCATTATTGATTTGTTATTATTATTTTGCTCTGATTGGCTAATTTTTGGTCACATGACTATCTTTCCTTATATAAGCTCGTTGTTTGTTTACACTCTTTACATTTCTCTCTGACGAAAGGTCTTCGCTCGAAACGTTAGAAACTACGTTCAATATTTTCGGCACTACTCAAACCTTCCTATATTTCGATTTGTATTTCAACACTGCCTACGCAGCACACTACTTTAGCATGACATCAAATCTTGTGGGGCAAGAAATACGAGATTAGTGCCCTCAATTAAAACGATGGCATTTCCCTTCAGACCCATGCAAGTCATTTGCCGCGAACTTCGCGATCGGGTAAGAGCTTCGGTTAATACGAGTCCAAGATAGCTTGAACTTGGAAAACTCTCTGTACAAAATGTCGTTCACTTCAACCCAACTGCTGTTCTTAAATACTCTATTTCGAATAACCGTTGTATTATATTTTTTGGTTAGTCTAGTTTAAGTTATGTATTCTGTTGTTGTTGTATATTTTGGCGGGACTTAAAAAGGGATTTACATCCCATTGTCCTTGCCATCAATCTTATAATGGTTGTTAAGCTAATAAAAAAGAAGTCTCCATGACTACCAAAGATGTGGGGAGCAAGACTATTCACCATGACAACGCGAGTAGAACTTGTCGGTATTCTTTAGAAAAGAAAGTGAAAAGAAACCAAACTACTTTTTTGTTTGAATCAATGTTGAATTTCATTTATTAATTAGATTTTGTTTTACTATTTTAGTATAAATATAAATGTAAAAATACTCAAAAAAGATACTCCTGGCATACTCAACACCAGAAGTGTGTCACCTACTGTAACATCGTCACGTAAGCTAAAAATAGCTCTAAGTGAATTGACATATATTCCAAAGCCTATATATTCTATAATTGGAGTTTCCTTTGCTGTCTCATTATATTCCTCTCTTTATTCTATTATTTCCTTTTCTGTCCCATATTTCCCTCTTTATTCTATTATTTTCTTTTCTGTCCCATTATATTTCCCTCTTTATTCTATTCTTTTCTTTCCCATTATATTTCCCTCTTTATTCCATTATTTTCTTTTCTGACCCATTATATTCCACTCTCCGTTCCATTACATATCTCCCTCTCTGTCCCAAATCTGTATTGGCAGCCTAGCTCCATACTCTTTATTCAAAATGAATCAACCAAGATTCGAACCTTCTCGCGTGTGTACCCAATGTCATGGCAGTAGTTTCACGATTTTCGACATCACTTGGCCTATAACTCTGGTGGGACACTTGGGGAACACAGGGACATTGTTGAAGTCTTCCATCTTTAAAGGTGAACTGACACGAATTTTTTTTTCTCATATTCTTTTAGCTAGACCTTATTACAACACAAAACTACCTTGTTTGAAGCCGTTTTGGTTTTTCCTTGCCCTTTTTTTGGAGCAAAACCCATCATAAAATTTCGATTTTTAAGGCAAAATTTGGCCCGGGGCATGGGGGCGAGATTGTCTGGTCACGTGCGATGTGTGACGTAAATTTGTTTGCACGTTCCGTTATGTAAATAGACAAGTCTAGTGTTCAGACTGGAGTAGAATCAATAAAATGTCAAGTTCTTCTGATGAAAATGACTCTTCAAGTCCACAAGAATCTTCTAGCGACTCAGAAGAGCTATGTGGTGTGGTTTATGGGCAATATGAACCTTATGTTCATGAACCATTGGCAAGCAATCGGTCAAACAAACGACAGCGCACAAGCTCCAGCAATGACGAAGTTGATTTGGATGGCCTTTCTCCTCGTGTTCTTGCTGAACGATTCGAAAGCAAAGTTGATGTTAAGGATTGGTGTAGTTGTGGCCAATGTAAAGTAGAACATCTTGTTGGATCTCTCGAGTACAGATGTTGCCGGGAAGTCTTGGATACGGCCGGGAAAATGGCCTTCGACGGCTCGATAGAGCATATCAAGTGCATTATCCAACACGAAGACTTTTTAGCAATCACGAATAAGGCTGTGTTAACTCTAACTGGGCAGTCATTAGTTCGTATGGATGGAAGTCACTATCGTAAGAAGAAAAATGTACCTGAAGACGAGTAAGTCAGCACAAATATAAATTAAATTACTTTTGCTGCTTCAACTGTATAAACTGTCTTGTAATTATTACAGTAATAAATGTTGTGTTTCTGTCAACTTATAGATATTTGAGATCTGTGGCGTATCGGTTGCTAATAAGGTGGCTTTGTGGGTACATGGGTTGGAGCAACACAAGACCTTTGCCTGCTTGTATCTATGATTATCTTCGAACAAAATATCCAAAAGGACAAAGATACGAAAACAAGGGATATCTACCAGCACAATGCAGACAGGGACCTGTGTAATTTTATATTGATTGTTGAATATAAAGTGTCATGTCATAATACTTTTAATTAAGTATATACTAGAATAGAATTTGATTATTCCAGAGAACATCTATACTCTCCCCACAGAAGAAATTAACCAAGCTACACCTTCTGGCGCTGGCTATCCTAATCCTCAATCCTAATACACTACTATAATTGGAAACAAATTACTCTCTTTCTGCCATCCCAACGGGGAGGGGAGGAGAGAACCTTGGGATGGCTGAAATTTCCTTTGTGGGGGAAGTGTTGATCTTTTCTAAAATGAACCAGTAAAAATATTGTGTGTTGACCCGACATTACAAAAGCAATATGGTAGTGAAAGTCAGACCATTCTGCTTTGAGGTAACACTTGCATATATTATATTCATTGAAAGCTTGCTAATATATTCTACTTACTTAAAGCTTGGCATAAGTGAACCTGGTTTATGCTCAAATCAAAAGGGAATTACAGTGACCATAATGCCAACATGCAAACATCTAATTACAAGTATTGGTTGGAATGCAATTAACTTCAGCATCCAACTCTTCAAGTCCCAAATTATACTGTATATTTAAATTTTTCAGTTATTCAATTTTTCCAGTTATTGTACCTCTGTTGTTACTATAAAAACACTTTCTCTAAAACATTATTTCCATACGCAATCTGAAATTACATGAATTGCCAAATTGGTGTGTCAAATTTGGAGACAGGATGAAAGTACCTTGAAAATAAAATATAACTAATTACCAATGTTAGTGTAGGTTTGCTTAAACTTGGTTCATTGTTGTTACATGTCATTTTTCCAAATCAACCAATAGTAATTGTTAAACTAACCAATAGTTCATGTAACGGTGAATAAGTAGGCAATACACTACTATTGGTTGGATGAGTGAAAATACAATACACATGTGGCCACCAAGAACTGCAATTTTGCACAAACCTAGACAAAAACATAGATAGTGAGTTATATTGTACTTCTATCAAGTGTTCAAGCCTTGTCTTGTATCAACTTTGGTAAAAAATTTCAATATATTGTATTTATCAGTCATCTGGTGTTATGGAACAAATTTTAATTTGGGCAACGGTTTCGTGGATGACCTAGCATAGGCTTTTTGCATTTTTTGCAATGAGGCGATCTTTTCTTTTTGGCAGTAGTACTGGTAGCACTAGAAGTTTGAGTCATATTCTCAGATCTTTCATTCTCTGCAATGATCAATTGGTCTTGAACTTCTAATGCAGGAAACAGAGGGGTTTTCACACTTTGGGTGGTTGCAAGTTGCTGAATCGCATTTTCTCGAGACAACCTGTTTGAAAACTGTGATGTTAGCGACTTTGGGGCTTTAGACTCTTCTTCCTGATAAATCTTTTCCAGATCTTTTAATGGACTCGTGAACAACATCTCCTTTAGATTATCGCTGTATCCTGGGGAGAAAAAAATCCTCTATTTTCCTAATCACTTTCCTGTACTAATTTAAGGGGGATGCAGTATGGATAAGGGGAGGGGGTGAGAAAATGATACACTTGGTATGCTTGTGAAAATGTTGATAATCATGAACAACCTCTTATGGAAAACATGACACTTACTGTGAAAGTGAGAATATTAGAATGAAATTGATATCTTTTACTTACAAACCATAACACGGAAAACCTTATATTATTACACCAAGCTCATAAATATATGATAATGAACCACCTCATTGATATGCAATATGCGAATATGCGATATGCAAATACGGCATGCTTTGTAAATACAGTTGAAGTTTAAAAATATACCTTCCTTTTCCCTCTTGCCGTAATATCATCGTTTTTATTCTCCAACACGAATGATGTATCTTTTGTCGGAATAGATCCACGTTCAAGGACTCTATAATCTGAACTTTCATCTAAAAAGCGACGGGAATAACACGAATCTTCGAAGTGCGCAGAACACAGAGATGAATGTTTTGTCGGCTCTTTGAAATCCACTCGATGTTTTCGAACAAATTGAACCCATTTCTGGCGTGTTTTCCGATCTTTTGGGAAGGCATGCATCTTTATGCCAGGGGTATACGATGTATTCTTGCAACTAACTTTTTGTGGCGTCCCAGCTACACAATATCTGCCTCCTCTTCTTGTTGCCTTATTCGCCTCCATATTGTCTGTAGCTTTGCCAAATGCGTTTGCAAACAAATTTACGTCACAGCCAATTTGTCACGTGCTCGTGACCGCGCGTAAAGCGGACCGATTTAAAACCAACAAAGGCCAAGAAAAATGCCTTTAAAATATGGTTTTTCGTCGCCTTTTGCCCATTTTTTAATTGCAGCTGTAATGATTGCATACAGTGAAAGTCAAAACAGGTTTAAAAAAATTCGTGTCAGTTCACCTTTAACGAGACGAACGAGGATACTAATATACACACTGGATTGATATTGACCGTTCAGGTTGACAGCGACCGTTTTGGTAAAACGACAATAAGCATCGCGCACTTTCAAAGCCAGTAATAAGATAAGAAAGCCCCAAGGATTAACTAACCAATCTAGTTAAACAACACGGCTACCGTTTACCTAGTCGCTTATTTCACACTCAAAGTTAACCAAACCTTCCACTGTGGAGGCGACACGACAAAAGCGCCCGCAATTTTTGGTCAGTTAAGATAAAATTTCCAGCTGCAACTTACTGTATCAGATAACGTCAACAAAAGTAAGCTAAAAATAACTTTGGTTACTTGATTGTACATTATGTTTTTGTTGATTACGATAAACTGTGCGAGGCAGTGTGGATGAAAGATATATACGAATCTCGAATGTTCTATTACAACAACAAAAATAAATAAAGGGGTATATATAGCAGGAATAATAACTATGTCTGAGGATCGTTTTGTAAAAGAGCCGTTCATCAGTATTGTCCCATCAATATCCCCCAAAATATGTTGAAATATTATTCTAAAAATCTATTGTGCGATTAAAATTAGAAACTATTTAATTTGAAACTATATTAAAGAGTGTGTGCATAGTCAGATTTGGATAAAGTAAACATATATTTATTAAAACTGAAATAACATACACGATGACATTTAATTTTACTCTTTTGTTTTATATCGCAATTTTGTTGACATACTCTGGAAATAAATCAATAAGATAGAAACATAGATAACAATTTTAATTTATATATTCTCAAAGATTTTTTGCAACGTTTATTACAATTAACAACACAAGAAACTTATTTATGACGATTAACGAAATGACATCGAGAAAATCTCAGCTAAGAAGAACATATAGTGTGTCTGTTTGGACCTTTCCAACGGGATCTGACTCAGCTGTTCAAGTTCATCATAATCATCACAAGATTCTGGCCCGAGATCTTTTAAATATTGTTACCAAAGCGCTTGGCATTCGAGAATCAAACGTAAGATTGTTTGCTCTTTTCGAAGGACTAGCTAATCCTGTCAAGAAGTTAGACGAGAACGAGGAAATACATTTGCCATATCAAGATGTTCTTTCCATACAGAAATGGTGTTTTGATGTTGAAGAAGAAAAGAAAGCGGTGAAATCAGATATGGGAACATTGAAACTACTGCGTCTTCAAGCTATGTCAGCTATTAAAGATGGTCGACTGAAGCCAAACAATGAAGAAATGGAACGACTCATCGAGTACTCAAGGAGCAGTTTTCCAGTCGATAAGCAATACATGAACATTATTCATTCAATGGTAAACTATGGAGCAGTATTTCTTGATAATTGTACAGTCATAACAGACCTGTCCTTACCTCGAGTTGTGTTCGTGAAAGGTGCGAAAATCTCAGTAAAATTAGATAAGCAAGGACTGCTTGTAAACTCAGGTAGGGAAAAGTCTATGTTGGTTTTGTTTTAACCTTTATGTACCCAAGGCTTCCACCACATTAAAATTCCATCTTCTACGTCAAAGTTAAAGTGCCTATGACACAAAAATTAAGTTTGTCTTATTTCAAAGAAAATGTATAATGGTAAAGTAACACCTTTCGCAGTTTTTCGTTTCCTTGCTTCGGTTTTTTGAATATTTCGGTTTATCATTCAATTCGTCTCTATCCCGAATTCTGATTGGTTAATTCACCTGCAAATAATTTTCTGCTGCTGCAACTTTTCGTAAACTTGTTTTCAAATATGGCGGCTAGTTTTCCTCAGCTGTCCGAGGAAGTAATCGAGAGTATTTGGAAGCAAGGACAAGCCATAAGCCCATAACACGAAATACAACAAAAGTATCCATAACGACAATATACTTCAGAAAAGAAATATTTAAAAGGAAGATTTAGTGAGGTAAAAAGCAAGACTCGTGCCAACAAAAAGTAAGTTTTACGGAGATTATACTATAGTATGCCAGAGAGAAGAATGACAATCTCTAAAATATCTGATGATGCCATAGACGACAAAAGCTTTTAAACGTTTATGGCTTGGTCTCTTTTTTCCTCCTTTAAGATATGCTACTGAAGAACAACTTCAACCTTATAATTATTAGATAAATATGGAATGTCTCTGACTCCATGTTGGAAATACCGGACACGAGATATAGGAACGAACAGTAGGTTGCGTGGCCGGAAACAAGCCTGCTCACCAAACGCGCGCAATAGCCAATGAGAAGAGAGCAGGGTGATTGGCATGTGTTGCATGTGTTCATTGTTGTTAGCGATCGAGACAAGGCGATTTAGCGAGACGAGACATCGAGTGATAGCGAGTTGAGGATGTGACTAAATAATAAAATATCGTTCATTCTGTGTTTAAATCAGTGACTTTTCGTAGATATACGTTCTCCAGGAGGCGAGTAATTTACGAAATTTGTTGAGATGCATCATGTCTATTTCCTCTCAATTATTTTAAAATGGCAGGCTGGATATAGGTGAAAAGGTGGTAAACTGCCAAGTGAAACGTGATAACACGGCAGTATTTCGTTTATCAAAACTATTCTTGGGACAACATTTTCAATTTGCTCTATTTTAAAACACTGCCTACACAGCACTGTGAATGTAGAACAGCTGAGTGATACAGTAGGTAAAGTTAAACATGTTCTTGCACTTTCCTGATTTATAACACTGCAAAGAAATTCGCAAAGACAATTTTTTTGAAAATAGACTTACTATACAATTGAGATGGACAGAATAACATAATTGATAAGTCTGATATATCTACAGAAGTACCGCTGGTAAAATATTTTGAGCTCACTTTTTGAGATCTCTCGTAAAACCAGGCCTCATTCAAGATGGCTGCCTAGCTGCCTCATAATTTCAATGATAAAGTATTTCCGCGGTCGACTTGCAGGGGAAACACCTGCGAGACTGCCAATAGAGCAATAAAAAATCAAGCAGAGAGAGTTTGCAATCAAATCAGCACAGTTGCACGTATAATTGTATGGATTGAAGCATGCCTGTCAAAAAATTAATAATTAATAAAATGGGTCTACGGCGCTCACCATATCTTTCAAATATACATGTATTTTTAAATTCCCATATTTGCTTAGTCATCTTCAAATAAAGTTGACGAAACATAAAATGCATTCAATCAACAAAGATCCTAGTTTTAACATGTTTTTTTTTCTTTTAAGATACATCACGCTGTCTTCTACCTTGGACAAAACTACGCAGCATGAATAACGGAAAGAACGAGAAGAATATTGTAGAATATGAAATACATCTTTCATCTCACACAGTCCTAAAATGGCTTCGACTTGAAACATTGCAAGCAGAGTACCTAATGGCGGCCACATATGAGATCTTGAAGACTATCAGAGAAGAAAGTAAGCCACGTAATGCTTCACTTAATAATACTGCAGAGATAAGGATTACACGAACAAAAACATCTGGACTACTTGAACAGCTTTTGCATTCAAAAGCAAATGATCAGGACAAATATTTTGAAAAGTTTGATGAATTCTAATGTTAAAATTGTTGGGAAAAAATTGTTGGGAAAAAACCCTAAAAAGTAGTGCATTGGGGCGGCCTTGTTTTCCTTAGTAACAAGACGCCTGTTCAGGCGTTCTGCGTTCACGGGCTACTGATTTCTGGAAAGTTGGCGTATAGCCTGTGCGCACTATAGCAAGACTATGACAATCCATGATTGCACAGAATCTATGGTCCACTAGAGCAAATCATCGACATGTGTACATGAATTATGTTTCAAATCGGCCAGAGTAAACTGTTATAAATATTCTTTTTCTGTTAGGGTTAGTAATTTATGGAATAATTTACCTAAAAAGGTCCGAAATTTTTCAAATCTTTTAACATTTCAATTGTCAACATTTTTTTTTGTAATCCATATTCTTGTATCTGTATCTGTATCTGTATCTGTATCTGTATCTGTATTTGTATTATTACTATGTATTTTTATGTTTTGAGCAGTTTTTATATAGGATTAAACTCATAACTTCCTTTCTTGACGCTAGGAATTGATACGCTACGCTTGCTACACACTTTTGATGTTTTCACGAACTCAGATGCAGTGAAATCAGATGCAGAATTCATGCAAACAAAGGCATGCAGTAGACACGTGCATGCTGATGCAATGGGTGTCTATTTTTCAGATTGTGTTAATTACGAATAGACTTAATTTCATTTACTATTTATACCTTCAGGAAACAAATCATCAGGATCGGTCATCAGCATTAGCAAATACAAACAAAGTATCGGTCGACAAAATGCCCCTAACTTTCTGCATATCAGTGCATAGTCATTCAAAATATGGTCTGGAAACTCAGCTAAAGACTTTGTTCTATCTTTTTGTTCGCCTTTATGCATTTTTGTGCAGGGTCATTGAACCCATTGTATTTTAGTATAATGAACGAATTATCCAATAGCAACGTTTCAGTTCAATCACTCAACCGTGTGATATCTAAATATTAATAAACCTACAACGAAGGATGTGCACGGCGTAAGGTAGTAAATGTACGGTTCAACATAAAATCACAACTGATTATAGGCGCTTTGAAGTTTGCCGGCGAGTTGCCAGACCATATCTCTATTGACTATGATCAATGTAACACTAATGCAACCGTCAAACTATTCAAATCTATGCAATACACACTGACACACAAATGAGATGTGTCGTGTATTGTTCTCATACTGCATAGTAAATAAAACAATATTTACTGAATACCTGTAAAGTTAATATTGCCATACATCATTCACGAGCTAAAAACAAACATGGGATAACGCAAAAAAATATTTCTTATCTTCTTCGTCCCGGAGGAGTTTTCTTCGCAATTACTTTAGTTGGCTTTTTCTTACTTTGTCCAGATGAAAATAAGTTGGTCAACATATCAGAAAATTCTGGCATTTCCTGTGATTGGTTGAACACATTCATTGAATTCATTTCCTAAATAAAGTTTAGAGATTCTATCTTAGTAACACAGAAAACAACACAACGCAACGCAACGCACCACAACCACAACCACAACCACAACCACAACCACAACCACAACCACAACAACCACAACTACAACGCAACGCAACGCAACGCAACGCAACACAACGCAACGCAACGCAACGCAACGCAACGCAACACAACTGTAAGGTATATTCATTTATCCAATTCATTGACAATTCATGAAGAAAATTCCAAAGAAATGTATGTTTAATCAGGTGTTGTAAATCGGATATTACGCGCGCATCATTTTGCTAAGGAATTAATTGGCGGGCTCTTGGCGGACTCCCCACAAAGTAAGCAATCGCAAACAGACTTTCTAGCGAGCCAACAACAGCAGAATAACAGTGTTAAACATCCAGAAACTGCATCGATACTTTGTTTATTTTAAACAGTATGTTTACTTTGAGTGGAGCTTGCTAGTTTTTAAAAAAAACGATGTGCGCGCAACACCCTGAAACTCGCCTATTCGTCGTGATTTACATGAACTTTTCGATCGATTTTCTCAGCTAAGCCGCTGTTACACAATGCAATTTTTCGTGAAACCTGTGCGAGAGAACTAGTTTCAAGACAGATTGCAACGTGCAACACCTTGTTTATGAACCTGTGTCGCTGTGCATTGTGAGACAGGTTCATAACAAAGTGAAAGGATCAGAGACAGTTTCACCAAAGTGAAAGGATCATAAAACACAGGATCATAAAACGAGGGGGTGTTACACGTTGCAATCAACGACACAGGTTTCACAAACCGCTGCATCGTGTAACAGCGGCTTTATATCTCAAAGATTGTTGATAAATCTGAACAATTAGAAGCGTGAATCAGATAAACCACGTGCAATCGCGTGCATAAATAAATAAATAAATAAATAAATAAATAAATAAATGGTGAATTACTATAACTTTTTTTTATTTTTATAACGGTCTGTCCAACCTTTCGGTAGAGAATAATTCAAATTGTTACGAAAATTGCACCCGTGCGTGTCCTCATGGGTCGCGGGTAATAAATGGTGTAGATGGAAACTGGGTTCTCAAACCTTCTTAAAAGTTTTATTGCATAGTTCTTGTCGTGTATCTTCTAGGCGAAGACATTGTGCAATACTTAGGGCATCCTCGTAATGAATTCCCGGATGAATTATGCGCAGAGCTCTTTTTTGAACAAGTTCAATTTTACTGGGCAAGCATATTCAAGAATTGACCTCATAATATATATATATATATATATATATATATTATACCTCAACTGTAAATTGTCCAGTCAGAAAGCTTGATTTGTACCATGTGACCAGTCAATTAATCATCGAATTACCCCCTCAAAAGTAGTATTCCCCACTGCAGCGGGGAATAATAGTAATATTACCACGAACACACGATTCAACGAAGCTGTCAACAATGACGGAGTTTGGCGAGAGGAGAAAACGTTTCGCCTGAACATTCAGATGTTGACAAGAAGATTGTTAGGTTACAAGAAAATAAAGATTCAGGGAATACAAAGAAAGCAACAAACAATGCATCCAGAAGCCTTGAGACGACAACAGAATGGAAACAGACAATGCAAAGCGGACAAAAGTTAAGCTAAGCGAACTTTATTAACATTATTTCAGCTTTTCTTGGAAAGATTAATATGTTTCGGTATAATATATAATTTATAGACCTTTCACTCGGGGAATTCGATGAAATATTACCCTTCGGGATGATATATCATACCTCGGGGTAATATTTCATTGAATTCCCCTTGCTCCAGGTCCATAAATGCTAAATATATTTAAAATGCTCATTAATAATTCATGACGAAAACAAAAAAGAAATCATGACTGTGCAGGTTGTTGTATATCTGATACAAACCACGTGTAGTTGTATCATATGATACAACCACACATGGTTTGTATATCAGGTCTATCTCAGCTCTAAAACATTGGAATTGAGCTTTTTCTGAATTAATCTGAACAAATATTACTCATATTAACACAAATGTCAAATAGTTGTTTAACATAAGTGTATATACAAGGTAATAGTGTAAGCATACTTACAGTACAGTACAGTACAATACAATACAATATTAGAAATACATAAATGCAACAACCCCTCACCTGCTTTTATATGATTTTTTAAATACACCCCACCCTGATATACAGCAAAAACAAATGATAAACCTCAGGATAATTACAGAATTTATGATTAGGATGACTAAAAGAGTTTAATAGATTTCATATTAAACTCTGGTTGTAAAAATATATTGTTTTTAGCCATTTAGGAGGTTTCCAAAGGAATTACTTTTATGTTTTGCAAAGGCAAGATTAAAAGTTAACAGCTCAAAAGCTACATTTATAATAGGAGATAAAAACAACAGACAACCTTTCAGTCTGTATATTAAATACAGGACAAAAGAAAATGGACAAAGCCTATGAGTATTTATGATAACTGATTAAGTCAATGAAAAACATCACGTCCACAGTAGCAAAGGGAAAGCATGGAAACGTGAAGCTGTATACTGCTTAATGGGTTAAGCAAAAACTTGAAAACAACATATTAAAGGACAAGGTATAAAACTTTATGATAGTTGCTAGATTAAGTTTACAGTTACTGACAAGTGTCTAAAAGGGTTCTATTTAAACGTCTTGCCGTGCTTGGCGTTTACAGAATATATTAATGAATAAATGCTGATTCCAATCAGCAAAATAAATAAATACAAATGTCCTACCGTCAACTTTAAAATGATATTGAGACCACTGAGTGACCTGTGACCACCACAAACACTACAATTCAGATCCAGTTTTTGTTTTCCATACGGCGTTTGGTTTCTTCAGGTTTTCTGGTTTCTCTTCAAGATATATTAAACCGGCTGTTTGTATCCTGCTTTTATTCGTTGTTCTGCTTCTTTCCGTTTAAAACGAAACCATTTGAAACCATTTTGTTTCGCAAAATATGGAAATTACAGTATAAAGTTTGCTTCAAAGCTAGTCACCAGTGCCCAATTAAACCTAACCACAACACCCCCCCCCCTGGCAACCCTAAACCTAACCACGACCCCCCGGTGGACCTAAACCTAACCAAAACCACAGAATAGTAAGACAACCAGAAGTCCAACTCGAGTGAAAACTTGTCCGCATTTCTTCAATGCGCATGCGCGATATTTTACGCCATCCTACGCAATGTCCCACGCCACCCTACGCAATCCTGGCAAGTTCACCCGGCAGTTTTAACCTTCTTTTGAAGATCCAAATTGCCGGGGGAACTGAGGGAGGCGCACAGGGAGCCCATCTTGGCAGCGCGTGGGAACCTGTGGCAGACTCGAAAGACGCGCGGGGGACTGTGGCAGGGGATTTAAAAAAACGAAAAACGGTTACCGGAAGCGGGAAAAAAGGCGGAAAAAAGGGAAAAACGGGGGGAAACGGGGGGGGGGGGGGGGGGGAGGGAGAGGAAAAAGTATAAGGGATGAAACACCAAACGTTCAACGTGGAATGTGTTCCGCAAGTAGCCAGGACATGTCGTATCGTTGGGAGCCACTGTTGGAATACTGAAACCGACTGAAACTCAGAGTCAGATGAATGTGCAATAAATCAATAATCTTGAGACTTCCCGCTTTATCCAAAAAGCTTATCGTAGGATTTCGTAGCTATCCGAAGTGTCAACGATGATGTAGTGTCCTAGCTACTTGCGGAACACATCTATCGAAAATACGATATGTAATTTAGCTGCAAAATCACGGCTAAAAGGTGAGATTTTGCCTCATTTTGATTATATTTTGATAAATGAATCATTATCACAACTACTTCGCTCAATTGTCTTACAATTTTAATACCTATAGGCACTTAAAACGACGTTCAAAACAAGGAAGAATTCGTGTTTCATCCCTTTATTATTTTCCTAAACACCACGACCGAGTGTGCCACAGAGTGCCCACTCTGTGGACGGCGTAGGATGGCGTAGGATGGCGAGGAATCAAGATGCGCGAGGCGACATGCGCGAGGACAAAAACTTTTAAGGATAATCATGAATTCTAAGTGAGAGGACGTGTTGGACGTATGTATATATCACGATCGGAAATTGCGGCTGTCGCACTAGCTACGCATGCGTAGAACGAATGTCTTGCGTGTAACGTCATCAATACACGGCCGACAGGAGCGAGGACACTCCGAGCTCAAAGTCAAATATCTCCGCTCAACATGTCGCTCGACCATAATTCTTCCACGAGCGCATAGCACAAAGGTTGGACTTGCCATAGAATACGGTTTGTTGACAACTCGTGGAATTTTCGTGATGTACGAACCCATTACCCAGAACTCACTTGAGCCAGCAGCACGCAGATTAGCACCCTCACCGGGCTCCGGGCCTTTGGCCCTACGCCGGGCTCGGGGACAATACAATACAATACAATACTAGAAATACATGAATGCAACAACCCCTCGCCCGCTTTTATTAAATGGTTTTTTGAAACACCCACCCACCCACCTACCATGATTAAAATAAGCACATCTGATATACAGCCAATAATAGCCCAATATAAAAACAAACAGATATAAAAACAAATAATCCTCAAGATAAGTCTATAATTTATAAGATGACTAAACTGATTTAACATTTCAAAGCAAAACTTATAGATTTCATTATTAAATTCTGGTTGTACAAAATATGTTTTTAGGAGGTTTCAAAAGGGATTATTTTTAACAAGCTTTAAATGGCTTCCCCTTGCATACATGTTTTGCAAAGGCAGAATTAAATGTCAACAGCTCAAAAATTACATTTATAAAAGAGTCCAGGATAAAAACAATTCGGTAAACAGACAACGTTTCAGTCGAAAATTTGGAAATACAGCCAAAAAAATGGCCAAAGCCCATGAGTATTTAATAACAAAAGGTGATTGCAATGCCAATAAAATCATCACGTCTACATAAGCTTATAAAGGTAGTGTTTTAAGTTAGCTTTAGTTAAGCTGATTTATGGTTTGGACGAGCAAAGGGAAAGCACGAAAACGTGAAGCAGTATATTGTTTAGGTTAAGCGAAAACTTTAAAACAAAATCCTACCGTTAACTTTTGACCACGGAATCACTGTAATTCAGATCGAGTTTTTGTTTACCATGCGTCGTTTGGTTTCTTCAAGTTCTCTGGTTTCTCTTCAAGATATATTAAACGGGTTGTTCGTATCCTTCTTTTCTTCGTGCTCCATTTCGTTTCGTTTAAATAAACGAAAGCAAAATACTATTTCATTTGCTTGAGAGTTTATAGTTTTCTGCATCGCTAGTCACCAGTGTCCAACAATTCTTACCGCGTGACACCGTCCCGAACATATATATATATATAAACTATTTCCGAGATTACGTTCCCTTCCCTTTTTCTCCACGCGTGTAAAATGGACTCCACGCATGTCGAGATTAGCACCCTCACCGGGCTCCGGGCCTTCGGCCCTCCGCCCGGCTCGGGGACAATACAATACAATACAATACAATACAATACAATACAATACAATACAATACAATACAATACAATACAATAACAGTACATGTATCAGGTGTCTCAGATGTATCAATTATTTGTCTCCACTATTAGCAAAATTGTAATTAGTAGATTTTACTCTATACCTCGTGCAGTAATCAAGAAACTTTTTAAGTTAATTTTTAGGTCCCATAAAATTTCCACAGAAATTAATGGTGGTACGCTCAGAACTTTGGTCTCTTTTGTATCTGTATATTTAATTGGTTATGATACACCTAGTCTGCTTGCAGGCTCTTATTCTCTCCTTTGAGAACCTGCAAGCAGACTATGCTACATGTACATGTATGCCAGGCATTTATTATTACTGTTAGACACAGCAGGTATAAGAACGTTTAATATTTCCCACCCGGACACATTCAAACCACAGTTTAGAAAATGATTCAGATGACAAAATCCGTCGACACAGTATATGAAGAATTTCATCAACAGGAATTCACAGTATGAAGAGTTTCATCAACAGGAATTCACAGTATGAACAGTTTCATCAACAGGAATTCACAGTATGAACAGTTTCATCAACAGGAATTCACAGTATGAACAGTTTCATCAACAGGAATTCACAGTACGAAGAGTTTCATCAACAGGAATTCACAGTATGAAGAGTTTCATCAACAGAATTCACAGAATGAAGAGTTTCATCAACAGAATTCACAGAATGAACAGTTTCATCAACAGGAATTTTGAAAAGGACTCTGAGACCACTAGCAACACACGCTATACGTAAACTGCACCCCAACGCGAGAAAAAGTTTGCTTGACTCTCAAAAGTGCTCTTAAAACGCAAGAAATCCTATTTCTAAGACCCTACAATTCAAACGTTTTTCGGGAACATGCCCCGGGACTATTTAGGGCAGATGGTGCCCATTCGGGTACCGCACCCCGTAATATGTAAAATCCTAGATCCGCCACTGTGTGAGACGTCAATTATTCTCCCACAGTGTGTACAGTGTGCTGGAAGAAAGTTTGAAGTGGTTCTCTGATGAAAATATTGTTGCCAATGTTTTTGCATAATCCTAAAGATGTTATGGTAGTTAGTAATCGTGCAAAGTTTCATTTCAAAATTCGTTGAAGAAAAGGTGATATTTCACCAGTGAAGTTTGTATTTTAGAGCGCCTCCATTAATCATACACTCAATAACAACAATGACCCTTTTGTTGACAACAATTATCTTTTGTTTTTGTTGAGTCTATGACGTCATAAGCGCTCCTCAACTCATTCTTTTCGACACGGCCGATTTAATGAGGCGCTCCAAAATACAAACTTCGCACGTAAAATACAACTTTGTTTTTGAGAAACTCGAAATGAAAATTCGCACAATTACCAACTATCGTAGTATCTTTAATATTATGCACATTACCAACAATATTTTCATAAGAGAGCCACTTTAAAAACACCAGTTGTTATCTAACTTGTCTTTCTTCCGTAGCTGTTGTTACACTTGTTCCCATCTCAACTCTACCACGTGTACAGTATATACGGACCTAAAAATCTAATTTCATTATTCTTCAATCACTGTTTTAACATGCACCTCGTCCAACATCATTTTACTTCATTTCCTGCAGTAAGATCAAGTAACGCTAGCGGGAGTCTTTTCTGACCATTATGGTATGGATAGATAGATAGATAGATAGTTTAATAGAAAACCTTCTTACAGCTATATAACTGAATTGAAAAGGATTTTAAATTACAATATTTACAAATCATTTAAAGGATAATTTATATATAAAAAGTATTTACTATTTACAATAAAATATAGGTCTCGTTTGGATCACTTAATGTCAAAATTATGGCGTCGAGCACTTGATATTAAAAAGGAATTTCTAAAACGATTTGTCTTGCATAACGGAATGGTAAATGGTCTTACGTGTCTTAGAGAGGTCTGTCGATTTACATTGTGTGGAACTAGATTATATAATTGACTTCTAGGATTTGATACAACTTTATTGAAAAAATGATCTCATAATTGTAGTCTGCGCTCAGAAAGTTTGTTAATTCCGGCTTGTTCTAGTGTAGAATTATACGAAATACCATACCCGTAGATGATCTTCATAGCACGTTTTTGAATACGTTCTAAGGACACGTTCAGGTACTCAGGGAGATTAAAATGGAAGACTTGACATGCGTAAAGAAGAACTGGACGAATACAAGTGATATAGAACCTAACCAGATCTTTGGGTGGTACATTGGCAAGTTTCAATTTTGACAGAAAGTAAAGTCTTTTATGACCATTATGATTATTATGGTATTCCCCATAATACCACCTCGTTCCCCATAATGAGACACGGACACGTGACAGCCATCCTTTTAAAGCCTTGGAAGGTTTTCGAAAGATGTTTATAAATGTTCTTATTTTCCACAAACAATTAAGGAATGGAACGATCTACCGAAAGACGTACTATACATATACTGTAGTTGATTCAAACTCCTTGGACGTTTTTAAATCTAAGCTAACTGATTTTTTGCTTAAATAATTTTAACATTGATTTTACAACGTAATACAGTATTTTTAATGTGAATATACCTTCTAGCAGGGTTTTTTGTTTTTTTTTACATAGTTGGTGCGATGTCGAAAATATTTTACCGACTTAACCCATGTAGATGTAGATTTTCTGACAAAGTCGCATCGAACATGTTGCCTGACAAGTCTCTTAGCCAGGAATTGTAACTTGGGCGCAGTGTATATGTTCGCGGTGAAGGACGAACCCTTCTCAGCGAGGTCTAGCTTGGAGCATAAATGCACCTCTCAGGAAATGTTTAATTTCGTAAGCTCCGTAAGTCGTAATTTCTAAATCGTTTGCACATTCTTAAAAGTTATTGTCCAAGTATAGTCAAACTGTAAAGAAGCATTGTATTCAGAAAGCACTAAACGATCGATCATGAGGCCCCCAAAAGCCGTCAATCTTCTACACAGCTGCCTAAAACCCGTCTTTTTCAAATGGCCATCCAAAATTTACAAAGACCGTCCAAAAGGCTGGCTGGACAACCCTTTCGCACATCTACTGTATGTCGGTAAAAATAAAATTTTGTCTATGACCAAAGTACAAATCAATGACTCTTCACGTTATTCCCCAAGATTATTCAATTCAACTCCCAGCCACACACTAGCAACCTCCAGTTGGTGACCGACGTTAAAACACATACATGTACACTACATGTAGCGAATCATCTCATAAAAATTAAAACACTTGTTATTAATTATTAGTAGTCAATTCAATTTTCTCTTGATTCTGATTGGCTGCAAGGTTGTTACAATATCATTATTAACTAGAAATACATAAATGCAACAACCCCTCACCTGCTTTTATATGCTTTTTTAAATACACCCCACCCACCTCACCTTCCAATTAAAATAAGCACTCCTGATATACAGCAAAAACAAATGATAATCCTCAGGATAATTATAGAATTTATGATTAGGATGACTAAAAGAAAGTTGAACATACCAGAGGAAAACTTACAGATTTCATATTAAACTCTGGTTGTAAAAATATATTGTTTTTAGCCATTTAGGAGGTTTCCAAAGGAATTACTTTTATGTTTTGAAAAGGCAAGATTAAAAGTTAACAGCTCAAAAACTACATTTATAATAGGAGATAAAAACAACCGACAACCTTTCAGTCTGTATAATATACAGGACAAAAGAAAATGGACAAAGCCTATGAGTATTTATGATAACTGATAAGTGCTTGCAATTTAAGTCAATGAAAAATATCACGTCCACAGTAGCAAAGGGAAAGCACGAAAACGTGAAGCTGTATACTGCTTAATGGGCAAAAACTTGAAAACAACATATTAAAGGGACAAGGTGTAAAACTTTATATGATAGTTGCTAGATTAAGTTTACATTAACTGACGAGTGTCTAAAAGGGTTCTATTTAAACGTCTTGCTGTTCTTGGCGTTTACAGAATATATTAATGAATAAATGCTGATTACAATCAGCAAAATAAATAAATACAAATGTCCTACCGTCAACTTTAAAATGATATTGAGTCCACTGAGTGACCCTACAATTCAGATCGAGTTTTTGTTTACCTGCTTCACCATACGGTGTTTGGTTTCTTCAGGTTCTGTTTTTATTCGTTGTTCTGCTTCTTTCCGTTTAAAATGAAACCATTTGAAACCATTTTGTTTCACAAAATATGGAAATTATATAAAGTTGCTTCAAAGCTAGTCACCAGTGCCCAATTATTTTTACCGCGTGACACCCTACAACGTATATATATACAAACTATTTCCAGATTTTGTCTCCGATCCCTTGCTTTTTATACATGCGTGTAAAGTGGACTTCACGCATGTCGAGATTAGCACCCTCACCGGGCTCCAGGCCTTCGGCTCTATGCCCGGCTCGGGGATAATACAGTAATCCGCTAATGCAAAGCAACGTTCACCTCTGACAGTTACATCCCGATAAAATGGCTTGAAATTAAAACAAATTGTAACCTAACAAATAAATTCCCAATGCAGCCAAGTGAACAATCCAACATAGTTTAACGCTACTGTGACAGGACAGAAAAAGGTCTTTAGCAATAGTCAAAACAATAAATAACATGACTGTGTAAAAGTTGCTCGTCTACTGTAAATTTAAGTGTACTGTAGTATAAAAAGACTGTTGTTGATGGAGATGATAGTGGTTGTGAGTGATGTTTCAATGACCTCAGTACAGTCATTCTCAGAGTTTGGTAAATAGTTTCAGTTGAGTTCACGTACTGTACAGCAGGTTACAGTGTGTATTTAGTAAGTTTCAATTACCTTTTGGGTTTCAGGATCCATTTGTCCCATCATTTTAGGTAACACGAGCAACAACAACAATGGAAGCACCATCATTAAAACCTTTCAAAAAATAATAGAATATTGAATAATTATTATTAGAAAAATTAAATAATAGAAAATGCTTTCTATGTACATGTACTGTGACATGTACTGCTTTATTAGACACTTTTCCATTTTCCAATGATTGCCCAAATTGAGAATAAAAATTTCTTTCTGTTTCTGTTAGTACTGTACAGTATACAGTATATGACTTCTTGTTTGACAGTCTTCAACCACAATGTGGTTTGGACACATGCAAAAATCTCACAGCTTGTCAACATGTCCCCTTCATACCTTAAATTACAGTATTTCTTTTTAACTGTACCAGGCAGTATAATATACAATTATTGGATGAGGTTGAGCATGATATCAAGAATTATCAAGGCTGAGGTTTGTGTTATCTGCCGAAGCCGAAGGCTGAGGCCCTGAAAATTCTTGATATCATGCAATAACCAAATTCAATAATTGTTTTATTATACAATAGGTTTGTGTATCAGTGGATTTGGTCCTAAAAATGTAGAATGACTTCGGTTCCAATAAAATTTTTGTCAGATTTGTGGATTCTGTCGAAGTGACAGATAGCAGATTTCCCCAATAATTGACATCGGATTATGAATTTCCCTTCAAATTTTCTACAGAACCTAATCTTATTCAAGCCATAAAGGAAAGAAATGATCATAGACAGAACCTTAGCCAGGATTAGTAATCTACCTGTCCAAAAGTGCCTGCAATATTGTCTATGTTTAACAATTAGTCACCCACACTATTTTGTACTGAAAACACATGCATTTGTGTCAGTGGTTGTAGAATGCAATTACAGTAGCCTAATATGTGATGTTGTCATGTTGATAGGGTTATGGTTGATAATAATCACCAAATTTAGTCCTAAAATACTAAATATTTTGCAAAAACAATACACATAGGAACTTGTATCTTGTGGTCTTGTGGCCAAGGTACAGTATGTACAATGACTGTTGAATGTCATAGCAAAACTAAAGCTTGTACAGTTGTATTAAAGAACCAAAGACAACAAAACTACCAAAGACTGGAGTTTTGCTTTAATAAATCTTTGCCCATCCACTCTCAAAAATACTCATCCAAAAGACAGGATTGGAGGAGGGGGAAAAAATAAAAATAAATTATATTGATGATTCAGGAATGTTCAAATTTATCACAAGAAATATATAATATATATATATATCACAAGGAAGGATTTATAAAGCAACATAGTACAATGTATTGATATAATAGATTAGCCATTGCCTAACTGATTCAGATCAATAAGACACAAGAGTTAGCAAGATAATTTTGCAGTGTTTACAGGATCGGCCATGTTTATGTTTCTACTTTCTATATGCACTATGCGCATGCCCATAATTCTATATTAGAGGACTGGAGACTAAAGTTGCCTAAAGTCTGCTGGGTTCCAGTAGAATGAATATTGCTTAAAACATGATCCAAACAATATTTTTAAAACCAAAAGTACAAAACCTCAGCAATTCAGCGTGTTTTGACAAGTCAGTTCAGCCATAAAAAGAACAAAAACAAAACCATTGATTTTTATTATTTCGGATTCTTGACTTATTTATTCTTTTATTTTAAAAATAAAAGGATAAATTTTCAATTTTATTTTTATTCTGTTTTCCAGATTTTTAGCATCAGCGGGCCCATAAAACATAAAATAAAATTGGTGTGGCCTAAACTGCAGATTCAGATTTCAATAAAAATAAGTGCAGACTAGCAGATTTGACCAGAAAATTAGTGGATTGTTGGATTTCTGTCCCCCTACCCGCTGGGAAAGCAGATGTCTCTTCTCTACATTTTCATGCTAAACTAAACACAGTTTATGTATCGATCAATTTGAAGCTTCAACATCACACCCCACCACCCACCACCATACCCTGGGAATTTGAATTTTTGAGAATTAGGTTGTTCAAATGCTCACCTCCCTGAGTGAAAAATGTGATCAAATATGCCCTACTGTAACGACTTGTTTTGATTCTTATCTCTAAGGAAGTAGTAAAAAGCTTAAAAGCCCCCCTTTATTTGAAGGGACAAACAATGGCAACATGTGTTGATTTTTTAATACAATTAATCGATTATTAATCAATTGTTGTCAACGATTAATCGATTACAAAATGGACTGATGGGCACAGCTCTAGAATATACTTTGTACTTATATAAATAAAAAATATTACTTTTTCTCAAGTAATTTGATTTTTATGTTTTCCACCATCATTGCATGCAAAGAAACTGGCCATTCTGCTCAGCCACTGGTCATTCTGCTAGCCTGCATGAGGCATTCCACCCAAAATTCCACAAATTATGAAGAAATGGAAACTTCCAGTTCAAACCCCCCAAGGCCTCACCCAAAGAAGGCGTCAAACATCAAATTTCCTTACTCCCTAGAGAATACTTTACAGTCAAATTCCTGGGGTATGCCCAACATGTACATTAGAAATTAGATTTTCATACCATTGGGTTGAACAAGAAATCTTTCCAATGCCAAGATTCTCTCAATTCAAAAAACTGAGCTGGTTCTTTAGCTTTGAACTTCAGAGGATAAGGTTGAGTAACAACAGCAGAGTTTTGAAGAAAATTAACCTTTCGTGCTCGTATTTTTCCTCTCTTAGCACTGATGTCAACTCTGACAGGTTCAAATAAATGATTAGGAGAAACAACTTCAACAATATACGACCCAGAAGCTACGTCACTAATAACAAATGCGCCATCTGCTTTAAGAAAACCAATATACTCTCCTCCATTTGCCAAAACAGTTGTCCGACTTGTCCAGTCTAAAATAAAAAAAATAAGTTTCATATTTATAACGAATAGTATTAAAGATGAAAGACTCAATTCAATTCAATTTATTTTCCAATATGTTTACAATACATTTTGAATATTATTAGATATACAGAGTTATATTTAAACAAGTACGTATTGGGTGGAGACTCACTATTAACGTGAATCTATTCATTTCATACCTGGCAACTTGTCTCCCTGAATAACAACTTTTCCTTCAATTTTATAACGATTATTAGATTCCTCCGTTTCCTCTTCACCGACTGACGGTTTTAAAAGGTTCAATAACAGCAAAATGAATAAAGATTTTCCAACCATTTTAACAATTGTGTCAAGATGGCCGAATCACAGAATAGTAATACAACCAGAAGTCCAACTCGCGTCGGAACCTTTGAAGTTTATGTCCTCGCGCATGACTCCTCGCGCATCTGGATTCCTCGCCATCCTACGCCATCCTACGCCATCCTACGCCATCCTGGCAAGTTCCCCCGGCAGTTTGGTCCTTCAAAAGAAGGTTAAAACTGCCGGGGGAACTTGCCAGGATGGCGTAGAATGGCGTCGGATGGCGTAAAATATCGCGCCTGCGCATTGAAGAAATGCGGACAAGTTTTCACTTGAGTTGGACTTCTGGTTGTATTACTATTCTGTGGCCGAATGAAGAACTAGCGCAATTATATTGGTTCATGACGTCGTTGTCTCGTACCCAGGGCATTTTGATTCCACGGTCAAATATTTACAGAAAAAATATTTATAGTTGCATGTCTTTGATTTTGCGTTTGTGCATATGCAATTATGCATCAATGCATCAGTGCATCAATGTGGGTGCTTGTGCGTAGACTGGTGCTTTTGTGTCTGTACTTGTGCATATGCTGGTGCTTGTGTCTGTACACATCATGGCGGGCTATATGCATAACAAATGTGGTAAATGAAAGAAATTCGACAAGTTCTGAAGAGATTAGCTATCTTTAAAAATAGTTAAATTTCGTTTAGTATATATTGGCCACGTTTTTATAACGCTTTTTTATGCATGTGGACCGCCAAAATCACGCGTGCGCAACATCGTGCAACTGGTCTATAGAAAAAGTAAATAATGATAAAGGACTGAGGGGGTAATCATCCTTTGCAGCCAGCGGCTAAATTGTGAAGGACGCAGATCAACGTCGAGTCAAGGCATATCAAAGGCGCTCCAGACAGCCGCTATACGACACAGTTCAGACCACGGATCACAGCTAAGATGTTAGGTGTTGATTTTATGGAGGGAGGAAAACCAGAGAACCCGGCGAAAAAACATTCGAAGCACAGGAGAGATCAACTACAACTCTACTCACATGAGTTCCGAGCTCACTGACGGAAGTCGCTCACTTTTTGGTGAGAACGACGGGACTAGGTTTCTGGTGCTTGTGTATATGCTGGTGCTTGTGTCTGTGCTTGTGCATATGGTGGTGCTTGTGCATGTCTGTGCTTGTGCATATGGTGGTGCTTGTGTCTGTGCTTGTGCATATGGTGGTGGTACTTGTGCATATGGTGGTGCTTGTGCATATGGTGGTGCTTGTGTCTGTGCTTGTGCATATGGTGGTGCTTGTGTCTGTGCTTGTGCATATGGTGGGAGGAAAACCAGAGAACCCGGCGAAAAAACATTCGAAGCACAGGAGAGATCAACTACAACTCTACTCACATGAGTTCCGAGCTCACTGACGGAAGTCGCTCACTTTTTGGTGAGAACGACGGGACTAGGTTTCTGGTGCTTGTGCATATGCTGGTGCTTGTGTCTGTGCTTGTGCATATGGTGGTGCTTGTGCATGTCTGTGCTTGTGCATATGGTGGTGCTTGTGTCTGTGCTTGTGCATATGGTGGTGCTTGTGCATATGGTGGTGCTTGTGTCTGTGCTCGTGCATATGCTGGTACTTTTGTCTGTGCTCGTGCATATCCATCAGTGAGTGCATCAACGCGCCGTAGTTGTGTATATGTGTTTGTGTTTGTGTTCGTGCCTGTGTTTCTGTCAGTGCTTGCGTAATGCTAATGCATATGCTTATATTTGCGCTAGTGCTTTAATGCGTAGTACCAGCTAGTGTGAAGGTGAGATGCCTTCCTGTAGAGACTTAAAAAAGAACGGCGATGTTTAAATATGACGTCCTTGACTGCCCTGACCGAGCTCAGTGAGGAGTGGTCAGAGTGCCGATTGATTGATTCTGACTGAGACCTGGTTTGGGTTTGATTCCAGATTGGGACAGTGAGATTTTTCATATTATTATTTTATTATTATTTGTGCATATCATATGCCTGTGTATGTGATTGTACATGTGCATTCACGCGCATGATTGTTTTTGCGTTGGTGTTTGCGCTTGTGCTTCATGATGCATGTGCTTATATACCTGTGATTGTTCATGTGCTTATCACAACCAAGGAAGCTAGGTTAAGAAGCTTTTCCTGCATTGCCTTTCAACGAAAACACCCATGCACGAATTACGCAAAATACAATATATATATAATCATGTTATTTACATTCTCTTTTTTTTTCTTCCGGACTGACAGCATCTTAAGCTCTGTTCTTCTTTCTAATCTTAGATATTGTAGTTCTTAAGTGGAATATAATCGAAACAGTAAAAAAACTCAGTGTAACACATCAGATAATTTTATACACCAAAAATACCTCGACGTTGATGAAATTCAACGTACGTGCAAACAGAAACACATTAGAAATTAAAAATCAACAACAGTCTACAGAATAGAAATATTAAAGCCTCAGTGACACACAGATAAAAAGAAGTAAAGCAATAAAGTTAATTAAATGTTGTCCTCCAGAATTACATTTTCCGCATTTTCTATTTAATTTATAACAGTTTTCAGGTCCATCTTTGCAAGATAATAGACATTCTTTTGCTTCACATGAGAAAAAACATCTTCCACCTTGACAATCCATGTTGCATGTGTCGACTCCAAAAGGACACGTCATGTTGCAATAGCCTCCATCACATCTTTGTTCACAAGTTTTAACATCTTTGCCACAATACATTGAACAACCATGACCAAGACATGTTTGCTTGCAAGTACCATTTATATTTTCACAAGACAATGTAGTGTTATGGAAAAAAGACTTCTGATTACAAGATGATGAAAAGCATTCCATGATTGTCGATCCTTGGTCAATACGATTCTCTTGTATGCAGTGCTGACCAGAGCAACGAACTTGATTACATGTTGACATGCTATAACATGTCTGTTGACATAATTCTGAATCACAAATCATCTGTGAACATACTGCATTAGGATGACATCTTTGAGAACAATGTGTGTTTTTAAAACAATTACTTGAGCAGCCTTGTCCATAACAATTTTGCAAGCATTCACCAGATTGGGAACAAACCAATGAACAGTTAGACTTTTCACATGTTTGCATGCATTGTTTATTACCATAGCAACGCATGAAACCACAACGTTGGCAAAATTGAAAACAATTTTCAGCAGAACTGCAAGAAAGTCCATTACATTGACCTGAACAATGCTGTTGACACTGAGAAGAATTACACACCATTAGATCACATCCATCACAATTCTGTGTACATTCTCCAATCACGGCGTTACATGACAAATTAGAACAGGAATTGCCATAACATTCTTGCTTACAGTTGTTTAACAAAGAACTTTTATTCTTGCAGCTCCAGCCTGCGTTACAATGTTGTTCCAGGCAGAGTCCCACACACGAGGCGTTCACACCAATTTCTGACTGACAAATGCCGTCAATGGAGCGGATGTAAAAAAATAAACAAATTATAATAGGCGCTGGAAACACAAAATAATAATGCATTTTTTTGAGGTTGGTAAAATGCTTGGTTGTCGGACAAGCACAGTGTTGAGCTTGCCGATACTTGAACTTTACAATCAGATTCTAAAAGAGAAACAATACAGTAAGAAGTATGAGTATAATTATAATTATATTTATTATATAGATGCGAGTGTTTTACTAGGAAATATAGTGTCGTATTTTCCATATCCTCACTAGTGAAGATATCGATGACGTCATTTCAGTAGAATTTTACCGCTTTTTGCATTGAATCTACTGTATATAATAAAAAGAACATTACACGGTGGCTTGAAGATATGAATTTTATCTTCTCGTAGCAAAAACAATATCAATTACTCATTAATTCGCTATACGCTCATTCGTATTGTTTTCCCCCACTCGAAGATAAAATTCATATCTTCGCGCCACCGTGTAATATCCTCTATTTAATATTTCATTCATATAACAGATCTATTCACGCCTAAAAAGACGCCATTTTGAAATTCGCGTTTCATACAATGCATTATGGGCACGCCTCAGTAGAGTAACAAATTCAACGACAAAGTAGTGAAATCAAAGTAGTGAAATCAAAGTAGTGAAATCAAAGTAGTGAAATCAAAGTAGTGAAATCAAAGTAGTGAAATCAAAGTAGTGAAATCAAAGTAGTGAAATCAAAGTAGTGAAATCAAAGTAGTGAAATCAAAGTAATGTGCTGCTGCTGCAGGGCAGTACTGAAACACAAATCAAAATATACTAAGGTTGCATGGATATACTGTTGAAACATGGAACGTAGAAGTCTGAGCGAAGGCCATTCGTCAGAGAGATACGTTTCTCTCTGACGAAGGGTCTTACCTCGAAACGTTAGACTTCTTCTTCCATGTGTTGGCAGTATATCCAACCTTACAAACACTTCGACAAATTAGACAATTGCTTACTCATGGAGACGCAATTAATGCGCAACCAAGGGGTGTAGAAACCGGGGGAAATCTTTTGTCTCATGAGCTCTGAGCTGGAACTAATCAGAAATCTACTGAATTCGAACAAAAGAAAGTCGCTTCGCGCGAAAAAAGTCGCCAAGTGGAAAACCGGCTTAAAGCTTAATGTTTTAACAGTATTTACAAACACCTGATTAAACATTCATTTCTTTTGAATTTTCCTTATGAACTATTAATGAATTTGATAAAAGATTTTAAAGGCCAAGACAACCAGCAGAATGGCTCCTGACAAATGCAATGCAGAAGCGGATTGACAGTTTTGAGCGTATAAAGTACCTTCATTTAATTTTTCATACTATATCAAGCAGGCCGTGCTTTTTTTTATTTTGAATCAAATGTTTCATATATATTGTTGTTTTCTATACAAGGTGATTTAAAATGTTGAGCGTTGCAGCAAGTTGTCTTCCCAAACGGCAGCTTTTCAATGTTTTCATAGAACGAAGGGACAGCAAGGGATTGGAAGCGGCAGAGTGGGGACTATAAGGGAACTGAGGGGATAAAACTAGAGGTGAAGACTTCCCCTATAGATCGTTTTCACTCACGTGATCGGTGGGCCCATTGGGGTGGTGAAACAATACGAAATATTTGAATAAGAAAGAGCTAATTCCCATGCCGTACACCAATATGGCCGCCATTTCATTGTTTTGGTACACCAATATGGCCGCCGTGACGTCAGATGAAAACGATCTATTCTCCCCTTAGTAGCGCTTTTACTTTTAACCTCATGCTCGGGCTCCCGCGTGAGCTCGGTCAATATGGCGCCTGTGTCAGATAATCACCTTTTCAGATGCCAGAGTTGCCTGCGGAGGAGGCTAATTCCAAACTCGGACTGCGGCATTTGACCATCAATTTGCCTTATATGTGGGGGCATTTGAACAGCTTTCTTGGCCTGGGGTGGGAAATTTGACCGCAAAATATAGAAAAGTTCAAATGCCTGGGGCGATGTTAACAGTATAAATTGATCCACGCATAAAAGAAACGGGCACATATTTCAAAACCTGCCTCTGTGACCACAGGTTCTGCTGAGAATCAACCAGATGACACATGTAAGTACAAACAAAGATCCTGTATACGTTGTAAGTTTAATTGCTTTGAAAATCCATGTATTTTACGTTAAAATCACACAAAACGAGTCGTAAACAATTTGTGCTGACTCAGCACATGACGGGCGGCGGTGACCTTTAATTTATGAAACTCACCGTACTATACAGAAATCACTTCCGTTTTTTCGATGACGTAATTTCCGGTTTCTTAGCCTTGCAGGAGAGGTGAGTAAACTTTATTTCAACATTTACTATAATATTTTAGCATTTTGACAAATCAAAATGATTTCGAAAGTTAACAAAGGAATACAGGGTGTACGCTTGGGCCGCCTGTGCTTTAACACGTCCTGACGAGTTCTGAACTAATGCCAGCGGGGGCAGCTGGCATTGTATCAAATATCATAACATATCACGACTGAATAAAAAACAATCACAAACCATTTACTGTAGACTCAAACGAGTACGACAGTGATATAGTTCATCACAAGAACCACATCTAAACTTTATAAGGACGTCGAGTCACGCAATAATAATTTACCGGGGCAGAGAACAATGCAACTACATAAATGTCAATATTGGTCATGAATAATACTGCTTCAAACTGGCACAAACTATACTTTAAATGACTCACAGTTTCCCATTCCGCGGCCATCCCTTGTAAAAGACAGTAAAATTAACCATGAAATATATAAACTAGATTTTATTGTAGTTCTCTTTACTCACATATTCTTGAGTATGAACAAATCTCGTGATGAGAAATTGTCAACACAGCTACTGCATTCAATTTGATATCACTTGCCCTAAGCCAAACGTAACATGTCCAGACTACCTAGCTGAAACTAATTCTAAAGTCTAGCAAAGACTTTTAACTCCAACCATACAAAGGCATTGAAATTTGAAGAAACCGTTTAAAGAAATTCTATGATAGCGACCGGAATCTACAAAGTAAATAAACTGAGCTGGAAATGCTTTGACTATTCAGGACTATTCAAACGAGGCTAAACAGGCTGTCAGACTGTATCTATTACATATATAGCCTGTTTTAGTTTAAAAAAAGTATCGCCATCGGCATCTGTGATTATGATAACTCAAACATTTACCTTAAGATTTTCCTCGGGCACGTTATAACCAATAAGGCTCAGCACTCAGCAGTTACATACGTCGCACTCGCATGTACGTCTTGAATATTTAATTTTATGAGTCCCGACTTGCTTTTCTCGCACCAGGTTCCACGTCAATGACCGAGTATGGCTTGAATTTTTATTTTGTCCAGAAATATCATTTACACAAGGAAATGAGAGTTTAGTGAACGAAGTACTGACGTTTAGAACCATAGGAAAGGTTGTTCAGCAGAAATGAAGTTAATTATAAACTGATTAATACTCTACGCAACCTGCATGCATTAACACAATAACCAGTACAATAGTGATAGGAGGCAGGCATCTCTTTATTGACATGTCCAGTTCGACGATAAAGAAAGCAATGTCTTACGTAGAATTAATTGACAAGTAATTTTATTTCTTATGTGTCTTATGTTATAAACTACGAGAAACTAACAGAAGCGAGTCTAATTTATCCTTAACGTAACCATCTTTAGCACTGTCGGTTTTCCATCGTCCATGCCGTTTTAGTGGTCGATCGATAACTCCTAAATTCGCTGCTGCTGTATAGCTCCTCCACTCCTTAGACTATGCAGACCAAACTTTTCTTTTTCATAACCTAAAGATACAAAAGCTTCAAGAACTCTCTCTCTCTCTAGTTCTAGTATAGGACAAGCCACCTGAACACACTCTGTAACTTTTAGTTGATTTAACATAATGTAATTTACAAAACAGAGACTCCTTAGAGCCCAAATCCAATTTTGCTGTCTGAACATATCTAAGCATGCAGAATATTGAAAGGACAAGTAATCTCATCTGTTTGTACGAACACCTGCGATTTCATTAAATCTAAAAAACGCATAGAAGGCTGTCACACACAAAGCTGCCAAACGAAGTTCGGAAAGATTCGCATTTGAACCAGTGTACTTTTCGCAGATTTTTACTATCATCTCATAAGTGACTCACTGGTTCTTTCTTGGTTATCGCTTTGGCGAGTGTCCGTTTTCCGGCTTCCATGAAACGCTGACTCCAGTTTGAAATATGGCGACTTGCTTTGCAACAAAAATATTCAAGGTACAGGCTACCGCGCTCTAGTTGGTAGACCAACTATCTCACCCGAATTTTGAAACCCAACTCTTGAACTCGTTAAACGCGCGAGAATATCTATCTGCAGTACTTGGTGCCCTAGCTAAATTATCACGCAAACTATTGATCATGGTCAACCAGTGGAGGATTAGCAGTTTCGGGGCCTGGAGGCTAAATAAAATTCACGGGCCTTTATGACGATATTTTCGGGAAATTTTTTTGAATTTAGAGTCTCGGAAACGCCATTTCCTGCATTCTGAGGCAGTGTACGATACGGCCCTGATATTCGTATAACAACTAATCTTAATGAAAAATCCATTCTCTGGAAATTACGGGCCTCTTGCAAGCCCGGGCCTGTAGGCTTCAGCCTACTCAGCCTACTGGATAATCCGCCACTGTGGTCAACCCCATTTTGGTACCCTGTAAAAATTCAAGACATGTAAGCAGGTTCACAGGCTACCCAATTATATAAAGACAAAAGTGGAAGGTAGAACATTAATATGCGGAAGCATGCAGGCAACCGCCAATATATTTTGGCCTGAGGTAATCCTTACGTTATCAGAACGCGGATAATATCTACTGTTGCCTCATGGGAAGCTGCAACATCCAAGAGTAAAAACAACCTCGTACCCAGCGGAGATAAGACCCTCGGTACAAGGTTGGAGTAAAAAAGCAAGGGCACTATTAAAGTTATCTAACCCAATAGCGACTTTTTACTTGCACCGTGCTCAAACACGTTCTTCCCAATTTCAACAGTCACAGAATCAACTATAAGAGACCAAAAAGTACCGTCAATATTAATCAGAAAAAGCAAAAAAAATGGCAGAATGCCAAACAGGTACGACCAAACACTGCATGACACTTTGTAAATAACTCTGCTAATCAACGATACAGGAGGACTGACTAACCAACAGAATTCCCCATGCCAATTAAGGCAAAAGCGTTTACACCTAGTGAACTGGGACTGAAAAACTTTGAACAAACGCTTGAGGCCTTTTTGTTTTCGCAACTCACGAAGCAATCATTTGTGCACGAACCCCAGCGGGCAGAGACCAAGTTAAAATAAACATTTTTTACACGCCAATCACCATAGTCAACAACCTTGCTAAGGTAATCCGCTTTTTCGTTCTGAGTGTGGGGTATCCATTCAACCTCCAAGCGTATGTTGTTCTGTTTTGCGCAGTAAAAAATGTCTAATGCCAGTCTTTGCAAATGCAATTTCATGCTACCTAGGCTTCAATAATGGGTATGCACACTTTGATTATCAGTGAACCACTTCACGGCAAGGCATAATTAAGACACAGTAATTCTCGCCACGTGGAACTCTGTCTGATTTCAATATCATCCGAATTTTTGGAAAACACAGGCTTTTCATCAGCGGAAATATAGGCAGCACAGCAAGTTTGACTGGCATCCGAATACACAAACCTTGTCTGGACTTGAGGATTAGGGACCTTATGATGCTAGGACGACGACGGCGGTTAAAAGCAATTCAGATTTTAGCATTTACTGTCGTGGCAATAGAAGCGTTCCTAGAATAATTGTGCAATTCGTTTGTTCAAATTGATCAATTCATTTGATGAACTTCCTGTTTATTATTGCTAAACTTCCTGTTTTGAATTTGATTGGCTCCTGGTTTTTGAATAACCAATAAGGAAAAGGATTATTTGCCAAACACCAATCAAATTCAAAACAGAATTCAAAACAGGAAGTTTAGCAATATTTTCATCAAATGAATTGTTCAACGTGAGGAATACAACTGCACAATTATTTTAGGAACGCTTCTATTGCCACGCAACACGATCTCTTACCAAAATTAAGCGTATATCTTAATTGTAAAATAGGGCTCGAATTAAGACATGGCCTTAATTTTAAAATAGGGCTACAATTAAGACATGGCCTTAATTTATCTGTCCCACAAGCGGGATGTTAAACTTGAACACATAAAGCTAAAAATCCTAGAGGGGCGTTGTGGTCGGGGTTTCTGGAGGGTTGTGATTAGGCTTAGGGCTACCGGGGGGTTGTAGTTAGGTTTAGGGTTTCCGGGGGGTTGTGGTTAGGTTTAGGGTTTCCGGGGTGTGGTTAAGGGTTGGGGGTATGGGGGAGAGTTTTCATTTAAAATTAAGGATTATCCTTAATTCCTCTGCCTTAATTCCAGGCGAGTTGACAATTAAGGATAATCCTTAATTTTGGATGTGAGGTCGACCTGTGCCACGACAGTAAAAGAAGTCACGGTTAACTGACTACTGTACTCAATACTTGAAGCTTGTTTTATAATGTTCAAAGTGTTAAAACAGTTGCAGTGTCTGTGCAATCTCAGTCCTCAGACAACAGTTCTCATCACCTCACAAGTCAACGTCATCCTGAGGACGTGAAAATGCTCTGAGTGGCATTGAAAACAGAGCGAGGACAGTGTTCAGATTACTCTTGGGACTAGAAATTATTCATTATCTTTGTTTTGCAAGAAAAATGCTTTTGTTTGAAGGACGTCGTCCTTGAAGATGCCTAATAATATTATTATATGAAATTGGAGGGCAATTATAAGATTTCGTATTTAACGTAAATACGTTCCCAAAATTGGAGTTCTTTAATCATAGAATCCAAGTCTAAAACCAGATTCGAGTTCCAACTGGCTCTCGAATCGATCGTTCTGTGTTGGGCTTTAATCATAAGCTTTAATCATAAGCTTAAGGCGCTTTTCCACGCTTGACTGTACACTAACTGACAAGGGATTAACGACCGTTGGTGTAGATAAGCACTCAACAAGGGGCTGGTTAGCTATACGAGCCGGGCTAGCCCGGCAAACCTTCTTTATTCCTCGGCCACAAAAAGAGATTTTAATGAACGTTACGGTTCGTTTACATCTAAACTAAACAAATTCGTCTTTGTAAATTTAGTTTATGTGAGTTTCAAAACCACAGTGAGATCCTAATCAATCGCGTGAGCCCGGTTAACCAGGCTAGCCCGGCTCATGTAATCCGCACCTAAAACCAGTAATAGCACTGAGGACAAACTCGGCATTCAGGGGTGTATGCAAAACCAGCAGATATCGTACCGTATTTCCTTGAATAAACGCCTCCCTCGAATAAACGCTGCCCTCGAATAAACGCCGCAGGAGAAACAAAAAATATTATTAAACGCCGCCCTTGAATAAACGCCGCACTTTTTCTCATCGATGCGGCGTTTATTTGAAGCATATATATATTTAAAGACATATAAACTTTATTTTTTTGGGATAAGTGTTAAAATTGGTTATGAATTTGAATTAAACAATAAATTCACAATTGATGTTACAAAATTTACAATAAACGCCGCCCTTGAATAAACGCCGCCCTCGAATAGACGCCGCACCCGCAATGCGGAAAATTTAATACACGCCGCGGCGTTTATTCAAGGAAATACGGTATTTACTATAAATTGTGGCTGGACTTCCAAAATTCAACACGCGATTTCAGACGCCCTTTAACTTTCAAAGATTTAGACCCCGTTTACATTAAGGCCTCTAATATAGATGTATACCGTCTCGAGCAGTAATTAGTAGGACCCTTCAGAAATAGATATTTTTTACTTTTAAAATGTTTTGTCCACATTACACGTATATCAATTATCCTGTAAGGAATCATTCTGAGGGTGGACAAATTTCCGAAGAGGGGGACATATTTCCTAGGAAATATGTTCCCCTGGGGGGACATATTTTGGGGGGACAAATTTACTGGGACACCTGCATGATTTTGTTCCGTTTTCAAATTGTACCGGCACCTTGCTCAAACTCGGGCACATTATCTATTATTACATCATCCAACTCCCCACTACAGTCACAAGAACACACATAATTATACTCATCTGTTTCGAATCTCTTGGCAGCTGTCTTGTGACCAGACTTAGTAAGACTATCGGTGACTAACTGCCGGACTTGCTGAGGCAGTTGTGCGGTTTTCACTTCTATTAGTTCTATATCTGTTGACACACATTGAGGAACCTGCCCAATGACCAGTTTGTCCGCAGCTAAAGCACTTATCCGTGGGATATGGCTGACGGTTTTGACGAAAGAACCTCTGAAAGGGCTGCTGTTGAACACCCAATTCTTCTCGTTCTGGCGCTGGTTGAACTTTGCGAAACCCTGCTGAATTATTAGTCGTCTTGGACTGATGGACTGGCTTTTAAACTTCATCTTTGAGAAGGCTCTTCTTTCATCTTCAGAATTTTCGACCAAATCATCAGACTCGTATTCGTCAACGGCGGACCAGCCGGCTGGGCGTTTATAGACGACTTTCACGATCATGCGCAGTAGCAACAAATATTCAAATTTTCGTCGGAGATAAAAACAACTGTTTTAGCTGGAACAAGCATATTGAAAATAGTAGAAGTGCAAAGTTTGAAACGAATTGCTTAACAAATGGAAAAAGTTTCACAAGCGGAAAGTTGACCATTCCAACAGGGATTTATTAGTGACTTAATAGGGATTTTGGCTTGGCGGGCGGGAGTTGCACGCCAAGCCCAAATCCCTATTAAATCCCTACTGGAGAGCAAAATTTCCGAAGAGCGTAGTTTTCGCACTATTTGTCCGATTTATTTTAAACTTTGCACTTTTACTATTTTTAATATGATCTTTCCAGCTAAAACAGTTGTTTTTACTTCCGATGAAAATTTGAAGTAAAGTTGCTACTGCGCATGAGCCTGAAAGTCGTCTATTGGCAAAGCGAACGAGCTTGTTGCGTTTACTGCTCGGCGTTCACTTTCGACAGATTTCCTGCTAGTAGTTGTGCTGAACTCGTTTCTAAATCGTCCAGAATTCGGTAATTTTGGGATCGCGGAACCAGAGGGCTCCGTACGTGTCACTCGCAAGTAAATCTCGCTCAGTGTCCGACATGATAAAAGTTTAGTACAGGCATACAGGAAGAGAATGGCACACCTTCTATTTTACTTCCTTAAGTACAATCTGTTATTACCCCAGTGGCGTAGCTACACCCGGGCCTACCCGGGCCTGTGCCTGGGTGAAACCTACGTGTGCCCGGGTGAAATATTGCAGACAGATCTAGCTCTCATTATATAGGCAAAGTAATTTAAGTATAGAGTATAGCCACTGGGAAGATTATGTATAAGTTTACTGTTTACAAACTGACTATAAAATTATGATTTTCACTGGTTTTTATTTTATCTTTTTTGTTGTTAAAATTGCCCCCAAAATGCAGGAAATAGCATTTCCGTGGCGTAAAAAATCAAAAATTTCCTGGGGGAGCATATTCACACCCCAGAGGTTTCCCGCATGTTTGGCGCTCTGAACTGCCACTAACCGGACATACTGTACTTCAAAATTGGTGGCTACGGCCCTGTAACTGTAAATCACTGTAATAACAAAAAAAACACTAGAGAATGTTGAGACCTGTGCCCATGTTGTGCCCACATAACATCTGCTTCCTGGCTACGCCACTGTATTACCCTAGAGACTACTTGTCACACAATACACTCTGCTGTACATTCCGTAAAGCTAGAAAATACATGGTCATGGGTATTGTCAGAGGAGTATATTGTATTGTTCACGCGTCCGCTTTCTTATAGTCGAATGTAATCATTTTCTTATAGTAAAATGAAATCATTTTTATATTTTTCATTTCATTTTTCGGTTTTCCGGTAATACGCAGTTTCATACGGCACGAAGTATGGTAGGAATATATTCATTACGTCAAGTAGCAGTATTCCCAGGAGGACGGCGTGTCAGAAACAAGTGTATGAAGGCCCATTTCCACTCAGGAGAATTTTCCTCGGACAGGAAATTTCCCTTTGTCTTGTGAGCTCTTGTGCAGAACTAATGAGTTTGAGACAAAAGAAAATGTCCTGTCCGAGGAAAATTTTCCTGAGTGGAAATGGGCCTTAAAAGAAGTCGTTTTCCAGATGAAGCATCTTGGTCATGAACATTGCGGTGCCCTGAAAGTTGGCTTGCGGGCGCAGCTAACTTACAAACGCTTTATATTCCGTGTGATATTCCGTGTGATATTCCGTGTGTTCGTTCGTTCGTTCGTTCGTTCGTTCGTTCGTTCGTTCGTTCGTTCGTTCGTTCGTTCGTTCGTTCGTTCGTTCGTTCGTTCGTTCGTTCGTTCGTTCGTTCGTTCGTTCGTTCGTTCGTTCGTTCGTTCGTTCGTTCGTTCGTTCGTTCGTTCGTTCGTTCGTTCGTTCGTTCGTTCGTTCGTTCGTTCGTTCGTTCGTTCGTTCGTTCGTTCGTTCGTTCGTTCGTTCGTTCGTTCGTTCGTTCGTTCGTTCGTTTTTTATTTCGTTCGTTCGTTCGTTCGTTCGTTCGTTCGTTCGTTCGTTCGTTCGTTCGTTCGTTCGTTCGTTCGTTCGTTCGTTCGTTCGTTCGTTCGTTCGTTCGTTAGGAATCAATAGTATACTTTTGACGCGACATTTTTAACGCGGTATTTTGAACGCCACAAGGCACCGCTTTTTGTTTCGTTCCCCGCAGGGGATCGTTTACGTCTTCAAATTACTCTAGATCAGCAATATTTTCACTTCGTTTTGGCGTTTAACCACGCCTCCAACTAAATTTTTTAATTTCATTGGATAAGATCACAGTTATGTCAACAACACTACACTACGATTGGACGATTTTCATCTGTGGTGACAGTTTCTTTTGTGATGTCAATCGCAGGAACGAAACTGTTACTGTATTAGCTTTCCATTGACATCACAAAAGAAACTGTCACCACAGATGAAAATCGTCCAATCGTAGTGTAGTGTTGTTGACATAACTGTGAGGGGAACGAAACTGTTACTGTATTAGCTTTCCATTGACATCACAAAAGAAACTGTCACCACAGATGAAAATCGTCCAATCGTAGTGTAGTGTTGTTGACATAACTGTGATCTTATCCAATGAAATCAAAATTCCGCATAAAAAATTTAGTTGGAGGCGTGGTTAAACGCCAAAACGAAGTGAAAATATTGCTGATCTAGAGTAATTTGAAGACGTAAACAATCCCGTGCGAAGCGAATCATCAATCTTGTGCTGTAGAAAGTAGGAATTTCCCCCTCGTTGAACTCGAGAATGCATTCGTTATGTATGGCATCTGCGCGTTCCAAAAGGTCACTCGCACTGTTTCACGCGTGTCTAATAATTTTAAAATATAGCTATTTTATGAACAATGTCAATAGTTTGAGGCTAGAAGTTCGTTATCATTCATTTGTGGCCCATCTAAATGGATTATTCTGATTCGAGAATTAAACTATGACCTATGACGACGAAAATGATGATAGTCCGTTATTGACCTAATTTATATTGATCCTTTTGGCCTTGGAAATTTATGGATTTGCTATTGGCGATTATTCAATAAATACCGCGGTGTCATAAATAAATCAGCTGCATGAAATTTAAATGCGACGTGCTAGCGTCTCGCAATTTTCCCGAGAAAGCAATTATTTTGGTAACGTTTTATTTTCCTCCTATAGGCGGTCAGAAGAGTATTGCTACTGAATAGAAGATTTACGTTGCCAAAATAATTGCGTTCTCACGAAAATCGCGAGACCGCTAGCACGTCACATTTAAATTCAGTCGAATTTATGCGACTGCGAATAACCTGAAATACTGATCTGAAATACTGCGAATAGCCGTCATGATCAGACGGTACAACGTCTGAAATGTGTGTTCGTTTTATTAGACGAAGCTTAAATTATTTTTTTGTAGTTTTATTATAATCTTCTCGCTTCAGCATATTTCTAGTTTGTTTATATGCAAAACTCGTCTAAATTAAATTTGTCGTATGAAACGCAGGCGCGTAGTAAAAATTGTCGCGCCAGTCTACATGGGGGAAATAATTAGTTGAGCTAAAATTCGTCATTGCTGTTGAAACAGCCCCTCATAAACGACTGACCGGAACGAAACAGCTATTTCTTTTAAGAAATAGTTTCTTGTTAGCACTGTGTCTGGTTGAAACTAGGAATCACAACGTTTTGATTTACTATTTGCTGAGCGGGCAGTGAGCTGGTTATCTTGGTCACCTCGGTGGAAGGCTTTTTCTGGCCTCCCTGATACCAGCTATGGCGCAGATCGGAGTGGCGCATTGACCAGGACTGAAGCGAATTAACACTAATTGTGAACTTTCAGCAATCCCGATAGTCGGAAGAACATTTCTTGCTACTCAATTTATAACAACGATTGTAAATACGCTACGGAATTATCGATATAATAGTTACAATATAAGAGCTGTTGTCTAGCTACTACACTGCACCACAGCAAGGCAGAGTCGGACTGGCTTCGTTTAGGGGTGGTGCCATTAGGGAGTGGGGCGCCGTCAGGGTTTCTTTCAGGATATTTAACAAGGGGCAAGGAGCGCCGACGGCGCGACCAACTTCTAGGGGGGTTCGGGGGCATGCCCCCCGGAAAATTTTGAATTTTAGAGTCTCTGAAATAGCATTTCTTGCACTTTGAGGGGGGTTGAAAGAGTTTTGAAGGATATAAAATACCAAACAAAGTATTCAAATATACTCATTTTATATAGGAATACACCATGCAAGGCATACATCATGAGAACATGTCGTCATACATGGACATATCTCATATGAAAACTCATATTGTGTGTACCATTAATTAGGTGACTACTTCATGTCAGGCTGTCAGCTGCGTGAAGCGTACTAAAATATTATTTAATCGTAATATACTATTAGCTGTACCATACTGATTAAAACGTAAAACGACTATGAATCCAAAATCGGGTTTTTAAATAGGAATTGCACTACATATCAAATATAATATAATATACAACGGGAAAGGGGCGCAGTAACGGCATCCAAAGGGGGTGCATGTGCCATTGGCACAATGGCACCATAGTCAATCGAGATATGGTCTGGAAACTTGGCAAACTTCAAAGCGCCTATAATGAGCTGGGATTTTATGTTGAACCGTTCCTTACACCGTGCACATCCTTTGTTTTAGGTTTATTAATATTTAAATAGCACGGTTGAGTGATTGAACTGAAACGTTGCTATTGGACAATTCGTTCATTATACTAAAATACAATGTGTTCAGTGACCGTGCACCGTGCACAAAAATGCATAAAGGCGAACAAAAAGATAGACCAAAGACTTTAGCTGAGTTTCCAGACCATATCTCGATTGACTATGTTGGCACATAGGGCCAGTCCGACTCTGCAGCAAGGTTTCTCCAACAGTTGTTGTCGTGCCGTCTATTGCGTCCAATAACAATGAACCGAAAAATGAAATGAAAAATATAGCATGCGACTAAGAAAGCGGGCGCGTGAATTCAACTGAATTGAATTATTGGCGCTACGCGCCTCGGGAAGTAACCGAAAGATTAATAAGAAGTTGATTATAGAGAAAAAATAATAAACCCAATGGAAAGAACCAGACTGCATGGTGTAAACAATAAAATAAGTTAAAATGAGAGTTCGACACACCGAAAGAGCATCAAGTATATTTTCTAAAGTATATTTTCTAAGAGTTACACGAGTTTGAGTGCTGTAGTTTATAATTTTTCAAATTAAACTATTAAACCGGGTTGCACATTACGTCATGGCGGCCATGTTGGTTAGTAGGTCCTACCGAACCAACATGGCCGCTGTGTACAAAAAGAGCTAAAGCAAATGCTTTTCTGATTGCTAAGAAACTTAGATAAGCAATTTTTTTCTCAAATGTATGCTCAAAAAATCCAACGAAATTGAAAATATAGATTTTTGCTTTCTTCTTTCCCAGAAAAACGAGTAAGTGGTCTAGCTTTTCAATATGAACATATTTTTAATACGTTTGTCCTAAGAAGCTCTAAGAGATGCAGAACGGCTAGCTCCTCCAGAGGGCTCACAGATATATATCAGTATATATATATATATATATATATATATATATATATATATGTATCCAACCATGCATAAAATAGTTTGTAAATATAGGTTCATGCATAAATATTGTAATATATTACATAATTGGAAGGGTCTAACCACTTTTTTACTAATATATTTTAAATGTATTATTTATGTCAAAGTATATGATAAAACTAAAAACAAAGCTCAAAGCTAATAAACAACATTCTCCGTTACCATCTTTGACTAAATGCTACCACTCCAACTGAGATTCAATTTCTTATCAAAGCCTATATAAATAAAAAAAAACCAACTAATTTCTTTCTTAACAAATGAATAAAAGATTGTAACATACAAGAATATCATTCTCAGCTGCAATTGATTACTTCCAGTAAACTTGATCCCCAACAACAACGCAAAATTGTGTAAATGTATAGCAGTGCAGAAATATATAACAATATAGTTTTAAAGTGGAAAAGCAAATTAATCGACAACACTACACAACACATACCACCACCATAACCACGACCACCACCAATCACATCGCATCACATCACCACCATCACCAACACCATGCTCAATATAACTAATACGATGACGACCACCACTATCACCATGCACCACCATAACCACGACCACCACTATCACTACGACCAGAACAATCACAATCACCATCACCTTCACGATCCTTATCACCACCATCACCACCATAACCACCACAATAACCACAACCACACTACAGCCTACTACCTTGGTGTAACCTGTTGGTGGCGGTGGTAGAGACTGACGTTTGGACGGTCTAAGCAGTGGTCGTTTTCAAAGTCAAAACAACAACCACAATGACGACGACAAAAACTTACTGTAATCATCCCAAGATGAATCACGACGACTTCCTTTTAATCGCGAAGAGGTCATAAAAGATTCTGTACTTCGAGATCTCATCGGAGACTATGTAAAAGAGATATACAGTGCATATAACTTTTATTTCAATACATTGAATATTCGTAGAATGTATTTTGATAAGGTATATATTGCATTCATTCATTTCATTAATGAAAACTTATAAATTCCTTTTGCGTTGTATCATTCGAGCATGCTTGTCATTTTCATCAACTAACCAGTACACAATTTATTATTAAAAAGATAGTCAACGTGCCTTGGACGACATTTTTATATTGCGAGTTGGAGTTCTTCTTGTAACTACTTCACCCTTTGTCAATATTTTGCCGTCACGTAAAAGACAAGGCCAAATGTAATGATGAATAGTTGTTGAACTGAATTCAGACATGTAAGATCGTCGATAACGACTTTCTCTGATAATATCTCCTTCCTGAGCACTCGCAGTAACTATTAGTGGATCTAAAGCAACCATAGACCAAACAATGGTCAGCACAGATCTTGTAAACTCATTCAATAATAATTCGTTTAAAGAGATAATGACTGATGAGGAAGAAAGTTGACGTCGAACAGAACTAAAAACATCCTAAAACAGTAAAAACTATATTAAAATATTATTGTTTATAAATAAAAATAAAACAATACTTTCCTATTTTGCGTATATTGATGTAATATATCAAAAACGGAGAAGTGTGTTGAAAAACCAAGGCAATTAGCCGAGATTTTTTTTAGCAAACTTCGAGTTACTTTGATATAAAGTCAAACACAACTTTTGGGTGTTTAATAATATAGCTTTTAAATAAATGAGTGTTTAGAAGAAATTTGAGGCTTAATTTATGCAAGAGTTTGATCACATATTTAAACGCCGTCTTGATACTGATTTCCTTTGTTTTTATCCGATGAATTATTAATGAGGTTGAGAGGTGATATTGATCAAACACGAGTTTGAGTGTTTTATCAGGAGTTTCAAAAATCATTAATAATTCATGAGGAAAACACAAAAGAAAATCATGACCGTATCGTATCTTTATATGTGATAAAGATTTCTCCTGATTTACATAAACTTTAGCTTTGATTTTCTCGGCTTAGACAAGGTTATTTTTCAAACTAACTCCGCCAATCAACTTACCAAGTGGTTCGTTTTTGAAGCCATATAATAAACTCGCAGTTCGTGTTTTATCAGATATAAAAACACTCGGCTTCGCCTCGTGTCTTTATATCTGATAAAACACTCCTGCTCGTTTATTATACAGTACTTGAAACACTAGCAAACAGTAGCGGCGCAACGGGGAGGACTTGAGGGGGGGGGGGGGGGGGGACACGTCCCCCAGTTCTCTCCAAGGTCGATTTTCCAATTCGTCCAAATTCGAGGAGAAAAGTGTGTGTGTGTGTTTTTTTGGGGGGAAGGTAGGTTTTTGACTGAGATTTGAAACTCTGGCTCATGGGAACTACTGGCATAAGGGAAGGCAACCTACCTAAATAAACGTTTGAATATAAGAATGAAGACAAGTAATAAAACACTTCAAAATTATTGTGATTTAATTTCTTTTTTAATGTCGATGTTTCGAAATAGAATGGCACTGTTAGATATCTCTCTTAATTTTTTGACAGTATCTAGTAATTGTCCATGAAATATCCCATACAAAGACCTGAAATGCGTAGTTTTTAGTGTTTTTTATGACGTTTTATAATTTTCAAAATTTTGTAAAATCTCCCTCCAAATGCAAGAAATGGCATTTCTAGGTTCCAAAATTTTCCGGGGAAGCATGTCCCCAGACCTCCCTAGTGCTCGTGCCTTCGGCGCTCGCATTGTCCCCCCCCCCCCCCCCCCCTCCACTTCTCGTACCCTGGCGCCGCCACTGCTAGCAAAAGAAATCAGAAAACCAATCTTTATACATTGATTTCAATATGCAGATTAAGAAATGTTCTCCAGTTCACCAGCAACTCAGCAAGTTTCCCACAGGTTTTCATTGCATGGGTATCAATGCATATATAATGGTAAACGTTCACCGGACTGCGACAATTCATGAATTATTAATAAGTTTGAGAATGCAGTTTCACATTTTCGAGCTATGATTTGAGTCTTTTTATATTAAGACTTACTGGCAATAAAGTTTCTGCATCATAGTTCTCAGTATTTCTTTTCATGAAGTTGTCGACAATTTCTCTTACTCGTAGTTCATCCATTACATCATCTGCTGACGGTCGAAGTGCTTGGCTCATCCGGGTCTTCATTTTCTGTTGCTCTTGTCTGGCGATGAGAAAACATTCCTGAAAATAACCGTAAGAATATCATTCTTCATCCTTCTACATTTACTACTCATACATATATACTATATATACATCGAAAAATAGTGCTAGCAGCTAGCTTCACTGTCAATTCATCCGACGCTTGCTTAGTGTACTAGAGTTCTAACGAAGAACAACATATTGAACAGCACTGCTCCATTCTCATGCACAATTCATGGGCATCATAAAAAATGAGGATTTAGATCAAATTAAGAAGTTAAAGAACATTTAATCTATATAATAATTATTAAACTCATCTTCATTTATATGTACTGTAATTCCAACAGAGATGGGTTTTTTTTAAAATTCTATTATAATTAGTTTAACTGTTATTTAAAAAACTCATTAATACTGAGAAAATTAATCATGAAAAAAAATCAGAGAATATTTAACAATTATTCGCCGAAGGCGAAGTGAATATCGGTGAATAACAACCGAGACGAAGTCGAGGTTATTATTCACCGATATTCACAGAGCCTGAGGTGAATAATTGTTTTAGTTAAATACACATTTTCGTACTTTTAGGAACAGCATTCTCTTTGAAATTGTTAATTTCCTCGTCTGTGACAATGACAAATTGATTCGCGACCATTTTGAATAAACGCTGTAGGTGATTATCGAGAATTAATCCGAAGTAGCTCGACCAATCAGCGCACGCGATTTTCTATAATCACCTGTGTATTTATACTAATAATATTTAATCATAGCTAATCTGATTTACATAAACGTTTCGTTTATTTTTCTCATCTCAAAAATAGTTTGTATTTCTTTGAAAAAATCAATAAAAATGAACATTTCTAAGTATCAGTTTTTCGGCTTGCGTCACCTCATGTATATCAAATAAAGATCTGCCCATGCATCTGCTCGTGTTATCATTTTATCTATTACATATATAAATATTCGGTACGTACTGATATTGATCAAATTTGCAAGCACATTGTAAGCATATATACTCACTTGAACAATCTTAAAAATAATGCTCTCATTTGTATCTCTGTCATTTAAACCTTCCAATGTTTTCATTAAAACTGCACGATCTTCGTTAAAAAGTTCTCCAAAACGTTTAACCAGTCTATCACAACGATCTTTCTCCTGCAATATGGTCGTATTGTAACCAGAAGAAAGCTTATTTGGCAAGAGACTTAAACCAATTCGTGTCCCGCCATTTTGTTTCTCTGTGTTCCCGGTCTTGGGTAGGCCACTTGACGAAGATAACAGATCTGTTAAAGATTCTGATTTTGATAATTGTTTATTTAGTCTGAAAAGAAAGAAAATGTTCCAATGTTTCAGCAAAAACCTGTTCAGAGAATTCAAAAGGTTTTACTCACAGAAACTGCGCCTGCAGTAAGCAGTTTACCTATATTTATCAATTAGTAGATCAGAACCACAATGAAAACTGTCAGGAAAATGTTTATAAAAATAATACTTGCAACTTCTACAAACTTATTCACCTTTCATACAAATAAGAATTTTCACGCTTTAGTTCAACAACTTTCTTTTGTGTCTTGACAAGTTCTTCGTTACGATTTTTGCTCTCAACTGTTGCTTGCTGCATTCTAAAAGAATAATAAACGACCGACAAAGTTATTTTATTATTGTTACGTTTCTTGATCTCAACTGTCGCCTGCATGATGCAGTTACATTTGTTTGTTTGTTTGTTTGTTTGTTTGTTTGTTTGTTTGTTTGTTTGTTTGTTTGTTTGTTTGTTTGTTTGTTTGTTTGTTTGTTTGTTTGTTTGTTTGTTTGTTTGTTTGTTTGTTTGTTTGTTTGTTTGTTTGTTTGTTTGTTTGTTTGTTTGTTTGTTTGTTTGTTTGTTTGTTTGTTTGTTTGTTTTGTTTGATGATGATGATGATGATGTTAATTTGTTGTTGTTGCTTAATTTGTTGTTGTCAGTGTACAACAACAAGGAACTATATAAAGTCTTTCAGTACACTAACTCTATGAGTCAACATGCATGGATCAAATAAAAGTCGAGCCAATAATTTGATCGACTTAATTTTAAAATAGCGAAGTCAAGCGATAAATACGAAAGCTCTTGCTAGTTGTCCACAGAGGAACACATTAAACTTTTACATTAGAATATCAACTCCGGAATTTTTTGAATTTTTTGAATTTATTAAATTTTCCACTTAAGGTGTGGCAGGAGAGAGGAACAGAACTTTCGTCCCAATTGACACCAAACTCCTATGTGTAGACAACTAAGACCTAGGTGTTGATTTTACGGAGGGAGGAAAGCCGGAGAACCCGGCGAAAAACCCTCGGAGCACAGGAGAGAACTAAACTCTACTCACATAAGTCCCAAGCTGGCGGAGGACGGGGTTATTCCCAAACGGTCACCCATCCAAGTACTAACCCCGTCCGACCGGGCTTAACTATTGGTGAGAGGCAGCGCCCTAACAACACACGCCACCCGTGCTAAACTTCTGATTGTCGTTTTATCGTTCCTGCAGTCCGGGAGACTTTGGTGGTTCGAGAGTTCATTATGCACTTTTTAAGATTTTCTTTCCGACTTTCTATGAAACACATTGGTTAGATGAAATTGTACTATATATCCAGGCATGTATTGATATTTTAGAATTTTGTTAATATAACAAACAGCACGATGTGTAAAATCATTTAAAATGTTGTAAAATGAAACTGTTTGTACATTACTGAATAATATTACATGGTTACGGATAAAGTTGTCTGCAGGATGGTAAGCTTGCGCGTGTCTGACATGGCATTTTAATTGGTGCACACACGTTTATTGTAATAAATCGGTTGCCATGGCGATTTCTTTTCAACCGTAACATGTAATTTCCAGCCATTAGTTGATTTAAAAAAATTCACGGACACTGCTAAATCTTAGCAACTGCCATGCAGTGATCGAAGCCATGCAACGGTTCAAGAAGCATTAGATAACCCGACACAGTGCTAAAAAGCGGTGCCCTGTGGCGTTCAAAATATCACGTTAAAAATGTCGCGTCAAAAATATACTATTGATTCCTAACGAACGAACGAACTCACACACGGAACATAAAGCGTTTGAAAGTTAGCTGCGCCCGCAAGCCAACTTTCAGGGCACCGCAATTCCATATTAACTGACCTGCGATACTATTTCACACTCGTATGAAATTAATATTTTATGTATTTCATTGAATTTCTAAAGCTTACTTGATTTGTATTGAAATAATCTCTTGCTCAGCGTTTTTTAATTCATCTTTAAGTTCTTCAATTCTTGATTCGTATTCCTCACGTAAACTTGCCAGTTCTTCGCCATTGTCGCCAGTAGAAACAAAACCAGTACACAACCAAGGAAGAAGTTTAGTCTGAAGTGAATTATTATCGTGTGGGTTTTCTTCATCCGTTGATGATTTCAGCAGCTGAAAGAGATGGCGTTGTAGTCTTGCTTGATGTTCAATTAATTCACAACAGAAAGATGAATTATCTTCACAGCTGTTCCTGTGGCATTGGTCAAGTAAATAACTGAGTTTATCGTGAAACTTACGAAATTCTCCCTTAGTTACAAGACTGCTCAATAAACCAACGAACGATTTCTCGGTCATTTTGACTTGCAGCCGCGGTTTGTAATAACGACTGAGGGAATGCGAGACGCTATGTATTTAATTATCATGACAACACAGTGTGTTCCATGATTATTCCCAAACAATCTATTCAATTTCTATCAAAATAAAAAGAGGATTAAATAATTTCGGAGAGAGCTTCAACTATTGGTCTAAAAAAGAACGTTTAATGCGTGTAATTAATGAATATTTACTTACTCAATAAAATGCACTATTTTGTCAACTCAAACCTTAATCCTTATATTTACATTTACATAATTGACCAATAAAATTATTTGTTCAGTAATCATATTTTAATAACGGTACACGATAATCGTTTACCAAGTTTTAATAAAAAAACACCAAAACAAGCGAAAACACTCATGCAGTAACTACGTATAATTTTCCGACAACAGAACGCCTATTAAGAGCTGCCTATAAAATCATTGCCATGCATGAGCTGGCCGAGCAGCGATCTTCCGAGAACAGTCCGGGGCACCCGCTTGGGTAAAGTCTCAAAATACCACTTCCTACATTTCAGGACGAAATTTCGGAGATCTACTTGTTGACAGCTAAAATGCAAAACGGACAACTGATGATCCATTTCTTTTTAAAACACATCTTCCTCATCCCTTCCAATCACCGCCAACGATCAACGCACAATGGTACAGGCCGCACAGCTACGTCATTACAATCTCGTACGTTTCAATCCCGAAATTTTGCAAAAAGTTGCTTAAAAAATTATTAAATTTTGCGTAAAAATTGCCCATTTTTTCAAAGAAGTTGCCAGGTTTTACGAAAGTTGCTAAAGGTTGCTCTGTCAATTAGGAGGTATGACGATAAATACCTTGTGTTGGTGTCTACAACAATGTTTTTGAAAATGTGAGTGTTACTTTTATAAAAAGTTTTATAAAGGTCAACTTTTATAAAAGTCATAAAACAAATAAGTAAACACAAGTGCTTTTAAAACAAGGTTAATGATATATAAATACATACAGGAATATCGTATCCAAAAGAAATAAAAATCTAGATTTATTACAAACAATTTACAGCTAAACCAAACACAAACTTTAAATTAAACCTTCTTCCTCTGACTCTCATTGTACTTTAGCATGAACAATGATGTTTGCCACGTTTCTTTCAAAGCTGCTCTTTTGAAAAGACGACAATAACTCCGGTGTTAATTCCCCTACCGGGATCTTAGCTACCATGAACTAATAACTGTGATAAACCATGTAGACTAAAGTGAAAAACCCATTTTAAAGCGGAAATTATATTCTTATTATTATTATTAAGCATAAAGTAAGCGAGAACAAGGAAAATGTAAATTTTTAATTTACCAAAACAGATAAATCTTCCTTAAAATTGTTAAAATTGCTGAATAAATGCCAAATTTCGAAATAGTTGCTTGCAGCTACAAAGTTGCTAGTTCAAAAAAATGTTGCTGATAATAAGCAGTTGCCTAAAGGCCCGGCCAAACGAGGATGAGAGTTGATGAGAGTCGATGAGAGTTGCAACTCTCGGTCGCGTTTGACCACCAACTCTCATCGACTCTTATTTCAAATTTTAATGAGAGTTGATGAGAGTTTTTGCTCGTTTGACCGGTCATGAGAGTTGGCATATGAGAGTTGATGAGAGTTTAGTACTTTGTTTACCTCGAAATTCGTTCCTAGTCTCCCTGCTACGCGCGGTAAATCCTACAACTCTCGTCAACTCTCATGGTCAACTCTCATCAACTCTCATCAACTCTCATCCTCGTTTGACTGGGGCATGAGAGTTGAGAAAACTCTCAGACAAACTCTCGCTTGCCAACTCTCATCAACTCGCATCAACTCTCATCCTCATTGTGGACATGCACGGCTACCATAAAACATAAATAAACAATTTTGTCACAAGACCAACAACAAGAAATGATGGCTGTGGTTTTATTGCGAATATTTTTTATCTGTTCATTATTAATACAGCTTGGTGAGTTGAGGTCATTTATTGCTGATTATGAACGAAATTGTCTTCTCAAAGATGGTCAGGAATTTCGTCAAATGCTGGGGCCAGCTCACTGTATTGGTGCACATGGTGCAGCTGCACTCCCCCCCCCCCCCCCCCCCACACACACACGCACACACACAAAGGGTCTATTCTAAGGAGTCTAAATTTCCGAAATCCGCTCTATTTTGGTAATTTTAACCACAACCGCTTTTCCGTTTCACTAAGAACTTAACCGAGCTTTTGAGAAATCATCGCCAATTCTCAAGCGCTCTGCACTCTAAAAGATAACTGCATGTATAAATACAGGGCAACCTGATGTATCAACTGCCGACAGCATATTTGGTTTTAGCGTTAAGTGCGCTAGCAAACGAGAGACTCGAGAGCCTGTATTTTCTTTTTTCAACACAAACTCGGAGTGTGGTCACACACGGAAAGTCGAAAGATGGCATTGGCATCTTGAAAAGTCTGCCAGCAGAAAATATATATAACTGATAAACGAATCTTTCTGACGCAAGACTTTCCGCCAAAATATCTATACATAGTCCGCTTATTCACTTGGATTACTCTCTCTATATTTATACATACTGTATAAGAAAAGCGTGACCTCCTGTTACGCGGACATGATTACATGAAGTACATTGGGTAACAATCTGCTTCGCATAAAGGCCCGGTTCTTCTTCTTTCTCAATGTTTTCCATTTCATTCCATTCCTTTCCTGGATGAGCTTGTATATTACTGAGAAGAATTTTCTGTTTATGATGCGCTTGGAAAGATTGCAAAACGTTCATTTGAAACTCCCGACCGTGGTTATATATGGCCACCCGGTTGAAATATTATTATTAATTATAACTAATGTATTAAGATGAGCAAAGGCAAAGGTTAGGTGTTCTTTTGCAGTTTCTTATTTCCTTGCTTCGTTGTTGAGATACTTTAGCTTGTTGCGATATGCAAATTAAACATCTCGGCGTTACACGTACATAATGGCTTATGTCAGAGATTATTATATATTTTATTATCAAATATATAATCACTTGAAAATTCTATGTGTTTGGTGTTGTGGGAGAAACATGCTCACAAGCTTTCTTTAAACTAATTTGATTTGATAATAGAATCCTATAAGGTATTATGAACGTGTAACGTCAAAATGTTTAATTTACATATGAAACAAACTGAAATATATACTACCTGTAGTAGTTTTATTACTGCTTTGCATGATGAAGAATGTTATAATAAAATGTTTGCGGATACAACCATGTAAAATATATTATATAGTTATTCTGCTGAGCTTTCATCCAACACAGGACGAAAGCTCAGCAGAATAAATATATGTTACATGGTTGTATCTGCAAACATTTTATTATAAACTGAAATATCCCCGGTAACAACGAAGCAAGGAAACGAAAAACTGCAAAACAGACTTAATTTTCGCTTCATAAACCGCTTATTTTCTTTCCAACAATCTTCCCCAACTATGCAGCAAACAAAACAATTAACGAATGTCAAACAATGGATTAACATCGTGATAATAAAATAATGAAAATATGGCTCTGTAATAAACTATTTAAAAAAGAGACACTGTACATGATCCAGTTATTGCAAGTTTTTGCATATACAATATGGAGGACTCAGTTTTGCGTGACACTCATGCAGTCTATACTCTCCGTTTTTTAACTTAGCATCTATCGTTTATTAAATAGTTCATTTATCTTCATTGAAATCTTGCGCTCCGAGCGCTGTTCATGCTTTTCTCATTTTACCTCCATCAAACTTTCTGTCGTTGCAATATTACGTCAAGAACTACTGTGTATATTGAAGTGTTTTGCAAGTTCGTTCACGTCTTCTTGATCTTTTTCGTCCATTATGATCTAATAAAACAACAGATCAAGCATGCGTTAGGAAATAGTTTTTGCGTGCAGGCAATCAGGTGAAAGATAAGACATAGTCTATGGTGCTAGTCTGGTAGAAAAGTAAAATCCACCAATCTCTTAAAACAAAGTGAAAAGAACTATATCTGAAACGTCAGGTCTCTCTTGATTTCTTTTTGGTTTCTAATTGTCATTAACTTCGGGGAGATACCTACATTAAGTAGTGACGTCATTGTTCTATACATTTCTACTTTCGGGAAGATACCCACTTGCAGCTGTGTGATGATCCTACCAAGCTAGTGCTGTGGCAACCGCAGTTTATAATAGAAAAGTTATTATTTTAGCGGTTATTATTTTAAAGCAGAGTCAGATACCACTATACCTCGTCTTAGGTAACGTTGGGAAACATTGCACTCAGTAATAATTACAATCCATACAGTATTCCTGCATTTAAAACAAAATTCTTAAGATCGCAAATAGGTAAATTAATCAATAAAAAAACAGCTTAGATCGTACAATGGCACAGACGTTTGGTAGACGTTCGTTAAGCTCAAATATTTAGAGAAAATGTTTCTGAACCTCAGCCGGAAGTCAAAGCTGCAACCTTCTGACAAGCTCTGAGAGTGGTTAAACAACTGAAACTACACGTGCAAGCTTCGTGTGATGTAGTTCAGTCATCGTAAAATAACAATCATACATGTAGTTATATATATACCAATCATTTATCAATATAATAATACGTGCGTAGCTAGACTGACGGAAAAGCGGAAAACGGGAGAGAAAGGGAAGAGAAAAAGAAAAGGGGGGAATGAAGGGAAGGAGAGAGAGACTTGTTGAACTTGCAGGAAATAATATCGGACTTTGGGAAAGTCTAGTGCGTAGCTTGTAACACTCGTGGTTTTTAAACCAAGAAAAAGAGAGAAAAAAAGTTAAAAGAAAAAAAAATCTTAAAAAATTTTTTTTTTTTAGCAATATGGCTAAATGGTTTTGGCAACATTACCTTTCTAGCTATATTCATTCTTTCGAAAATATTCCATAGTATGATGCCTACAACTCTCTTTTCTTTCATGTAAAATATAACACCTTTTCCAAAATCATCACCATGGTCACTTGGCTCTGTTGAAGCAGTTTCACTCTCAATTGGAGTCACATCCTCCTCCTTATTTGAAGCAATTTTACTCTCAGTTGGAGTCACATCCTCCTCCTTATTTGATTCATCACTATTGGAAGTCGTTGGTGCTGCACCTTCGTCACTGACCTAAACCATTCAAAAGAAAGAAGTATCGAATGAAGACAAACACACCCAACCAACAAACAAATAATCAAATGCTAGAAAATATATAATAAAGGTCTTACTCCGCGAACTATATACCAGACGTAGAGTTTTCTACTTGGCCCGTGTTCGAATCCCAGACGGGCCAAGCAGAGTTTTCTCCGGTATGGTTCTAATTCACTCGGAGTAACACACTCTCGACCCAAGTTCACTGTCCCATAATAATTATTAGAAAATATATATGAGCAAAACTGGAGTATACTGACAGGTAAGAAACCGTCAGTTCTTTGATAATTTTAGACATTATTATTTTGTCAGTTATAAAAATTATACGCCGCAACTTTCCATTTAAAGCAGACAACAAATGGCACTGTTAGGAAATTTAAGCTCAAGTTAAGAGATATGTAACTGTTATTAGGACATGCCACTATATTGAAAAAGGTTTGGGTTAAGGTTTTAGTCAGGGTTAAGTTTATAATTAAAAAATAATTTTTAGGCACCTTCTTTAAGATGATGTGATGTAGTGCCTTCCCCATATTGAACGAGCGAAACTAGCGGGAGCCATAAACCAAATTCAGAGGTTCGTTGAAAAAGAAAAAAGTTTGTTTGTTTTTTCCCCCTATTTTTTTCAAGCTTCCATTACCTTTTCACAAATATTCCAAATTAGCCATATTGGAGTAAATAACCCCCCCCGGTTGACAATCCCTAATTTAAGTGATAGAAGAAAACAAACCTCTTGAGTCGTAGATCGAATATTTTCTCCTGTGGCTTCCACCACTGCTTTGGGTGTGTCCTTTGATGTTGCTTTGGCAAATACTCCAATGGTTGGTAAACTGGAATCAACAAGACCAATAGCTTCGTAGCCAATATTTGGACCTAAATCACTCCTAGTAAAGAAATAAGACAAAAAACATTCATTGTAAAATAGAAAACTTATTACAAGACGACAATTTCAAAAAAAAAAAGAATAAAACAAACATTTGAGTTCTGAACATAAAAAGACAAAGAAAAAGATAATATATCCAAATCATATTACAAAATCATTGTAAAACCAATAAAATAAAGTCGAAATATTACTTAATCTCCATTTTCATATTTGCTTATCAATATCCAGGTAGAGAGTATCGGCAACAGCATAACCAATAGACCTTCCCGCGTGAAATGAATGGATCACGTGATCTTCCTTTTTGACAAATCTGATTGGCTAATGTCCAAAGTTGTCCGAATTTTTGCGAGAGCCAAATCAAATCTTCTCAGCGCGTTATCCACGCACTTCGTGCGGAAAGGTCTATTAAAGCGGGCCCAAGTAAGAGAATACCCATGTAATGTAACAGACGTTTGGTAGACGTTTGTCAAGCTCAACTATACTCAGAAAATGTTTCTGGATCGAACCTAAAGCCTTCTATCAACCGGTTAGAAACCCTAACCATTGAAGAACTCTGGTAGCTCAGTGATTAGAATGGCTCAAATGAAGAGCTAAGGTTGCAAACTCATAGTCATATATACTTCCTAAAGCAGCAGCGCTGGTATATGAAATGTAGTTAAAGTGATGTTAAGAGTGGTACGTACAGTATACATGTAGTGCACGTTTGTCTAAAGCTTAGAAACATTTCCTGAGTATTTGAACACCAAACTTCTGTTATAAATTCTCATGTTGCTAATAAAGATCGGTCAATATACTTTTATATACAAGAACATATTTTTAACCATAAGAGTATCAGTAGATGGTCTAGATTATTGTAATCTTGAACACTATTGTTAGGTTAGGGGCTTCAGCGGCGCGATTACTCTCAGAGACAACTAAAGTGTATCCTTGGGGTTCACCCACTGATCTCTGGATTGCTTATTCCTTATGGTCAGCGGTAAGCATTTCAAAGCCACTGGCGGCCATATTGGTAATCCAGGTCCAGTGTACTTTGCGGGCTTAAGAGTATGGGTTAAGCGGTTAAACCATTGCCGAATGCCAATTTACCGTTACCACTGGAGAACAGAAGATATAAACATAGTCTGAAAAGTTGCAACTGCCAAAGGTATATATTAAATAGTTTTCAAATGCAAATGCAACTAAAATTTGATATTGATCTCTTCGTCCTTGACATTTTGACTGACGTATCAAATGTGACGTCATACTTACCAAAACATAGATTGGTGCCAGTACGATTGTTTTGCTCCAGTCATGTTTTTCCCAGCAAGTTTACCGCTGACCACAGCATGATCGTGATGTTCAACACGACGTCGACCCAGGTTGACGTCATAAAAGCATGCTGAGTCTCCGGCCTGGATCAGAAATAGAGAACAAGTCATTCAGACCCCGTTTACACGATACCGGTACAATTTGAAAACGGAACAAAATCATGCCGGTATGCAAATACAGCATATAACATTTCATGTTATTTTTGGGCCGGTATCGTGTAAACGCAAGGCCTAAACGGCATGATTTTGTTCCGTTTTCAAATTGTACCGGCATCGTGTAAACGGGGTCTTAGTAGTAAAACGTTTCTTAACGCAACATGATGGCATATCATTTATATTTTTTCCGAGTATCTAACTTCATTTTACGTCGCTCGGCCCACGACGTTTTTTTATACAAGATAAAGCGATAGAGTTAGACGATAGAGCAAAGTGATGAAGCAAGGCGCCGTGGAGTAAGGTAATGGAAGCAAATCGAACAGGCAAAGCGATAAGGGCAAAGCAATGCGCAAAAGAAAAAAACTCTGGTAGCAGTTAAACAAACTTTCACCACCATAATAGAAGTAAATCATATTAATTGACGGCGGCAACTTCTGGACTTTATTGCATCAAACACAACCTACTTCCCAGCAGATGCGTACATGTAAGTAAACACCACACGTTCGTACAGAGCAATATTAGCATTCGCTCCGATCTTTTGCGCCAGGGCTCCGAACGATAATTTGTTACCGGAGGTTCCCTTCATTAGGCATTGATTCGCCTTTTAGGAAAATATTACAATACTAAATGTGATCGAAATAATAATCAAAACAATACTCTTACAGAAATAATAAAGATATAATTTTTAATTTGATGTATCAAGCTTCCAATAACACGACGCACTCATTATGATTAAATTGAACGTGCTCGGGACAGTTGTATAATGCCTCAAATTGATTTCTGAATATGTTGCACTGCGGAGTAAAGAGCTATAGATTTTGGCGAAAGCGTAAAGTGCACTGTGTCATTGTGAAAAAGCAGAGAGCTAGATTTTGGTGAAAGCGTGAAATGCCCTGCATGTGTCATTGTGAAAAAGCAAAGAGCTAGATTTTGGTGAAAGCGTAAAGTGCACTGTGTCATTGTGAAAACCAAAGAATAGTAAAATGGCTATGCTGCCGCTGCAGATTAATGTTTAATAAACATACCACCCAAATATCAGAACGAGCTTCAAGTTCAGAGTTAACTCGGTATCCCCCCAACTCTGGATCCACTTCAAGTCTTGCAGACTGTGCTAGATCAACATTCGCTTCAAGACCAACAGCAACAACCACGTGATCAACTTCTAACTAATAGAAAAATTAAGAATGACCAAACTAACTTCAGTTGTCAGGAAGATTAAAAAACAATCTTGAACTTACGTTCTCAAACTCATTAATAATTCATAAATAAAAGCAAAGGAAATCAGGACCGAGACGGAGGTTTGGATATCCGAGGAAGACATTGCATAAATTAAGCCAACTTTCACCTTGATCATGATTTTCTCTTTAAACACTGATTCGTTTGAGAAGCAACTCACTTCTCGGGTTTGGATATCGAATGAAACACTCTTCCTCGTGTTTGATCTATTACTTCAAACTTTTCCATACACTACACTACACCACTCCACTCCACCCCAACACACCTCTCCCTATCCTTCCCTTTTCTACCCTTCCTTACACTATCCTATCCTTTCCTGTCGTTCTCTACCCCACCTTACCTTACTCTACCTTACCCTACCCTTCCCTACCCACCTTACCCTACCTACCCTTCCCTACCTTCCTTTTCTCCCCTATCCTTTCTTTCCTACCCTACCCTACCCTACCCTACCCCATACCCTTCCTTTCCTTTTCTCCCCTTCCCTTTTCTCCCCTTCCCTTTCCTTTCCGTCTCTTCCATTTCCTCCCCTTTCCTTCCATTTCCTTTGGATATCGAATGAAACACTCTTCCTCGTGTTTGATCTATTACTTCAAACTTTTCCATACACTACACTATACCACTCCACTCCACCCCACCCCAACACACCTCACCCTATCCTTCCCTTTTCTACCCTTCCTTACACTATCCTATCCTTTCCTGTCCTTCTCTACCCCACCTTACCTTACTCTACCTTACCCTACCCTTCCCTACCCACCTTACCCTACCTACCCTTCCCTACCTTCCTTTTCCCCCCTATCCTTTCTTTCCCACCCTACCCTATCCTACCCTACGCTACCCTACCCTTACCCTACCCTTACCCTTCTCTACCCTTCCCCATACCCTTCCTTCCTTTTCTCCCCTTCCCTTTCCTTTCGTCTCCTTCCCTTCCCTTCTCTTCCCTTTCCTTCCATTTCCTTCCCTTCCTTCTTCTTCCCTTCCCTTCTCTCCCTTTCCTCCCCTTTCCTCCCCTTCCCTTTCCTTCTCTTCTGTTTCCTCCCCTTTCCTTCCCTTCTCTCCCTTTCCCTCCTCTTTCCTCCCCTTTCCCTCCCTTTCCTTTCCTTCCCTCCCCTTTCCTTCCCTTCCCTTCCCCACTCAACTGTTAACCATTATTACACCAATACCATCCAATATTATAGTAATTTCAACAGAATCAAATAATTCATGCCAACTAACGCTATACTTGATAAGTTGCACGCACATATGCAGTGCACGTGGTACGTTTGCGAGCTTGGTGTAACATGTAACAGACGTTTGGTGGACGTTCGTCAAGTTCAATAGCGTACCGTCGAGCTGCTATTAATAGCCCAAAACGCGGACAAACAAGCCAGAATTGACTTTCAAATTATTGCAAATGAGCCATTATCTATTGTTCGGACTGCAAGAATTGTGGGTAAAAGCGGACAAACATCTGACGTCATCACGACGGAGCGCTATTAACTGAGGCTCATATGGAGAGCACTTTAGCTCTCCATCTGAGTCTCAACGGTTAGAGCGTCTAACCGGTCATTAGAAGGTTGCAGGTTCGAACCCTGTCTGGGGCTCAGAAATCTTTTCTGAGTAATTGAGCTTGATGAACGTCCACCAAACGTCTGTAACGCTATACTAATGCTAATCACTGCTAATTATATATACTAAAGCCAACACTGATAACAAAAAATACAAATTAAGTTAAAAAAAGATAAACCTAGATACCTCGTCACCAGAATTCAATGTCAGCAAAACCTTCTTGTTTTTAGATTTGACGTATTTGACATGGCTACCAGGAAGTACCTGGACACCTTCTAAATTTACAACAAGAAAAAAAAATGGGCAAAAAATATAACAATTCCTGCATTATACTACGGACTTTAAAAATCAACTTACCTTTGACGACATTTTCTGTTGTCCATTTGCTCAGATAAGCAGGTAAGACTCGACCCATGTTACCTTGAAACAAAACAAACCATTTAATAACATTCTATTTTTAATTACATGAATTTATATTTCTTGTGATTTTCGACATTATACAAGGCAAGTCTCATTTGTTAGCCAGCAACGTTTCGGACCGTACAGTTGTACTGTCCATTGTCAGACTCGGTTGTTCCATTATTTGTTACGGTTGCTTGAGAATGTCAACGATGACAAACACCGATTTTCATTCACGTGAGCCCGTGATCTCGTTCAAGATTGAATGTAATCAGAAACGCTCATAATCGCTCACAATTGAGCTCAAAATCAAATAATTCTAATTTTTAGTTAAAACAAAGAATAGAACAGATACCTTCTTCCGGAAAAATCTGAATGATATCGATACCAAGCTTTTTGCCTGAAACAGATGAAAACGTTTAGAATTATATGCTGGACAACAAACTTTAGAAGCTAAACAAAATAGTATAAATGCAAAACAAGCATACATGTATTGTCAGTTGCTTATCTGTTCTGCCTAGGAAATTTATAGCAGCACAACCCTTCTAGACTCCTATGTTATTTTAAGCAGTTTATACTCCTACCGGGCTACCTGTACATGTTTTTATTTCATCGTGTAATCTGTACACGTACAATACGTATACAACACAGCACAGCACAGCACAGCACAGCACAGCACAACACAACACAACACAGCACAGCACAACACAACACAACACACAACACAAACACAAACACAAACACAAACACAAACACAAACACAAACACAAACACAAACACAACACAAACACAACACAAACACAACACAAACACAAACGCAATACAAACGCAACACAAACGCAACACAAACGCAACACAAACGCAACACAAACGCAACACAAACGCAACACAACACAACACAACACAACACAACACAACGCAACGCAACGCAACGCAACGCAACGCAACGCAACGCAACGCAACGCAACGCAACGCAACGCAACGCAACGCAACGCAACGCAACGCAACGCAACCATGCATGCATACTACAATTTCTCGTTCTCCTAAACACCCCCTCGTGTTTCTATAAATGTATGGAAAGACGGAAAATAATTCGAAAATATACAACTACATCTTCGGAGAGCCTATCTTCTAAACAAACACACAAGTCTGGCTGCTCTACAGCTAAATACAACATTGTCGTGTATTAAGATAGTACTGCATTGCTAATTGGATGTAATAATTTGAGTTTCGGAAACATAGTCTGTACCTCTTTGACCAAGAGCACAGGCAAGCTCACTTCCCAAGAATCCACCACCAACAATAGCTATTGATTTTGCTTTCTTAGTAACTTTATCAAGTGCACGAAGATTGTCAATCTAAACAGCCAAAAAAATGCCTGAAACATACAATGACAAAAAGAGCAAAAAAACAACAACAAAAAAATTACAAGAAAAATTTCAAAAAGAATATTTAAAAGTACAAGCTGTCGCTATAGATGTTCATAATCAAATAAAGTCTGAGCTATGGACGAGAATTCGAACTCACAACCTTCCAAATCTTAGCCAAGACGGTCAAACCATTGTTAATATTAATTCAGGTTAAGGCGCGAAAATAAGAGAACATCATCAATCATCTTGACAGATAGTCATTTATCCAGACGCTCTCTGAGGGGCTTACTTCCTGTTGTTGTAGTTATCTTATGTACTAGACATATAGATTGAACTCTCAGTTGTTTCTATTAAAGTTTATACATCATGTAGTCCATTCAAGCGTCACGCGTTTTCTACACTGTTAAACGTATACTTTAACAACCATATTCCCTAGAAATAAATTGCCTGCAACGCGGCCAAAGTCTTTGTTCTAAAGGCCTGGCCAAACGCTTTCAACATTTCATTCAACATCGTCCAACATTGTTGAACGCGTGTTGAACGAGAATTTGAACACCATTCAACAACGTTCAACATCATTCAACAGGGGTGGCCAAACGCTTTCAACATGTTGAATCACGGTTGAATTCAACAATGTTGAACGATGTTGAATGAAATGTTGAAAGCGTTTGGCCAGGCCTTAAGTCTTTATTCACGTCTGTGCACTTTTACGCTTGCTGAACACATTGTATTTTTGGTATAATGAAGCAATCAACCAATAGGAGCGTTGCTGTTTAAATATTAATAAATATAAAACAAAAGATTTGTGCACTTTCAGGCCATCCTTAACATAAATTGCAGCTCATTGTCAGCCGCTTTGATGTTCGCCGCGTTTCCAGACAATTTAGGGGCTATATTCAAACCATTGAGCCACTAGAACTCGATTGGGGTATGTTTGTTCGTTATAATTGGAAGTGGGTTGAACCATACATGTGTGACAAGTCCTTGTTAGGGTACAAGTCGCCCAGGTAATTTCCAGTTTAATAAAGGCAAAAGGCAAAGTAAAAACTTTTCTTCATTATATTAAACTAGACAATAGTGTAAACTCACTCACAAAATGTCGACGAAAAATTACTTAAATTTTTGGAGTTATTGATGTCTCTGTAACTAGAAATCTTATCAAATTCAAAATGGCGCAATCGTCGAATTTGATTTGGGGAAAATGTCAAGCATGACGTCACAGTTGACTTTGCAAGAAAGTTGACATCAAATACGCGTTGGCTTCTCTTTATCACTCCAAAACAGCATACTCGTACTGAATAATTTTTGCATTTCACTTTTAAATTAACAAAAAAAAATTTAAAAAATCTAACAAAATTATACTTACTGATCTGTATAACGTTGTTCTCTTTTTAACATTTTCATCAGCTTCTTCAAAAACTTTCAAATTTTTTGGACTTCCCCCTGACAACATAAAAATATATAGTGATGTTTATGACACTTCAAGAAGTGTACTTCTCTTCTCCAATAATCAATACCTGAATAATTAACCATCGTAGAGTCGAGTAGAAAGCTGCACTAAGTTTTTGACTCCGAGATCTCAAAAGGATACATACAACACACCACTTTCATAATAGCGATTAATTTGAATATTCTTTTATGTGCATCTTAATAAGCCTTTCTGGCCTCGTTTGTGTGTCTGCAATTCCAAAGGATCTTTGCTTCATAACGAGGCCAGAAAAGTTCATTTAGATGCACATAAAAGAATATTTAAAGTGAAGGCCTTTATGAAAGTGGTCTATGTAGGTTGGAATTAATTACTCGGGCTACCTTTGGCAAGCCGAGTCTAGGTTTCGGCTCGGTTTTTTTTTTGGTGTAACGATCTTGCATTTTTGCACTTTTTACTTCCGCTATTATACATACTTCCCGCGAGTTGTTTGCCGTGTGACTGAGTGGACTGAGTGAGGCCGTAAGGCATGTTGTTTGCTCCTTTCGCTTTTGGAGTTGGACAAAAAGTTGAACAGCTTTGTCTTTTGATCAACTTGCACGTTGTTGGTAGATTTTGAAATAGACTGACTGACTTTGTAGTTCAACAGTGATCAGATGTGGCTGACAACTGTCTTGATCATAAATATGTTCACCAGTGTGAAGTATGCACCACATTCAGCCTTCGATTCAAGTTCCGCGTACTTGCCAGTAGCCCCAGTGAACGCCTTACCCAGGCGTCTTGTTATCTCGTAAGTCATCAATCAGCTTTATTTTCTTAGATTTTTAACCAAATTTCTTGCGCAACATTCATTCATATTTGCGGTGTTTACCTGTGGCTAACAGAAGTTTATCATATCCAATTTCTTTTCCATTATGTAACTTAACTTTACGATTTCTAGGATCAACTTCAACTACCTTAAGTTAAATAAAAAAGCCTTAATACAACAGCAAGACAATATAACTAGACTATGAAAAAAACAAATAAATACAATACCAGAAATGCGTGATAAAGAACTGAAAAAAAACCCCCAAAGACAATGTAAAGCAAGAGTATGAATAATAATTTTATTAAATTTACTTTAGTTCTTGTCAACAAAGCAACGGCTCCTCCTTCCTTCGTCATTAGTTCACTTGGTTTAGTATAATAATCATCACTTTCATAAAACACACTGTTCAAAGAAAAAATCATAACTCATTATCTTTCTATTTTACTTGACTGATTGATTAATTGATTGATCAACCGACGGATTGACTGACTGGATGACAGACGCACGAATCGACTGACTGACTGACCGACCGACCGACCGACCGACCGACCGACCGACCGACCGACCGACCGACCGACCGACCGACGGCCAACAGACAGATCGACTGACAGACGAACGATCCAACCGACCAACTTTTGAAATAAATACAAAAGTAGTTAACACCCTTTATAACATAGATGTAATATAACGGCGTTTCTGATTGGCTACCTGGCGTGCTCCATTTAACAATTAGACAACGAGTCCGAGTTGTCTATGAGCGAATAGTCAACGAAGGCGAAGCCTGAGTTGACTATTCGAGCATAGACAACGAGGACGAGTTGTCTAATTGTTTTAGTATACCCCCTGTACCTACTCTGAAAAATACAGTTTTTCTAGTGCAAACTGACGAAAATGTTGTGTTATTTAACCACTCGTGAGCGGCAAGTAAAAGCAGATTTAATTAATAAAATACGGTTTAATTTGTATTTCGTTCTTTACCATTAAAATCTTCATGCCATATTTTGTGGCGTTTTTAGTTTTCTCAGGGATAGAATTTTCTATCAAACTCTCAAAAAATTCCTCCGAAACGTCTGCAAAACGAGAGTTTACTGCCATATTTTTTCAGGTTTGTTTTCATTTTTCTCGAACGTTGTCCATCACGAATAGACAACGGTTGAGTAGCCAATCAGAATGCAGGATTTGTAATAGACGATGGTTGGGTGTATACTAAAACTCGATAGAGCACGGTAATTTCAAACTAATGAGAAACTCATTTTTAATCAGCGAAATAAATATTGTTTTCCGATTCTATGTTATAAAGAAATGGTTCATAGTTTGGTGTGCTCCATTGAGTTATGGATGCATGCACTTGGGAAGTTGGAAAGCACTCAAAAGCTAGAGTTGTTCTCGGCTACGCCTCGACCAACAACACTCGCCACTGATCTCTATACAACTGAATTGCTCATCCTTTATGGTCAGCAGTAAGCATTTTGAAGCCACTGGCGGCCACAGTGGTACTTCAGGTCCAGTGTACCTTGCGGGCTTAAGAGTAGTAAGAGTTTACCGGGGAAGTCGGAAAAGCCGTAAAACAATTCTCAACTAGCTATTTACTGTCACTACCGAACAACAGAAGGGAAATACAAGCAAAACCCGAAATTGTCAAATACATACTTCAAGGCTTTGTAAAGACTTATGCTCTAATATACCAAAGGTATATAGATAGTTTTATAATGAAGTTATTCACTGATTTCGATGGTTTTTACGAGTTTTGTAATATAGGCAAATTTATCGGTTAACAGGCAGAGTAAAAAACTACAAAATAACACGTTTTACTGATCAGCAACTACAAAAACTATAAGCTAAAGCTTTTACATTCTTCTTTGTTTGATACCAATGGCAGAAATATTTTTAATGTGGCTTATTTCGTCTCTTTTCGTACTGCAAATTCTTCATCTCCGCTGGCTTCATTTTTGGAGCTAGTTTCATTATAGAGATCAGCGACTCTTACGCTTTTTTCGTGCTCTCTGAACTTCCCGCGCATGAACCATTTCTTAAATAGTACGAACTCTTACCTTCTTTCTTTACCACTCCATTGTTTATATCTCAATGTCTTCATGGTGTCTGGATCGTCGTTATACCACAATTCTTTGGACAAAGGAGGTCTCATATAAGGCGTGTACTTCTCTTCTCCAATAATCAATACCTGAAGAATTAACCATCGTAGAGTTGAGTAGAAAACTGGGAAAGTGTCATATTAATGACATTTAGTGAAAGAACTGAAAGAAGTAAAGTTACTTTACAGTGTACCTCTTAGAAAATTAATAAATAAAAATACAGACTACAAGAAAAGAAATATGTCATATTATTTCGGGGCAGTGCAACGCTCAAACTTAAAAATCATGTTAACACTGTCGGTAAACAACAAAACATTTCAAAAGTAAATATAGTGCGAACATGGTTTGTTCACGACTCCTAGCATCTTAAATGACAAGCCAAGTTCTGCCTTTTTCAGATCAAAAAATATTTTTAAAGTCTGGAATTAGTATTTAAGAAAATCTGCAACTTTCTTTAGTTTACCTTGGCATCAGGATTTTCTTTCTTTATAGATCTATACGCTGCAAAAGATGCTGTGCCAGCACCAATCAACACAAACGAAACATGCTCAGGAAGGTCTTCGTCAGCAGGATGTATTCCAACTGTAAAATAAAGGATACATTAAAACACAAAAATGCAAATAATCTACTAAAACACTACCATAACTAGGCATTGTTTTTGTAAAAATATACTGTATAAGAAATGTTACTAAACCTTCTTCCTCTATCTCATCTTCTTCCTCTACTATCACCTCCTCGTCGTCAACCACCTTATGAAGTAAAACAAACTGTTTAATCAATAAAACAATATTATAAAATTTAATGAATAAAAGTCAGGCCCGCGCCCAGGTTTCGTCGTGGATGGGTGTATGTAAAGAAGTGTCCAATTCATCAGCTCTTGAGGAAGGGGAACAAGCGTGCCCAAGGCATGTTCTCCCAGCATATGTTTAAATTTACCAATAGTGCATTTTATGTGTTGTTGAAAGCAATTAGATGGAAACTGAAACAGTGAAAAATAAACATAAATTATTTATATTTCTTCTTTTTTATTGCGCAATAACTTTGTTACTGCCCAAAAAATTTTAAGATGAAAATATTAGTGGCATTTCATTGCGAGTTGGGGTTTTTTCACTCAGGAAACAATAAATTCACATCACAATCACTTTTTAATGTGAATTTTAAAGTGCTTATATCACTTGTGGGGTTTTAACATATTTAAATAGATCAAAAAAAGTTAGTTAATAAGTTATTTTGCCGTTTTTGATTTTACTTTAATAGTTTCTGAGATATAGGCCTTTAAACATGCCAATTTGGACCTTACGCCAACAATTCCCGTTGTTCATTTTTAAGCATGGGGGCCTGGGACTCAGGAACCTAAGACGACCGTCTTCTTAGGTGGAACTCTCGTGCGTACTGGAAAACGGGTGTGAGCTCGACATTTCGATTTTTCAGTCAAATATATGTGTTTTTGTGAATCAATAAGCCGAAACGTAGTTGTTTTGAATTGACTCGTTCCTGAGTCCCAGGCCACCAAGGTGTTAAAATGAACGACGGAAATTTTTGAAAATTGGCATGTTCAGAAGCCAATATGTCAGGAACTACTTGACTAAATAAAAAACGGCAAAATAACTTATTAACTAACTTTTTTTGTTCTATTCAAATACATTAAAACCCCACAAGTATATAAGCACTTTAATTACCTCACAATTTTGTGTTCAGATTGAGTGTAAATTTGAACACATTTTGGCGCACAAATTACAATAATAAGTCAAAAAGTGAGTGAGCACATAAACTACTGTATAAGTGGCCAGTTTTGATAGTCCACAATAGGTTTATCGCAACACGGGATAACAATTATTTTGATAATTGGAGATTGAACAACGGGATTCAGGATTTCTAAATAACGAGGACGCGGTGGTCGGGGGTTTGATCAGCTAACCAAACTCAACTTGTTGGGCAGTAGAAAAGGATAGCAAAGATAGAGCGCGATTCGGGATTTAAGAAGCTTTACTGCACGTGGCGCTCAGTTTAGAGCAAAACAGGCAAATACTAAGTTTTAACAACAAGAGATCTCATGAACTACGAAGAGTAGGTTTAGCTCTTGTATTGTGAGCAGTACTGTATTTACAATGTATTTTATTTAATTTTCATTCACCTCTTTCTCAGCGCTGGAACCGGATTCTTTTCCAAGTTTAGGTATACTTCCAATCTTTTCATAATAAAATGCCTGCAAGAAAAGCGAAACTTCCTCTGATGTACTGTACATCTATAATCATGCTCGTAGATGGATATAAAACATCTACAAAGTGTGTAAAACAGTAGAGTGTTGCGTAGGCAGTGTGTTAGATAGAGCAAAGTTAAAAGGTGGTAAACAGCAGAGAATAGTTTGGATAAAGAAATACTAACGTTTCGACTGGAGCCATTAATTTTACTCTTGACATTTTACCATATTTTTACGCTGATGAAAGACTTCGCACGAAACGTTAGTATTTTTTTGCCACTCTTTCCCTCGAAGTTGTTTTATAGTTACTCTATAGTACACACTCAACATTTTATTCTCGGATGTTTTAGATTACTTTAATTCTCACCGAAAAGATGTTGTAAGTATGAAAATTTTTGAACGAACCAAATTTATTACAGCGCCAAAATTGAATTATGCATTAGTGAATACATTATATTCAATCATCACTTATTTAGGCCTGCGCTAAACGTAGCACAATAGACGAATTTAATTGAGACGAATTTAATTGAGACGAATTAATGCGAATTAACTTCGTCGGTAATGCGACGTAAATGCGACGTCGAGTTAAACGTCGAATTTAATTGTTTTTACTTGGAGTCGTTGAGCCTAAAAACGATTCCTTGAACACGTGCATGGCGCCGAATTGTCACAGACAGAAGCGAAACGTTTAATTCGACGCGACGATAATTCGTCGTGTAACTCGAACACGCATTATCGTCGCACTATCCGTGTGTCGAATTTAATCGAGTTATACGTCGCAGTTTCGTCGAAAAAAATTCAAACAATTAAATTCGTCTGAATTAATAAATTCGTCTATTGTGTGACGTTTAGCGCAGGCCTTAGGTTCGTGTTGGCTCGATCGTATAAATCACTAGGCGCGTGCTTCACCGAATCGCCGCGTGCTAAGACTAAAACTGGATTTCCACCAGGCGTAAAATATCGCGCGCTCGACATTTTTCTTTTGTCTTGTGAGTTTCCATGTGGGACCAAGTAGAAAACTATTCAATTTATACAAAAGAAAAAGAGCGAAACTAATTAATTTATACGATTTATACGGCGTGTTATGAGCCTACATGATAACTGAACCAATTAAGGGGAAAAAATTAGTTCGGTACGCGTGCGCTAATTAGTACGCTGTATATAAACCATGCATATTCCATTTGTATCAAGTGTTAATTTATAGTAATTTCAACCGTGGTAAATTTATTAAAATTGAATCGAAATACCATCTTACAAAAATCATCTTGCATTACATCAATTGTATAATGTTCACTGACCTAGGTAACACTCGGATAAAATTTTATAATTATTTATTTTCCTAAATCACATCCATTTTTAGATTCAGTAAAAAGTATCCTGCAGTCCAGAGCAGAGTTCCGTTGTGCTGGGGGTGTTGGTGGCGCACGTGCCTTTCACCCACTGCATGATCTCTATAGGTGGCGCACGTGCCTTTCACCCACTGCATGATCTCTATTGGTGGCGCACGTGCCTTTCACCCACTGCATGATCTCTATTGGTGGCGCACGTGCCTTTCACCCACTGCATGATCTCTACTGGTGGCGCACGTGCCTTTCACCCACTGCATGATCTCTATTGGTGGCGCACGTGCCTTTCACCCACTGCATGATCTCTATTGGTGGCGCACGTGCCTTTCACCCACTGCATGATCTCTACTGGTGGCGCACGTGCCTTTCACCCACTGCATGATCTCTACATGTTATACAACTGGATTGCTCACCTTTATGGTCAGCAGTAAACATTTTGAAGCCACTGGCGGCCATATTGGTATACTCCAGGTCCAATGAACCTTGCGGGCTTAAGGAGGCTCCATACGGTTCCGCATTAGAATATGATCATTAAAGGAAATAGCCCTTATTTTATGTACTGATGGATTTAATCATGTTTTAAGTAATCAAACAAGTAGTCTGAACATTGTTTTGACGTTAATGATGTATAAATTACTTAATATTGGGATACCATGGTAACCATGGTGTAATTAAGGTTAGTAATATTGCTGCTAATTTACCGGTTTTTGGTCATTATTTCAGGAAAAAGTCCAGTGACCCCCAAATTTTAAGCGTTCATTATCATTTAATTTCGCTGCTGCATCTTTCCAGAAAAAATAAAAAAATTCTGTAGATCCAAACAGCAGGAATAAAACCCGTGCCTTTCGCTATTGATTTTAAATAGCGTTGTATAAATAAGAATACACTGTATGCTACAATTTCTTAAGTTTTCTTTCGATTTGCAGTTGAGCGTTCGCTCGATGTTACTTTGATCTTCCATGATGGTTTGAATTTCTTTGTGCACTTCTTTGTTATTTACATTCCTCCTATAGCTTCCTAAACCCTTCTTTCACCATATGCACTTATAAGAGAAACTGTCTTCGTCAGTCCATTTTGTACCCGCCATATTGTCGCTTCGAGCTTCTGAGCAACAAGGAATCTTGGGTAAAAGCGTGGGCACCATGCACTATGAAAACGTGTTCACATGCAGGTGTACGCCTGGTTTGTTGGTGATTCTAAATAACCATGGACATCGCATGGCCTTTGCGCCGGCGATGTTTCATTCAGGCGTACACAGGTATGGTGCCAAGCTACTACCTCTACGCACGGTACCCAGTCTTAGTTTGAGCCGGTGCCCAGCCACCTATATGAACAGAGGGTCAAATAAACAGAAATGGAACTTGGAATGGAACGTTTACGACGATGAGAATTTTGACAGGAAAATGTTTTAACCAAAACATACGCATGCACGGAAAATGAATAAATCAGAGTCACTCCAATTGTCCAAAACGAAATCGTTTTGTTTGTCCCAACTCATAAAAACTCGTTTTTGTTCTGTGAGACTGTGTCAAAAGTGAGACGTCAAAACAAGTAAACAACATTAGAACATAGTTAATATAGCCCACATTAGAAGAATGTATATTACAAGAATGTTTCGTACTGTATATCAGCGAAACACGACAAAATACTCATCAATATTTGTTTTTCCTTCAAAGTTTCTCAATTCTCTAGTTATCTCCACACACATGAGAAGACAAGGGCCTATTTCATTTCATGATTTTTCTATTCTATCCTTTGGTAATTCACAATAAGTACTGCATCACAATTTACACTGATATCACTGTGATTAAACATTAATCTGTTTTGAATTTTCCTCATGAATTATTGGGGTAAGTACTACCGATTTACAATACAAGAAGCCGTGTTGTATCGGATATACATGTACAAGTAACGATGTTGTTGCCCTGGAGATTAGAATGCTTTAATTAGCTGAGAGAATCAAAACAAAAAAATTATGTAAATCAGAAAGATTTTGTATCACATTATTTTACAACAGTTAGAAAAATTTTTCAACTTTCCTCAAAATAGCAGAAAACTTGACTTTCACTACTAACTGTACATTCATAAATAGTGTGATTTTGACTTTGCCTTTCCAGCTTGGGAAAGCTGTGCCATACTGTTAATGAGTACTATAACTGCTAGTCTGCTAATGACAAGCTGCTAACTATAGAGTACTCTTGACTGGTGTTTAGAGACATAGTTCAGGTGTTTCACACTGATGTTTAGCTAATGTTTTGCTGCAAAGCAATACCTTCCTTCTCAACACTCTACACTAGCTAATGGGTCATCCAGAAAAGATCCATACCCCCCCTGACAAAATTTTAGCTGTTGAAAGGGGGGAGGGCAAAATTTACTTTACATGTCCAAAGGGGGAGGGAGTAGTTGGAAATAAAGTTTGTCCAAACAGTTCAACACCAACATCGCTTCAGAAATATCAAAATATTAAACAGGTACTGTACATGTAAGTACAGTAAACATAACATTTTATAATAAGATTTAACAAGTCTATAGACCTACATAATAATACAAAACTATATATTTTATAAGTTGTCTAAAATATATATCAACAGAAATTAGAAATATCAATGAGACATGTGCGCACTAGCATGAATGTTTGCAATCAACTGAGTTAGTCCTTACATTTGTAAGGACTTTTATTTTCAACTTTTATTTTCCAACCATTGCTGCATTTTCAATCTCAGCTTCAGAGTAATGCTTCACATTTCTTGCTTTTGTGTAAGGGAAACATTCTTTAGATGATTTCTTTGAGATATAAAACCCAAAATGAGACAAAGTTGCCTGTGCTGGAAGTTACATGTATCTCTTTTTTGATGGTGGTTAAAGAAATGTTATAAACATCTGCAGTGATGAACATTTTACAGTTGGCAACATGCTGTTTGTTGTGAAGCTTAAACTGTACAAGCTGAATTATTTTTTCATGAACCACTGACAAAAATACAATGTCCAAGGGGGGAAAGTGTAATTTTAGCTTTTGCTGTCTGGGGAGAGGGGGGTGTTCACTTGGCTCTGGATGTCCTAAAAGGGCCAGAATTTAATTACCATTTACTCAATGAAGGGGCATGGATCTTTTCTGGAACAACCCAATACAATAATACCCAAGGTCTTAGAAAATGACCTTGTCACCAATAGTGGCACAATCTTGAATTTGCAATGCATTGTCAGTGTTGAGACACAATAAGGTAATTTTTTCTTTATACAGTAGAACCCGAGTTTTACGACCACCCCTGTTGCCAAGGTAAAAGTGGTCGTAAATGACAGGAGGTCGTACATGGCAGGTAGTGATGTGACGTCATAGCAGCCATTTTGGCAGCGATTCATTGTTTCAAGGTTAGGAAAATGGCCATTTATAAAGATTTACAAGGGAAATGGAAAAACAAGAACATTTTAAAGAAGTGCAGTCTTGATTTATTAATGTTGATATGGTTATTAAAAGAAAAGAAATTTGACATTTGTGCGTTTTTGAATATCATGGCCTTTATAATTTTGTTGCGGTAACGTCAACGATCGTCAAGATCAACTTGTCTAAAGTTAACAAATATTACTCATGGTTTCGAATTGTTCAGTCATTGTATTAACTCTCAAACATCAACTAAAAAGTATTTAACTCTGACAACAAAAATTCACACAGATTTTCATCAAATAATGCTCAAAAGAGAAGCAAAACAAGCCTAAAATGCGGTAACACGGCAATTGAGCAACACTTCCGGTTTCTTGTTTTCGCATGTGGTCGCATTCGCGTTTGTTTACTACGAAAAACGGGTATTTCTTTAACATATTTCGGCAGTTTTATGTTGAGATGGTCACTCATAACAGGTAAATATCTTGTTTGGGGACACTAAAAAGTGGTCGCTGGTCGCGTTAGGCAGGTGGTCGCTCATTGCAGGTACATTTCTATTACAAATCGTCCGTGCCAGAAAAAGTGGTCGTAATCAGCAGGTGGTCGTTAAAAGGGGTATCGTAAAACTCAGGTTCTACTGTACATATACAGGTAAACACTTTTGTGACAACAATGTCTATTAAATATAATCGTTGTGATATTGGTAAAAGCAACAATTCTCGGATGTATAAGGATAGATTCATCTCAAATCATTAATAATTCATGAGGAAAACACAAAGAAAATCAGTACCATGTCGGTGGTTTGGATATCGGAAAAGGAAATTATATAAATTAAGCAAACTTTTACCCCAATTTTCTCTTAAAATACTGATTTGCTTGAGATGCTATATCATACACTTGAGTGTTTCATCAGGATATCCAAACACTTCGAAGTTTGTTCAAAAACCTCGGCTTCACCTCAGTTTTCAACAAATGTCTCAGTGTTTGGATATGCTGATGGAACACTCCTCCTCGTGTATGATATATTACATGACAAATGTATCCTTATACGTCCAAGCATTTACATCATAGGCGTAGAGTTTTGTTTTTGTCCAGGGGGGCTGAAGTGCTGAACAGGGCCTGGGGGCATGCCCCCCTGGAAATTTTGGAAATTTAGAGTCTTGGAAATGCCATTTCCTGCATTCTGAGGGGTGATTTTTAAGAACACTGAAGGTCAAGAAATGTCATAAAAACTAGTTAAAATACAACACATTTCAACAATTTTATTTTTGTGTTTACTGGGTTGACTTATCACTGTATATGGGTGCTTTTGGCTGACAGGAATGAGGCTGTAACAGTTACTTTAGCCTAACGAGTAACCTATAATTTGTGGTGATTGATGAGTCAGTTGCTGCAAAATTTCTGGGGGGGGGGGGGGCTCAGCCCCCTCATTGAGATTTCTCCGGGGGCTAAAGCCCCTAAGCCCCCCCCCCCCCCCCCATACTCTACACCAATGATTTATATAATTTTTTTAATAGTTATAATGCTCTGATGAAGGACAGGACAAAACCTTAAGTTTACTCTGGCTATAAATGCCAGATGATTTTACTCAGGGAAGAACTCTAGTAGGGAAAGGGTTAATTAGCAATAAATAAATATTAAACGTGGTGTTTCCACCAAACTTATCTTGAAAACTTAATATTGTTAGCTAAAACTTCTCAGCAAACACAACATTGTAATTTGAACTTTGGACCGCAAGAACAATTTCAAAATTATCATATTAGTTGGGACAAGTGCAGTTATTTTGTAATACTTTACAACACCACATTAATTTTATACGTACATAAAAAAGAACTCCACCACATAATCCAAGTCCAGTAACCATAAGGATATTTTCTGATGCAAAAATCGACCCCCCTGTTCCAGCTTTAGACGAACCATATCGAATATTTCGAAGCCTTTTTGGCAATGTACTTGGCTTGGAGCATTGTGTAATGTCTCTGCTTTTTTGTCGTAATTCTACAAAGACATTTCTTACCAAAGAAGGCTTCAAAATGCGAGATAATAGTTGCCCTGACATGAGAGAAACTTTAGTATATGGCTGTACAATGTCCCTAGCAATGGTCCCTGGTACAATCACTACAAATATAAAGAACGTAACGTGTCTGGTTTGGCTGTATTACTGCTGACCAAACCTGAGCCAGTTATGGAAGCGCGCGAAGAAAAGTTTGGTAGAAAGCAATTGCCCTCTATTAAGACTTTGAAGCCTGACGACGAGTCTTTAGTATTTTATTCTGGCTAACGCCAGACGATTTTATTCAGCACAGGGAGAGGTCCAGGCCTCAAAGTGTTAATAAAGAATTAACACATTTTTTGCTGGGATTTTCGGGAAATTTCGATATGTATCACTGTGAATGTTTAAGCAAAAATCATACATTAAATTTTGAATGAAAAAATACGACTTAAAAATCAATATAATATTAATAAAATTTTCGGGCAAAAATCCCAGGTCCTATGAGAAAAATAAAGATTTTACGCGCTTGCACTGTCGCACTTCTAACAAGTCGGCACTTAGAGACTGCAGAATTATACGGGTACGTTACTACTACTGGAGATGTTTAAAAAGAAAAGAAAAGGAGCCATCCCGCCAACCAGGCTAACTCACGAGACCTACACATGAATGACTGAATTATAAAGTGCTTGATTGCACTCGTACCAAAATTATGCAAAAATGTTTACATAAAATTGGTAGCGCAATGAAGCATTCCTACTACACGGAGAATCTTGTGGGGGATATATATATATATATATATATATATATATCGTTTTCATCTTACGTCACGGCGGCCATATTGGTGTACCAAAACAATGAAATGGCGGCCATATTGGTGTAAGGTATGAGAATTAGCTCTTTCTTATTCAAATATTTCGTATTGTTTCACCACCCCAATGGGCCACCGATCACGTGAGTGAAAACGCTCTCTATATATTAAATTTATTAACATAATTAAGTACGTATTTATATAATTATAGTCTCCTTATACGTATACAAGCAAACCGTTCGTGCGCAGGCTCTTTGTGGAAACTCGGCACACTTCAAAGCGCCTCAAACTGGCCATCTTACCTAAAATTGGAAACGAAAACTAACACGCGAGTTTTGAGATCGGGATCAGCAACAAAGCTGACTGTTCCACTAATAACTGGAACTTTTCAAGACTCGGCTGCTAAAATTTTTAACATATTACCCCCTGACATCAGAGATGAAAGTAATTTTACCATTTTTAGAAGCCAAAGTAAAGCATTCCTCGTTAACAAGCTAAAACAGTCATTTTAATAAATTTTCATTTCACCCATGTAATATATCTAATATAATATAGTCTAGTAAAATTCTGTAATATTCTAATCTTATTCTTTATTATTTGTATGTAGTTAGTGTTTTCAGATGAAGAGCCACTCCGTGGATATGCTGAATAAATTCATTATTATTATTATTATTATTATTATTATTATTATTATTATTATTACTATTACAAATATGCTGTGGCATGAGCCATATCAGAGACGGCTCTGACCGTCCAAAAACTTTTTCTTTTGTTTAAACAAAGTTGAGCAATTGATGCGACCATCTTGGCCCAGGCCCCACAAATGGCCCTGGGGACGAGATTGCGCCCACTTTTATTGTGCCAACTAACAATATTTCTAAGTGTTTGGTTGCGCGCGTTCAGTTGCGTTCTAGCGCAGCTGGTGATCTACTGTACATGTAGCGATATGCGCAGTCACATGAAAGTGGGCTTATATCTGAAATGGAGCGAAGTGACAAGGGGTGCGGAGTTCTCCGTTAAAAAGTAATAGTATTAAAACTATTCTCGGCGGTTTACCACCTTTTCAATTTGCTCTATCTAAAACCCTACGTATCAAGATGTTTGTTGTCGTTTCTCGCAGTTTCCATGATTTATTTTATTGTTGGGGGAAGATGTGGACGTTTGCAGCAAAAAATCAACAACAACAACAACAACAACGAAGTCAGTCACGGTACTTTGTATTAGCTTTTGTGAAAAAATAGACTAATATAATTTGCAGTTTGTGCTGTAGATCACCTTTTATGATAAAGAATACAAGTGCAAGGTAAAGTGTGGTGTGGTGCAACGTGAGCAGAGTACGTCGTCAGCCAGCACACCATGTTTTATTCAATTTCTGAACTTTCGTCCCGTATTCTTGAGCTGTCTTCATATACGGGACGAATATAGAATATATGGGCCGAAAACGCAAAAATTAAATAGGAACATGGTGTAACCCACACATTGTGTTATATTTAGTTTATAAACATGAAATATATGGTCTTCATTAAGGTTTGTAAGGTCATTTCGGCAAAGCGCTCTCAATTCGTCGGAATTTATACCACAAAAATAAAATAGATATCGGTAGAAAGCTATTAATTTGTAGAATACAATGCTGTCTTTGATTTTGCGATAAACACAAACCAAACAGTAATAATTGTGAATTTTTAAATTAAAATCAGAGGGCTTCACTCCGGGCGACTCAAGTAAAAAGCATTTTATTTTGTTCAAAATCTTTTTTTGCAGTTTAATTTCGAGATAAGTTTCCAGCAAAATGGTGTCAGCAGTTTTTGGTATGTCGAGTTTTGCTAATTTTATTAGCGGGCAAAGTTGAAATGCTGTTTTTCGACCAAATATTCGGACAAAATAAGTCATAAAATCGAAACCAGGCCATGAAAAAAACACGCGCTGACACCATATTGCTGGAAATTTATGTGGGAATCGAACTGCGAAAAAATGTTTTGAACAAAATGAAACGCTTTGTTCTTAAGTCGCCCCGAGTGAAGCCCTCTGGTTTTACACGAAAAATTCGCAACTATTATTGGATTGTGTTTATCGCAAAATCAAATACATTATTGTATTTATTTATTTATTTATTTATTTACTTTAGCTGATAATAACACACAAAGGATACATATTTAACCATAGTCAATCGAGATATGGTCTGGAAACTCGGCAAACTTCAAAGCGCCTATAATGAGCTGTGATTTTATGTTGAACCGTACCTTACACCGTGCACATCCTTTGTATTAGGTTTATTAATATTTAAATAGCACGGTTGAGTGATTGAACTGAAACGTTGCTATTGGACAATTCGTTCATTATACTAAAATACAATGTGTTCAGTGACCGTGCACAAAAATGCATAAAGGCGAACAAAAAGATAGACCAAAGACTTTAGCTGAGTTTCCAGACCATATCTCGATTGACTATGATTTAACTAACAGCTCAGGAGCACTAACATAGCGTGAGCCAATTACGTCAGTGACCTATTTTAAAATACTAACTAATAAGTTAGAGTACAAACTGCCCCCCCCCCCCCCCCCCTCCCCAACTGTATACCACTAAAAACAACATTTGAATTGAACTGCCTTGCTTGATGGCATTTCGGACATATCGATTTCCACGACTGTTTATTTTCTACATGTAAAATTGACGTGGTAGCTGAGAAGTAGTAATCGAAGAGGAGTGATTTAAACTTTCGCAGAGAAATGTCCGGTTCGCGAAGTTCGTTTGCGAGGGTATTCCAGATACGCGACACTCTCACTACATAACTGTTCTAAACATAGCGTTCTAGTTTTAGGTATGTAATGGTATGTAATGAGCGAATTGTTCGTTTGTTCGAAGGTTCATGGTTAAATTTACTTTGTCAGCTTCTTTAGGCAGAATATCAGCATCAGTTACACCAAGCCTCGAGAACCTTTGAATAGAAATAAGATATCGAGATATTCATGCCAGTAACACAAGGAGAACATCTTTCAACATCTTTTGTATTCTACAAATTAATAGCTTTCTAACGATATCTATTTTATTTTGTAGCATAAATTCTGACGAAAGGAGAGCGCTTTACCGAAATGACCTTGCAAACCTTAACGAAGACCTTAAGCACTTCTACTTACTTGTTTGATGTCACCGTCACAATGTAATCAAGTATAGACGTGCAACACCCATAAACACAACTTCCGATCTCCATATATATATATATATATATATATATATATATATATATATATATATATATATATATATATATATATGTGCAAAACTGTAAATATACCTGTTACATTATACTATCAGTTTTATAGTTAGTCTATATAAAAACCTGACAAGATATATTAAACACACATGCAGCATAACAGGCAATTTCTAACGCTCCATTCTAACGCTTCATCATGAGAAGTGAATATTCGGACTAAAGCAGACCAATGAGATTTGGTTTTTCGAAAATGACCCAGCTGCTTGGCCTCTACTACTTACATTGTTTGCAACGGCCAAACTAGGAGTGTCTTTCTGCTAACATCCCAAGCACGTTGGACGTTTTGTTTCTATACAAAACTAACATTTTTCAACACTTTACAATGAATGAATGAATGAATAATTTTATTTAAGTGTCAATGTATTTAGCTATGTACAGCTAATTGGGGACACTATTTATAAGTTTTGAACTAAAATAGGATTTATACTACTATGCAATGCAATGCAATGCAATGCAATGCAATGCAATGCAATGCAATGCAATGCAATGCAATGCAATGCAACGCAACGCAATGCAACATAACACAGTAATATAGAGCATCAGTTAAAAAGAAGGCAGGTTACAACTTACAAGTCGTTGACAAAGCAAGCTAACTGACAGCATGGTGGACGTATCAGAGCTTTGATAAAATCCTAGTAGTATAGAACATGAGGGTACCGGCGCGATTTTTTTTTCCCCCAAAAAAGCAGCCCCCAAATGATCAGATTCAGCGAGGATGGTTGTTTGAGACGGTAAGCTTTTTTTAAAAATTTTTTAAGTATAAGAAAAAGGGACGGAAAGGGACCCAAACCAAAAAAATATATTCTGGAATTCATCAAGAAAGGATGTTTGAAAGGGTTTTTTTTAAAAGTGGACCATTTGGGCTGTTTTCACGATTTTTATATCCTCGTTTCAGTTTTTTTTTGTTCCTAATAAAAGGTCTCCCAAATGTTAGTTTCCCTTTTCCAGACGCTTTTGTTGGATTTGATATAATGAAACACAACAGATTTCATACGGGTGGTCGGGGGTTAATCACAAGCGGGCCGTATGTAAATTCCGTATGTCAGGTGACAGGGGACGACCAATCATCTTTTAACCCATAAATTAAAGTTTTGGTTTTAGTTTTGGTTTTAGTTTTGGTTTTGGTTTTGGTTTTGGTTTCGTTTGGTTTCCGGTTTCTGTTCAGATAATTTTGTTTTGTGTTACACATGTTTTCCCACAGTTATACCTCCGGATAACAGTCCGAGACATGGTATATGTCTCACTGGAGAGTGTTTAATAGTGTTTATCATAGCGGCTGAATTATTTTCCTATCGTTACACTAAGAGAGAGTAGTTTACAAACATAAGTGGGTGAGAATATATACCTTACCGACTACGATCGGCTTTTGTCAGCTGTAATCGGTTTCTGTTGACTACGATCGGCTTTTGTCAGCTGTAATCGGTTTCTGTTGACTACGATCGGCTTTTGCCAGCTACAGTCGGCTTTTGTTGGCTACAATCAGCTTTTAGGTTGTCTTGTTTACTGTAAACTAATTGTCGGTTCTGATTAAATATTCTTGTGTCCGTCCGCGTAGGAGTTAATCCCGTCTCCCAGCAGGTATCTTTTGTCGTCAAAGCATGGGAGTGATATTTTATTTATCTCGTAACTACCTAACTCATGATTTACGCTTCAAATTGTTTTCATTTTCTGAAACACTTGTTTCTTACCAAATAGTGTATCTTTGTAGTTCTCGTGTTTAATTTGTTTCTTAGTGACACTCTTTTTAATTCCCTTCGCGGTTTTGCCACCTGCTCCGTTGTCTTTTAAGTATGAATACATTTTACTTCTAAGACCAACGAACTCAACTATAGGAACGCCAGCCGCTTCGTCCTTCATCTTTCCAATGACTTTTTTGTTCGAATTGTTGTAGTAAGGTGAGCTTTCTGAATAGTCCGAGTTATCGAAAATATTTTTATTAGCCCAGAAGTCTTTGTAAACGTCTTCTGTTTTGATTTCATATGTCAGGCTGTCCGTATCTGTAAACAACAACTTAGCATCGTTTCCATATTTTTCTAATATATAGTTGTAATGGAAATCGTACATCAATACCTTCGATAGATCTAGAATACACATACCAACGTAAGCCGGTCGGTTTAACGTGAGAACTTCCTTAATCTTATGAACGGCAACAAGGTTCTCGTTGAATATTTTAGCGGATACAAAGGTTGGTTTGGAAGCCAGCCTCAACAGCTTCTCCTCACACGTGACCAACCGGACGTCGACACGCTTTCTCAGGTTCTCCATTGTTTTACCGAAAACGCTGTTATTCATCAGCTTGAAGAAGTCCTTTTCAAAGGCGTTTTTGGCAGCAGTTCTCTTCACCGTGTTGAAGTTGATGTACTGCTTCAGCCACCTCGATTGATTGAACAACAAAACCCGGTGAACTTTTTTCACCCTTATTCCAAGCCTAACGTACAGCTGTAGGTTTCTATAGTGGACGACATACCTTTCCTTCCCCATCAGGTTGGTTACCAACTTACTAACACCACCAACGCTGACACCGAACTTCCTCCTAATCTCAGAACAATACTTCGACAACATATCTTCCCGTATTTCCATCTTTTCAGGGGCTAATGGGTAGTCGTTGTGTAGATCGTGGAGTTCAGGAGGGTACTCAAGATCAACCTCAAGTATCATCCCAGTTCGACTGTCATTTTCCGGAAGTTCCCAGGCCAGGTTTTTCAGCTTACCCTCACTCATCCACTTAAATCCACCAGTCGGAAGGCACTGACTCATGGCCCAACCATACAGATTATTGGCGTCCAAATACATTATATACTTTACAGCCTCGTCTTCACTATACCCCTTCATATATGGGTTGTTCGCCTTCCCATATCTGTTGGCTATGTAACTAACCCCACCTCTCAGTCCTTTCTCGATAAACTGGAACATGTCGATGTCAGTCATCAGCTCCAACGTAATCCCAGTCATTTTCAGCATGGCGTCCCAGGCTAACCCAGGTGAGGTGAAATAGTGACAGGGGTCCAGCTTATAGTATTGAACACAGGTCTTTCTAAAGTTCTCAAAGACGTCAGCTAACAACAGCACATCCGATTTCAGGTACACATCATGGTAGTCCCCCATTGTCCCCATTCCAAACGAGGTCCAAACCTTCAAAGCGTGTTGGTAATCGGTGTCTGATATCTCCTCATCGTTTAGTATGCTATAAAACTCACTCTTTGGTGGTAACCCCGTTTCCTCAAACCGACTGAAGCTATCCATGTAGTCATAAGGATAAACACCCTTCGTCCTCATCAGGTCTGACCGGGGACCAAATTCTTCAGCTGTGTATCTAAAGGCGTCCCCTGGGAGATTTCCCACCAACCTATCCAATGAACTACTCATGAACTGAAAACTGTCCAGAAACACAAGGTTTTTACCTAACATGAAGGCCATGTACTTTTCCATATTATTCGGTATGACGTTAATCTCCTGTCCGAACTTTCCGATCTCCCCCATTATGAGATGACTATCATAACCCCTAAGGTTGTGTAAGATGACTGGTATTTTATCAGTCATTCTATGATTTCTGTTACAGAGCTGATGGGCCGATCCCCGATATTTTCCCGTTACATGACAATGGTCCCGGACCTTAACGTCTTCTGCTACATACTCTCGCCCACAGATGTGACACTTTATAGCGTCCCTAAAGTCCGCCCTGTCGGAATCAGTCAGAATCATATCCTGGTTGAAGTGCTCTTTCCGAATACCCTTACAGTACTCCACTTCTTCCAACATCTTTCCAATGAACTTGTTGACAGCACCAGGGCCCCTATACACCTGGACGGGCTTACTGTACCTATCGTCATAACAACAGACAACCTTATACCCATAACCACAATCAGTATGTTTCTGATACTTCTCCATGTACGGTTTTTTCTCTTTCTCCTCTCGGTCTGACTCCGACACCTCCGGTCTGTCGACCTTTTTTGTGATCGCCTCGAAGTCAGCGTACACAACAAATGGAACATTTAACTGTTTGTGGAAATTACTATACTTCAACACGTTTTTACCGGGGTCAGGCATCCTAACGGCTTGTTTACCATTCACACTGATACACACAACCTTATGCCTATCCAGAGCCTCCGTTGAACTGAAACATTGGAGGCAGTAAACACAGAAGTGTTTTCTCCTCTTATGTTTTGTTTTGTTGTACATAAACCTATCAAAGTCCTTGATGAGGACGTAATGTTTGTTGTTTTCGTTGGTTATAATCAGGAGGTTCATGAGGTCGGTGAACCTTTCCTCTGATACGTAAACTGGAAAGGTTAACCCGTTTTCATAACCAAAGACGTTGATACGTATCTCATTCTGTTTCTCCACCCGGTTGTACTGTTTTTGAGTCACAGGGAAGCTGATTCCACTGTAATCCAAGTCGTTAACATGGTCCCAGTACTTTGTGACCCTTTGTGGGTCTTTTGGGACAGGAAACTTATGAGCCAGATGACACCACATAAAACACCTGTCATCATTATTCTTAACGTTGATCAACCCCTTCCGACTATTCTTCAGCTCCTTCGGGAGGTCGACGTATGACGAGCCTTCCAGTGGACTGTACACAGTCAGATTAACGTAGTGACCGTCTACTGACTCCACTGTCCAGCCAGATCCCTCGCTTATCCATCGAGCTATCCTAGCCACCACCTCCTCATTCGCGGTGTCAACGTCCTGACCGATCTCATCACCGTTGATTATAGTCCTGATGTGGCTGTTGAAGTGAGCCGTCTTATAAGTTGTTCCGCCGGACACCTCCTTCTCAAGCGTCACAACCAGCGTTTCAGCGAACTTCAACCCCCTCATCTCAGCCAGCTCCCGACGTAGCAGCCGTACCACATCATTCCTGAGAGCGTTTACCTGTTCCAGTGGGTGCTGGGACACAACAGCACAACTGAATGACTTAGTTTTACCCCTCAGAGCTCTGTCTAACTGATTTATGTCGTAACCGATTAGTCTCCCGTAGAGACGGGGGTCTATATCATCGGAATAGTCAAACATGTCAGGGTCTAAGTCGTCGTCCTGGTGGATCATGACATCTGGATCGCTCATCGTTATAACAGGGGTGATTACATTTCGTTAGGTGTTGTCTCAACCACCTGATGTAGAACCTGTCCGGGGTACGATCCCAACCAAGTTCTTTACACACAATCCCAAACAGATTGTTATCGAACAGATCCTTTGTTTTCCCCTTTTTAAGATCCTTCAAACCACTCAGTAACCCAATCCCTCTCCTTGAGCACAATCTGATGATGTAATAATTGTATCTGGACACATTACGACCTCTTATCAGACCCTTACTTCTCATCACTTGGAGAACCTTGGAAAAGTCGGATAAGACAACGTCAACGGCTGTATCCCTGACGACTTTGGTAAGTCTCTTTTTCATCCAACTATTTCTCGAATGCTCACTTCTACGACCGACAGCCGCCCGATATCTCCCAACAACATATCCATACTCCGTATCACCACATTCCGGACAGGAATACATCTCAGTTCTCACCTTCACACGGAATCTGAAACAATCTCCACACCACAGTTTCATACTACGTCCGGGCGGATCCCGGGTCGGGGTTACTAACTCAATCCCCATCTGCTTACAAACCCATTCAACGCTTGAAGACGGTAAGTCCCTCAGCCCCTCCGGTAAGTCCGACCAGGAAACAGACATTATAACTAAACCCTAACGGATTCCCTTAACCCCTACAAAACAAACCTAGACATTAGATACCCACCAACCAGACCGACAGACCCAATAAACAGGGTCTGATACTCTTTCATTTCACTCGATGGTTTGTAATAGTCAGACAGCTCAGGCTTTGGTTGGGACGACCCAGCGACCTCAGCCTGCCTTAACCTGTCCTTCAGCAGATCCAGGGCGTGATTCGTTGTGTTGATGTCAGCGTTGGCGTCAGACAGTTCCTGTCTTAACCTCTGTATCCTATCCTTCTTACCCACCTCGTTTTCATACCATTTCTCCTTTGCCCTAGCCAGCTGCTCGAGGGCGTGGTTGTGTCTTTTAATCTCAGCTTCATATCCGGTGTGATTTAACTTTGAGAACATGAATCCAGCGCCAGCGAAGGCCAAGGCGTTAAACAGTCCACCAGCAACCACACTAGCCATATATAAACTAATGGATGTTTGGTCGGATTAGTCCGTTAGAGATTAGGAATTTTTTGATTGTTTCATAAGTTATATGGACTCTGTAGTAGAATGGGATCCTGAGTAGGGGATAACCATGTGATCTAGCGTAGTCGTTTTTCATTTTGTCATGTTGTTTCAGTTTATCAAAGCGTTTCTCAGCCTCTTCCTCGGTAATACTCCCCCACCGGGTGGGTATGAAATGTTGTTCGCCGTCGTGCATGCTCAATCAGTAGGAAACCACAGCTTGTAGGTATCGCGAAGTCGTATCTTAGTAGACCACCTCCCAACCCGGTTAACCCATCGAAAGTCTTTTCCCTAATGTACCCAACTGTACAACTACGTAAGATGTCCTCAATGTCTCTTTCTCCCTTAGACCCACGACTTTTCGTAGTGGTAACAACTTTTGTTTCTGTCTTTGTGTATGTTTTAGTTCCGGCTTTTGTTTCGGTCTTTGTGTATGTTGTGACGGATTCACATACTTCATCTACCCCATGTACTTTCCCACGGTGTTTTCTCATATCATTCCCCCTCGTGAACGTCCTCTGTTGTGAATTTGTCTGACATGCTGGGTAAGATTTCCCTTTGAACTAAATTTTTTCCCACAGATCCCACAATTCATTTAACTCCTGGTCCCAACTTTTCCCTAACCCCTCTGAGTCAATTCGACCGGGGAAAAACCATCTACTTTGCTTTGAACGGATCAACCGGTAAATACCCCTTTGACTGAGCATATTTAATCCCAACTGTACTAATTCCAACGGCTAGAGCCAGCCTAACGGTACCCTTTACAGATTCAGGAGTACCCAAAGGTTCCCTCAGGACCTTCCTCGAAGCCATGGAGACTGCCACAGCTCCACTTGTAATCAGGAGAGCGTCGTAGAGCTCGTTCATCACTTCTTTTCGGTCGGTTGACATTATACTAACACATATTTCATTCGTCGAAGGTGTCTAAAACCGGAGGGGTCTGGACGGGGTTCTGTGGCTCGACGGTTCCTTCCATTACCTTCTCCTCATCAATGGTTTTCAGCCTCTGAACCTCCCTTCTCTCCTGCCTCATAGTGTAATAAAGTGAGGCTCCACCGATAACCAACCCAACGGTTCCGATTATGTAACCATAATAAGCTGACCGACCACCAACCCCAGGACCAATCTCAGCCACCAACCGCTCTCTGGCTTTTCTCTCCTTGGCTACCTTCGATATCTGAGCCAGTCGTTTACCAGCCTCCACCCGTTTCGGATCCTTGACTCTCTCCGTTTTGACCACTGATGTCACCTTAGGGACTTCCGGGGTTTTTTCAGACTCGTCAGCCATCTATACACTAATCTATGTTTCATCTGTGAGGTCATCTGTAGGAATCTCTGAGTCTGTCTGTAGGACGTCTGTGAGGTCATCTGTAGGGATCTCTGAGGCTGTCTTTAAGGAGTCTGTAAGACCATCTGTGGGAGTCTCTGAGGCCGTCGGCCAGACAACAACAGACTCAGTCACGTAGTACTCTCCCCTACGGTTTCTCCTAACACAATGTCTCATCACCCCGATAGCTCTTCTGAGGGCGTGGAAGATAATCAGTATGGGTCGTCTAAGTCTCTTTGGAATCTTCATATAAAATACAGGAGGTTTAGAGCCGTACCGTATACCTGAGGTATAATGACTGAGACAAAGTTCGGTGCTCGGCTAATCACCCTCGACGGAAACATCGGTGTGGGAAAGACAACGTTCGCTATACCATTCGCTGTAAGAAATGGTTATTACCTTGCTGAGGAGCCAGTTGACGACAATCCATACCTCGAAAGGTTTTACGCCGACCCCGGGAGGTGGGCGTATGAGATGGAGACCTGGTTCCTCGGTGAGAGAATTGACGTCTACCTAGAGGCTCTGGAGTTAATCAACGAAGGGAGGAATGTGATCGTAGAGCGAACACATCACAGCTGTATGGTTTTTACTAAAAACTGTTGGCGTAATGGGTGGATAACCGACAAACAGTTTTCTGAGTATTCCCAGGTCTTCCACTCACTAAACAATCTTCTCCCAACCCCTGACGCTCTGCTGTTCCTAAAAGCCTCGGTTGACACCTGCTACGACCGAATGCTCAGGAGAGGTCGGGAATGTGAAGCCGGTGTGACTAAGGACTATCTTGGGTGTATAGAGAGGTATATGGGGGAGATGACTGAGGACATAGCCCTTAATGGGACTAAGGTGATTACCCTAGATTGGGAAGACTTCGGTCCGGATGAGTCTGAGGTGGTCGGTACCCTCAGTGGGATCCCTAGCGGATTTCACGGTTGGATGGCTCGTGTGGATGACCGGGACGTCTACATACCAGAGATCGTCAGAACCGTTAGCCAGGCCCGGCATGCTCAGCTGAGTCGTAAGTCCTATGGTACCGTGTGATCATACTGTCGAAGTGTGGACAGACCTCAGTCACAATGTCGTCGAGTACACGGACGTCGGACAGGAAGACAGTCTCGTCGTACTGGACCCCACGTAGGAAGCTTCTGATCTGTGTCAGAACCTTGTGGTAGCTAACGTGAGCGAATTCACAGTTCTCCAGCCTACCAGGCATCCCCGACTTGGTCATATACCCTTGGATCAGAACGCCAGGACCGGCTATAGTTCCGAGGATCAGTGGGTTAGCTGTAACACCACCGGCTATTCCCCCAACCACAGTCAACCCAATAGAGACCGTCTCGAGGATCATCTTCAGTCTCTTCAGTCGGGTGTGTTTCCACTTGTAACAGGTCGCTAGCCTGTGGTAATACGAATAGAGTCGGGTTAGTTTGTCCACTTCAGCCGATTGGAGGTTTTTACCAATGTGGTTGAAGCTTACGACGCTTTTTCTCTTTTTCCCCATTCTATTTATAGGTCATATTCAACCATGGTCCTGTTACAAATCCTCCCGATCTCAGGATCCCCTAGACGACCCTCTACGATCTTCATACCGTAAAAGTTGATGTCTGAATAATACTTCTTAAAACTGTTTAGCCCGAAGACATCCATATAAGATGTTCCTATCTGATCGATGTTACTGATGAAAAATGAGTCTCTTAGTATTTCACCATTTATTCTGACGTGTGACACTCTAAGTCCGGATAGCCAGTGGGCAGATATCAGAACCTTCTTCCCAATGAACTTCGCCGGAATTGTACACTCGTGAATCCTATGTGGTGACGACCCATCTATAAACAGTTTGTCATTCACCCCAGCTTTAAACCCAATGCTCTTACCGAGGCTGTTGTCATTATTGGAAACAATCATTTCCCAGGTACCCGACGCCGATCTCACACTGTTCCTCTTTACCACGACGAAAACCGAAACATCGGTGAACATAAATCTGGGTATGCTAACGTGGAAGCCTGTTCTTATTAAGTACTCAGGGTGAAGGAAGTGGTGGTCGCCAGCAGTGTTAAGCTGTGGGTTGACACTAGGGGGCCTCCAAAACATGGTTGAGTTGGTTCTGGTCTCACCGTCCCTGTCTTCTATGTAGTCAACAAAGGGAGGGAGTTTGGAGACCGCGTTTTTACTGGATCTGGTTACGTTCAGATCAAAGATAACTCTGTGGTCACGGGTCTTTATGTGAGCTTTCAGTCTGTCGTTGAGTTGTTTATTAGTGATTGGTCTGCTGTAACCATAAAACAGACTCATATACTATAGAGCAGATACCCAGACGCGACTACAGACCGTACTCAGCCATAACCTCCTTACAAATCCTTCCGATCTCAGGTTCCCCTAGACGACCCTCTACAACCCTCATACCGTAGAAGCTGATGTCTGAGTAAAAACTTTTTAAGCTGTTCACCCCGAGGACATTCAGGTAGGGCGTCCCCAGCTGTCCAATGTCACACATAGTGTATGAGTCCCTCAATATCTCACCGTTTATCCTGACGTGTGACACCCTAATTCCAGATAGCCAGTGGGCAGATATCAGAATCCTCTTCCCGGCGAACTTCGCTGGAATCGTACACTCATGAAACCTAGTCGGTGTCATCCCACCGAAAACCAGTCTATTACTCACCCCAGCTTTAAACCCAAGGTTCCTACCACCGTTAACATTGGCATTGGAAACAATTGTTTCCCAGGTACCCGACGCCGATCTCACACTGTTCCTCTTTACCACAACGAAAACTGAGACATTGGTGAACATGAATCTGGGTATGTTAGCCTGGAAGGCTGTTCTTATTGAGGACTCAGGGTAAAGGAAATGGTGATCACCGGCGGTGTTAAGCTGTGGGTTGACACTTGGGGGTCTCCAAAACATGGCTGAGTGGATCTCACCGTCTCTGTCTTCTATGTAGTCAACAAAATGGAGTCTGGAGACTGCGTTCTTACTGGATCTGGTTACGTTCAGGTCAAAGATGACCTTGTAGTCGGGCTTCGTATGAAGGACTTCTCTCAGCTTACCGTTGAGTTGTTTATTAGTCACTGTGTCCAGTCTGTTGTAACCATAAAACAGACTCATATTACTATAGGACGTATTTACTGAACAGATACCCAGACACAGCTGTTAGGACCAATAGGATTCCCAACTCATTGTCTGGCTTTGGTTGTCTGTCAGGTGTGTGGACGGTTGGTTTGTCAGGTGTGTGGACGGCTGGTCTGTCAGGTGTGTGGACGGTTGGTTTGTCAGGTGTGTGGACGGTTGGTTTGTCGGTCTGCCCGTCAGTGTTGTCTAGTGTTTCCAGATGTGGACCGCTTTCCTGGTGTGTCTTTGGTGATTGTTTGTGAACACCCTGATAGTTGACCTTGAAATTAATACCAAACCTCATGTTTTCCGACGCACGTCTGAGAACGTTGTTGTATCCTAGGATTTTCTCCTTCAGTATCGTCAGTGATCCTGGTACTAACCACGTGTCAGGGCTAATGGCTAGGTTCTGGGTGACGTTAGTATCTGATATTGCCCTGTTCATATTCAAAATCCAGGTGCTGACGCTGTAGTTAACGACAGCATCCTCTACAAGGACTCTGAATTCCTGCTGTGTCTCAAGACTGCCAGCACCTTTGTTAACAACGCTAACCCTTGTTTTAGCCTGTGAACCGAGAACGGCGTAGACATAAGCCTCGATGGACTCATTCAGATACTGCAGACCTACCCTGGTGAAACCATTTGTCCGTAAGGGGATAAACCTTCTGTAGTGTGTCTTATAGTCGCTATTGAGACGCCACATCCACTCACGGAACGAACGGTTGTGTTTGTAACCAGCGTGACGGTTAATCAAAAACTTTTTTTCCCTAGGTATGTTCGCCATGTTGTCAATCACATCGTGTCCAACGCCAAACTCTCTCATTAGGTCACTCTTCTTTTCCGTTATCAGACGTCTTAGTATACGTCGCGTGGTGAAATAGAGGTGGAAACGCATGATCGAGGAGACCACTGGATATACGTCTTCTGAGAATTTTAGGTGTTCTACCCCAACGCCACAGCAGTACGAACTAAGATAGACAGCAAAGATGAGCTGGTAATAAGGTTCATTGTTATTCCACCATACCGCGATGTCCGTCCGGTTCCCTGGGTTTAGGACTGGTAACTTTGCCATAAAAAAGTCTTGGCCGTTAACATAAATCCTGAAATTGTTAAGGTCGTAGTCTATGGCGTTGTCTGATAGATACGTGAACTTCGAGAAGTCATATTTCCCCTCAATGTCCTTCTCCCAGTGTCGTTTACCCTGAACTTTTTGTACCGTACCACCACCAAGCCATATCTTCGGAAATCTGGGTGGTGGTTTATTTATTGTTAAATACTTGGTGTAGTTCTTATTGTTCTTAAACTCTGCGTCGCCAGTGTAGATGTATGAGTCACCGACAGGTCCAAAGAACACACCAGGCTCTGACTGACCGAATACTGAATCAGTTATGAACCTGGTTCTGTCGGCGTATGGGTATTTGATGAAAAACTCTCTCAGGGTCTTATCCATATATCATAGGTTAGGTTATATGGACGCTGGGGTTGGATTGGAACAGGAACTGAGAGATATATGGTATAATCCGAAAACAGGATATCAGTCGGCTGAACGATTGTACCAGAAGGCGGTGGGAGAAGGTCTTGATGTGAGTAGGAAGGCAGTAAGGGACTGGCTGAAAACACAGGACACGTACACGAGGTATAGACCGGTTGTGAGGAGGCATAAGTTCAGACAGACGTTCGTCAGCCACCTCGGTGAACAGATACAGATGGACCTGGTTGATATGGGGAAGTATAGGAACCAGAATAAGGGGTATTACTGGATTTTGACGGCTGTTGAGATTCTGAGTAGGTATGCTTTCGCTGTCCCCGTTTACAGGAAGGACACGAAAAACATGACCGAGGCTGTGGATAAGCTGTTGGAACAGTTCAAAGACCGATTTGGTGACTACCCCGACCTGGCTCAGTTCGACGACGGGAAGGAGTTTTATAACGTTGGTGTGAAAGACCTACTGAAGGAACGTGGTGTTGAGTACTTCAGTACGTTTTCGGACAAGAAAGCAGCGATCGTCGAACGGTTCAACAGAACACTTAAGACTGCTATGTGGAAGTATTTCTACACCAAGGGGACTTATAGGTGGATTGATGTCCTGGACGATCTCGTTGAGGGTTATAACAACACAAAACACAGTGTCGTTCTGATGAAGCCCAAGGACGTCGGTAAGTCAAACGAGAATCAGGTTTGGAATACGTTGTTTGGTCATCACTTTGGTGATCATCCTTTACCCAAGCTCCGGGTTGGAGACACTGTGAGGGTGTCAAAGTACAAGAGTATATTTACGAAGGGTTATGAGGCTAACTTCACTGAGGAAATCTTCAGGATAGTGAAGGTCATCCGTGGTGATCCGAACGTTTACGAGATTGAGGACGCTGAGGGTGAGCCGATTATCGGAAAGTTCTATGATTCAGAGTTGTCGCTGGTGGATAAGAAGGATAACGTTTATAGGGTTGAGAAGGTGTTAAGGAGGAAGAAAGTCGGTGGGAGGAAAATGGTGTTGGTCAAGTGGCTGGGTTATGGTGATAAGCACAACTCATGGATACCCGAGAGTGACGTACAAAACCTGGGTTAGTATATACCCAGGTAATGAGGCTAACATTATTCATCGAAAACGGTGAGAAGACTGTCTACTTCGAACAACCTATCATGGTGACAGGTCCAAGACCACAGGTGATGCTGAAGAAAGCTACGGTATACTGGAACTATAACAATGTGGTGTCAGGTCTGAACGATTCGGTGTCGTTTGATGGTAAGGAGACATCCGCTCCTGGGGGTTATTTCAGCTTTGACGCGTTGGAAACGTTCGTTAAGGGTTTGGCCGGGACCCACAGTGGTGTGGTTGAGTTCGGAAAGAATGTTTACAACGGAACTTCTAAGGTGAAAACGTCTGAGAAGCTGAAACTTGGGAAGATTGGTCTTCTTTTGGGGTTTGATGAAAACGATGTGATAAATGGTGGTGGTGGGTGGACAAACAGTCCGAATCAGGTGGACATCAATAGAGGGTTGAGGTATGTCAGGATCTCGTGTGACGCTGTTGAGAGTGAGAGAAGTCTGGACAATGGGAGGAGGAGTGATCTGATTGGTACCCTTCCGATAACCTCTGAGCAGAGTCTGAAAGGAAGTGTACAGCACTACACAGACATTGAGTCGAAAGCTGAGATCCGAAAGGGTGTCTATGGTAAGATGACCTTTAGGGTTCGTGGAAATAATGATCATTCAGTAGGTCGGCCGGTTGGGATCGGAGCTGTTCTGCTTGAGTTGTACATAGGTTAGTATATAATGGCTGAAGGGGAGGACTTTGAAATGAATGATCTCGGTAAGGAAAAGGAGAGGGAAGAGGAAGAAGAAGATACTGACGAGACAAGCCTCACCGACGAAGATCAGGGAACGGTAACGATAGGTCAGACGTCTGCTGGGGATGGTATAACCCACGTAACAGAAGAGACTAGCCGTCCCAACAGTAGCTTTAGTCTCGACAGTGGTTCTAGGGCACATGAGAGGAGTGTTACAGAAAATAAGAAAAGGCTCATCATGAATACGCTCGAAATACAGGTAAACAAGGGAGACGGTAAGAAATCTAGTGAGTTGTTGTTAGGTGTTAGCCCTGTTTATGGCAGGAAAACAGGAAAGCTTATCGGACTGAAGTTTAATAATGAAAGAGTTAGGAAACTTGAGAATGGTAAGTTTGTGTATAATGAGGGAAAAAGTAATAGAGAAGCCGTTGAGAGTTTCAAGAAGTTGTTAAGGGAGGTTGAAGAGGAACACTCTGAAAAAATCTCAGGGGCTATTGAGAAGGCTAACAACGACCCCACAACCCCCCAGGAAGTCGTAAACGATGTAGCCTCACAGACCATCTCAAAGAGTGAGAGTGCGCTTGAGGGAAGAAAGAGGAACCTACAAGAACAGGTGAGAGGGCTTCTAACTGAGCATGAAGCAAGAGAATTCATGGGAATGCTCGAACCACAGGGTACAAGTGTAGATAAAATTAAGTTTCTTGAAATAGAAGCCAACTACTACAGAGAGCAAGCGGCTGGTGAGGAAGACCCCCGTAAGAGACGGCTGTATGAAAAATTCAGTGAGGTGGCGGAAATGAAGGCGGACACACTAAGAATCAGGATCGGTGACGCCCCCCAACACATTGATGTTATATCTATCTTAGAAGATGAAGTGGAAAACAACGACCTGAATAGGTTAGAAAGGTTCAAGAGGTGGGCTAAGGGAAATATGGTTGGTTTGTCTGCTATAGCCATTACCATAGCTGGGATCATAACCACAATAGTTGTGGCGGCCAGAAAGGTTGTCTCGGGGGGAGCGAGGGCTGTTGGTGGTTTCGCTAAGGCACTCGCTAATCTGGGTAAGAGTTTGGGACCTCTGTTAGCACCACTGTTCAGTTTAGTAGCACAGGTTCTGACTTGGGGAGCAAAAGGGATAGCGTGGTTAGCCAACAATCTGTGGGTTTTAGCCATAGCTATGACGTGGTTATTGTATGACTACTGGAAAAACCGAAAATAAAACCTGTTATGTAGTATATGACCAACAGAAGTCAGACAGAGCTGTTACCTGGATTCAGACGAGCAAGGATGTCGGAGATTAAGGGACTCCGGACAAGACACACAATCACCATGAACCCCAACAAAGTCAACCCTGGTGAGGACCTCTACATCGACATACCAAAGCTAAAACCTGATAGTTGTCTGGTCCCGGGTAGCTTTCATCTATTGTTCGACTTCAAAAACATAAACACCAAGTCGTGGTTCCTAAACAATCTCTCCAGACTTCTGGTTGAAAGGCTGGTCGTCAAGTTAGCCGGTGAGACTGTTTACGACAACACAGGTGAAAGTGTCCTTGGTGTGTACAAGGATCTCTGGTTACCGAAGAGTGTGAGAGATCAGATGGTTGGGTATGGGATTGGTCCAGAGAACCTGAGAAAGTTGATGTCTAAGGACGACAGTGGGGCCTCCTCTGGGGACGTTGAAAAGGTAGCTGACGCTCTGATGCTCACAATCCATGGAGTGAGGATGAAGGTGAGATTGGATAAGATCCTCGGGGACCATGGACTTTATGCTCCCTTTGAGATGTACAACAACTTCCGCTACGTCATCAGTTTACCGAAAGCGAGTGACATTATGGTGGCCCAGTCAAGTGAAACCGTTGACGGGTACACACTAGAAAACCTTGAACTGGAATATGAGACGATTGATAACACCGACATCGCCAGTGAAATAACCTCACTATACACAGCTGGTCGATCGTTGTCCTACGAACACGTCACGCTGATGAAGTCAACTGAGTGGTTGGCTGGATCAACCCTGATCAACGAACACATTAACCTCCCACGGAAGTCTATGAAAGGTATTGTGATGATGTTCACAAATAAGACCCGGACTGATAGTGAGAAATACGTCTATCCAAACATCGAAAGTGTTAAGCTAACAATCGAGGGTGTACCCAACGCTGTCTTCAGTCAGGGAATCCCAAAAAGCCGATTCTACGGTGAGGCTAAAAGACTGTTTGGTGGAAAGGAAAACACAGATCAGTTTATGACAATCCAGAAGTTCTACAAGGACGCTTTCGCTCTGGCGATTGATCTTAGAAGTATTGAAGACCGCGACAGTGTCGGAACTGGTAAGAGGATCGTTAACACACAGTCTGGGGTTCTGATTGAGATCACTAAGAAGGCGACTGTGGCTAACGTAGTCTGTCGGATCTTTGTGCTGAGTGATGGTTTGGTAAATATGGTAAATAAGAATCTAAAATCAATCCAGTATTAAATGGACCACCCATTCAATATGCTGATCGTTGGTATGACGGCCTGTGGAAAAACCTGGTATCTCCTGAAGATGTTAGAAGATGAATACTTCAGGTTCTTCGACTACATCGTTCTGCTCTGTCCGACGTTCAGCTGGAACAAAACCTACACCACCTGGAAATACACCTCCGACCCGGACTTCATCGCTGTGGACTGTAGTCAGGACGACGTTGAAATTGTACTAGAATATATTGTTCGGATATTCAAAGGATCCAAAACACTGATAGTCCTCGACGACTGTGCCAGTGGGCAACCCGTAAAAAACAGAACAAGTGAGTTGGTTAAATTAGCCTTCAGCGCCCGGCACTACAATCTGTCAACTATCGTAATCACACAACAACTAACAGCTATCACAAAACCTTATAGGGAGAATATCAGTAAGTTGGTAACGTTCTACAACCCCAACAAAACCGACATGAAGGTCATCACTGATGACTACCTTGGTGGTTTAGACCGTGAAAACGTCATAGGGATAACTGAAAAGCTAAAAGAAAACAAATACGCTAGGCTTGAGATTATGTTAAGGCATCCGTACGCGTATAAGGTGGTTATCCCAAAATCTGGTCCGTAGTAAGATGGCCGAAAAGAAAACTAAAACGGTGAAAGTCGGGAAAAAAATCAAGGTATCTGCTGGGGAATCAGCTGAGACATCTGTTGGGGAGCCAGAAACGGAAATACCTACTGAGATCCCCAACCTAGTCGATGAGCTCGTCAATGATCTGAAAAAAACTGAGGAAACCAGCCCAACACCTCCACCAACCGATGACACCAATAGTAAGAGGAGTGAGCTGATAAAATTATCAGAAAACGGTGAAATAACTCAATCAGTTGGCTACATCAAAAAAGCGTCGGTAAAGGTTGTGGATAAGCTATACGCTGAATACGAGGCTAAAAGGATGGAAAGAGCTAATGAATTCCTTACTGATATGTTAATCAGTAGATTCTCCAATGTTCCCGGTGGTCTGGACGCCGTAGAAAGCTCTGAGGAGTTAGACAACGAATTACAAAAAGACAAACTGTTAAAGAGTGACGTTGGTAAGGTTGTAGCCATGATCACACCGTACATACCATGTCTCGGACTGTTATCCGGAGGTATAACTGTAAGAAAACATGTGTATCAACACAAAACAAAATTATTTGAACAGAAACCGGAAACCAAACGAAACCAAAACCAAAACCAAAACCAAAACCAAAACTAAAACCAAAACTAAAACCAAAACTTTAATTTATGGGTTAAAAGATGATTGGTCGTCCCCTGTCACCTGACATACGGAATTTACATACGGCCCGCTTGTGATTAACCCCCGACCACCCGTATGAAATCTGTTGTGTTTCATTATATCAAATCCAACAAAAGCGTCTGGAAAAGGGAAACTAACATTTGGGAGACCTTTTATTAGGAACAAAAAAAAACTGAAACGAGGATATAAAAATCGTGAAAACAGCCCAAATGGTCCACTTTTAAAAAAAACCCTTTCAAACATCCTTTCTTGATGAATTCCAGAATTTTTTTTTTTGGTTTGGGTCCCTTTTCGTCCCTTTTTCTTATACTTAAAAAATTTTTAAAAAAAGCTTACCGTCTCAAACAACCATCCTCGCTGAATCTGATCATTTGGGGGCTGCTTTTTTGGGGAAAAAAAAAATCGCGCCGGTACCCTCATGTTCTATACTACCAATCCTGAGTGAACGGATCAAAAACTCCGCAATAAAGAATAATCGTTGTGTTACCACAAATTCTCGCTTCTATCCCTACGGTTTCTTATTGCTTATTAAAACTATTGCACAGTACGGCTATATCGCCTCGTGTTTTAAATCTGATAAAACACTGCTAGGCGGCCGGACAAGGCTTCAAAATATTACTTTCAGTGATGGCATTTCTTGTTACAAGCAGGCAACCATGCTAAATCGCATCGGATAGTGTATACTTTGAAGGTGAGGGGTGTTGGCAGCCGTAATTATTAATTTATATATTAAAATTTAGAGCTTTTTGAAAGCACAATGTGATGGACGGGATATCTGTAAAGTGCTGCCTATTTACGTTTGTGTTTTATTTGAATTGGCTAATTCAGAATTCGATCCAATCAGCGTGCCTGAAGTTCTGATTATTCTAATTCGCATAACTCACAATAGCGCTCCGTCGTGATGACGTCAGGATTGATGTTTGTCTGCTTTTACCCACAATTCTAGCAGTCCGAACAATAGATAATGGCTCATTTGCAATCATTTGAAAGTCAATTTTGGTTTGTTTGTCCGCTTTTTGGGCTATTTATTTATTTATTTTATTTATTTATTTATTTATTTATTTATTTATTTATTTATTTATTTATTTATTTATTTATTTATAAGCTTCGCCAGTACAAAATTATAGACAAGACTTAAACTAAAATACACAATTACACTAAAACAAACATAAACATAGACAATGGCAGGGACTACCCACAGAGGCAAAACCTCCAATGACGGGAACCCTATTAATAGCAGCTCGACGGTACGCTATTATAAACAAACTAGAAACATAGCGCAAATTCGCTTAAATATCACACTTAGAAGAACAGCCACAACAATCTGAAAACTTTTTGTTACAAGCGTGTCAAAACCCTAAAAACATTTATTTTCGTTGGACGCATGTACACACGTAAAAATCTCACAGCTTGTCAACAAGATGTTGGCGGAACAAGCTTGTAGACAACAACCTTGTAGCAAGTTGTTGAGCTGCGGAGCGGTAACAGGTTGTTGGAACAGCCAGGATCAAGCTTGTGTCAACAACATTGTTACGACCTTGTTCCAAACAAGCTTGTTACAAGGCTGCCAACAACTTGTTATTGGCTTGTCACAACAACTGGGAACAAGGAGTGCGAACACACCTTGATATCGGCTTGTTGGAACAGTCTTGTAGCAAGTCTGCTGCAGACTTAATTGTTACAACTTGTGCGTTTTTACGTGCGTACAGGTCAAACAATTGTGATAAATGTTTCTTTACTTGAATTCATAAAATTAATAATTCTGTTCAATGATTTATTACGTCGATAAACAACACAGAGATACACAGCAACCGTTATGTGTTTTGTTTTACTTGGTTCTACAATGAAATATTGCCAAAGTTCATTTCCCCCCGAAATTGATAATTTCATCTCCCACCAGCTCCTACGCTGGAAGCACAGAATAGGCTAAGTCGCAACTGTTATCATATCGTTCGGAAAATAAACGTTTTTTCAAGCAATTTGGTTTTCGAGGAAAAAATTCGGATAAAACTTCAGACCTTCAACTGAGTCATCCCTACAGGCTTGGCCAACTTTTTCAGTCACTAGTAATCTAAAAAATATAATTACATGAAATCAGCAAAAAATACAAACCTGCATGTATCATAATAACAAATTAATAAAACTAAAACTACATTATCCTTGAAGCTTTGCATGGCCATGCACATAAAAAACAAAAAGAAGGAAAAAAATCATAGCAAAACAAAATAAAACAAAAACCGAAAAGAAACGTTTGTCAGTAACCGAATTGTTAACTCGACTCTCAACACTTCACAACACTTGTAGCGACAAAATTGAAGCCAACCTGTCGCATCACAATCATTGTTACAGACAGCAACTTCAGATAATATACGGCAACATTTAGAAGAAAATGTTATAAAAGTTTGCATTAGCTGCAGAGATGGAATAGAAACAAAGAAAAGTTGTTTGTACGTGATAAGATCTATAAATTCCGATAAGTTGTACGTATACATATAGTGCATGTGGTACGTTTGTGAGCTGGATGTATATGTAACAGACGTTTGGTAGACATTCATCAAGCTCAATTAGTATAGGTAATAGCATATGGTTTTGAGTGCAATTTGGAAAAAAACACAAGCACGAGTGAGTATTTCAATTGGAACGATTCGGAAGGGCATGCTTTTCCAAATTGTGCGAAAAACCATGCTATTACTTATTAATAATATACATGAAAAAATGTCCAAGTTAACTGTACTTACATTCATACAGTGCCCTTTCGGCAGTGTCCACTCTTCGTATATTTGGTTGTTTAAAAACGCTTTGCTTCTTCTACCACTACTCGAGAAAGTTTACTAAAAGAACTAAGAATCTTCCAGTTTTCTTGCAGGTACTTTATTTGACAACAATAAAAAATAATTAAATTGTTCTCCTCCGTTTCAAAATTTGGCCGCCAAATTTGTTTACTATATGCAGAAAGAGCCTGGGCACGAGGTTGGAAAATGCTATCCGTCAAAATCCGTTGTAGCACGTGATTGGCTCTTTTCAGTTTTTATTCTTTTTGATTGGCTTATTGGCTTCACAAATTTGCACTGAATTTCTATGAAGCAGTTTTCCTGTCAATAATATCAATGGGTGTGCAGACCACATCAATGGGTGTGCAGACCACATCAATGGGTGTGCAATACGTATTGATCAATGGGTGTGTGTTGCACACCTGACAGTCAGACTTGCAGATCTTGCACACCTGACGATCACATCTTGCACACCTGACGATCATATCTTGCACACCTGACGATCACATCTTGCACACCTGACGATCACATCTTGCACACCTGACGATCACATCTTGCACACCTGACGAATCAGACTTGCACACTTGATGAAGTTAGTACTTTAAGTAATGTAACTGTAAGGTCCTTTTCTCACAACCGCTGACCGTCAAAACATACAGATTCGTTCAGCACTTTTACTGTATACAAGATGGCGTCGGACGTGATTAAACAAAATATTCTATGTATGTTACAGGATGTGGGACAGAAATTAGGTGTTTATAATTTACAGTCTAATAAGTCAGAGCTAGATTATATTTTCTTCAAACTTGACAGGATAGAACATATTCTGTCGCTTAGTGCACGAGTGATAGAAATTGATGATCGGGTATTTTCTAACATTTCCGAAGTGAAACATTTAATAGTAAATCAACTGCAGAATGAAGATAATGTGGACTTTCAAATGGAAACGATACTCACTGGTGATCAAGGACGGCCACGATACATGATTAGCAAGGAACAGTTGCAGTATTTTCTTGGATACGGCTTCATATTCTTTATGTCACTAACAATTGCATCAAGCTGTTCGTCAGTAAGAGGGGAGAAATTCGCAGAGCTTGAAAACCCGAAGTCTTTAAATCTTCTTCTGATAGTGGCCTCGCTCACTCCTAGCATAACCGCCATTTCGGTAGCTTTGAAGCCGTATCCAAGAAAATACTGCAACTGTTCCTTGCTAATCATGTATCGTGGCCGTCCTCGATCACCAGTGAGTATCGTTTCCATTTGAAAGTCCACATTATCTTCATTCTGCAGTTGATTTACTATTAAATGTTTCACTTCGGAAATGTTAGAAAATACCCGATCATCAATTTCTATCACTCGTGCACTAAGCGACAGAATATGTTCTATCCTGTCAAGTTTGAAGAAAATATAATCTAGCTCTGACTTATTAGACTGTAAATTATAAACACCTAATTTCTGTCCCACATCCTGTAACATACATAGAATATTTTGTTTAATCACGTCCGACTCCATCTTGTATACAGTAAAAGTGCTGAACGAATCTGTATGTTTTGACGGTCAGCGGTTGTGAGAAAAGGACCTTACAGTTACATTACTTAAAGTACTAACTTCATCAAGTGTGCAAGTCTGATCGTCAGGTGTGCAAGATGTGATCGTCAGGTGTTCAAGATGTGATCGTCAGGTGTGCAAGATGTGATCGTCAGGTGTGCAAGATCAGCAAGTCTGACTGTCAGGTGTGCAACACACACCCATTGATCAATACGTATTGCACACCCATTGATGTGGTCTGCACACCCATTGATGTGGTCTGCACACCCATTGATGTGGTCTGCACACCCATTGATATTATTGACAGGAAAACTGCTTCATAAATTTCCTTTTTTCTGCACTGTATTTCCTTAAAACTGCTCTGCTCTTAGCCGATCAAAATTGAGAAATTTTTTCATGTATATTGTTACTCAGAAAATATTCTGTCTACATTTCTGGGGCTCAGAAGTCTTTTTTGAGTAATTTGAGTTTGAACGAATGTCTACCAAACGTCTGTTATATATAGATTTTACTTTTCTTTCGCAAGCATAACTGACAATACTAGTGAAAAGATAAAATAAATGTTACCTTTCTTTCGCAAGCATAACTGACAATCCAAGTATTTTCGCAAGTTCATCTGCAGTCACACATTTATAAGCATGAAGCTAAATAAGTAAAAAAGACTTAAATGATAAGATTAATTATGCAAGCATTGTTCAGGAATTAAACAAACAAACAAACAAAAACAAACAAACAAACAAACAAACAAACAAACAAACAAACAAACAAACAAACAAACAAACAAACACGCGAACGAACGAACGAACAAACAAACAAACAAAGAAACAAACAAACAAACAAACAAGCGAACGAACACGCGAACAAACGAACGAACGAACAGACGAACAAACGAACAAGCGAATAAACAAACAAAAAAACAAACCAACGAACAAACCAACAAACCAACAAATAAACAAACAAACAAACAAACAAACAAACAAACAAACGAACGAACGAACGAACGAACGAACGAACGAACGAACGAACGAACGAACGAACGAACGAACGAACGAACGAACGAACGAACGAACGAACGAACGAACGAACGAACGAACGAACGAACGAACGAACGATCAAAGAAAGAAATAAACAGTGTCTTACTTTTTCCCTAGTATCTTTGATCACCTCTTCGTCGCTATGAGAGGAAGATTGGATGACCAAAACTCCACTATCAAACGAACGTAACCTTTAAAACATATAATAATTGATATTGGTTATTGGCAGCTTAGGAAGAGGAACAAAGATACTAACTGAAGAAGTCAAGAAGCTATTCAATGACATGTGAAATGCATAGCGTACCCGGGGAGGGTACGTCTCGTATATAGGTAGCCTGCGTAGCAAGCGTTTCTTGGGGGGAGGGAGGGTGGCGAAAACTGGGAGGGAGAAGAAAAATGGGGGGAGAAGGAAACGGGGGGGGGGGGAGCGGAGAAACGCTTGCTACGCAGGCTAGTATATAGGGGATACATGTATATGTGCCGCCCTATAGGGTTTTCGAGCTGCAGGGCAGAAATAATAGACCCAGAATGCGGGCTCTGTCACGTGACAGGGGTCCACTTGAAATTTTATTTTGCCCTTATAAATCCGCCATTTTGTGGCGACAATTTTTTGACTGACGAGAGATAGGAGCCCGCATTCTAGGTATATTATTTCTATGGACAGGGTATACAAATTGTCTATTTTGGTTTGGAATAGGATGATATTTTGGTCTGAGATAGGCTGGATAGGTAGGGATGCCGATGTGATTACCAGTGCTGGGATGGTATTGATTTTTCTAGTTTAGGTCTGGGATAGGGTATGAAAAATCGCATTTTTAGGTCCGGGATAGTAATTCTATCGGTTTCGAAATCGGGTCTGCACGCAGGCTATAGTGCTTTATCAGATCTGAAACACTCGACTATATCACTTCCTGTTTCACATCTGATAAGACACTGCTCATGTTTTAAATATTACGTAAAATTTAAATGATCATAAAACCCGTTATGTTTTCTCTATCAACATATTTATTTTTTTAAAGTGTTCCTTAGTTCAAGAGATGCATTGATATAAAATATGCAACCCGCTAATGTTTGATAAAAATAATAGCTCAGAATAAAATATAAAAGAAATGGTTTGTTTAAAAAAGTTCAAAATCGGACATGGATAAGATCATTATGACCATTATGTGAATACATAATGGACCATAATAAGACCATTATATGTGAATACATAATGGTTGGAAAAAACCCAGCCTAAAAAGCAGTGATAGAGATGTCAGAACGAATGGTTGAGACCAGAGTTTGAAAGGTTTTAGAATCAGAAAGCTGCAGACTGTATTCTTATAACAGAAAACCTGTATATCATTTATTGGCTGGCTGTAAGGTACTTGCTGGTAAGAAGACATAACAATGCTCTAGACCTGATTGTGTTTAATTTGAATAGAAAAAGGAGATCTAGAGAGTCTTATTTGAAGAGTACAGTCTAGTCACGCAAAACATGGAGGAAGAGAGCAGTCATCGAGAAATCGGGTAAAAAGTTAGTGCGCTATTTCGAGTACAAGATGAAATAAATAACAACTGCAAAAAGGCCTAATCCGAATTTTGAAGATACAGGGTGACAATTCTAAAGTAATTATAATATCAAAATAAAATAAAATCCATACCTCAATGGAAGATTAAGCGATTCAAATTGTTTGGACGCGTTGACTAAATCTTCTGGAGAAACAAGCTGAAGAATAAATGCATTCAACATAATACTACTGAGGAATGAAGATCACTACTGTCCTAAGACAACGTTAGTGTGCTAGTGAGAATATCCATTGTTTGTTTTTTTATTGGTTGACTCAGTTGTGACTGTAATCTCTGGCGTTAGTCTGTAAGGAGCGTCTAGTATTTTGTATTTTATTGAGTGACTCAGTTGTGACTGTAATCTCTGGTGTTAGTCTGTAAGGAGCGTCTAGTGTTTTGTATTTTATTGATTGACTCAGTGGTGACTGTAATCTCTGGCGTTAGTCTGTAAGAAGGAGCGTCTAGTGTTTTGTATTTTATTAATTGACTCAGTGGTGACTGTAATCTCTGGTGTTAGTCTGTAAGAAGGAGCGTCTAGTGTTTTGTATTTTATTGATTTACTCAGTGGTGACTGTAATCTCTGGTGTTAGTCTGTAAGAAGGAGCGTCTAGTGTTTTGTATTTTATTGATTGACTCAGTGGTAACTGTAATCTCTGGTGTTAGTCTGTAAGAAGGAGCGTCTATAGAGTTTTGTATTTTATTGAGTGACTCAGTTGTGACTGTAATCTCTGGCGTTAGTCTGTAAGGAGCGTCTAGTGTTTTGTATTTTATTGATTGACTCAGTGGTGACTGTAATCTCTGGCGTTAGTCTGTAAGGAGCGTCTATAGTGTTTTATATTTTACTGATTGACTCAGTGGTGACTGTAATCTCTGGCGTTAGTCTGTAAGGAGCGTCTAGTGTTTTGTATTTTATTAATTGACTCGGTGGTGACTGTAATCTCTGGTGTTAGTCTGTAAGGAGCGTCTAGTGTTTTGTATTTTATTGATTGACTCAGTGGTGACTGTAATCTCTGGTGTTAGTCTGTAAGAAGGAGCGTCTAGTGTTTTATATTTTATTGATTGACTCAGTGGTGACTGTAATCTCTGGTGTTAGTCCGTAAGAAGGAACGTCTAGTGTTTTGCATTTTATTGATTTACTCGGTAGTTAGTGTACAATAAGTAACGCACTCTGTCGAGTGGTGTTCGGCAATGTGGTTAGTCCCGTCTCCGTTCTTTTGTTGCCCGTTTGTGTTCAGCTAGTCTCGTTTTTAGGTATCGTAAGGTTGTTCTTTGTCTTTAACGTTAGTTAGGAAAATGTCATACCTCCATTCCTCGCGCTCGATTGAATCTACAATAGACATCTGTCAACGTCATCATACCTTCAGATTCCTGAATTAAAAAATAAGGAAAAAAATCACACTTTACACCTCGCTATCATTCTCATCAAAACCGCGCGAATTGTAATTACGATACAGTATATAGTGATGACATTATTAGAGCCAGTTATAAAAGTCATTATAATAATTTTATCGGGCATTGTGGTGTATTTTGTGGGCTAAAATGGAGAATTCAGCTGGCTAAAATATTATTTTATCCCGCTGATTTGAGCCTATCAGTTTTAACAGTTCTAAATCACTATTGGTTTGTTGTTTATGCAATTGTATACTTTTCTTGTCAATACTTTGAAGCGAAGATTGTTTTGATGACAAATGTTGCGTTTTTCTGCCAAGTTTACATGTAAGTTATGAGTAATATGTAAATATTTATTGCAATGAAATACACGCTGGCAGGATGGATCGAGGCACTGTTATCAAGATACTGTTTAATACTGTACTGTATATTTCTCCCTAAATGCCCACTAAAATTATTATAATAGTAATACAGTTGATGTTCTTGGCCATAAATGTTTTTGGCCCTTCCCAGAGCTAATTTTAATCCTCGCCTTTCGCTCGGGCTAAAATGAGCCTGAGTCGGGCCAAAAATGTATTTATGCCTGCAAACATCAACTCCATTGTTACATTATGATACATTCTATCCTTCTTGTAGCATTTATAATAAGATTTCGTTGGTTGGTTACTGTATGTGCAGTACGGGACAAAATAAACCCAGGAAGTACAAAGAACAAAAGTTAAAGACACAAATTTACATATTATTTTTAAATGTATGGTCACAAATATTTACTGTTCTAATTCACACTTGTGAAAAACGCAGTATACAAAAGTGGCTAAAATTTGTTTACTAAAAATATTCAAAATAAAAAAAATATCCCGATGAATAAGACAAATAGAATTTCAACAACTATAACATGCATAGTACCGACATCTTAAAAATTGACATTTTGCTTTGAAATAGTTGATGTATAAAATTTTTGCAGACAAAATATCCTTTTTAATACAGCTCCACTCGTAAATTCGCATATTATAACAAATAGGTTGTAGGCACATGATGACGTTTTCACGTGTCCTATTAGCCTAGTTTCTAGGCCTTCCTCGGTTGACACGTTTCGGAAGTGATCCGAACGGACCCGCTGGGGAAGGCCTAGCAACATTCGTAAACACTTTCACTTTACAGCTCAGTTGTTTATTGAGGAAGAATTGTGATGTTATGACGTCCTAAGTGTTTCCCGACACTTACTATTTTAATACAAGCTCTATCTCACCTCGGATCGACGAAGATTCACTGGCCTAGCTTTCTTATCACTAGCTTTCCTTTTGCAACCGCCAAAAGTTAAACAGTTAAATTTTCATTTCGAGCTCCAATTGGAATATATTCCATAATTTCCTTCTTTCGATCGCCAAGATCTTTGGTAAAATCTTCGCAGACATCCTTATGCTTTTTACTTTAATTTTCTGTCGCTAGATCCCAGGGACACTCGAAGGGCCAGAACGATTCTTGGCAGGACCTTTTTGCGAATGTCGAACCCAAACCGACTAACGCGGCCAAGCTCATGGCGGAAACGAAAGGCTTAGAAACTAGGCTAGTGTCCTATGTTCTCCTGTAGCGATTATTCGATTAGATAAAATCAGAGTTTGGAGAAAAATGAACAATAATTTGGGCTGATATAGATTTTAGATTTGAAAAGGTATAGGAATGCGAGGATCATCAGTGATGACGAACTGTAGTAACTCCGCGTCGTTTTGTTTCAGTATACAGTACTCTATAGCGTTGCTTGCATTCGTTGAACACGACATTTTTAGAAAGCCTCTGGCTCTGTGCATGTGGTAATGCCTTGTAAGAAAATTCGCAAGGAAGAAATTTCCATGCATCAATCAAGCATTTCAATAAGGAAGAGATTTACTATCCTAATTCTAAACATTAAACATTCGATTACACAACTTGATGTACAATCTCAGTCAAGGGCGTAGGAACTGGGGGGGGGGGGGGGGGGCCAAGGGGCTGCAGCCCCCCCCCCCCCCCCAATATTTTATCTTGCTGATATTAGCCCCCTCACCAATATTTTGCCCAACTACGGTTTGAGATTAAATGAGTTAAAGAGATCGTTGGTAATAATTTATAAAAATAAAAAATAAATCCTCCTAGCACCATAAAAATATGAATTTCTTTCGTACAGAACGGGAAATTCGTCATATGACCGAAATCTATTTCTCTGCAGGCATCACCAGGCAGGGACGCGAGGGGCCTGGGCTGCAGTAGAACCCAGTACGCACAGCGCATAGGTAGAATCCCCATGCTATGTGACTATTTTTCTTAAGCTGAAAACTAGTCGTGGACCCCCTAGGCGGATTTGTGGCAAAGCCGCGAATGCGCATTACACGAACTCAAGTAGCCCCCCCCCCCCCCCAAGTAACACTGCTTCCTACGCCCCTGATTTCAGCACAGTAACGGACCGCCATACCGAGATGAGTGACCACCTGTTTATAAGGAGGCAGGGTTACCTTAGCACCCGGGTTTACAAGCAAAATTTCACACGTATGACTCACCCTGCATGCGCATGCACTGGTCAACTTTATTAGACGTGACTACTAAGCACTAATAACAAGAACGCAAGAAGGGGTGAAGCGTTTACAAGGACAAAACATAACCGGGCTACTAAGCACCCGGGTTACCCTAGCGTCAAATTGGAAACACGACAAACAAAAAAACAAGAACTGTACGAGATAGGGTAACCCTACCTACAGCAACACAAAATAATGGTCCTATATAAATAATCGCTCTAATAAGGTAAGTTTTATTCTGATAAAATAGCAGCAAACGACATTGTATACTTAACGCACCTCCATTGGCTTTCGTAAAAAAATCTCTAATTGCTTTGCTAATTCCTTATGATATGCTGTACCAGAGCCATGTGTTTCTCTATTGCAAAATAGAAAGAAGAGATACTCGTAATCTTTGTTAAAAATGGTTGTCTAAATTGGCGTGTGATAAACTATTACTACACTCTCATAAACATTGTTAGAATATTGTTTGTAATTTTTAACAAACATCAGACATAATTTAACGCTACTCTGACTTAAACGTTTTTAGAACGTTGCTTAAAAAAGCTACTGTTCATGACCCAACGTTTTGACACTCTGATCTCGTGTCTTTTTATCACCTAAATATTTGTTGATCGGTTCTATTTGAGAGTGTAAATATGGGACCTTTTCTCCACAACGATCACCTCCGATGAAGAACTATAGAGGCTGCTCTCCATTACGTCCGCTTTGCCAGTGCGGGCGGAGCAGGCTTTGAAAGTTGGAAATTTTTAAATTCCATAGCGAACTGAACAATGCATGCTCCGCCCGTGCGGGCGAATATACTAATGGAACAGCCTTTAATCGGACTGTCAAAACGTTACGTCATCAACAGTAAATTTTTAAATCTATGTCGGTTTCTTTACCTGGCTGCGTTGGAAATTTCTTTGTTTTGCTAACATCTCGTGAACATTGTTGAATTATTGTTTGTAATATTTAACTAGTGTACACATCTTATAAATTAACATATAGTTAAATTAACGATTATCAAATTCACTATTAATTCATGAAGTGTCAATATCATCCGATATCATCCGATATCCAAACCGAGAAGTGGGTTGAAAAACCAGACCGTAGGCCGAGTTTTCTAACCAACTTCGAGGTGTTTTGGCTTCACGCATCAGTGTTTAAAGAGAAAATCAAGGTGAAAGTTGGCTTAATTTCTGTAATTTCTTCCTCGGATGTCCAAACCTCCATCTCGATACTGATTTCCTTTGTTTTTGCGGCCGATCCGCTTTATAGCCATGCATCTACAATGGCGAACCGAAGGCGAGCATTACAGATGCCTATAAAGATCGGACGCGAACATTATAAATTACTTGTCAAATTGTAAGTGTAAATGATGAAAACACGGACAAACAATTATTTTAAAAGACAAACTGAAACCTCAGCAAAACGCGAGTTTTCTGTATTTAAAACTTGAGTCTTTTGCTACTAGTGGTCTATCACCAATAGACAGCGAGTAGCTCAAAAAGACCCTGGGTACGAGGTTGCGAGTAGCTCAGTCAATCAGAATGCAGCATTTGTAATAGTTCACTAGTTGGTTTATACACTAATACATAATGATCGTTAGTATACAGCGTCATGTAGTCATGTTTTCCTTTCTTTCGTCATGTAGTCATGTTTTCCTTTCTTTCGTCATGTAGTCATGTTTTCCTTTCTTTCGTCATGTAGTCATGTTTTCCTTTCTTTCGTCATGTAGTCATGTTTTCCTTTCTTTCGTCATGTAGTCATGTTTTCCTTTCTTTCGTCATGTAGTTATATTTTCCTTTCTGTCTTTTTTGCGATACTAACCTCGTGACTGGGTTTGATATACCAACACTAAGAAGATAGGATTTAAATAAGATAGTCTGCAACAAAAAAACAATTAATAGAAATATTCTAAAAGTAAAATGAAGTAAAGCGACCACTAACCTCCATCGGGCTAAAACTTCAGCGGCCCATACCTCCCAAATTTTTTTCCGAAGTTGGACGAGGGGCGAGAATAGCACACTCACGCACCGGACACGTCGCTAGCTTCAGCCTTTGCCCCGGGTTCGAGGTTTGACTGTTGATCAATCGTGATCCAATCGGATCAATCAATCAATCAATCAATCAATCAATCAATCCATCAATCCATCAATCAATCCATCCATCCATCCATGAATCAATCAATCAACCAATCAATCAATCAATCAATCAATCAATCAATCAATCAATCAATCAATCAAATAATCAATCAATCAATCAATCAATCAATCAATCAATCAATCAATCAATCAATCAATCCCACTCCATTTCCTTTCCTTTCATTTCATTTGTACAAATCTGATTTACCTCGTCCTCAGTTATGCCTCCCTTTTTTTCTTCCAATTTTGAGGCAAATTTGTCTGCTAGAGCTACCATCTCCTTCGCCTGAAATATTGAAAGGAATATTATATGAAAATTAATCTTTGTCTTATTTGGAAGAACTCTTAAAATGATAAAGTAGCACCTTACACATTTTTTTCATATCTCACTTCGTTCTTGAAAAAATAAGATTTGTTTGATATGCAAATAACCCACTGCTTACGTCACACTGCACGAGTTTATTGTAAAATTACCAGTGTGACGTATAAACAAAAAAACAACAATCGTTTTACGGCCATTTTCCCCGCTTACGCGGGGGTTGACCGGTGGCTCCACAGCAGTTTCCTTCACTTCTCTCTCTCCAGAGCATCCTCCCTTTTCAACCCACAATCTCTCATATCCCTTTCCACCACCTGACTCCATGTCATCCTCGGCCTTCCTCGTCCTCTTGTACCTTCCACCTCGAGTGACATGCTCTTCTTCACCCACTCACCATCGTCTTTCCGCAGCACATGTCCCAACCAACTCAACCGGTTCCGCTTTAGTAAAAAAAATAGTGTCATAGTGTGACGTATGCCGTGGGTTATTTGCATATCAAACAAATCTTCTCAAGAACGAAGTGAGATATAGAATTAATCAACCTTTATGATTTTAAGAGTTCTTCCAAATAGGACAAACTTAATTTTCGTTTCATATAATGTTTCATATTAAAAACCAACGAATAATTTATAAATACAGCTAAGAAATATTTATATAATCAATATTCATGTCTACACATTAGACTACTATAAGACTTTCATACTGTAAACATTACATATCCATTGTCTTACGCAGACTTAAATTAAATCAGTGTCAGTGTAACCACCCACTCCATATATCAAAAGTTTGATGGTACCTTTTCCATTAGAGCATCCAAATCTTTAAACGCCTAAAATAAAACAATTAAAATTATGATGTTCACTGATCTTAAAAAAAACAACAAATATTTAAGGTGTACATGATCCGAATTTATTTTGTTTTGCACATTTCAGTTATTTGACGATTGTGAGGTTCATAATAATATACATGAAAATATTTCTCAATTCTGATTGACTGAGAGGAGTGCAATTTTAGTGTAATTCAGTGCAGAAAAATGAAATAGTGCAAAACAATGAAATAGTGAAATAGCTCTTCCTGAGAAATTTTTTCTCACGTATGTTATTTGAACAAAGCATTTTGATTAGAAAGATTCTCTTTATGATAAATTTTTTCATGTATATTATTAATAAGTAACAGCATGATTTCTCGTGCAATTTTAAAAAAAAGCACGCATTCGTGAGTTTTTCAAAGACCTCAAATAGCACTCGTCCTTCGGACTCGTGCAATTTTGATAGTCTTTGAAAAATTCACTCTTGCATGTTTTTTCAAAATTGCACTTGAAACCATGCTATACCTATACAAAGCGTTCAGTTGCATTTTCGATTGCTTTTTCGTGTCAAACTTATGCATTTTTAATAGAAAATTAGTCTGAATACTGGGTTCTAGTTAAGAAGCATTGTGGCGTCAATTTCACTGTGGCTAGTAGTGATTCACATAGAAGTTAGACAACTGTGAGTAGTAGGAGCCCAAACATTGCTTCGGATGAAGAATCACGGGAGGAAATGGTTGTCAGAAGTATTATGAAGCCTTATACGGATGAATTGATGATTTTCCAGTGTACATGTACCGACCTAGATTTTTTTCAGCTTCAAAATGGAAGCATGACACTTTTTGTTTTGCTTTAAATAACCTGTTTCTTGTTAAAGAAACAAACAAAACAAACAAAACAAACAAACAAACAAACAAACAAACAAACAAACAAACAAACAAACAAACAAACAAACAAACAAACAAACAAACAGACAGACAGACAGACAGACAGACAGACAGACAGACAGACAGACAGACAGACAGACAGACAGACAGACAGACAGACAGACAGACCTTGAAATAAGAGATTCCAGATCTTACTCATACATATTGTATAAATCACCAACAATTAAAACTCTTTATCTACTCTACATTATATATACAGTACTATATAATAATCAGTAAAAATTCTTTTGAATATCGTGCATAACGAAGAGAAAATAAAAAGTTCATGTTATGATTAATAAATGCCACACAAAAGTTTCACAATCAATTTCCCACATGCACCTGAGTTATTGTCTTGTCTGTTGCTCGAGACTTCTCCTCTAAGTTTCTTTCAATTCCAATTATTCCCGGACCTCTTCTCTGAACCTAACAATGCAATTAATCACAAAATTTAATAACAACAACAAAACTAAAAACTTTCATAATAACTAAACAATGTATTAAATAATGAGAATCCTCGTCGCTGCACTGCACTACGCCGCGCCGTACTCTACTGCACTGCACTGCACTGCACCACGCCGCGCCGTACTCTACTGCACTGCACTGGACTGGACTGCATTCTACTGCACTGCACTGCACTGCACTGCACTGCACTGCACTGCACTGCACTGCACTGCACTGCACTGCACTGCACTGCACTGCACCACGCCGCGCCGTACTCTACTGCACTGCACTGGACTGGACTGCATTCTACTGCACTGCACTGTACTGCACTGCACTGCACTGTACCGTACCGTACCGGTACCGTACCGTACCGTACCGTACCGTACCGTACCGTACCGTATCGTACTGTACTGCACTGTACTGCACTGTACTGCACTGCACTGCACTGCACTGCACCACGCCGCGCCGTACTCTACTGCACTGCACTGGACTGGACTGCATTCTACTGCACTGCACTGCACTGCACTGCACTGCACTGCACTGCACTGCACTGCACTGCACTGCACTGCACTGCACTGCACTGCACTGCACTGCACTGCACTGCCCTGCACTGCACTGCACTGCATTCTACTGTACTGCACTGCACTGTACCGTACCGTACCGTACCGTACCGTACTGTACTGCACTGTACTGCACTGTACTGCACTCTACTGCACTGCACTGCACTCTACTGCACTGCACTGCGCTGCACTGCGCTGCGCTGTACAGCACAGTACAGTACAGTACAGTACAGTACTGCACTGCACTGCATTGCACCAGAAGGGAAAATACAAAAAAGTGAAAGTAGGCCTACCCTTGTTGGAACAGTTGTCTTTGGTTTTCCTTGTAACCAGGCCCGTTTTTGGAGTTGTTCCTTTAGTACTTTATGAAACTTCACAAAAAAACACAATAAACCCAGAGAGAGTTTGCAACGACAACATTGGCGACACAATAGAACTTTCTTATAAACTAACAATTTTATGACTCCTACTACAACGAATCAAACCGGCAATCTTTTAAATGCTAGCCAGACGCACTAACCATTTCTTGAGTATTATAACAACTAACGACAGCTTGCACAGCAAGACCTAACAGTTTGTTTAGAATTTGACACTACACCATAGTCAATAGAGATATGGTCTGGAAACTCGGCAAACTTCAAAGCTGTGATTTTATGTTGAATGAGCTGTGATTTTATGTTGAATCGTACCTTACACACAACTGAGACGTTGCTATTGGATAATTCGTTCATTATACTAAAATACTATGGGTTCAGTGACTGTGCACAAAAATGCATAAACTAAGGCGAACAAAAAGATAGAACGAAGACTTTAGCTGAGTTTCCAGACGATATTTCGAATGACTAGGACTACATTTAACAAATAAAATATGTCACTCTGTGTTGTAATATTGTAAGTGTTACTGCGCCTGCGCCATGACAATATATATTTCTCATAACTAGGAAATAGACGTACGTAATGCGTACCTATTCTTACATATATCCATGTAGCACAAGTGAATTTATTGTAAATTTAACAAAAAATCTTCAAGTAAAAATTTCAATGCCTTTAAAAAGAAAAATCCACATCAAATTTTTCGATCAAATAGTTTCTTTGAAAAAGGTTGAAGGCGGTATTAGATAAGGACAAACATTTTAATATGTGTTTTGACGGGCAGATATAATCAACATGCATGTACGGTGGATGAAGGCTATTTCTTCTTCTTAAACTTTATTTAAACACGGTACATCGCTTTCATTTCAGATAGTTTAGTTTTAATTTAATAAGGTTGCCACTTGATTACGGAAAATAAGGTGTACATAAATCAAGTCAACATATGTTAAACAAACAAATAAGTGTGGCAGAAGAAAGGAACAGAACTTTCGTTCCAATTGACAACAAACTACCTACAGTAGTTATAAGTACCTACAGTAGTTATAAGTACCTACAGTAGTTATAAGCACCTACAGTAGTTATAAGCACCTACAGTAGTTATAAGTACCTACAGTAGTTATAAGTACCTACAGTAGTTATAAGTACCTACAGTAGTTATAAGTACCTACAGTAGTTATAAGCACGTACAGTAGTTATAAGCACCTACAGTAGTTATAAGTACCTACAGTAGTTATAAGTACCTACAGTAGTTATAAGTACCTACAGTAGTTATAAGCACCTACAGTAGTTATAAGCACGTACAGTAGTTATAAGCACCTACAGTAGTTATAAGTACCTACAGTAGTTATAAGTACCTACAGTAGTTATAAGCACGTACAGTAGTTATAAGCACCTACAGTAGTTATAAGCACCTACAGTAGTTATAAGTACCTACAGTAGTTATAAGCACCTACAGTAGTTATAAGTACCTACAGTAGTTATAAGCACCTACAGTAGTTATAAGTACGTACAGTAGTTATAAGTACCTACAGTAGTTATAAGTACCTACAGTAGTTATAAGTACCTACAGTAGTTATAAGTACCTACAGTAGTTATAAACACCTACAGTAGTTATAAGCACGTACAGTAGTTATAAGTACCTACAGTAGTTATAAGTACCTACAGTAGTTATAAGTACCTACAGTAGTTATAAGTACCTACAGTAGTTATAAGCACCTACAGTAGTTATAAGTACCTACAGTAGTTATAAGTACCTACAGTAGTTATAAGCACGTACAGTAGTTATAAGCACCTACAGTAGTTATAAGCACCTACAGTAGTTATAAGCACGTACAGTAGTTATAAGTACGTACAGTAGTTATAAGTACCTACAGTAGTTATAAGTACCTACAGTAGTTATAAGTACCTACAGTAGTTATAAGTACGTACAGTAGTTATAAGTACCTACAGTAGTTATAAGTACCTACAGTAGTTATAAGTACCTACAGTAGTTATAAGCACGTACAGTAGTTATAAGTACCTACAGTAGTTATAAGCACGTACAGTAGTTATAAGTACCTACAGTAGTTATAAGTACCTACAGTAGTTATAAGTACGTACAGTAGTTATAAGTACGTACAGTAGTTATAAGCACGTACAGTAGTTATAAGTACCTACAGTAGTTATAAGTACCTACAGTAGTTATAAGCACCTACAGTAGTTATAAGTACCTACAGTAGTTATAAGTACCTACAGTAGTTATAAGTACCTACAGTAGTTATAAGTACCTACAGTAGTTATAAGTACCTACAGTAGTTATAAGCACGTACAGTAGTTATAAGTACCTACAGTAGTTATAAGCACCTACAGTAGTTATAAGCACGTACAGTAGTTATAAGTACGTACAGTAGTTATAAGCACGTACAGTAGTTATAAGTACCTACAGTAGTTATAAGTACCTACAGTAGTTATAAGCACCTACAGTAGTTATAAGTACCTACAGTAGTTATAAGTACCTACAGTAGTCATAAGTACCTACAGTAGTTATAAGTACCTACAGTAGTTATAAGTACCTACAGTAGTTATAAGTACGTACAGTAGTTATAAGTACGTACAGTAGTTATAAGTACCTACAGTAGTTATAAGTACGTACAGTAGTTATAAGTACCTACAGTAGTTATAAGTACCTACAGTAGTTATAAGCACCTACAGTAGTTATAAGCACGTACAGTAGTTATAAGTACCTACAGTAGTTATAAGTACCTACAGTAGTTATAAGTACCTACAGTAGTTATAAGCACGTACAGTAGTTATAAGTACCTACAGTAGTTATAAGTACCTACAGTAGTTATAAGTACCTACAGTAGTTATAAGTACCTACAGTAGTTATAAGCACGTACAGTAGTTATAAGTACCTACAGTAGTTATAAGTACCTACAGTAGTTATAAGTACCTACAGTAGTTATAAGCACCTACAGTAGTTATATTCATATCCAATCCAACATACCCCACTGGCGCAGGTAGTTTATGTAGACCTGACCACCCCAACACAAATCCTAACCTAGGAATTGGTGCATAATTTGGACATGACTTGATTACCAAGTGCTTCGCTAGATTCCTAGGTTAAGGTTAGGGTTTTTGTTGAGGGTCTCGCTGGCAAGCAACCTTCAGTTTGGGAGTCTGGCCGAACCTTTATTATAAGGGCATCCCCCCCGAAAAGATTGAAATCTAGAGTCCCTAAAATGCCATTTGCTTAACAAATAAAACATAAAGCTCCGTGCATATGTACTCCTATAAAGGCACGTTTGATGTCATTTGAACACCAAAGAAGTTGAGTATGTTTTATTTGTTTTATAAAATAATAATAATAAAAATCAAGCTAAAAGTGAGGTGCCCAACCAATCAGAGCGTGAGTAGAGGGCCCCTTATTTTATAATGCATTTTAGAGTGAAATTTTACCTGAAGGTTAAAAACTACTAAATCATTCTTGATGGAGATGACTGAATGTCTCTACTTAAATTTCACAGGACTGCAAAACACGATTAAGATGGCGTACTGTGTAAACTGTTTTCCCAAATTAACATGAAACATGAAGGGAGGCCCGAGCCTTAAAACTCTCCATACCACCACTAAGTTTGACCAAGAGAGCACAAAGGTGAGAGGGAATGTATAGCAATGGGTCTATGTTCTATCCTAATTCCTCTCAAGTTATTTTTAGATCTCACGAGATAATCCTCGCGCGTAACTCGCAACTTGTCGAGCAGTCGAGAATGGTATTGGATGTTTATATTTAACAATTAAAACATACTGCTCCTGTGTATATGTACTCTTATAAAGGCATGTTTGACGTCATTTGAACACGAAAGAAGTTGAGTAGACGAACGAGGCGATAGCCGAGTGCAAATTACACTTCTTTCGTGTTCAAATGACGTCAAACGTACCTTCATAAGAGTACATAGGCACAGGAGCGGTAAGTTTTATTTGTTTCATAAAATAAGAAGAAAAAAACAAACTAAAAGTGGGATAGTTTTCAAAGCTCGCTAGCTTTTCCCGCCAGGTGACGCCATCCTACGCCACTCCACGCCATTTTACGTCATTCATGATCTTCATACTATTATAAATGCACGGGGTCCAGCCAATCAGCGCGTGCGTAGAGGACACCTTATTTAATAATACATCATTATATACTAACAACAAGCGTTTTAGAAAAGATAAAACTGTTTATTGTTCAAGAGAAGTCTTGCCTGTCTTCAATTCTTGAGTCAAACCTTTCATGCAACGTCCTTGTAATACAATTCTTTAGTTTTTCTACAAGACGTACTTCACTCACCTAACTAGACACATAACTATACATTCTCTTTATGCTTTCTTGGTTTGACAACATACTTATTTGGGGCGCATGGAGGAAACATACTGCGCCCTAAGGATTGAGATCCTTCTGAGTGATCCTTTTTAGTGATGACGTGTATTTACAACGTTATATATCGTATATATTCTACGATACAACACATATTACCTCAGAATGTCCTCCACTACGAAATGACAACCTGATGTAAGTGAAACTACTTGAGCTAAATGGACCAGGATCTTTATTTGGAGGTGGAGAATGCAAATATACCAACAATTTTGCACTGAAAAATAATTATTTAAAAAATGAAAAAAGTTAGTGTGAGCGTTGACGTAAAGATTTAAATTTTAACATTTTTCTTTTAAAAAACGGGTGCTGCATGGCGGCACAGTGGTTAGCGCACGTGCCTTTCCCCTCTGCGACCCGGGTTCGATTCCTGCACGGTGCAGTTATCTGATAAAAAAAAAATTCACCTTGGCCGCATGTGAGAAGAGTGCTTCTAGTTTGACTCTACCAAACACCACAGGTTTCCTCTGGGTACTCCGGTTTCTTTCTGTAGTAACACTGGACCAATGAGGGTGGGCCCTTTCTGGACCTCTGAGGATAACAGTTTAGATAGAACTGATAGAGTTATCCAGTATAAATAAGTTTAGTTTAGTTTAGTTTAGTTTAGTTTAGTTTAGTTTAATTTAGTTTAGTTTAGTTTAGTTATACACAGGCCAAAAGCTCAGTTCACAGAAAACACTGCAGCAGTAGACGTAGCATAACTCACAAATGGTATTGTATTCGAAACTGTATTTGGCATGTGCCTTTTCACATCTGCACATTTGCGGATTCGATTACTGTTCGACGCAGTTATACTTATTATAGATTAAAAAACCTTGGCCATATATAAGAGAAAATTAGCTTGGAGTTTAACTCTATCAAACAACGCAGGTTTTCTCTGGTTCCTCTAGTATTCTCCTGTAGAAACATGTTGTTTTTTTCACCCACAAATTGCATTGTTGTCAATTCATTGAATGTTTGCATGCATGGTAACTAATTGTAATAAGGAGCAAGAATTTGTGGTATTACCATTATTTTGCTCAATTTAGCAAACTTTTACACTGATAAAAGCCTGAGTCGACAGGTTGAAAGTGTTACCATAAATTCTCGCTTCTTTTGTATTAATTTTGTAGCTACCATTACCAGTAAATGGTGGTTATTATTAAATAAAGAGTCTCAGAGTGCTTTACTATAATCCGAAATGTGTCCATGACACCCTTACTTCTATTGAAAAGTATTTCTCCTTTAAATAAAACTTTAAATAAAGTAATGAAAATCACTTCGTAAACCTTTTCATAAATCCAGCAGCATTTTCCTCAGTTTTACTAACTAATTCAAGAAGCAATCGTATTTTTCTATCCTATAAAACACAAAATAACATTGATATCAGTTAGAAACCTAGCTTGCTTCAAAAAATGAGGAATGTAAATGAAAGGTCGCGGAGGTCGGAGTAGATTGCAACTCTCTATACATTGGTCGGGCGTACGTTGTGCATTGACTATGGTGCATCTTAGGAAGAAGGATAAAAGGACAAAACAGCTTTTGATGAGACAAAGGAGGAAAAACAGACAATTGTCTAAAGACCTGGCCAAACGCTTTCAACATCGCATTCAACATCATTCAACGATGTTGAATAATGTTGAAAGCACGAGTGGCCAAATGAATTCAACATCGTTCAACATTTATCAATGACAGCTAATTGAACGCGGGCTACCACAAAAGCTGGAATCGACAATATCCCGCATGGCGCATGTCTTTGTTCAACAAAGTTGAATGAAATGTGGCCAAATGCGTTCAACACCTTTCAACATTTTGAGAACAATAGAAATGTTGAACGCGTGTTGAACGAAAATTTGAACATGTTTAAATTTCGTTCAACATCATTCAACACCATTCAACAACGTTCAACATCGTTCAACGTCATTCAACAGGGGTGGCCAAACGCTTTCAACATGTTGAATTCAAATGTTCAACGAAATGTTGAAAGCGTTTGGCCAGGGCTTAATGACATTAAGCCGGTTTTCCGCTAGGCAACATTTTTTGCGCGAAGCGACTTTTTATTTACAAGTCTCATGAGCTCTGAGCTGGAACTAATCAGAAATCTATTGAATTCGAACAAAAGAAAGTCGCTTCGCGTGAAAAAAATCGCCTAGTGGAAAACCGGCTTTAGGCGCTATTCGGAGTGACGAACCACATGCCGGGTAAGAGCCTGTTCACATATAACGGAGTTATCTTGGGAGGGCATGGATCGATAAGTAACTCGGGGGCTATAGTCAAAGTGGTCAAGTTTAACATAAAACGCAACTACCGAGTTACCCCTGATCCCCGAGAATCCTATAGCTACCGCTGCACTCCGAGTTATCCCGGGTAACAATATTTATTTGATGTTCGCATGGGTAATTATGTAGAAGTTAACCCTAACCCCAAGAAAATTAGGGTGAAAGCATTCGCCTATATAGGCGGGATAACGCTCAGACCGAGTTATCCCTACCCTACGAGTTACCTTGGTTTCATGTGAACGGTTTCCCTTTTAAACATGGAAATCAACTAACATCGAGATATCTTGCGGGATAGAGATAACTCTACCTCCCCCAATAACTCGCCTTTATATGTGAAAAGGCCCTAAGTAGAGAAAACTTCACTCGACCGCGGATGAGATTCGAACCCACGACCTTCGATCACTAGTCCGACGCTCTACCGACTGAGCTACATAGTCAAGTTGGAAGCAGGTCGTGGAATGATGGTACCAGGGGCGGATCCAGCAAAAAAATTGAGTGTAGCTTTATGACGTCATATTCTGTATATGACGTCATAATCTGTATATGACGTCATAATCTGTATATGACGTCATAATCTGTAAATGACGTCATAGTTTGTGTGTAGGTTATGTCAGAAAAGGACAGGAATTTGTAAAAATATGGCAAATCATGAGTGATCTCATCACACCAACAACATAGAACATCGTCTTTACTGTAAATCTTATTGTTAGGGAAATTTGACACTTCCGTTGCAAATTGTAAATATTCAAGAAAGTTAAAAGCGATAGAAAGAAAAAGCAGTACAAGCAATCACATCAATACTTAAACATCACGAATGATTAATTTAAAACTGATATTACCAAATAAAATAACTTACAGTCAGGTTCCTTTTGACGGAAATGTTTGAAGTTCCCAAGCTCGTTTTAAACTTCGCATTTGATCGGCTACTTAGTTGCTATTATCCAATCAAACGCGAATTTCAAAACGAACTTGCGAACTTCTAGCAATTGCCTTCCTATATATATATATATATATATATATATATATATATATATATATATATATATATATATATATATATATCAAACATTACACCGCTGCTGTAGTCTACAATAGTGTATATACTCCATCCCAATAGCAAACGCATTTCAACAGCTGTGAAATGCGGGTGTGCACACGGTAACGTTTCCGAGCGTTTTCGCATTGTTTACTGTTCTCAAGGGAATCGAGAACAATCAGTTCATTACCTGAAACAATACGAAAACGCTTGGAAACGCTACCGTGTGCACATAGCCTTAAAACCGTGTGGCAAATTATACGCAATATTCCCAAACATTTAGCGCGTCACCGTGCGCATATAAAATCAAGCACAAATGTTATCACAACTACTCACTGGTTTATTAAAATTAAAATAAAGGCAAAATGCTCTTAAAGATAAAACAAAATACTGAATTGTTGCGCGAATGTCTTCTGTAAAAATATATAGTTATCTAAAATTGTTTGATCATCATACAGATATATGAACGTTTAGTTAAGTTACCTTACTGGTCGGAGTTCGCCTGACCATATCCTTTGACCATTAGGAAACTGGAGGTCACTAAATTGACTAACGCGCAACGATGTATTTCCTTCAGGGCGCCCCGGCCCATGGTCATGTTGCTCATATTCATTTACAACGTTTGCGAGCTTGTCAAGACAAAACTGCTTTAAACGCACTACATTTTCTTGACGACACGTTGCAGTGCGTCTTCAGCGTCCGTAGATACTAGCCTTCTAACTCTAGCAAGAGCTCAGACATCACATAAGTTGAGCGAATATTCCACTGATATTTGTCTCACCGCGGTTCTCACTGTTTCGGTAGTGTCTTCTCGAGACAAATAATATAAATAAAAGCGCACCAGGCGATTGTGACTTGGTGTTTCTAAAGGTCTCAAATTGCCTAAACATGCAAGCATCGCTCATCAACAAACTTGATTGGATACCCTTAATCAGTATAGCTCCCGCCAAATTTTAGCTATACTCAACAATGTGCCTGATTGGCTAAGTCTAAGCAGTGTAGCTCCCGTCAAATATGCGCTACACTGTAAAAAATAGATGTGATTGGGCAGACATAAATAGCCACACGCATTGGCAACTTGCCTTGCGGGGGCGTGAATTCTATAAACCGATCGAATGGATTCCTATTAATATTCGATTAATTTACGCGTGACTAATAAACATCATAGAAGACGGAGTTCTTCGAAGTTTAATAACTTGACATTGATTTTGCCTGAGTATTCTACAACAACGGATGTCATATTATCGACCTGTATTAGTACAGAAGAATGCGCAATGCATCAAATTTCTGTATTTTTTTACAAATTTAATTTTGACTGATGCTTAAGCATCGTTCGCTACACTCTGGATCCGCCCCTGGGTACTTGGGTTTGATATTTCAAAACTAAAATCTAGTGTATTCCATATCGAGAGAATTGTAACCCTTCGTTTTATGTTGTTGGTAGAGCGTCGGATAGTAAACTGAAGGTCGTGGGTTTGAAGCCCAGCCGTGGTCGAATAGAGTTTTTCTCTACTTACACTATGGTTCGTCACTCGGAGTAGCATCCAATGTCATTATTCTCCACTGGTCGCTGTCAACACGATAGTCATTCTAGACAATTGCCTGCATGTTCAGTTAGCCCACATTACTTCTAATGTACATGTACCAGTTTTCTCCCGCATTACCACAACTTATAACAAACATGCGACTTGGGTTTGATTCCAGCGAGAAGGCCTTGGTGTTACATTTTCTTAACTATTCCCAGTTTAAAAAACTCATTAATAATTCATGAGAAAACACAAGGAAAAATCATAAATGTATGGTGATTTGATAAAACATTCTCCTGATTTACATAAACTTTAGCTTTGATTTTCTCGCCTTAGACAACGTTATTTTTCAAAATTACTACGCAAACGAACTTACCAAATGGTGATAGTTTTTGAAGCCATTCAAAACACTTGCAGAACGTGTTTTATCAGATCTAAAAACACTCCTGCTCGTGTTTTAAATATTACATAATATACAGTATACTGTATTCTAAAATGCAATTATAATTTATTGATTTTCTTCTACTGTACTGTATAAATTTACAGTAAAATAGTTGTGTTTTGAAGGAAGCAAAAGTACCTAACTCGAACAAAGTGATTAACGAAAGAACATCTGAACAGTGATGTACAAAAACGACGAACCAGACGAAGATATAAATTAGAAACAGAGGTTGCAGCCTCCAGATTCTAGGGTGGCGCCCACCCCTTTTAGGGCTACAATAAAAATTCATCTGAGCTGCCTACACCCCTCTTTGAGGTGGGCGATGGGGTCGTTATAGTACATCCCTATTTTGTTACTGAATAGCAGAAAAAAGATTTGTGTCAACTTCTTGTAATGCGATCAATTTTTTGCGATCGCTTCCTTTGACTTGTGGGCTCTCAAGTGCAAAGCAGGCCAATTGGGTGAGGGCCTTGTTAGGGGACTGATGTAGAGAAAGAGGGAAGAAAGAGGAGGGGCAGAGGAAAAATGAGGGCATGGTGATTTCAATCACTCCGCTGATGGCCAAGAATTGTGATTGGTCAATTTAACATGTAAAGTAAACAAATGCCAATGGCTCTTCAGTTTTCATTGTTTTTAATTGCAAACCAATAGTTGTCATTGCCATAGTCTAGATCAAATTAGGATTTTGTTAACAGATATTTTATATCTCAACACTTAAGATTGCATTCACAGTTTTTCGAGCTGTTTATCCTTATACTCCATAAGTTAATATTTATGTTACTTCGACGTCGTTTGAATATTTGCCCGAGGTCTTAAAAAAGGCCCGAGGCCGCAGGCCGAGGGACATTTTTGAGACCGAGGGCAAATATTTTTCTATACGGACCGACCAAAACGGTAAATAACGTATTTATTTTTTTTTACATAATTAGATAAATTAACATAATCGAATTAAGTTGCATAATCGAGATGACGTTCACGTGATATTCAAAAGTCCAAAGTTTATCGTTCGACAGTAAACAACTGCCGACATGCAGTCTGACAGGGAAGCTTGGAACCTTCTTTGTGATAAAAAAAAACATTCAAAACTTGAAGATCTAGTTACAAAGGGAAGTCAGAATGCAGTCCAAGTGTTTTTAAAGTTTAGTTGATAAAGATTCCTCGTCGTTCTTCTTCGTCGCTTGCTCGTTTTTGGCTGTTCGCTTGGAAAGTTGCTTTCAATATTTGGCTGACTGCATGAAAATTGAAAGTGTGTTCTTCGAGTTTGAAGACGAAAATGTTTGTAGTAAGCCATTTGTAATTCAAGTTTCAAGGACATGGCACGATGAGGTTGGCATGCGGAAAATATTTGACTAAAAGGTAAAGACTTGTAGCGGTTTTGTTGAGTATAGCGGTTGGATAACAGAAGAAAGACAGTTTAGTGTCAAAAGGTTTCAGCTTTTCTATCTTCTCGTGGTATGATTTTTTATATATATACTTCTATATAGTTAGTTCATTTAATGATTCAAAATACTGTGTTCACAAGTTTATGTATGTTTTCCCTACTGTTTCAAACTGTTTTCATACGTCGTTAAGCAATAATACTTTAAAACTTTATAAATGTCGCTCGCTGAAATTTTGCTTTTTCAGTTTTCTCGCGTTCTTTTAAAATTCGCTGTTTTCACACGAAGTTGTCAAAGCCATTTGGATAATAAAACTCATTTGCATCCCCGTCACTCTCTGTTGAATATATTTTTTCTGTGGCAAGCGAAATAGTTATGAAAATCGATCAATTTTAAATGACAGAATGTAAAAAAATAAACTTTTTTTGTTTTTGTTTTGAAATCCACAGCGGTCCGTATCGGGGTCCGTATCGTGTGATACGGACCGCTCGCTAAGCCAATCAGAGCGCGCGAATCAGTAGGATTCCGGACCGCAAAAAAATAATTATTGTTACTTCGAAGTCGTTTGAATTTATTTACCAATTTTCGATTTTGACGGCCTGATCATGAATGAGAGAATGATTAAAAACTGTGGCACTTTCCTAGCTAGACACTTTTTTACCAATTTTAAAACATGACTATTTCTACGGTCTTCTGGACATTCCAGGTTCAGTTGCTGAATGGCAAGGTCGCTAGAGTCTAATTTATAAATAATTTTTGCAGCACGCTTCTGCATGCGTTCTAATCTATCAACATCACTCTTGTTACAACAGGTCCAGACACTGTCACAATAGTCAAAAATTGGCCGAATTATAGTGATTTATAAAGATCATTTGCGGCATGAGTCGTAAGATTCTCAGCCGACCTAGCATGCCTATTCTCTGGCCACCATTAGAGATAATATGTTTTACACGATCTTTCCATGTAAGGTTGTCATCTAAGTATATCCCTAAATATTTAAATTTATAGACTCGTTTTAATTTATTTCTACCAACGAATAAAGTTACTTCATTGCGGTATCCCGATAGCCACGGGATACTAGATTTTCGTTTTGGATACTACACCTTTTTCAGGTCAAATTCAGAAACTTCAAAACGAATTTCAGACACTTCCAAATGATATTCAGATTGTCCAAATAAATTTCAGACATTTCCAAATGAATTTCGGACATTTTCAAATGATATTCAGATTTTCCAAATGATATTCAGACATTTCCAAATGATATTCAGACATTTCCAAATGATATTCAGACATTTCCAAAATGAATTTCAGACATTTCCAAAATGAAGAGAGAGGCTAAAGTTTGCTTGAACAGTAAATAGTTCGGATCAGCTGAGGGAACACATACACCTTTTGCCCTGCATTACTCAATAAAAAACATTCAATTGCACTCGTTGAAAAAAAATTAGCACTTTATTCATTAGCGCGAAACGACATTCAATAACGCTTCTGTAACATCAATAGCATTTATTACATAAAGTGCTATTTTTATTTCAGTGAGTGCAATTGAATGTTTTTTTTATTGAGTAATACAGGGCAAGAATTTACTGTTCAAGCAAACTTTAGCCTCTCGCTTCATTTTGGAAATGTCTGAAATTCATTTGGAAATGTCTGAATATCATTTGGAATGTCTGAAATTCATTTGGAATGTCTGAATATCATTTGGAAAATCTGAATATCATTTGGAAAATCTGAATATCATTTGAAAATTTCTGAAATTCACTTGAATTATCTGAAATTCACTTGGAAAGTTTTGAAATTGATCTGAATTATCTGAAATTCGTTTGGAAGTTTCTGAATTTGACCTGAAAAAGGTGTAGACGTCTTAACTTCAGTATCCCAATGGGATACAATAAAAATTTCGATAGCGCACAGCCACAGAATCTGACGTACGGTAATGTCTTACAATGTAACGTAATTAGAATGTAATGTCTTAGAATATGGCGTAACATCTTAGAATGCAGGGTATAACATCTAATTAGAATATAGCGTAATGTCTTAGAATGTAGCGTATACATGTAACATCTTAGAATGTAGCGCGTAATGTCTTACAATGTAACGACAGTAGCGTAACGTCTTAATGTAACGTAACGTCTTATATGGAGCGTAACATCTTATAATGTAAGGTAACGTCTTACAATGTAACACCAGTAACGTCTTATACTGCAGGTACTGTCAAAACTAATTTGAGATGTTTAGTATTCAAAAGTGGGATACTAGATTTCAAGGAGGGATACCAAATTCAGAAACCTGGTATCCCACTTGGATACTGCTGAAAATTTAAAATTTTAAGACCAAGCGGGTTAAGCTTAGGAACGTAAATTGCATGGCGTGCGTGCAGGCTGTCCTTCCAATGCAGGCTAGTTGTTTTCCTACTCACTGCCACTGGCAATGCAGCTCAATGCTTATAGCTGCTTTGAATGATTGAAAAGAAAGAACTCATTAGATTGTCGTACATAGTTTATAATGATTGTTGTCAATTTTATGTTTCCAGTAAATGCAGAAAACCTAATTTGCATAAAATCTGTCACTTACCACAAACACAATTTCTCTACAATTAGTGACAAAACCTCTTTGGACACATTAAATAATAATTTATTTTATAGAAAGTTACATAAACATAATCCGTTGACCCCCTCCCCCCTTTTCAATGTTGGTGTACAACAAGATCATGTCGTTAGGAAGGCATGTTTAATGTAGACAGCGATACTTTGGCCACTCAACATTGAAAAGGGGGGAGGGGGGAATATATCCTTTAATTAGGAGAAATATCCGAAGGGTTTTGTCACTGATTGTAGATACACAGGTGCTACAAGTAAAAATCTTTTCAATAATCAAGACCACCACTATAGCCACTGTATGCAATGAACTAAAATGAAGCTCATGATATCTCTGCAAAACCTTTCATGAAGAACATACATAATTTCTCATGATTTAGACTGTTGAGCCACCTTAAAGTGCCTATCTCATGGTTGGGGACTTTGAATATTTGTAATCTTTAGATTGTTCTGAGAAAAATTGTAATATATCTTGTCAGACGAAAATTTCATCTTCATGGGCTTTTTCACTGTTAAAGGTTCCGGAAGTGATGTCAAAGCAGGGATTTAGAAATAGGGTTTAATATACACATATTCCTGCTTTGACGTCAAAATGACATCACTTCCGGAACCTTTAACAGTGAAAAAGCCCATGAAGATGAAATTTTCGTCTGACAAGATATATTACAATTTTTCTCAGAACAATCTAAAGATTACAAATATTCAAAGTCCCCAACCATGAGATAGGCACTTTAATGTCATTTGTGATTTTTTGTGCACCTACTTTGGGAGCCCAAACCAGTGTACCAGCATCTCAAACCCCCTGGATATGGCCCTGAATAAATTGAATTCCATGATAAGACCTTCGCTTCCACAGAGGTTCTTTTGGAGATTTTGGAGATCTTGGAGGTCATCAGAAATGTGTTGGAATTGTTGGCTGGACATATTACCAAAACCGATGATGCATGGGATGGCCCCAAAAAAACATGTCATGATTTTTGCCCAAAACACTGACAAATCCATCTGCATTCCTAAACATTTTTGGTTGGAGAATTCAAAAGTAGCAAATGGACCAATCATATTGCAGTGATCTCACGGTTTCAATTTCAAAGGTTAAAGAATGCAGATGAATTTGTTAATGTTTTGGTGGAAATCATGACATGTTTTTTTTGGGCCATGCCACACATGATCAGTTTCGGTAATGATGACACATGTCCAAATTATTGAATTACCCTATTACCCCACATATAAGCGCACTGCAGATAAAGGCGCATGCGCTTATATCTGAATATAGGTGCATGCGCCTTTAAACTGTCAAAATTTGCGAGTTAGACAGACATGAACAGAATACCTTTTTCAATGATACAAATACTTTTTATGTTTTAAATTATCAACACTGTCTATTATAAATTGTAGTTATATGGTTGATAATAATAGTTATTGTTTTTGGTTTATTCATCTCAGGTATTCTTTTATTACACACTCAGCTTGAATCGCCTTTGATCTTGGTGCTTTTACCCGATATAGGCATGGAATTTCAAGGTTGTTATTTCTTTTATTTTGGCGATGTCCGGTTACTGTAGCACTGATTCTTCCTCCGGCCAAAAGAATATAGTAAGTTACACGTTTTTGCAAGGTGTTTTGGAATGTGGCCTACAACATCCTCGCCTTTTAAAACCTTGACTGCATTTCTGTCAATAGAATTTTAAGGTTCCCGTTCACAGACGAGTAATTCATTTAGTCTTGGAATCCAAATTTCTTTGTATATGTGATGACCTGTTATAAAACTTTCAAAACAGAATTCATATGGTCGAGTGTCAACTGCCCGTGCCATACCGTTTAAACTTTGATTGGACTTTGACGTCAATTTGAATCAACCATTTGACGCCTAAGGGCTTCCTTGAGCAGTTGAAGTAAACAAAATATTTTTATTGACAATATATTTTTTCTATTCGTAAAATATCCATGCCTTTACAAAAACGTATTGATTCTGCATATTTGTACACGTTTCATTACCGAAAAATACTTTCTTTAAACGGTTTCTCTTCTATTGCATGTCAAAAACAGAAATTTTCAGACCAGACTCACTGGCGCAAAATGCGCAAGAACTACTCTTTGCATTTCAAGAGAGCTGGATTGAAAAAGCTAGAAGAAAATAACCAGAACATAAGCCAAACAGCAGCTGAATTCAACATTCATCGCAAAAACATTCAGAGATGGATCTTGCAAAAGGATATTTTGAATCGTGCTGCACTAAACCGTGACAAGAACACACGTACGAGAAAAAGAATTCGACAAGGTACTTCGCCGTATCCGTTATTAGATGCAGCTGTTGTGGACTTTATAAAACAAAAACGAGAAGAGCGGCTTGTGGTAACGGGAAGTATGATTCGACGTAAAGCCATTGCTTCTTTTAATGAATTGTATCCCGAATCAAACATCGCTTTTAAAGCATCAAATGGATGGTTGACACGTTTTTTGAAATGAAATGAAACGACACTACCTTTCGTCGAGCAACAAGCGTTGGGCAGAAGATTCCACAAAATGCACCGGAGCTTTGTGATGCATTTCTCGATGATATGCAAAGTCTCAAAGATTATTATGTTATTATGAACATGGACGAGACCCCATGTTACTTTGACATCCCTCGTTCCTCTACTTTTGACTTCAAAGGTGTGAACACGGTCAAAATGAAAACAACTGGCAACGAGAAATTGCGTTTCACTGTTGCATTAACTGCTGGTGTTAAGAGAGTGGGTAATGAGTTTAGTGCAGTTCGGTTACCGCCGATGTTGATCTTTAAAAATTTAAAAAAGGCACCAAAAGGGAAATTTCCCCCAGGAATGGCTGTGCTTGGATCGAAAAGGGGAACCATGAAGCAGAATTTCATGGTTAACACATTCATCCCAAAAATTTGGAATTTTTACCGGACAGTCGCTGCTATTGATGGATTCTGCAACCTGTCATCTGAATAGAGGTATACCTGAGGCACTAACCGCTTGCAACACTGATTACAAGTACATCGACACAGGAATGACACCACTTCTACAGTTTCTAGACAGTCATGTCAACAAACCTTTCAAAGATGGATTGAAGGAGAAATGGCAAGAATGGATAGACTCGGGTGAACGTGAATATACAGAAGCTGGAAATCGTCGCAGAGCGTCCTACACTATGGTCGCAGAGTGGGTCTTCGATGTATGGAGAAATGTGGCAACAGATGACCTGATTCTACGAGGTTTCTGTCAGTGTGGATACATCGGCTGGAATGGAGATGTAAGCACTCTCCATTCAAAACTCCGCGCGACAGTCGAGAGTAGGGAGGCACTGCTGAAGTGATCGAAGAAATGAACACATTTCTTGAAGAAATGAGAATGGCTGAAGCCGAAGAAATTGTTGACGAGGACAAGTCGAAGACACTGAAGAGCAAGGTGATGAACAAGAGGCAGGAGAGGAACCATGCATGATCGACATGGAAGAGGATGAACTTGAGGATGAAGAAGACATTGACATTTTGTTTTAAAATTGTAAACTTAAGTTTCGTTTGAAAATTCTGTTGTTAAGTTGGAAAGTTTTTTAAAAAATATTAAATTTGCATTTACCGTTTATAATACCATTGATATTTTGCACTATTAAAAAGGATGCACCAATTCTCGTGCCCAGACCCCATGCGTGTAGGTCTGGGCACGAGAGTCGGATGCACCTATAAGCGAAATTTTATAGGCGCATGCGCCTATGAAACGTCAATTTTTACACCAAAATTTTTTCAAAATAGCAGAAAATTCACAAGGCGCTGCGCTTATATGCAGGGTAATAGGGTATGATCTCTGAAATCTCAGATCTATGGAAAAACCTCTGCTGAGGAGTGAGGACCCTGGGTACAAGGTTATGTACAGTAGCCAGTAGCTGTAACTCATCTTACAACAACTCTGTATTAAAAGGTTGTATACTATAACCATTTGCATTGTGTGTCTATAAGGCAAAAAAAAAATGTCTTCTGTTTCTGGTCAGTGCACACGTCATCTTTTTTCTGGCGTGTCGATACCTTTTTTTAACATTTTTAATATTAATTGACTACAAAAGACACCAGTGGATATTAAATATTTGATCGGTCTATTCTCAACCAATGTTTCCTATGAAAACTGCTGGTATGTTTGCAGGCACTGATTGAAGGCTTCATATTTCAATCATGTGTTCATGCTACATGTTCAGTATACTACTCAAATCAGTAGAGCGAGACATGGATGATTTTTTCATCACTTCCGAAGTGTCAGTTTTATTAACCGCGGATCAATTTCAAAGCAATCACGAGGTGTATTCTTATATACCACGTGATAAGTTACGAGTTAACGATTGGATGTTTATCACGTGGTACATGAGAATACACCTCGTGATTGCTTTGAAATATGATCTGCAGTTAATAAAACTGACACTTCGGAAGCGATAAAAAAATCATCCATGTCTCGCTCTACTGATTTGAGTAGTACCATGTGACAAGTATCCATCGATTTTTTGGCATGTGTCCTGACCAGAAACAGAAGACTTTTTTTCCCCTAAGTACTGTACTGTACCTGCTGTTCCTCATCTTCCCAAAGCAAACAATGTGTTGTTAAAATTAAGTTGCCACTATCAAAATTTGTCTAGTAAAAAAATGTAAAGCATGAAAACTCAATAAAATATAAAAATGCAAGAATTTTTATAAAACAGGAATATTGTGAATATAAGACTGTATATTTTATGGCAATATGTAATTTCACACTTTACTTTATTCTCCCCATCATAAATTCTTATTCCATTTTGTTGAATGATATGACTCTCTTCAGGCTGGAGTTGTGCATTACCAACGACCCAGGAAAACCTGTCCATTGCACTCTGGGTTGTTGAACTCAATAATCATTCATATTTCTTTATTATACTCCAACTTCGTGTTTCATAATGTGTCATCAGAACTTAATATGAGGAAAAGTTTAATTAAGTTGATCAGCAACTGAGCCTTCACTTTCTTGTACAGGGGACTCTTATTGAGGACATAATAATCAGGTTACTTCAAGTACTAACCAAAGTGGAGAAAATCTTGGAAAGATTTGAAAGTGAATGTCTTGCATACGTTGGGCATTTTCTACGAAAAAATGGAATCCGACCAAATCGGTTAGTAGAATTTTAAGAATACTAAACTAGAGAACATTACAATTACTAGCAACGACGAACTTGTGAACCTCAGAACGAACTTCTGAACATTTCCGTCAAGAGTACCCAGAAACCGACTGTAATATCTGTAATATTTGCAACAACTTTCTTGGTTCAAGCACTTGAAGTTTGATACTAATGAAAAAATATACATTGATACACATACTGACGCCTTTATAAAACTATTAAGGATAGCTTCATTAACTTACAATGTATTTAAAAATAGAAATTTAAAGCTATAAATGTCATTGACACAAGTCTAGATAAGCAACCCCCCCCCCCTGGCATTTGCAGGCTGCACGACATTTGTCTGGGCTTGATTCGCGAATTTATTTATTTGCAATGAGTACATGAGCTGTTGAATACACGTGAAACTAACTTCATATGTAAGATTAAATCCTGGATGATCAAAATAAAATCCTTAAATAAAATTCTAGCTGAAATTGAAAATTGAATTCGAGAAAATTTTGTGAATTCAATTTTCAAAAAATTGAAATCAGAGCGTGAAATCAATTATTTCCAATTTTTGTGAATTCGATTTTTGAATGAATGAAACACTCATGTACCCATGTACATGAGTACTGACGTACTAAATTCAGTACAGTATACATATAGCTACAACATAGTAGGTGAGTTTCAGGGTGTTGTGCAAGCATCATTTTTCAAAACAACTGGCAAACGCCACTCAAGCTGTTTAAAATCAACAAAGTATAGATACAGTTTCTGGATATACCACTGTTATTCCAGTTGTTGGCTCACTAGCAAGTCTGTTTGCCAAGTCTGTTTGCCATTGTGCAACACCCTGGAATTCACCTATTGACACTACCCAAGCTGAAAAGGCCAGCATTGTATTAAAATTGTCTGTCTACCATCTTGGGACACTGACTAGAAATTTCTGTCAGGCAGCTAAGAATTTTCTGACTTACACAGTCCAATGGGCAACGATTTTGTTATGGGGTGAAGGACAACCACTTTTCTGAAAATTTTATGATGAACTGTAATATATGATGTCTAATTGATTAATGGAGTATGTATTATAGCTCTGTCTAATGGACTATTAATGAACTATTAATGAATAATATATTATACAGTAACAGTATCCAATATTTTGTAAACAACTGATGAGTCAACTTTAATCAGAGGTGAAGTTGCATTTGTTGATCCAGCAGTCTTTGTGAACTTAGATGAAGCATCCATAGCAAAAGCAGCTATGTACACCAGAGAGGCTGCTGAGCCTTCAGGATTAGATGCTTGGAGACGTATGCTAGTGTCGAGAAACTATTGTTTGATCTACAGGGAAATAATTACAAGAAGCTATCCAGGTGATCTGACCGTGAGGGAAAGGCCTGGAACTAGCAACCTAATAGAAATCCATTTTGCTGTATTGAATAACTTATTTCTTTCATTTTCCTTTATCAAACTGGTTGAAACTTTGTATTTATGCTCAGTGTTGAAAATGATAAGTCTAGGCTAAATTTGGGAACAAAATAAAGTATATTTCACGAGATATTAAATAGTTTAATTCGAAAAATGGATTTCTATTTGACAACTAGTCCCAGTCCTTTTCCGTGTTTTCAGATCACCTGGATTACATCAATGGCATGAAATCTTGCAACATGTAAAGTTACGATTCAGGAGGGTGGGTCATTACAGATACCAAAGCTTATTTATCACGCAGATTAATTCCACTGGATGAGCAGCCAGGTGTTCACCCGATTGGTATAATGGGGAAGTCCTTTGTAGAATAGTAGGAAAAACAATTGTTGCAACAATTAAGCCACAGGTACATGTAGTTAGGAGTGGGAAAATCTTCTCAGCCAAGGGCACCTCTCAAGGTTCTGTTGCTATGCCAATGTATGCAGGGCATTATTAGGTATGATGCCATTATTAAGTGAAATCAAGGAGCCAAACTCAAGAGACGTGACACATGCAGCTTTTGCAAATGATTTGATCTTGGTGGTGCAGTTAAAATGAAGCACGTTTGGGGTGTGGTGTTAAAGGGCGCTGCCTCTCACCATTGCAGTAAGTTAAGCCTGGTTGGATGGCGTTAGTACTTGGATGAATGAATGCATGACCATCTAGAAATAACCAGTGGAACAAGCCCGTTCTCGAACTTGAGACTCATGTGAGTAGAGTTTAGTTGGTCTCTCCTGTGCTTCACGGGTTTTTCACCGGGTTCGCCCATTTTCCTCCCTCCGCAAAACCAACACCTACGTCTTAGCTGTAATCCGTGGTCCGATATGTGTCGTATGGCGGCTGCCTGAGCGCCTGTATAAATATGCTTTCATCTCGGCCATGCTAAATTTCAATGTGTAAATTGCTCTTGAAAAGCCCCTTGTGGGAAGAAGTAATTAAAATATGTACAGTATATGTATGTACCATAATGAAACAACTGCTAACATCGTTGAACATGGCCCTTTGATTGGTTACTATCCTATAATGTAACGTAACATCTTATGATGTAGCGTAACGTCTTAGAATGTAATGTAATGTCTTAGAATATAGCGTAACATCTTAGAATGTAGGGTATAACATCTAATTAGAACGTAGCGTAATGTCTTAGAATGTAGCGTATAACATCTTAGAATGTAGCGTAATGTCTTAGAATGTAGCGTAATGTCTTAGAATGTAGCGTAATGTCTTAGAAGGTAGCGTAATGTCTTAGAATGTAGCGTAACATCTTAGAATGTAGGGTATAACATCTAATTAGAACGTAGCGTACGCGTAATGTCTTAGAATGTAGCGTATAACATCTTAGAATGTAGTGTAATGTCTTAGAATGTAGCGTAATGTCTTAGAATGTAGCGACAGTAGCGTAACGTCTTAATGTAACGTTATGGTTGGTGGGCGGTAAGGAACGAAAATTTCCTTGAAGCGGCTGAAGATCGAGGTATTTTTCCGTGGACGTTTAACCTTTTTATTAGGACAATACCAAATATAAGATCTTTACTCCACGACCTAGATCAAGTCATCACCAATACCAGCGATCACAGATGGTCGATACATATCTGCAGATGAACAGGAGCTATTTATCGTTGCCAGTAAGGCTGGATGCATGGCCTTGGTATTCGAATCTTTGCTGTAGCTTACGAAACAGAATGTTGCAACTCGAAACTGGATATAGAAGGATATACGTGCTAACCAAGCGACGTGGGAAAATGAAAAGGTTGCCATGATCCTACTGTGCCTGTGGGAAACAGTTTACCGTGGATCGCGCCATTTCGTGCCTGAAAGGTGGCTTTATTCACCCACGCCAAGACTGCTTAACTGCAAGTTATATTTGCTAAGTTATTGGATGAAGTATAGCATACGTTGCCCCACTGGCAGGGGAGGAGTTGCCGTCTGCTTCGAATATTGCTGATGACGCCCGCCTTGATGTAGTTGCAAGAGGATTCTGGGAAAGATGTGAAATGGCATTCTTTGATGAATGAATTAATGAATGTTTTTAATGTTTAATGAATTAATAATTAATGAATCCTTACTCCAAGACGCATCCGAACCGGAGCCTGAGTGCTTCTTTCACCACTCTGTCCAGTAATGAGCGGGAAAAGAAACGGTAATACAACCAGCGCTGTATACAGAGACCTTATATACAGTGTACCTTACGCTGTGAGACCGTATATGTTAATATACGTCGTGAGACTTTACGCGGTACGTTATGAGATCTAACGTTATACGTTCTGAGGCATTGCGTTACGTTGCGGGATCTTACGTTACGTTGTGATACCGTACGTTAAGTTATGAGACGTTAACGTATGGTATCACAACGTAACGTAAGATCTCGCAATGTAACGCAAGGTCTCACAACGTTAACGTTAGGTTACGTAATGGCCAGGCAACCGCCGTACGACACATTTCAGATCACGGATCACAGCTACGTAAGATGTAGGTGTTGATTTTACGGAGGGAGGAAAACCGGAGAATCCGGCAAAAAACCCTAGTAGCACAGGAGAGATCAACTACATTGCTCTACTCACATGAGTTCCAAGCTCGACAACGGGGTCATTCCCAGGCGGTTACCCATCCAAGTACTAACCGGGCTTAACTTTTGGTGAGAGGCAGTGCGCTAACAACACACGCCACCCGAATAAGTTTGCGCTGGTAAAATGGCGCTTCTTTTCTACATGATTAAGTTACGACACGACACGCAATCAATTTCAATTTTCCTATTTAATAATATTTTAATTTAATAATATTTTCTAAACATGATTGTGTTTAATGCAAACGCAATCAAGGATGCGGATAAAACGCCATTCGAGAATGAATTTACCGTGATAAAACCAGACAGCCAGTGGCTGTGGATTTGCAAAATTATATGCCAGTCAATATTATCAATACGTCACTTTTTGAATACGAAAATGTTTGATCTGTTGTTTGAGATTCGTTCAGATACGTGGAGGTCAAGGAAATAGCGAGGATACTTTCAGGGATAGACACTTTCAAAGCTAATTCATTCTTTAACAGAACATGAAATGAAAAGAAAATGTAATTATCGGAATGAATACATATTAAGATGTTTCTGAGAAAATGACTGGAGAAGTTTCCACGGTTACAATAATAGTTTATTTAAACAATTTGATTTTTATACGGCCATGATGCTAATAAGCTCTGAGCTAAATGCACACAATGGATATCTGAGAAGCATTTTTTATAATTAATTTAAGCATTTTTTGTAATTAATTAATTAATTAATTAATTTTAAATTAATTATTTATTTGTTTGTTAAGTTTATTAATTATAAAACATGATCATTTCAATGTACTTTGCGTTTGTTTTCATTAACAATAACGATAAAATAATTCTGGTAGAGCTACGTATAAAAATGCTGCTTATGTAACATGTTATACAGTCTTGATGAGGAATGTTGCATCAGGATATCCAAACACCGCGACGTTTGTTGAAAACTTAGGCAAGGTGTTTGTAATTATACTGATGAAACACTTTTCTGAGTGTTTGATATAGCATTTCAAACAAATTAGTATTTGAACCAATACGAAAATGTTCTATAGAATCCTATATAGAATATACTTTTGGAATTTGGGACTCTATGGAATCTTCTATAGGATTTCTAAATCCAGAATATTATATATATATATATATATATATATATATATATATATATATATATATATATATATATATATATTCTATAGAATAATTTGTGGCATTTCTAAAATTCTATAGAATCCTATAGAGGGGAACACGGGTGGCGTGTGCTGTTAGGGCGCTGCCTCTCACCAATAGTTAAGCCTGGTCGAACGGGGTTAGTACTTGGATGGGTGACCGTTTGGGAATAACCCCGTACCCGCCAGCTTGGGACTTATGTGAGTAGAGTTTAGTTCTCTCCTGTGCTCCGAGGGTTTTTCGCCAGGTTATCTGGTTTTCCTCCCTCCGTAAAATCAACACCTAGGTGTTAGTTGTCTACACATAGGAGTTTGGTGTCAATTGGAAAATTTTAAGTGGAAAATTTTAATAAATTCAAAATACTTTATAGAATCTGTCCCACTGATTTCATATTGAATATTCCATAGAATATTCTATAAATTAGGAGAAAATCGAAGTTAAATGTTTCAATGCTTATATAATTTATTGTATATTATTTCTTCTTCCGATATCTAAACATGTACAGACACGCGGTGTGTGTGTTCCTTTGTGTTTTTCTCATGTGTGTTTGAGATGGGTGTTTTTCTTTTAATTCAACTGTGGTTTTCAAATGGCTAATAGGCGAGTTTCAGGGTGTTGCGCGCGCATCATTTTTCAAAAAAACTGGCAAGCTCCACTCAAAGTAAACATACTGTTTAAAATAAACAAAGTGTAGATACAGTTTCTGGATATAAAACATTGTTATTCTGCTGTTGTTGGCTCGCTAGCAAGTCTGTTTGCCATTCCTTACTTTGTGGGGAGCCCGCCAAGAGCCCGCCAATTTCTTTCCAAAACGATGCGCACGCAACACCCTGAAACTCGTCTATTAGCCATTTGAAAACCACAGTTGAACTAAAAGAAAAACATAGTTGGCGAGTTCATGGAAGTGGTGGCCTGTTTATGATCCAGCTTCATAAAACCTAAATTTGGCCCTCAGATAACGTCTTTTACTTGATGTGTTAATTTTGTTACACCTTTGATTTCTTTAATCTTTATACATGATCAACAAACCATGTTTCACTGTACAGATTGTCTGACCTTTTTTTGTATTTAAAGGAATGGATATATGGCTTGTCTTGTACACAAGAAGAAGAGAGAGAACGCATAATGAAGTTTGTTTACAAAAAGGATGCAAAATCAGCATTGGTACATCTATGTTTATGCCATCTATTTCTATGTCCAAACAGTGAAATAAAAATAGTGTGTTGCGTAGGCAGTGTTGAAACAACAATCGAAATATAGTGAGGTTAGACTTGAATATACTGCCGAAACAGAGAACGTAGGAGGTTAACGTTTCGAGCGAAGCCACGTTTCTCTCTGACGAAGGGCCTTCGCTCGAAACGTTAGACTCCTTCGTTCTCTGTTTCGGCAGTATATTCAAGTCTAACCTCACTATATTTCGATTGTTATTTTATGTCACTTATGACGTACCGTAGTTACTATCTAAAACGACCTAAAGTTTCGGCCTAAAACGACTTAACATAATATAAATTAACCTAAAACGACCTAAAACTATCTAAATTGACCTTCGGTGTACCCATGAGGGTTGTTCACTCATGTACCTTTATTTAAACAGGGCTTCAGGTAAGAATTCTCGAGATAAAACTCAGCCAGATTTCTTTTGTTTTTCCTTCATGGATTATTAACTCAGTGTTAACTGACCATAGTAAAGTTTGAAAAAGTTTTCCATGGAAAGGGTTATTCACTGATTTTAATTTTGCGGTCTAGAAAAGATGGCACAGGCTGCATTTGTTCACAATTGATATTTTGGAGCCCAACTTTTTCTGCCATGGTTAATTTTGGTCAGGATTATGGATGTTCATCTTATGATACACTCACATTTCATTGTTCAAACAGACGCATTAAATCTTTTATTCACTGATTTTCATTGATTAGTATCATCATGATAAATGGTTATCATGCTCTTTTGAATGAAAAAAAGAATGTGATTTAAAATGGTTATCACACTCACTCTTTCTGAATGACAAATAGAATATGATTTACTACTTATTGACCGAGCGTGAGGTCTGTACTAGTGAAATATCGGACCGAATTGGTTTGTCTGGCAAACCAGACAAACCACCAAGGGGTCCAAAGCTACTGCTAAGAAAGTCAGCACGAAAAAAGATGAAAATTACAGCCCAATTTTAAAAACAAGCAATCGTTACAATTCGCTTGCTCATACTCGGCCTTTAAACCTCAGTTCGACGGTTATATATCTCCAGATCCAACCTTAGAAGAAAACGTTTCGTCGAGCCAAATGACCAACACCAATAAAAATAACGCTATCAATCAAAATGGGCATCCTTCAACTTCAACTTCAAAGAAGTTCATCGCCATTCTCGGCGATTCTTTGTTAAAAGGTATTCGACAAGATCTCGTCAGTAAATCAACACAATCTCGTGTGAGTATCAAATCATTCTCCGGGGCTACACTGGCAGATATGAAAGATTGTGTTTGTCCATCCTTGCAAAAAAATCCCGATCACATCATCGTCCACGCTGGCACAAATGACCTACCAACTAAGAAGCCCAAAGAAATTGTCAAAGCAACAAAAAATTTGTGCAAGATTATAGAAGAAGATTCTCCCTCGACTAAAATAACTATATCATTACTTGTGGTAAGGTCTGATAACTTTGCTGACAAAGTCTGTAAGGTAAATTCACTACTTGAACGTCTTTGTTGTGATAATAATTATGTGTTTTTGAAGCATGATAATATTGATACGAGAGGTTTAAATCGATCAGGTCTCCACTTAAACAAAACAGGAAACATTATTTTAGCCAAAGATTTTATTTCTCAAATAAGACGTTTTTAACCAGATTTTAATAAATCCAGATTCTAGCGTTGTCCCCTCGAACTTGTCTTTAAGTATAGCATATCTGATCTTTCCCAACATGCTGAAAGTTTTCAAGTTAATGATCAAATATCTCTTGATAGCCTGACTGGATTTCGAATAGCTCATATCAATATTGCCTCTATCCCAAAGTATATTGATCAATTGAGAATATATCTGTTTAATAAACCTCTCGACGTATTGAGTATAAACGAAACTAGGCTTGATAATACAATTTCTAACGATGAAGTAAGCATACCGGGATGTAATCTATTCAGGAAAGATAGATCTAGACATGGAGATGGTGTAGCTATTTATACCAGGGATGTTTTTAATATTAGGGAAAAGTCCCAATTAGTTCCTGTAACCATGGAAGCTGTTTGCATTGAGGTAATTAAACCAAAAGCCAAACCTATCATATTTACCTCTATTTATCGGCCTCCTGATTCAAACATTGATTTTATGGTCAATTTAGAAGACTATTTGTGTAAATTAGATTCTGAAGATAAAGAATTAATTGTCTCTGGGGACTTAAATTGTGACCTTTCCCTATCTAACTTACAAAGTCACTCCAAAAGACTAATTGAAATTCTTGATCTTTTCCAATTAAAACAATACATTACGGAACCTACACGAATCACCACTGATCATGAATCTTTACTGGACATTATTGCAAGTAATCGTCCTGACAAAGTTAAAAATTGTGGTGTAATTCATGTGGGTTTAAGTGACAACAGCCTTGTTTATGTATGTTTAAAAATTTCCGTTCCTAAGGATAAGCCTAAGATAATTGAAAGCAGAAATTTTAAAAACTATAACAGCAGTTGCTTTAATGAGCATTTATATTCTGAATTGAACAAAATCTCCTGGGATTCGAGTGACCCCAATTTTCTATGGGATTGATTAAAGACAATTTTTGATTCAGTATCTGATATTTATGCTCCCATTAGAACTCGAAGGGTCAGGAGTGTATATGCCCCCTGGTTAACCACCAGTATTAGACATGAGATGAATCATCGAGATTATTTAAAAAAAAAGCAGTGAAAACTAAATCTGAATATTTTAACAAAGCCTATAAAACTCAGCGTAATCTAGTTAACAATCTGATTAAGTCTGTAAAAACTGAATACTGCAAAAATAGTATTGATCAAAATATGAATAATCCTAAAGAGATGTGGAGAAACATAAACCAAGTTCTTGGAGGCAAGGGTCGCTGTTCAAAAACTACGAATATTACTAAAATAAAAGCTTCGAACGGTGATATTCTAACTGATGAAAATGAAATAGCTGATGCATTTAACAAATACTTCACTGAGATTGGCCCTGAATTGTCAAGCCAACTAGACAATACCACTTGCGATTATACTAAATATGTGCACCATATATAGCCAACGCTGAATTCAATTTTAATCCAGTTTCATATGCTAATGTTTTGAATGCTTTGCTGAAGACTAAACCTGGCAAAGCATCAGGACCAGACAAAATTCCTGGTAGGCTATTGAAGGACTCTGCTTATGTTTTGACCCCTTATTTAAAACTGATTTTTAATTTGTCCTTGTCTGCAGGAATTTTTCCTAATGACTGGAAAATTGCAAGAGTTGCACCAGTTCACAAATCTGAAAAGAAAGATGATTGTGGTAATTATCGACCAATCTCGGTTTTATCCCTTGTCTCAAAGTTATTTGAAAAATTGGTTTATGAACAAGTAAATAACTATTTAATCAACAATAATATTCTCACACCACACCAGTCAGGGTTTCGAAGAAGTTATTCCACCTGTATTTCATTGTTAAAAACCACTAATACCTGGTTTGTTAACATGGATAAAGGTTTTATAAATGGTGTAATTTTCCTCGACCTCAAAAAAGCATTTGACACTGTAAACCACGAGATACTTATTAAGAAACTTGAGTTGTATGGAATCAGAAACACTGCTCTTTGATGGTTTGTCTCATATCTAAGCAATCGATCTCAAGTGTGTAAAGTGGGAAAATCTTTTTCAAGTCCTGCTAAAATTACAACTGGTGTTCCCCAGGGGTCAAACCTTGGTCCTCTATTATTTTTATTATATATTAATGATTTACCAAATTGTCTTAAAAATTCTGACCCAGCACTTTTTGCTGACGACACTAATTTAACAGTCCATGGAGCCTCAGCCAGTGAAATTGAACTGAAATTAAAACAGGATTTAAATAATGTTCATCAGTGGTTGCTGGCAAACAAACTGACTTTAAATGTAAAAAAAACTGAGTATATGCTAATCGGATCCAGGCAAAGGCTATCACAGGTAATTACTGATCCACATTTGCAAATAGGTTCTGAAAAAATCAAGCGAGTATCGACTACTAAAACTCTCGGAGTTATGGTAGATGAATATATCACCTGGGATAAACACATTGACCAAATTACACGCAAAGTCTCAAAAGGAATAGGTTTATTGAGACGATCTAAGGATCTAGTGAATAAAAAATCTTTAAATTCTATTTATAAGGTTCTTATTTTACCACACTTTGATTACTGCGCTTTAGTGTGGGATAATTGTTCTATCACATTACAAAATAAACTTGAAAAGCTTCAAAATAAAGCAGGTCGAATTATCACAGATGATAGCTATGATACTCCGTCTGATATTGTTATAAAAAAACTTGGTTGGGAGAGATTATATGACAGAAGAAAAGCCCAGTTGTGTTCTCTAATGAAAAAGTTAGTACGAGGGGAAAATAATAATAACCTTACTGATTTATTTTCCCTTTCTAATCGCCCTTGTTACAACTTAAGAAGTAACAACCGCGTTCTATCTTTGCCCAAACCAAATACGAATGCTTTAAAAAAATCCTTTAGTTATAGGGGAGCTAGAGTCTGGAACGATCTCCCTGTTTATGGAAAATGTTAGAAGCCCAGTGGCTGTTTAATACCATAATATTCTTATCAAATTTTAAACGTGTGTCACTTTTCTTTTAATATATCATAAATTTTTTATGTAAATATATCTATTTAGTGTTTTCTTATTCTTGTAAATATAGTTTATCTTATTTCTTACACGGCCCTTTGAAAATCAACTTTCTTTTTTTTCTCTTTTCTTTCTCTTGATTTATATGGCTTTTGGTACTTTTATAACTCTTAGGTTTAGTTACAAGTTGAAAGGCTATACCGTGTTTAAATAACTGTAAATAAATAAATAAATAAATAAATAAATAAATAAATAAGTACTGACCGAGCGAGCGCAGCGAAGCGAGGTCCGTGCAGAAATCAGAGGTGTGGTATTTCACTAACTACAGACCGAACAAGCGAGGTCAATAAGTAGTCTATTACCGTAGAATTCCGAAAGTAGCGGCAGATTTCAGATGTCTTAAAAATTTCCAAAAGTAGCGCCCACTACTGTAAACTAGCTGGATTAGCTAAGCGCATTTGACCACTTTAAATAAAATTGTGTTGTATTGTATTGTATTGTATTGTAAATTCTATAATATTTGTGAGAAGTAAATGTTATATTATTACGAACATTTTGAACATTTTAAAAAGTTTCACATAACATGGAAACTTAAACTATACATCAAATGAAAGTTTAACACAACTTCTAACAACATACCTGTACGATATGTTTCAACAATGAGTAGTTCTGAAATGATGACTTTCATTTTGTTTATAAAATTCTCTCAGCGAGCGGTCCGGAACGGCTCAGGAACCAATCAAATTGCTGGATTTCATGTTCCGGGCCGCTCACGAAAATAGTCATATAATAAAACTATTTACTTCTCGCACCGTTTATTGGATTCATTATGATTCATTGACCCCAAGACGTTAAAGCTTAACGAGCGTGTTAAATTTTTTATCAGGCAGTCAATAAACATTGATTAACCTTAGTTTCTTTCTGCGTTAATTCTATTATTACCAGAGCAACAATGAGGCTTAATTATATGAGCTGTCATTATTATCCCTTATGTTGTGCAGTATACAGCCATTTACTCTATCCTTGATGTAATATATAAAATCATTATTTTGTGATTGCTTTTTTAAGGTTGGTCGTCTTCTGTTAAGAAAAGTTATAACAGAACATACAGGCATTCCTTATTCAGAACTAAAGCTTGGCAGAACTGAAAAAGGCAAACCCTACCTAGTGAGTGTTCATATAAGCTTGGATATCTTATAATATCTTACAATTCAATGGTTTGACCTATAATATGACGCCCCCCCCCCCCAAGAAAATACCATAGCTACGTCACTGCTGACTATTCATGGGTTCACTGTTCAAAAATAATTCTGAATCTTTTGTAGAATCTGTATGGTTTAGACGTCTGTTGTTACTAAATATTACCAGGGTTAAGTCACGTTGGCCTGAAAAACAGAGAAAAATCTTCTCGACGTTTCGAGCAAAGGCCCTTCGTTTCTTCTCGACGTTTCGAGCAAAGGCCCTATGTTAAAGGCCCGACGTTTCGAGCAAAGGCCCTTACTAAAGGTTGATAAACTGACTGAGCGTTTTTCCAGAGATTGTTTTGTTAATTAAATCTAATTTGAAATTTCTCATTGATATAGTTGGGTCCAAGAACTACTAATTTTTATTTCAATGTTTCTCATCAGGTGCGAAAACACGAATGAGTTTTAAATAAAATTGTTCACGTGACAAAGATATGAACAAAAATAGTTATGTTCCATAATGTTTTTCTAATTGCTATTAATGTCTTGAGTTACGAACTGTATCATATGTGTTTTTTTCATAGGGAGATTATGTAGTTTTGGCAGCCGAGCCTAATATTACTGGTAACTATGTATCCTATATTTACTCAAACTGTAGACTCTAGATTTACTTTATGACTGCTTATTTGAGTTTGTTTTTGTTTTTAAGTTGGAATCGATGTTATGAAGACAGAAATTAAAGGTTTGAAAATCTTGTGCACATCTTTATTAGCAATTTAATACAATGCGGTAGTTATGTCTGGATATCATCTCTATCTTGTTTTTGCTTCATCTGTCTGTCTGTCTGTCTGTCTGTCTGTCTGTCTGTCTGTCTGTCTGTCTGTCTGTCTGTCTGTCTGTCTGTCTGTCTGTCTGTCTGTCTGTCTGTCTGTCTGTCTGTCTGTCTGTCTGTCTGTCTGTCTGTCTGTCTGTCTGTCTGTCTGTCTGTCTGTCTGTCTGTCTGTCTGTCTGTCTTCTATTTGGATTGCGCGTCATACACATAGGAAATATGAATTTTGTTTCATGAAAAATATTGTTTCAGGCAACCAGTCAATCAGTGATTTTTTTCATACTATGAGACAGCTATTTACATCATATGAATGGCAAACTATAACAAAACAACCCACAGAAAGAAAACAGTTACAAATGTTTCTAAGGCATTGGGTATGGATATACTATTTATAACTTTAATTATTACCTCGTATAATAACTGCATTTTAATCAATTTTACTGATTCCTGATTGGTTAATACCATAAAAAATTAAAGTTATCATATTTCCGGTTAAGTTATCATATTTCCGGCAACTTCTACTGTAAACTACAACTTTATTTAAATAACGTTTGAATAATGTTTAATTTAGCACTTAAAAAAATAAACATTAGAAAGAATGTCAAAACAAGACAAGTGCTAAGAATAATGCCCTTGAAACAAGCTATAATAAATGTTAACTTAAATAGCGTAAAAACTGAATGATGTTCTTAAAATTAAGTCTGGATCCACATAGCCTGCGAATCCAGACGTATTTGCCCACCCTCGTTACCTCCTGATTTTCTGCGGGCAACGACGGCTGGCAAATACGTCTGGGTTCGCAGGCTAGGATCTACAGTGTAGTAAGATTAAAAACTAAATTTAAAAACAACAACTCGCACAAGGGGTTTAGTCTTTTTACAGAACTTATTTTTTTACAGAACAGTATAATTATAAATAAAACAAACAAACAAACAAACAAACAAACAAACAAACAAACAAACAAACAAACAAACAAACAAACAAACAAACAAACAAACAAACAAACAAACAAACAAACAAACAAACAAACAAACAAACAAACAAACAAACAAACAAACAAACAAATAAATAACTGAGTATAAGAATTAAGGTAAATTTATGGAAATATTATTACCCCTTAGAGTACCAGGGACCGTTTCCCCATTGACGAATAAAATGGTCTGGTGTTAGCCAGAGTAAAATAAAGTATGTCTATACGTATATGAAAGGCTTAAAGAAAAGTAACACTTGTTTTTGGAGAATTAAAGGAAATCGCATTATTTATATTTCGCTAAAACACTCGTGTGATTTTTTATTAGTTCATCGTGAACAACAATATTTCCGAATATAGTTACCTCGCGTTTTGATCATTAATCAATAGCGTCATCGTTTTTTATCCTTAGTGTCCTCATTTTTTATTCGTTCTTCTTGAACAGTGCTATTTTCTACACGTGCATGTAGTTACATGTATTCGTTCTGATTATTAATCATTAGCATCATACTGCGCTTTCCAGTTGAGTTTTGGAATTTAGTCGTTTGAAATTTGTAGTTGTGACGTAATGCCAACATTGTTATCAAGGCGTTGCCAAGGGCAAGGCACTGGCGCTATTATGTAACGCGTTGGCAACGCCTTGAAAACATCGTTGGCATTACGTCACAACTACAAGTTTCAAACGACTAAACTTAACGGCAAAACTTTAGCTGTTCCAAACTCAACTGGAAAGCACAGTAGTTTCTGTATTATTACCTTTTTTTGACAGTGTTATTTCGGCCTAATATGTACTTACATGTACGTTGCGTTCTGGTCATAGTAAGTAGTAACGTTATGGGTTTTTTTATCTTTAGTGTCTGAAAGAAAGTTACGTGAAAGCTCTTGGTGTTGGCATTGGGATTGCAAGGAAACTACAATCTATCGAGTTTCATATAACACCGCAATCTATTGAGTTAAATGATAAGGTTTGTTTGTGCAGTCAGAGTCAATCAAGATATGGTTTGGATACTCGGCAAACTTCAAAGCGTCTATAATGAGCTGTGATTTTATGTTGAAACAGTCCTCACGTTTTTTAAATTTTTCATTTCATTTCATGTTTTTTAAAGTTGGGAATCCTGTGTAGGATATACCCTTTATATTTTATATTTTTATTTACTCTGATGATAAATAGATTTGGCTTGAAACCTCGCTATTTTATTATTTGAAAGGTTGGGAAGTTCCACCACTTTTAATATTTTCCATGTAGTACTGCATATACTTGTCTGGTCTAAACTAGAATGACTAGATTTGGTCGAAATGGTGAAAATGAATACAAGGTGCACATTCTGTAGCTTTCGATACACGAGAGAATTTGCGAATCATGATCCAGTGCCAGCCGCTTTAGCTTCCACAATGACACCATATGTGGTAAAACTCCATTTGCTAATTTGTTTGTTCCCAGACCCTTAATAAATAAGACCGGCTCTGTATTAGTATAATCCTTTATTGAGGAACCACCTGCTGTACGTAAGATTGGTAAAGATGCACGACAGCATCAAGCAATTGGATAGCAGGAATTCTACCCATGGTCAATAGAACCTTTCCGCATGAAGTGAATGGATCACGTGATCTTTCTTTTTGACAAATCTGATTGGCTAATGTTCAAAGTTGTCCGAAGTTTTGGATGTCCGAACTTTTGTGAGAGCTAAAATCAAATCTCTCAACGCGTTATCCATGCACTTCATGCGGAAAGGTCTATTAGTCTTTGCCATATCGCAATTTGACGAAGATAAGGGACCGGTCATTATGTATGCTCGAGGTTGGCGCCGCAGAGAAACTATTTTCACCCCCAACAATTGTTTTACCCAACCAAATCAAGAGCAAAAATTAAAATACTTAACCATGTCTATATTCATAAAATATTTTACCCAACCCAAAAGGAAAAGATATAGGATGTGAGTAAGAGCCAAAAGGCATTGAACGACATTACGACCAAAAAAACATTACGAAAAGTAAACTGTTGGATAGAAAGGAGGAACTTTTTGGGGTAACCTAGAGCCACAAAATTGAGCAAGCAATGACTACACACGCCAAGGAAATGCTTAAGGAATCAGACTATTTCTTATGATATTGAACATGTAAACAATCAGTTAAGTCTTAGACTACCTAGAGTACTACTAGAAGAAGAAAAATTTCAAATGAAGTCGAATCACTGCTGTAGAGAAACGTTTCCTGACTGCCCCAACCAGGAATCGAATCCAAGGTCTCTGGTTTTACGTACCAGTGCTCTACCACTTAGCTATTGGGACCCCCGGCTGAGGCATGTGTGCGATATATAATATATAGATATTTCTGACTGCCTCAGCCGGGGGTCCCCATAGCTCAGTGGTAGAGCACTGGTACGTGAAACCAGTGACCTTGGGTTCGATTCCTGGTTGGGGCAGTCAGAAAACGTTTCTCTACAGCAGTGATTCGACTTCATTTGAAATTCTTCTTCTTCTCGTATTCACGCTGCTGAAGGACAACCGAATATTTAAAGTACTAGTAGAGTTTTCCTATTGATGAGTAAAATCATCTGCCATTAGCCAGAGTATAAAATACTGAAGTACGTGCTTGCATGTACTGAGAGAGTTAAAAATGAGATTTGACCTCTGCCAGCTACAAATAAAAAAAAGATAAGTCAGAAAACCAAAAATCAAAGTGAAAGAAGAAGAGAACTGATAAAGCTAAATCTAAAGTGGGCTGTCCAATCAAGAAAGTGACATGTCAAGTGGTAAGAATATTCCTCTTGATATTTTAGATTTTGAACTCTGAATTACTTTTTTTAATTTTCAAATTTTGCTTATTGAGCAACTTTTGAATAAATGTGGTATGAAAATGTTCTTGCTCAACCTCAAGGTCAAGAGAAGTTGTGTTTTTTCCCTAACCTTTTACATCTTAGAATTTTCAGCTACCCAACTTTTTTTTTCAACCCAAAACCTGACCTTAAATAATGAACAGTTCCTAAGTGCTGACCTACAGATAACGCTAAAAATCTTTTTAACAATTTTTAGACCGTTGCAAGAGATACGAAGGTTTTTCTAGAAAATACAATATCTGAGGAGTGGTGTTTTGAAGAGAGTAAACTTGATGAAGATGTAAGTTACACGATCAGAAACAAATGAAATTTTATCAATTTGTATAGGTAATCGCATGGGGCCAAGGAAAATTAAGGTTTAATTTCACGAGTGTTTTCAAAATGTTACAAAATTGCCCGAGTCACGAAACAACGAAGGTAATTTGTCAGATTTTGAAAACACAAGTGAAAGTAAACCTTAATTTTACGAGACTCATGCGATTCGGTGTTAATAATATAGCGGGCAAAATTATTCAAGATACGTTATGTCCAGAACATGTCGAAGGACATGTACCTTATCACGGTCGGTGCTCGGCAACATTCCAAATTTTCCTCGCTCT
>OZ035997.1:24996333-25021333 GCA_964035015.1 Corallium rubrum
ATAGTATGATTGCTTTACCCATTTGATAGGAAGTGATCAAGTATAGCAGGGCATGGGAAAAGAAATAAAAAATATATAAAATTAAAACAAATAAATATATATATATATATATATATATATATATATATATATATATATATATATATATATATATATATATATATATATATATATAAATTAAAGTGTTATCCGAAAGAGGAGGTGCCGTATGAATTTACAAAGCAGGCCGCCTATTATATGAAGATTGATTTTTAAGAAAGAGGTTATTGCGCAACCGGAAATTTCTCTTTCTTTGATCAAGTTACCGTTAAAAATTTTACTATGTTATTTGAAAACTTTTACTTTAATTATATATGCATGTGATGTGTAAATTTCTTTATATTCCAGTACTGTTTATTATTTATATTACCAAATCATTTGTTATTGCTGTTTTATCATATTTAAATATGTTCGTATCTTTTTTAAGAGTCATATTTAAATATGTTCGTATCTTTTTTAAGGATTGGACTGTTTAAAGTTTTAACCATAAACGACTTGATTTCGTCTGCTGTGTGCTCTACTCGTGTTGACGAACATCTGTGGCAGGAGTTTGTTTGCAAGCGAGAAAGTCCTTGGAAAAGATAACATTCAAAATCTACATGCGTGCACTTCACTTGCAAACAGCGATATTTAAAGCGCCCATGAAACAAACTTTGTCTTATTTGAATACTAATAAAATTACAAAGTAACAGTTTTTTCAGTTTTTGGTTTCCTTGCCCCGTTTTTGAGACGTTTCAGTTTGTTTTATATGTAAATGTCACATGTTGTGACGTAGACGTGCGTATACTGAGTTTATATCGGGGAAGGTTATATATCTTTGCTAGTTTTATCAAACAAAATCACTTGAAATTCTACGTGTTTGGTGTTGTGGGAGAAACACACCCACATACATTTTTTCTCGAATTAAGTTTCGTTTTAATTTATAAAAGCAGAGCCAAGGTATTAATAACTTAGTCTGATACGCTCATTATGCACATGTACGTCACAACACGTGACATTTCAAACAAAATGAAATATCTCAACAACGAAGCAAGGAAACAAAAAAAAAGGCAAACGTGGTTACTTCGTCATTTTAAGTGTTTTTCTCAAATAAGATATGTTCGAGTGGGAATCAAACCACGCACTGTGCCAACAACCATGCACTGTGCTACCAACAGCAACCATGCACCCCCAGTAATTTAGCTTACTAGCTTTAGAATAACTCCTGTTTTACGTTCCTTTCCTCTGTCATCTGAGAGTTGTGAATGGTATATTTGTATGCATGTTGTCGTTTATCTAACTGATTATATTTACAGTAATATCCATATGTAACAACCATTCACTATATTTGAATATATCAAATATAGTGATATATATTCACTATATCTGAATCCATCAAAGATCTAGGATGGTTACCTATAAATGAAATGCTGCAGCTCAGAGATGTCACCATGGTTTACAAATGCCTAAACGGACTTGCCCCAAATTACCTTCAGTCGAAGCTAGTAAAACGTTCTACCATTCGCCATTATAATACGAGACGAAAGAATGATATTAGTATTCCAACTAAAAGAACTACGACGGCACAGAGGTCCTTCTTTGATCACGCCATATCATTATGGAATAATGTACGAGAAGAGACAAAAAACTGCTCTAACGTTGTTAGTTTTAAACGTTCTGTCAGGAAAGAATTGTGGTCTCGTTTATATACTGTATGATATCATGTAATGAAACTTTTAGACTAACGTAACTTTTTGATATAACTCTATTTAATATATATTTTAGATTTATATGCTTAGATTTTATTGATGTATTACTACTCTATCTTGTAAATTAGTATTGAAAATCCCTTTTGGGATATACTAATAAATCTTTGTATTGTATTGTATTGTATATTTTACTAATTAACACTTATTGACTGAGACCGCCGTTGTTACCCGAGGCGAAGCCGAGGGTAACAACGAGCGGTCGAGGGGCCACAAAACATACTGTTTGCCGAAGGTCCCAGTCAATAAGTATTTTATTATATACCAAGTGTCAAAGAAAACAAAGAAATTTATCTTTATCTTTATTTGCCTTTATCTTTGAGTAAATTGTCTATTTCTTCGCTGCTTCGGCTAGCGAACATTTGTTTTTGCTCCATAACTTGAGGATTTTATTATTCACCGGTCCATAACATATTATTCACCGCTCAGAGCTGTTGCCGGGAGACAGTGGATTTTCATCACTATCACGTGATACCCTCTCGCCCAATGAGACGCAAGAAAACACGAACTTTGACACTTGGTATATAATAAATGTATTTATTGACTATTGTGACAAATTAATTTTCTAGTTCTGCATTTGTAGGAATACATACATTTACGGACGAGAGCTTCGCCCGCGTAAACGCGTGAATTAAATTCCTTCTTCATCCGTTTACGTGGGCGAAGCTCTTGTACATAAACATATACCTGTAAAAAAATGCTAAAAAAACAAAACTGGAAATCAGCCGTAATTAACGTACGAGAGCTTCGCCCGCGTAAACGCGTGAATTAAATTTCTTCCTCTTCCGTTTATACGCGGAGCTCTTGTACGTATAAACGTATACCGTACCCGTACAAAAATGCTAGAAAAACAAAACTGGAAATCACCCCTAATATTTTTGACGGGTTTTTGGTCCACTGTGCAAACTCCTGGCGTGTTCATAGCTTGATGGAGCACAGCAAACCATAAACCATTTCTTAAATACAGTAGGCGGCTTCTTAGTTTATTGCTGACAGAGATCTTAATATTGGGCTAAAAGCTTTCTTAATTTTATCGATACAAGTATTAGTCGACGGACACGCTGCATGGCTGATTAAACATTTAAGAGGATTAGCGGAACTTCTTTTTTCCAATATTTATAAAGGTCCTACCGATCGTACACTTTACTTTTACTTTTTGCTTGTCTTCAGAAGACTATAGTTCTATTTAAAAGCAGCAGATATGTTTATTTACTTGGTTTTAGTCATAATTTCACTTTTCTTCTACTTTAAATTGTTCAAGAAACCAGTGAAACGTATTAGCAGTGACACCAACAAGTATATCTTAATCACAGGTTGTGATTCAGGCTTTGGTCGTGCTACTGCCATACAACTCGACTCTCTTGGTTTTAGTGTGTTCGCAACATGCATTACGGATGATGGAGAAAAATCACTTCGAAATAGCTGCAGTGAAAATTTAGATGTCATACGTTTAGATGTAACTGACTCATCACAAATTGAAGCTGCCTACGAACATGTCAAGAAATCAATGACGTCTGATACAGGTATGATGCAAAGTACAACATATAGCGTCAGCAACAGATGTACAAGGCAGAATTGAAATCGTAAGCGTATAGTAAGAATATCAAAGCTATGCATGCAGCAAATAATACGAAGTAAAAGTATTTTAATAATAATTTAATAGAAAGAACTAAAGTTTCGTTGCACACGCAACATGAGAATGAATAATAAACGACACACACATTTGGAATGGTTTCCTCAACTTTCCCATTTTGGCAGTTTTGAGGCCTTCAAAATTAGGTGACAAAAATTATACTGTGGTAGGTTACATGAAACAGAATGTAATATTGGCATGGAGATGCATGTGGGTGAGGTATACAGAGAAAGCAGATAAAGGAGACGGAGTGACTAAAAAATAAGAGAATAAAAAATATAACTAGAATAAATTGGAAAGAAGCACGGGTGGCGTGTGCTGTTAGCGCGATGCCTCTCACCAAAAAGTTAAGCCCGGTTAGACGGGGTTAGTACTTGAATGGGCGACCGCTTGGAATGACCCCGTTGTTGGGTTTGGACTCGTGCGAGTAGAGTTGTAGTTGATCTCTCCTGTGCTTTGAGGGTTTTTCGCCGGGTTCTCCGGTTTTCCTCCCTCCGTAAAATCAACACCTAACATCTTAGCTGTGATCCGTGGTCTGAACTGTGTCGTTGACGGCTGCTTCGCGCGCCTTTGATATGCCTCGACACGGCCACGCTGATCTGCGTCCTTCGCAATCGCATTTCAGCCGCTGGCTGCATTGCAAGTAAGGATGATTAGCGACCCAGTCCTTTATCCTTTACTATGTTTGCATTAAGAGACGGATTAGATTTACGAATTAAAAGACTTTCTCTAACAAGGAGCTCAGGGGTAGAGGAAGACAAAATTGTGAAGTCATCGGGTGAAATGGCATGTCCAGTATCATAATGTGTGTTAGTCGAAGGAAGATGGACATGCTAAAATATAGTAATAATAAAAAACCACTTCCAGCCGAGAATTTGAATAGATAAACTCCGAAAATAAACATCTTGAAATTTTAAATAAGAGAGTATATGAAACCGTGTTATATCGGCTTTTAAAGTCGACCCAATATATCTGATGTGATAACTTTGTAATAAAGTACAAATCACCGTTTCTCTTGTCTTGTTTTAGCTCATATTTTGAGTTTCAAAATGTTTAACAGTAAGGGTTATTTTTTTGGAGTTATTTGTTGGGGTTTTTTCAGTTAGCAAACTTCATTATTTAATTATTATTCATTTCATCGCATATTCCTCTGATAAAGAGCTAGTCCGCTTTCCTATCTTGGCAGTTTATTTTCTTGACAGTTTTATTTACGGCACATTTTTACTTCAATCAATCCAAAACTCTGCCATTTTTACTTCACTCAATCCCAAACTCTGCCTATGCAGCAACGCGCATGTACTCTACCTTTTATTGTAATAATAATAGCATAGTATTTAACTGTATATTAGTTAGCCGCTTGATATCGGGAACTTGAATGTGTTAATACTGGTTCCACATTTCAATGATTATATTACGGATAGTTTAATTATCATTTTATTATGGTTACGAGAGGCTGTGTGAATAGAAATAAATCTTACCAGCCTTTTTTCCCCCCGGCGTTTGTATCCGAACAGAATCTCTCCGACTCGACCCTTTCGCCGCACAGAGGATTGGCGAAAGTATTTGGTTTTTGTTTACAGGGCAACCCGAAATCGACAATACTGAACCTGAACTCGTTTGATAACGAGCAAAACAACTTAAATATTCCTATTCGAATTACTGACAAAAAAAACCACGGAAATTATTTTAGTCGGGAAAGGAAAACTTCAAATTGTATCAGTATCCAGACGCATTCATTACCAGCAATGACGACATGCATCTTCTCTTAAAAGGATAAAACTTGCCCATTTTAATGCTAGATCTTTGAAGAACAGAACTAATTTTATTCAGGTTGAAAATTTTGTATTACAAAATGACATTGAAATCTTTACTATTTCCGAAACCTGGTTGAATTCGTCGGTTATAAACAAAGAAATAAATATACCAGGATATAAAGTGTACAGACTTCATCGTCGATATAAGAAGGGCGGTGGTGTGTGTGCCTATCTACGTACAAATTTAAAGGTTGAGATTTTAAATTCCATTTCTAAAATATCTGAATGCGGTCTTCATCAGTTGTGGTTGAAGATACAACATGCTAAACTTAAATCAATTATAGTATGTGTTGCAACTTGTTTTGTGAATGAATTAGCACCATCATTAACCGACGCTCTGTCTTTAGGCAAAGAAGTTTTTATTGCGGGTGATCTCAACTGTGATATGCTGTCCAACAGACCCGAATCCATCTGTCTTAAAGAATTTTGTACCTCTTTTAATTGACACAACTAATTTCTCGATCAACCTACTAGGGTGACGGCTAACTCAAGCACTTTGCTAGATGTGATAGTAACTACATCACCAAATTTGGTTATCCAGAGTGATGTCATATGCACTGCCATCAGTGACCATTTTCCTGTAATTGTAACTTTAAACTTGAAAAAGCCAAAATTCCAAGCCACCAATTTTAAAACAAGAAGTTATAAACATTATAACCCTATGGATTTTAGTAGAGACGTTTCAAGGATTTCGTGGGACATTTTAAATACGGTTGATGAGCTTGATGAGCTAGATGACAAGGTTAATGTCTTTAATGCTCTTTTTGGCCAAGTGGTTGAATGCCATGCTCCTATTAAAGAAATGAGGTTCAAACATAAAGGTAATCCTTGTATTACACCGGCCATCAAAGGAGGAATGAAAATCCATGATCAATTACTGAAAAGAGCCAGGGCCACAAAACTTAATAGTGACTGGATAGCTGCCATAGCTAAAAGGAAAGAAGTGAAAAACAGGTTGAAAACAGCAGAAACTGATTTTGTCCAAAATAAGGTTAGAGAATGCAAAGGTAAACCCAATGAATTATGGAAGGTCATCCGCAAATTTACTCCTACATCTCGAGGGCCGGCGACTATTTTACAGTTTACTAAAGACCCTAAGGTGGTAGCTGATGAGTTCAATGAATATTTTACCTCTGTGGGACAAAGGACGGCAGAATCCGTAACAAAATTCGTAACAGGCATTCTGAAAATGCCTGGAATGTCTTGGTGCCGACAAGATTTCTATTAAAATTTATAAGGATTGTTTGGCCAACATCTTAACTCCGTTGACTAATATCATCAATCAATCTTTTGAAACATGCAACTTCCCGGATAACTGGAAGCTAGCTAATGTTATTCCTCACCTTAAAGAAGGTGATCATGAACTAGCCAATAACAATCGCCCTATATCCCTGATACAATCAGCTGCCAAAGTATGCGAGAGAATAGCTTTGGAACAGTTCATGAATTATTTGACAGAAAATGATCTACTCACCAGACATCAAAGTGGGAACAAAAACAATCATTCTACTGAAACTTTGAATATACTTGTCAATGATTTTATTCTTAAAGCAATGGATTGTAAACAAATTACAGTTCTTGTATTGTTGGCATTCGATAGTAAAAATTCTTTTGGCAAAACTGGAAAAGATTGGTGCATCAGCTTCAGCAGTCAGATGGTTTAGGAGTTACTTGACCAGAAGACAGTAATCTGTACGTATTGGTTCAACTCTCTCTGACAATTTATTTATAAATCGTGGTGTTCCCCAAGGATCAATTTTGGGTCCTTTACTTTTCAACTTATATATTAATGACCTACCTGCAGCTTGCAACCATTGCAATACGGAGTGTTATGTAGATGATTCAAAACTATTTCTTTCATTTTCTCTAAATGAGTTGGACAATGCTGTAACTAAAGTAGATCTTCAATCTATGTTCGAATGGTGCTGCTCCAACTACCTTCTGATTAATCCAGGTAAAACAAAGATCATGCTGTTTGGAGTACCCCAACTGTTATCGCGATTACCTCATGATGTAACATTCACTCTAATGGATAAAGAGCTAAAACCAACCACCAATGCAAAAGATCTTGGCATTACATGGGATACAAAAATGACTTATGACAATCACGTGACAACTGTGGTATCGTCTTGTATGAATGCATTGTCACAAATCAATAGAATACGTCATCTATTTAATCGTGAAATATTAGTTAAGATTATTAATAGTTTAGTTTTTAGTAAACCTTATTATTGTTCTTCAGTTTGGGGTGTTCTGAGCGTCTTTCACCCCACTCCAGGAGGTCTTTCACCCCACTCCAGGGGGTCTTCCCTTGACGAGTAAAATTGTTTGGCTCATAGTTCATAGAAAATATACATGGTTTGCAAACCCGGCAAACTACAAAGCGGTTAACAATCAAGCTACGATTCATGTTGAAAGGTACATGAAGGTGCACAAATCCTTTGTTTTAGGTTTATTAATATTTGAACAGTACGGTTGAGTGATTGAACACAAACGTTGCTATTGGATGATTGCTTCATTATACAGAAAACACAATATGTTCAGTAACCGTGAAAGTGCACAAATTTTTATAAACCTGAACAAGAACATAAAACAATGACGTTTGTTGAGCTTCCAAACCATGTTTAGTTTCTATTAACTATGTTTGGCGTTAGCCAGAGTCTTACGAGTCAAAGGGTAAAACCTGAATGAGAGTAGAGTCACGTATAGCTCCATATACTTGAGTTGTGTTTTTTTACTATCTAGGTTTGTGGTCGGTTATTAACAACGCAGGAATTGTTGTGTCTGGTCCTCTTGATTGGCAAAGTCTTGACGAAATGAAAAAAATGGCTGACGTCAATCTGTGGGGATTGATTGATGTAACAAAAACTTTCCTTCCTCTTTTAAAAAAATCTAATGGTCGGCTCATTAACGTTTCGAGTGCGGGAGGTAAGGTTATATTTAATCGCAAATAAAAGAATTTGAAAAGACGAAAAAATAATTCTTTGAAGGTTTTCATGGGCATAATCGTATATAATTCAAGAAAAATTTGTCGACTTTTATTTTTATTTAATTTGTTGATCTATTGACCTGTTGACTTATTAAGTCTTCATCAGAGCATAGTTTAAACATGTCGTTCACTCGTCTTATCTAACGACATTACATTGCATTACTGTACTTTACATTTAGTATTACATTACATTACATTGCATTGCGTTGCATTGCATTGCATTGCATTGCATTACACTACATTGCATTGCATTGCATTACATGCATTACATTACATTACATTATATTATATTACATTACATTACATTACATTAAATTACATTATATTACATTACATTATAATGACTTTAAAACAAACGTGATGTGTCATTTAATTGTAACTCTTACGTGATCTAATTGATCTGTTGCTTAGTGTAAATACCTTGGCCTTGTCCCTGTCGACATGTCCCTGTCCTCGTCCTTATTCTCGTCCCTGTCCCGGTCGCTTTGGTAGCTAGCGCTATTTCTCAAAGCTGATATTTGAAGAGGCAGTTGTCGTTAAAACTAAAAAATCGAAAAAAATAGTGTCAATAATTCTTGTCAATTTATTTAAGGTCTGATAAGTCTTCCTTATATTGGCGCTTACTGCACCAGCAAGTTTGCTGTCGAGGCTTTTACAGATGCATTACGTGTCGAGCTGTGTAGGCGGAGAATGAAGATAATTCTTATTGAACCTGGTTTCTTCAAGACCAATATGACAGCTAAGAAAACGTTAAGTTCACACTGGGAACGACTCTGGTGCTCGTTATCTGACGAGAAGAAGTTGGAATATGGAGAAGATTTTCTCCACAAATGTAAGATGTTTGCGGCTATAGATATACAATAACATTAATACAACCATTTCCTTACCGGTAAACTTCTATTTCGATTTTTGAAGAAGGTCGCACGATATCACGTGATCTACTGTAAATCAGAAGGAACTTGAATGATTTGAATGTTTTTTAATATTCTTTTAAAACAACCTATTGTAGCAGTTTGAAAGCCCTAAAAGCGCTGCGTTATAAATTAATCAGCACATAAGTTAAACAAGAAGAAAACAAGCTTTTAAATACTTTCACCATGCATACACTTCAAGTTATCTTAATTTCCCAGGTGTATAAAGGTGGATTTCCATTCAGTGATTTTGTCGCACAATCGACTTTTCTCGATCGCTTTCTTTTGAAATGTGTGTATTCAACCAAAGCTAATGAAATGCGTTCCGTTTGACAACCCACAATTTAAAAGAAAGGGATCGCAAAAAGTCGATCGCACGATAAAATGCACTGAATGGAAATCCACCTTAAGACCGTGTTTTTACGCATCCGTGACTCAGAGATGTTAGGGTTTTCGAACTACTATACAGAATACTAATTCATTTTCTAAGGGTTCCGGTTTTTTTATACACACCCAGTGATAAGTAATAATTATTTCAGGGAAATCTCCTCATCAGTGATTAATCTTCTGACCGACTTTTAAGGTTTACTCATCGGGAAACTAGCTAAGATCGAGTAAGTTGGTTTGGGGGACAGACTAAGATCGGAAAACGCGGAGAAAAACCTCGAAGCACGGGAGAGAACCAACGACTGACTCTACTCATGAGTTCCAATCTCGTACAAGTGGTCACCCAAAGTACTAACTCAACAAATTAATTAATAATTCTTATAATATAACCGGAATAAACTTTGATTCTCAATGGTGCTAACAGCACACGGTAGCCGTGCTTCCTCTAAAATGAATCATGTGTCTTTCGAACATACACTATATGATTCGATTATATCAGTACTGTTGATAATATTAATTTCTTACTTCGCTATTTTCTTTATTCAGCTAAAGATAATCTATTAACTGGAGTTGTCGACACTTGTGCGTCCTCCAACACAGAAATTGTCAGTGGAGCTATCGTGGATGCAGTGATGTCATTAAATCCCAAGATACGTTACGTCATTGGAAGAGATGCCAACTGGCTGTGGATTTGGATTGCAAGGTTACCAACTTCTATGGGAGATACCGTATTACGTTTTATTTCTAAAATTGAAGTTCCTGCCCAATGCCGTCAATAAATATTAAAATATTACACTTTATATAGAGACGTGTAGTATATATTTCCCCACAAGATCGACAAATTACTGCGTTACCATTCTATTTTCGATCAATATCAACTAGATCTATTACTAGTGAATCTATTAAATACAAGCAAATAATTTAGTCTATGATTCTTAATCTTTAACTAGTACTTGGAAACAGTGCTTGTCACTGGCGGATCTAGACTGACTTCTCACCGCCCCTATTAACAAGCAGGTTGCGTCCCACGACGCGGGTAGTGCACCCCCAACGCAAGGAAAATGTCCGTTTGACTCTCAAAGTGCATGCTGTCAAAGCGCACGAAATTCTATTTCCGATAACTTGGAATTCAAGAATTTTAACAGGAGCATTCTTCCACCCTCCTTACATGGCGCCCATTCGGGTACCATGACACTTGTTCAGCTACAATGTGACGTGTAGCAAAAAGTCCAATGTTAGAGCTGAGGTGAATACAAATGCTTCCCCCGGTATTACAGAAAATCTTGTCTCATTGTTTCCTGTGTAATTCTCAATTGACAAGCTCTAGACCCTTTTAATAAGTATAGAGTACGTAATTTTCACCATATGACGTCAATTTCTTTTCAATTTTTTTTTTGAATTCTTTTCAATTTCGTTTGTTGTCCTAGATTTTGTATATTTTCAATAGAATTCAAAAGACTGAAAATGACGTCAAGTGACGTACTCTGCACTTATTACAAGGGTCTATAGGTGTGCTAGAGGGCTATCGTCGAATAGCTGCCTCGAAGAACCGTCACTCGGAAGTCAGTTGTGTTAAACTCCAGCTAGTGGCTTCCAGTTCCTCTAAACCTGCCACCGTCGCCTTTATTTCATCACCATAGGACTTCTCACCTTGCACGCGCAGATATTAGATATGGTGAAATAGTTGTTGCGCATCAAGCAGCTTCAGGCTGTAACAACAATTCAATGTGTAGTTGAACGCCCTAAGGTGTCAACAACTACACCTTGGATTTCTGGATGAGGTTTCATTGCCTTTGTCAAAACCGTTGACCATGCACCTGCAAGGCAGCAGGGCTCTGTTTTGCAACCCTAACAGGGGAGCTCGTCCACCATGGTCCCAGTTTAGTTCCTTGGGGTACCCCTGCAGGAACTGAGGCCCAATCAGAAAAATAGTTATTCGCCAATTTGACGCGTTGAAATCTACATTTTAAAAGTCAATCACCCAGTTAATAATGTGTGGAGCCATTTCTAGTTGGAAAACCTTCCTTACCAGAACGTTGATGATCAATCAAGTCAAACGCCTTCCTGTAGTCAAGTAGTAGAACACGAACTGCTGCACCAGTACCGTCGGTAGCCTCTGACCACTTATGAATCATGCTGATTAAAGCCTGGGTAGCTGAAGATCTAGGAATTACACCGAATTGAGCAGGATTTATTATCTTTAAAATTGCAGGAGCAACAAACATCTCAACCATGCACAAAGTCTTCGGCGATCTTTGAGAAGACTGGCGTTAAGGATATAGGTCTCAAGTGTTTGTTTATCTCGCGAACTGGTGATTCTTTAGGGACTGGAGTTACATTAGCACTTTTCCAATCTGAAGGTAATTTCTGCTCTTGGTAGGAGGAATTAAGGATGATAGCAACAGGCTCAGCAAGAAGTTCTGCATATTCTTTAAAAACCCAAGTTGGAATGTTATCTGGACCAGGTGATTTCCTCCAAATAAGGGACTTGAGTTTATTAAATGTTGATAATACGGAGACACTAAGTGGAGTTGTACTGTTGGCGCAAGGCATGAATGGAGGTACTTCGGCTTCCAGTGGCGAATATCCATTCATCGGTTCTAAGAATGACTTATTAATTAGATTGGCAATGTCAGTTGGCAAAAGGTTTTCATTGTCCACATATTATAATTTAGAAATAAGATCTGAGGATTTTAAAGCGGTGGTACCAGAAATGCGCTTTACTTCTTTCCACCAAACGTTAGGGTTGGAATTCCGGATGTGGTTGATTTTACAGGCATAGAAGTTTTTCCGAAGAATTTTCCTTTCTCTGTTGACTTGATTCCGGTATCGATTATAGCTGGTCCTATCACCTCTGGCAAAGGCAAGTTGTCGTTCTTTAACTAAATATTTGAAAGTTTTGGTTATCCACGGGGGATCGTTTTGATGTAATTTAACTTTTTTAGTGGGCATAATTGTGTCAAGGCCAAGGTTAAGAAACGCCTCGAATAATTTAGACTTTTCATTGCATGAAGGTATAGTATGGAGTAAACTCCAATCAATATTACAAAAAAATCTACCAAGTTTTTCTTGCCTTTGATTGAATAAACACAGAGTTATGATCTGAAAGATACGATCAAATGGTGGGCGAGGGTTAACTGAACTTGATTCATAACAGCGGTTGAGGTTGGTGAGGGCAAGATCAAGTTTACTATTACCACGGGTAGGGAAGTGTTTGAGCTGGAACTGGTGGGCTAAAACTCTGATATCCAGTTGGTTAAAATCGCCCGCAATAATAATTCCACAACCAGGAAATTGACCCTCAATTTCAGTTAGGGAGTAGGTGAGGTATTCAATCATGGCAATGTTATCACTTATCAGCACTAGGGGTGTGCCTCTAGGTAGTCTACTCGGTCTAGTGTAGACCCATAAAACTTCTTGGTTAGTCTCATCGAACGGATTTAGAACCTCAATTTTGATGGATTCTCTTGAAAAGAAACATACGTCACCACGAAGACCATTCCGACGGTCACGTCTTGTAATGTTATAACCCGGAAGTTGGATTTGGTTATCGCATATGCCCTCTTTAAGCCATCTTTCAGTAATGAAAATAAAATCTGGACTGTCTTCCATAACAAATACACGCAACTCGTCAATTTTAGGAACTAATGACATTACGTTAGAAAGTAAAAGACTTGGGGCAAATTCCAAGAACAAAACAGGGTCAATTGGTACTTCTGACGTTTTACGTACGAGAGCTTCGCCCGCGTAAACGCGTGAATTAAATTTCTTCATAGACCAAAGACTTTAAGCTGAGTTTCCAGACCATATCTCGAGTTGACTATGAATGTACGGCTGGGATCACTTGTTAAGCCTGGTTCTCACTTGTCGTAAGAATCGGGGATTTTTCCTGTCCCGGATCGTTTGGGATTGTTACGACAAGTGTGAACATGGTTGAAGTAACGTCCCAGACAGTCGCCGATCTGATCGGGAGCATCGCAAGAATCGGAATCATTTCTATTTGGAAAATGCACCCAGACAGTCGCCGACGATCGGGAAATCTTAGGACTAGTTACGACATGTGTGCATAGGCGTAGAGTTTTGTTTTTGCCCAGGGGGGCTGAAGTGCTGAACAGGGCCTTTTTAAAACTTTTCCCGTGGGGGGCGTTTACAAAAAGGGACTCTTCTAGGGGTCCGGGGGCATGCCCCCCAGAAATTTTTGAAATTTAGAGTCTTGGAAATGCCATTTCCTGCATTCTGAGGGGTGATTTTTAAGAACACTGAAGGTCATGAAATGTTATAAAAACTAGTTAAAATACAACACATTTCAGCAATTTTTCGATGTTGTGTTATATGGGTGCTTTTGGCGGACAGGAATGAGGCTGTAACAGTTACTTAACCTAACCTAACCTAACCTAACGAGTAACCTATAATTTGTGAATGGTGATTGGTGAGCCAGTTGCTGCAAAATTTCTGGGTGGGCTCAGCCCCCCCCCCCCCTTGAGATTTCTCCGGGGGCTAAAGCCCCTCAGTCCCTCTATACTCTACGCCTATGCATGTGTGAACACTGAAACCACTCGGTCTGGGACAATCGGGGATGATTCTCGATAATACAAGTTGGCGTCCAGCGAAAGCTACCTGAAATCTCTAGCAGGAAAGTCCAGAAATGGTGAACTCACAGTGTTTATGGAAATTGGAAAATAATTCGCTTGTCTGTATAACAGGAGCAGCGCACAATTCAAGGATGAAAACTTAAAATTGAATTCATGGAAGAAGATCGCTGCTTTGCATACCACTGAAGGCAGTCATGAAACAGAAGATATGAGAGTACTCGCACTGCCGGCTTTTCTCGTTATTTAAAAAATGCAAACTGCCTTCCGGTTCAGAGAGTGTCGTTGTCCGTGTAAAATCATCCGTTTGTTTAAGGCCGCCATCTTTCAGACAAGTCGCAACAAGTGTGAACCTGACTGTCGTAGGAATCGCTGACAATCGGGGATAGAACTGTCCCGATTCTTACGATTCTTACGACAAGTGGGAACAGGGGGGGTAGGAAGGTTGATAAACGTAGGGGGGCCGACTCCCACAAGGCGCCACCATGGTTGGCGCCGAGCGAGAAAATTTTGAGTCTCTAGATCGTCGGAAATGGCATTTTCAGAGTCTCCTCTACCTCTTTCGTTAGGCCCTTTCATTAATTCTTTCATTATAATTTGTGAGTCTATTGCCATCCGTGAGTCAGGATGGATTATTATTATTAATTGGTCGATCCGCGCAATCGAAGTCGCACTTATAATGCAATTTTTTTAAATTCAATTATTTTTGGGGCCCCTTTATAAAATATTGGGGGGGCCCCGGCCCCCCTGCTTCCTACGCCCCTGAGTGGGAACTAGGCTTCAGGTGGCATTAGCGGCTTATAAGTGTTTATTTTTTTGCGGTCCGGTATCAACTGATTCGCGTGCTCTGATTGGCTTAGCGAGCGGTCCGTATCCCACGATACGGACCCCGATACGGACCGCTGCGGATTTCAAAACAAAAAAAACAAAAATGTTTTTTTAATATTTCGTATACTCGACGCTTTTCACTACTTTAGACTACAATAGAATGCCAGTAAAAACAAAGTAAAATGGTTTATCCAAATGGTTTTGACAACTTCATGTGAAAACAGCGAATTTTAAAAGAATGCTGGGAAAACTGTGACAAAAAAAAAATTTACGAGCGACATCTATAAAGTTTTCAAGTATTATTGCTTGCGACGTATGAAAACAGTTTAAAACGGTAGGCAAAACATATACATGAACTTGTGAACATAGTATTTTGAATCACTAAATGAAACTATATAGACTATATATAAAAAAACATACCACGAGAAGACAGAAAAGCTGAAACCTTTTGACACTTAACTGTCTTTCTTCTGTTGTTCAACTATACTTAACAAAACCGCTACAAGTCTTTACCTTTTAGTCAAATATTTTCCACATGCCAACCTCATCGTGCCATATGTCTTTGAAGAAAAGTTACAAATGACTTAGAACAAGCATTTTCGTCTTCAAACTCGAACAACACACTTTCAATTTCCACGGAGTCAGTCGAGTATTCAAAGCGACTTTCCAAGCGAGCAGCCAAAAACGAGCAAGCGACGAAGAAGAACGACGAAGAATCTTTATCAACTAAACTTTAAAAACACTTGGACTGCATTCTAAATTCCCTTCGTAACTGGATCTTCACGTTTTGACTGTTTTTCACCACAAAAAAAAGGTTCCAACCTTCCCTGTCAGACTGCATGTAGGCAGTTGTTTATTGTCGAACGATAAACTTTGGACTTTTTAATATCACGTGAACGTCATCTCGATTACGCAACTTTATTCAATTATGTTAATTTACTGATGATGTAAATTATAAATTGTACGATTAGCAAAAAAATAAATATGTTATTTACCGTTTTGGTCGGTCCGTATAGAAAAATATTTGCCCTCGGTCTCAAAAATGTCCCTCGGCCTGCGGCCTCGGGTCTTTTTTTATGACCGAGGGCAAATATTTTTCTATACGGACCTCCCAGCCGGTAAATAACATATATATAATTACCATAGCAAGTTGTGTAAACATCGTTTCCGGTTTCGTAACATCATTATCTATGACCATTGACTTTAAAAGCAGCAGATATGTTTATTTACTTGGTTTTAGTCATAATTTCACTTTTCTTCTACTTTAAATTGTTCAAGAAACCAGTGAAACGTATTAGCAGTGACACCAACAAGTATATCTTAATCACAGGTTGTGATTCAGGCTTTGGTCGTGCTACTGCCATACAACTCGACTCTCTTGGATTTAGTGTGTTCGCAACATGCATTACGGATGATGGAGAAAAATCACTTCGAAATAGCTGCAGTGAAAATTTAGATGTCATACGTTTAGATGTAACTGACTCATCACAAATTGAAGCTGCCTACGAACATGTCAAGAAATCAATGACGTCTGATACAGGTATGATGCAAAGTACAACATATAGCGTCAGCAAAAGCTGATGTACAAGGCAGAAATCTTAATCTTAACTCGAAATTCAAAAAAGAGGCGCTGCTATTCCGATTAGAAATCTTAAATTTGATGGCCGCCATTAAAATTTCCAAAGTGCACTCTAGTGTAACTCGAGAAGCCTTTGACGTCATTTTCTTAACAACAACATCTCATGCTGTAGAATTACTGTGGAATACAAGAGATTGTCAGTGAATGAAAAATAAAATATTCCATCATTCCGTCAACGCACACAGTTATACAGGATTGTAGTAATGAATGTGATTATTCTGCAGGGACTGCGCAGCATGTAAGCCCAATCATGACAAATCGTACGAGCAAATTGGGTTAGGTTTGTTCAGAACATAACGCGCCGACACGCGATGATTCATAGTTTGTTCCAATCAATTTTCCATGAAGATTTTTAGAGCGACCTTACTACAAACAAGTGTTTTTCAGCGTAGTAATGTACCTACTATTTGAAAGATTAACAAAACTTTGGAGGCAGAGCAGTCTCGACGTCCAAGTGAACCGTCGGAAAATAGTAAAGCGAATATTTCTTGTCCCCTCACACCATACCATGCCACCATGGCACATAGTAAGTTCCACTTTACTTTTATTTAAGATTATAAAATATATCATGTAAGTAAAGCAAACGACAATGATGGTTGAATTTGATGTATAATTGTACATATAAAATACATGTATGTACTAACAATTCATTTAGTATTTTAATTAATACTTAAAAGAAATGCTATTAGATGTTAAAATAAACAAATTCAATAAATATACAGTCTGATTTGTAAAGCAACAAAGCGTAAATACTAATCTAAATATTTAGCGGCAGAAAACCTAAGAAATTTAACCAAAACAATTTTACAAGCTGAAGCTGTTCAGCACATTATTGATGCGCCAGCTTTGTGAACCACATCAACAGCCATTCACGCAAATTGACAGAATTATATATACTGAGGCCAACAAGTTTTCTAACTTTTTCTTTTCTGTCACTATATAATTTCCAACATGAGAAAAATGCTCTCAAATTTGAATTTCTATGTACTTCACCATCTGGCATCAAATACAAGCTAGTCAGCTAGAGGCATAGCAGGGGCGGATCTAGGAATTTTTATACCTTAGTCAAAATGGCGGGGTCCACACATGTAGGGGGGTCTGGGGGCATACCCCCCAAAAAATTTTTTGAAATCTGGGTCTCGGAAATGGCATTTCCTGCGATCTGATAGCACTTTTGAGCATGTTTTCAAACATGTTTTTTAGAAACATTTTATTATTTTTCAGATTTTGTTGGGTTTTTTTTTGTCCAATTTGAGCTGAGATTTAATTATGTAGTCACATATCATAAAAAAGATGACTGTTTCGCTCATATCAGAGCTCATCAGCATGCCTAGGAAACACATCAAACACCAGTAACATGTTGTTGCAGTCAGTGAATCCAACATGGACAGCCGGACCAACATACAAGTGAAGCTCCAAGGGTTTGAAATCAGAGTTTTCCTTCTCCTAGGTGGGCTGCCTTCCATGGCTGATGAGCCCCACCTACCCAGAGCTGTCTGGTTTTCAGGTGCCAGATACTCGCCTTTTGCACATCAACCCAAGCAGACAATGTCTGATTAGGGAAGCTTTGATTAGTGTCTTTGTACCATAATGGGACATTTCATGGACATAGAGGTGCTCAACCCTCTACATCATCCTGGCCAAATTAACCCCAAATAAATGAACCACCATACCCACCACCCCCCAACCCCCAACCCAAGTACCTTTGAGCTGTCTGGTTTTCAGGCACCAGATACTCGCCTTTTGCACATCAACCCAAGCAGACAATGTCTGGTTAGGGAAGCTTTGATTAATGTCTTTGTGACCATAATGGGACATTTCATGGACATAGAGGTGCTCAACCCTCTACATCATCCTGGCCAAATTAACCCCAAATAAATGAACCACCATACCCACCACCCCCCAACCCAAGTACCTTTGAGCTGTCTGGTTTTCAGGCACCAGATACTCGCCTTTTGCACATCAACCCAAGCAGACAATGTCTGGTTAGGGAAGCTTTGATTAGTGTCTTTGTGACCATAATGGGACATTTCATGGACATAGAGGTGCTCAACCCTCTACATCATCCTGGCCAAATTAACCCCAAATAAATGAACCACCATACCCACCACCCCCCAACCCAAGTACCTTTCAGCTGTCTGGTTTTCAGGTGCCAGATACTTGCCTTTTGCACATCAACCCAAGCAGACAATGTCTGATTGAGAGAAGCTTTTATTGATAACCATAATGGGACATTTCATGGACATAGAGTTGCTCAACCATCTACATCATCCCAGTCAAATTAACCCTTTAACCTCTAATTAAGCTAACATCTAAGTAACCCTTGACCGATTAACTATCACCTAAACTAATGTATTAACTATGCAACAAAGCATCTGACTTAATGTGTTATCTCCCCAACATTAAAAATAAGTACAGAAAATTAGGTCACCACTTAATGTGGGTATCTCCCCAAGATTATAAACAAAAAGTAAATTAAAATAGCTAAATAATGACAAATAGAAACTAAATGAGTGACTAAAAAAACGAAAAAGACATCTTTAATATACCTCAGAATACCTCATACCTGACAGAATCAGATATACATATCACAGTTGCCTAGGCTTTATAGAACAATGTGAAAGATCTATCCAGTAGTTAGGTAATCAATTTTTATTATTATAATTATTATTATTTTATTGATTTTTGGAATTAAATTATTTAAATGTAAAGTAATCAAATCAATTCAATTCTTCTGTTGTCAGCTGCAAATTTGTCAATGACTTTCCTATGTATGACAAACCTTTTCTTTATGTTTATCATATGCTGATAAGTGATAAGAAATATGGATGGTCACAGTAAAATTGAGTATTAAGATACAACTCAATGGATGTTAAAGCTCGAAGGTCCACAGTAAGAGAATTGTCACCTACCATTGCCAAAGAAACAGAGCTGTATAAGCAGTTTCCAGAGCTTCAGATCTAAACACAAAATACAAAATCATGTATTTTAATATTCAATCCAAGTCAATCGACATGGAAAGAAAATACATAGAAACTAACAAAACAGCTCATTTCTATTAGACTATAAGTGTTATCACTATTTTGTATACTAGGTAGGCTAAAATAGCTGGTTGAGATGTAAAATATTGAGTTCGAAATCAACTTTGCCTGTAGCTATTTTTTTTAATATTGATACAAATTTAAATAATATCAATAATAAATGAGTTGACTTTCTGTCTAATTTAAATAATTCACGGTACATAGACTGATCATAGTTAAGTAGACTAGTAAAGTTGAATGCCAACGCTCAGATAATACATTATTCACTCACCTTAGAGCAATACAAAACTTCTTTGACTTTCCAGCATATTTGGCATACAGAGGAATGTATGACTCCGCACTGAAATCTCTGTGCAACTTTTTCCCAATCTGCTCCAAAATCTCTTGATTAGAAAGGACGGCACAAGAGTTGATTTTCGATGACAAATCGCGATAGATCTGTTGCAGCAATTAGCTTTAAAAGCGTTTTCTACACGTTCCACGACATTCGTAGAAATGATACGAACTCCGTCTCAAACATATTCATGCTGCAAGTTAGTCGAACCGTCCTGTATAGCCAATCAAAAGCCAAGTGCGTCAAGAAACTTTACTTCCGACGTACTTGCCTGCACTTCCGACTAACTTGCAGTGTTTTTAACCAATCAGCGCTCGTTATTTCGACGTAGTCGGCCATTTTGACGTACTCAAATTATCCATATTTGTAAAGATTTACACCTCTATCCCTAGTCCGAGCGTACAAGTATGCTCTAGTGGCCTGGTATATAAGAAGGTTGACCGAGTAGCCCACAGTCAACACGGCGGACTGGGACGTAGAGTTTTTTTGCAGATTGCGCTCGCATTCGGCGATTCGCTGCTCGATACGGTTTTAAAATAAACTTTCAAAAATCTGGAAAATAATAAATGTAGTCTAGTTGTTTTTTTTAAATTGAATTAATTAGTCGACTATTTTTTTTAATTAATTAATCAGTCAATTTTTTTTTAATTAATTAGTCAAATATTTTTGAATTAATTAGTCAATTTTTTTTATGTTAGTCGCTTGAGTGTTTGACGTACCCTAAATCCGCCCCTGCATAGCTAGAGCCACATTCATACCACATAAAGAAAAAGATACAAACGAGCGCATCGTGAAAAACTTCTTCCTGTCTCTAGCAGACTAATGCTGTCTTTCTCAAGAAAAAACCATGACGTCAGAATTGAAATGTTGCAGCTATATAGAAAATTTATTGTACTTTTCTTCGGCAATATCTTGTTAGTATTGGGCGATTATCGATCCCGTCAGCCGAAGCAATACAGTCATCGTTCTGGCAAATTCCGAAACCAGATTTGTCAAAATGGGCTACCAATACTCCAAACATACATTGGATGATTCCGTTTCAATCCATAGTCAGAACAACAACTAAATGATGATGAATTCGACATTTTTGTTGTCAAATTATATGCGCTCTCGTTGTTTCTTCCTTTAATAGTCACGCGTTAAGAAAATGACGTCACAACCCTTCTCAAGAAAATTTTAATGGCGGAAGCAATTTTCAGCATTTCAAACGTTTATAACTTTAAACCTATTGGTTTATATCGGTTCAAATTTTGTACATGGGGTATTTATATCCCAATAAAGTTCGTCGAAGTTAAATTTTCGCAAAATTTTATGGTCGATTTTTCGTCTTAGTGACACTTTAAGTGCGTCATAGTAAGAACATCAAAGCCTGCATGCATGCAGCAAATAATACGAAGTAAAGCCATTTTGATAATAAGTTAATAGAAAGAACTAAAGTTTCGTTGCACACGCGACATGAGAATGAATAATAAATACAGTGGTGACAAAAAGGTAGGTTACATGAAACAGAATATAATATCATCAACTCGAGATATGGTCTGGAAACTCAGCTTAAAGTCTTTGGTCTTTCTTTTTGTTTGCCTTTATGCATTTTTGTGTACGGTGCACGGTCACTGAACACATTGTATTTTAGTGTGATGAACGAATTGTCTAATAATTTAAGTATTAATAAACCTAAAACAAAGGATGTGCACAGTGTAAGGTACAGTTGACGTGTGATGTTAGGAAGCACGGGTGGCGTGTGCTGTTAGGGCGTTGCCTCTCACCAAAATTTAAGCCGGTTCGACGGGGTTAGTACTTGGATGGGTGACCGTCTGGGAATAACCCCGTTCTCGAACTTGGAACACTCATGTGAGTAGAGTTTAGTTGGTCTCTCCTGTGCTTCGAGGGTTTTTCGCCAGGTTCTCCGGTTTTCCTCCCTCCATAAAATCAACACCAAATTAGGTCTGTGATTCATGGTCTGACATGTGTGTCATAAATGTGTCGTAGGGCGGCTGCTTCGAGCGCCTTTAATATGCCTTCGACTCGGCCACTTGAAATTTAGTAATGTAAATTGCTCTTGAAAAGCCCCTTGTGGGAAGAAGTAACTAAAATCTGTATTCTGTATTCTGTACAGTTCAACATAAAATCACAGCTCATTATAGGCGCTTTGAAGTTTGCCGAGTTTCCAGACCATATCTCGATTGACTATGATAATATTGACGTGGATGTATTGGTGCATGGCATGCCAGAAATAAAGGAGACGGGGTGACAGAAAAAGTGAGAATAAAAAATAAAACTAGAATAAACAAAGTGGAAAATAGCCTATATGTTTGCATTAAGAGACGGATTAGATTTACAAATTAAAAGACTTTCTCTAACAAGGAGCTCAGAGGTAGAGGAAGACAAAATAGTGAAGTCATGGGGTGAAATGGCATGTCCAGTATCACAATGGTGTGATAGGAGTGTTAGTCGAAGGAAGATTGACATACTAAAATATAGTAATAACAAAAACCCACTTTCCTGCCGACAATTTGAAGAAACTATATATAAACTCCGAAAATAAACATCTTGAAATTTTAAATAAGAGAGTATATGAAACCATAGTCAATCGAGATATGGTCTGGAAACTCGGCAAACTTCAAAGCGCCTATAATGAGCTGTGATTTTATGTTGCAATTGAACCATACCTTACACCGTGGACATTCTTTGTTTTAGGTTTATTAATATTTAAATAGCATGGTTGAGTGATTGAACTGAAACGTTGCTATTGGACAATTCGTTCATTATACTAAAATACAATGTGTTCAGTGACCGTGCACCGTGCACAAAAATGCATAAAGGCGAACAAAAAGATATACCAAAGACTTTAAGCTGAGTTTCCAGACCATATCTCGAGTTGACTATGATGAAACCGTGATATATCGGCTTTTAATGTCGACCCTACACTGTATCTGATGTGATAACTTTATAATAAATACAAATCACCGTTTCTCTTGTCTTGTTTTAGCTCGTATTTTGAGTTTCAAAATGTTTAACAGTAAGGGTTATTTTTTTGGAGTTATTTGTTGTTGTTTTTTCAGTTAGCAATCTTCATTATTTAATTATTATTCATTTCATCGCATATTCCTCTGATAAAGGGCTAGTCCGCTTTCCTATCTTGGCACTAGTTTATTTTCTTGGCAGTTTATTTGAGGCACATTTTTACTTCAATCCCAAACTCTGCCATTTTTACTTCACTCAATCCCAAACTCTGCCATTTTTACTTCACTCAATCCCAAACTCTGCCATTTTTACTTCACTCAATCCCAAACTGCCATTTTTACTTCATTCAATCCCAAACTCTGCATGCCTATGCAGCATGTACTCTACTTTTTATTGAAGAGTAATATAATACAATAGCATAGTATTTAACTATATATTTATAGTTAGCCGCTTATTGTCGGGAATTTCAATGTGTTAATACTGGTTCTACATTTCGACGATTATATGTATTAGTATATAGTTTAATTGTCATCATACTAAAGGCTATTTTCCATTACATCGGCTTTGCCCGCACCGCGGCGTACTTATGAAAACAGCCTTAATATACCTCGTGATCACGCAGGGTCAATTGACTGTCATGATAGAAAATATTTGCAAGCGAATAAGATTTTTATGTCTTCCATCTGTCGAGTTTGTGTTGCAATTGAGAATGCGAATAGTGTAATATCTTATAATATGTAATCTTTCATATATCATACTAACACAAAGAAGTGGTATGACTTTACAGCTATCCCCTATAGGACATACATCTATATTATAAAGTTTCTCATTCAAGAGAAACTCTTTCGCTTCAAAAAGTTTTAAAAAGGGAAAATAGCTACAATCAGTGACAAATAAACGTGGGACACGTTAACTAACAGCCCGTACTATTATAAAATATTATAAATTAAAGCGTTTAACCCCCCTTCCCCCTTTCAATGTTGCAGTGATTCAGGGAGAAATCCGCAACAATGGTACGGTGACATGTAAAACATATTTTTGCACATTCAACATTGAATAGGGGGGAGGGGGGCGCAATCATTATTTCCAGCGCAAATGTCCCGATAATTGTGTCACTGATTGTAGAAATACGAGAAATGGATGTGCTCGGTGCTGCAGTGTTCTGAGCGTCTTTAACCACTCCAGGGGGTCTTCCCTTGACGCGTAAAATCGTCTGGCGTTAGCCAGAGTAAAATACTAAAGGTGTGTACGAGTCAAAGGGTAAAACCTGAATGAGAGTAGAGTCACGTACAGCTACATATACTTGAGTTGTGTATTTTTACTATCTAGGTTTGTGGTCGGTTATTAACAACGCAGGAATTGCTGTGTCTGGTCCTCTTGATTGGCAAAGTCTTGACGAAATAAAAAAGATGGCTGACGTCAATCTGTGGGGATTGATTGATGTCACAAAAACTTTCCTTCCTCTTTTAAAAAAATCTAATGGTCGACTAATTAACGTTTCGAGTGCGGCAGGTAAGGCTCTACTTAATCGCAAATGAAAGAATTTGAAAATACGAAAAAATAATTCTTTGAAGACTTTCACCGTCATAATCGTATATAATTCAAGAAAAATTTGTCGACTTTTATTTTTATTTTGTTGATCTATTGGCCTGTTGATTTATTAAGTCTTCATCAGAGCATAGTTTAAACATGTCGTTCACTCGTCTTATCTAACGGCATTACATTGCATTACTGTACTTTACATTTAGTATTACATTACATTACATTACATATTACGTTACGTTACGTTACGTTGCGTTGCGTTGCGTTGCGTTGCGTTGCGTTGCGTTGCGTTGCGTTGCGTTGCGTTGCGTTGCGTTGCGTTGCGTTGCGTTGCGTTGCGTTGCGTTGCGTTGCGTTGCGTTGCGTTGCGTTGCGTTGCGTTGCGTTGCGTTGCGTTGCGTTGCGTTGCGTTGCGTTGCGTTGCGTTGCGTTGCGTTGCGTTGCGTTGCGTTGCGTTGCGTTGCGTTGCGTTGCGTTGCGTTGCGTTGCGTTGCGTTGCGTTGCGTTGCGTTACATTACATATTATATTGCATTGCAGTGTAATG
>OZ035997.1:25023833-25176812 GCA_964035015.1 Corallium rubrum
TCCTTGTCCTTGTCCTTGTCCTTGTCCTTGTCCTTGTCCTTGTCCTTGTCCTTGTCCTTGTCCTTGTCCTTGTCCTTGTCCTTGTCCTTGTCCTTGTCCTTGTCCTTGTCCTTGTCCTTGTCCTTGTCCTTGTCCTTGTCCTTGTCCTTGTCCTTGTCCTTGTCCTTGTCCTTGTCCTTGTCCTTGTCCTTGTCCTTGTCCTTGTCCTTGTCCTTGTCCTTGTCCTTGTCCTTGTCCTTGTCCTTGTCCTTGTCCTTGTCCTTGTCCTTGTCCTTGTCCTTGTCCTTGTCCTTGTCCTTGTCCTTGTCCTTGTCCTTGTCCTTGTCCTTGTCCTTGTCCTTGTCCTTGTCCTTGTCCTTGTCCTTGTCCTTGTCCTTGTCCTTGTCCTTGTCCTTGTCCTTGTCCTTGTCCTTGTCCTTGTCCTTGTCCTTGTCCTCGCCCTTGTCCCTGTCCTCGTCGTTGTCCCTGCATGTCCATGCATGTCCCTGTCGACTTGTCCTTATTCTTGTCCCTGTCTACTTTTCCTTATTCTTGTTCCTGTCTACTTGTCCTTATTTTTGTCCCTGTCGACTTGTCCTTATTCATATTCTTGTTCCTGTCGACTTGTCCTTATTCTTGTCCCCTTCCTTGTCCTTATTCTTGTCCCCTTCCTTGTCCTTATTCTTGTCCCTGTCTACTTTTCCTTATTCTTGTCCATGTCCTTGTCCTTGTCTTTTTCCTTATTCTTGCCCCTGTCTACTTTTCCTTATTCTTGTAGACTTGTCCTTATTCTTGTCCCTGTCGACTTGTCCTTATTCTTGTCCCTGTCCTTGTCTTTTTCCTTATTCTTGTCCCTGTCTACTTTTCCTTATTCTTGTCCCTGTCCTTGTGTCCTTGTCCTTATTCTTGTCCCGGTCGACTTTTCCTTATTCTTGTCCCTGTCCTTGTCCTTATTTTTGTCCCTGTGGACTTGTCCTTATTTTTGTCCCTGTCGACTTTTCCTTATTCTTGTCCCTGTCCTTGTCCTTATTCTTGTCCCTGTCGACTTGTCCTTATTCTTGTCCCTGTCGACTTGTCCTTATTCTTGTCCTTGTCTACTTGTCCTTATTCTTGTCCCTGTCTACTTTTCCTTATTCTTGTCCCTGTCTACTTTTCCTTATTCTTGTCCCTGTCCTTGCTTTTTTCCTTATTCTTGTCGCTGTAGACTTGTCCTTATTCTTGTCCCTGTCGACTTGTCCTTATTCTTGTCCCTGTCGACTTGTCCTTATTCTTGTCCTTGTCGACTTGTCCTTATTCTTGTCCCTGTCTACTTTTCCTTATTCTTCTCCCTGTCGACTTGTCCCTATTCTTCTCCCTGTCCTTGTCCTTATTCTCATTCTAGCTTGTCCCTGTCCTTGTCCTTATTCTTGTCCCTGTCGACTTGTCCATATTCTTCATAGAGATCATATATAATACTAGAGGGGGCATTGGCGGGAAAATTTGGTAACCACAATGGCTGGTTGGCAAATGTACCAGACCCAGTCCTTTGCCAACCAACGCGCCTAATGTTTGCCTCCTAAAAATCCAAGATGGCGGCGTTCAATTGGTTACCCGCGGTTGAGTGAAATTAAGATAGGATGCCCCCTCTAGTATTATATATGATCCATATGATCGACTTGTCGTTATTCTTGTCCCTGCCCCTGTCTCTGTCGCTTTGGTAGCTAGCGCTATTTCTCAAAGCTGATATGTGAAGAGGCAGTTGTCGTTAAAACTAAGAAATCGAAAAAAATAGTTGTGTCAATAACCCTTGTCAATTTATTTAAGGTCGGTTAAGTCTTCCTTATATTGGCGCTTACTGCACCAGCAAGTTTGCTGTCGAGGCTTTTACAGATGCATTACGTATCGAGCTGTGTAGGTGGAGAATGAAGATAATTCTTATTGAACCTGGTTTCTTCAAGACCAATATGACAGCTAAGAAAACGTTAAGTTCACACTGGGATCGACTCTGGTCTTCGTTATCTGACGAGAAGAAGTTGGAATATGGAGAAGATTTTTTCCACAAATGTAAGATGTTTGCTGCAGATATACAATAAAATTAATACAACCCATTCCCTTACCGGTAATAATAATAATAATAACTAGAAATACATAAATGCAATAATTCCTCGCCCACTTTTACAGCAACCCCTCCCCCCCGCTTGCGCTCTTTTATTGGAGGCCTGGAAATAGCTACTCCTGTCGGAACGATGAAAATATAGTTTTAATTATGGTAAAATATTGAAATAAAAAAAAAAAACACTCTATTTTTTTGAGGAAAAATGCCACAAAGTACAAAGAAAAATTTAAGGATGATATTTCGTAAAATATATTGAGATGAAGAAAATTGCACGTTGCATCCAGGATTTGATCTCGATCTCGCTCGCGTACAAACCGACGATGTTTACCACCACACCACTGAAGCAGGCGTCAGAATCTTATTAATATATTAGGGTTATATTTTACAGTTCTTTCTTTCCATGTTTACAAAGAACATTGCTTGGTATCTAAAAATGTTTATTTTGAAAACTACTCAAACTGCCTGGCTAGCTGCCACGCCTATATTCATTTATGGCGTTTTAAATGTATTTAAACTAATATAACAAAAACAATTTTTCATTTCGAAATCTGAATTGCTGAAAATGTTTTCACTTGCATGTTAATAAGTATTTCAACAGCATTATTTTGTACGTTTTACAAAAGAAAAAATGTTCCTTCTCCATTTTTTATGCTAAATTTTAAACAACCGCTAAGTCATATGTAGTTTTACAATAAGAAAACTATTTAAAAGGAGATAAAACGACAGCCACAGGTAAAAAATACAACGTAACGGGCATTGGCAAGAAAAAACATGCAATGGATATGATACGTACTTCAAGGACACACAAAATATAAAACAAAATTAACAGTGATAGATATAAACAGGGAAACTCGAACAGTTTTGCTACTAAGTGTTCGTGATTACTGAGAGCGACTGCTCTATATTTTTACCGTGGGTTACCTTTTCGGCCTTTATCTTCGTTGGTTTTCTATTTTGAGTATTTATTTTTCCTTCTTTCGAGTTTTGGTTTGACGGGTTTCTTTTAGTCAAGACTTTATATACGTAAACGTTGATTCGTTTCTGTTCTTTTGAAAAGGATGTACGTATCCCAAAATCTCCTTTCTCAAATCTTTTTGTCAAGAATATTAATATTAGTTCAAATCCTTTTCAAATCTTTTATGTCAAGAACTATATTGTTTCCAGTGCCCCACAATCTTCACCGCGCGTGGTCCGTCCACACATATATATATACAAATATTCAGATCGCTCAAACTGATTCGCATTTTAACACGCGTGTAAAGTGGACTCCACGCATGTCGAGATTAGCACCCTCACCGGGCTCCGGGCCTTCGGCCCTACGCCCGGCTCGGGGATAATAATAATAATGGAAACTTTATTGATTAAATTTAGTTCTTACATATACAATTGTAAATCTCACTTATTAAGGTAATTTACAACCGGCTACTTGAATCGATGGTATACTGTAATATATAACTATAAAAACACATAACAAACTTATACAATACAACATTAAAAAGTTAATAAATCTGGGTTTGTCCATTCCTTATTTCGGCAACAGAATATATAATGTGTAGTTCTGATGGCAATTGTCGTCATTCGTTTCACACAATAGTTTTGGTGAACTTTGTCAAAATGAAGATCATTTAGCATTTTTAGAAATGTTGAACATTCTTTCGCAAAGACACCAAGAGAGCTAATTGATAAATTTATAAATTTAACGGATATAAATAATTTCCTTTGTTCTCTAATTAATTCTAAATATTTAGTTTTTTTACGTTCCACATTCTTTTGAAGATTAGATTCAAAACCAGCAGTTAGTTCAACAATGTATAAGCATCCACTAGTTGTTGTCAGGAGCAAGTCTGGACGGTATGAGTTGCCGGTTAATATGGATGGACTTTTGTATCCCGGAAGATCGACATAGAGATTTGAACCGCTGACCGTCCTTAGGTTTGACGCAAGGAAGTTCAAAATTGAATCATGTCTCCACGTAAACCTTTCGAGATACGATTGGCAACCTGCTACGACGTAGACAAAGGGAACAATCCGGTGTTGGTGATATACCCCATCTTGCAAGGTTTTGGCGTGTTGGTAGAGAGTTATTCATGTAACGTATCGTAAAATTGAAGATATTCTTAGGTAGTTTAGACTGAGCCGCGCACCATAACTTCGTTAATTGAGAGAAGGAGAACTTTGTGATGACCTTATTATTATTATTATTATAATAATAATAATAATAATAATAATAATAATAATAATAATAATAATAATAATAATAATATTTTTTTTTTTTTTTTTTTTTTTTTTTAATAATTAAAACTTTATTTCACATTTTATGACTATACTTTACAATAAAAAAAAAGAAGAAGTTAATTGCAATATAATACATATAAACTCATGGCAGTCCACAGGGATTTCATACAAAGTTAATAAGAAACCTTAGTTCAAATAATGATAATAAAAATTAAGTTAAAAATGTCAGTAAAATCACACTCCGATATAAAGGAAGAGTCATTAGCAGCGTAGCTGGCTCTCCAGCAGACCGAGTTCTAAGTTTTTGTTTTTCACTTGATTAGGGGATTTTCTAGTCCCTCTCATGCATGCAATGGCTGATCTTAATAGAGCGAAGGAGAGGCGGCATCTCATCCATGCTAAGGTGACAGCATATTCCCATTTCCACTTGACTGCTAGCATCTCTGCCATTCTCTTGTACGCAACCGTTGTTTCTTTGCTCAGACCACCACTTGTAGAAAAGATCAAAGGTGTAAACGTACCATGCTCTATTTCTCTTACTCTGTCGCCGTATTCTCTTTTTTTCATATTCTCCTGGCTTCTGTATAAAGAACTAATGCTGGTGTTGCGATAACTAGGCGCGTTTGGGTGGAACACCCTTACGTCAAATTGATTCAATCTCTTTCATAGCATGTATTGCGGCTTCGCATCCTGCTTCATGACCAGCACATGTTTGGAGGGCTCCGGCAGCAGACTTAACATCTTCGCCAATAGCTTTGAGAATTGCTTTGGCTACAATACGCCTTGGCACTTCCCCGACGCCAATAGGGCGCACTCCTGGATCCTTGTTCAAAGGGATCAAGCGACAAGCTACATATGCCGATAGGCCATCTGGGTCGACTTGGGTTGTGCATAAACGTTTGGCCACACCAGCTAGAGCATTACATAGGTCGACTGAAACACCCTTGAACGAAGAACAAAAGCGCCGCCAACCATAAGCATCCACCCCAGACGGGCCCGCAGAACCGTTTGTTCTCCTTGCTGCTTGCTTGATGGTTTCACCGGTTATTCTTTCAAAAACCACCGGATCAAAGCATATTTCATCAGCCTCTGTATCAGGGAGTAATACTTCTGGTGAAGGTATCTTCGCTTCAGGATGTTTCTCAAGCAAGACATCTCTTGTAGATCTCCATGTAACATTACCATTGTCATCCATATTAGGTAATAATGCGTCGAGTGAAAGAAGGCCGCCCTTATCTGCATTGGAAATCAGGCGGACTGCCTGATGGACCTTTCCTTGCAGCATAAGCCGACTGAAACCACGCGTGATCTTCTCGAATTCGAGCGGCTGGTTTGTTTGGGAGATGAGATGCTTTTGAATACATCTGCCTTCATTAACGAGTGCCTTTATGTCGCCTTTTAACCAGAGATTAAGCCGCCTTTCTAAACAATTAACATGATCTTTTGTCTTACTTTTAACAAACGGTTTTTGCAATAACAAAGATTGCATGACTGAGCATGCCTTCAATGAAATGCAATCAAGCGGACTGGCATCAGCATATGACTGATAAAGCCTAGCCATCTCTTGTACGAATGACTTGCCACTTCTCCCCGATGGAATCAAAAACACGTTACGTTTCCAATGAACAATTTCTTCGTATGCATCGTTTATCCTTGCACAGAATTCAGCACCTTTAACTTCATTCCATTTGAAGCTTGATTCTTCGTTAGGCGCATCGTTGAAGCTATTGTTATGCAAAGGTGCATTGCTATCAGTAATGTGCATATTTACTGAATTGAGTGTTCCTCCTTGATGCGAATAACTGCTTTCGATGTTGACTTGCACTTGATCGTTTATACTAGATTCTGAAACAGTAATCCCTTCATCAAGAGCAGGCTGACCTATCCTCTCACCATTTCCTTCCCCTACGTCGACTTGCCGCTCATTGATCAGCACTTGATTGATTATGTTAGTTTCCGACGCGGTAGCTCTTTCGCCAAGGACAACATGGCCCATCCTTTCACCGTTTCCTTGCCAAACGTCGATTTGCCGCTCATTTGCCTCGTATCTCGTAGATTTTGTGCCGTTAGATTGAGTGTAATTAATAATAATAATAGTAATAATAATAATGGAAACTTTATTAAATGTTTTTCTTTTCTACAGATACAATTATAAATCTCGCTTATTAAGGTAATTTACAATTGGCTACTTGAATCACAACTAATAATATATAATAACAACTAATGATATCTTATCTAGCATATCTAAAAAAGTAGAACACTCATTCGCAAAAACACCTAGGGAACTCATGGAGAGATTTATAAATTTTACATCATTAAAATGTTCACTTTGCTGTTTTACTAGTTCACTATATTTATCTTCTTTCCGTTTGACGTTGTTTTGAAGGTTTGATTCAAAACCAACAGTAAGTTCGAGAACATAAAGACGGCCGTTTAAACAATGCAATAGCAAATCTGGACGATACGTGTCACCAGTTAGGATAGATGGGCTTTTGAATCCAGGTAGATCGACAAAGAGGTTTGAACCGTTAACAGTTTGTAAGGTATTTGCAAGAAAGTTAAGAATTGAATTGTGCCTCCATGTAAAACGTTCAAGATACGATTGACAACCAGCAACAACGTGAAGTAGTGTTTCTGGGCTCAGACAAAAGGAGCATTCTGGACTTGAAGATATTCCCCATCTGTGAAGGTTTTTGCGTGTCGGAGTAGAATTGTTCACATAACGTATAGTAAAGTTATAAATGTTTTTTGGCAGTTTTGATTGAGCAGTTGACCACACCTTGTTAAGCTGTGATAAGGAGAACTTTGTAACGATAGAGAAAAAGGATCCCTGACAAGTCAAGTGGTTTCGAAGTTTATCTTCATAATAATAATAATAATAATAATAATAATAATAATAATAATAATAATAATAATAATAATAATAATAATAATAATAATAATAATAATAATAATAAGCAGCATGGGATGCGCTCCGTAGAGCGATGGTTAGATGGAAACAAGAAGTCGACAGAATACCAAGATGGCCTACATTTGGTAGATCTGTATTGTCGCCAAAAACGGAAGATCTGAGTCCTGCAGGAGATTATCGTCCAATCACATGCTTAAACACGTCCTACAAGATTTACACTGGAATGATGGGAAGGTACATGAAGGAGCATGCGGAGAGTAATAACATCTGGGATGAAGGCCAGCTTGGAGCGATGGAAGGAGTACTGGGAACTGTAGACCAGCTGCTGATTGACAAGTGTATAACGGATGAGGTGAGAGAACATCGTCGTAATCTTGCAGTAGCTTTCTATGATTATACGAAGGCATACGACAAAGTACACCATGACTGGATGCTGAGAGTATACCGGTGGATGAGGATCCCTGAAGATGTCATAAAGGTGATAGAGAGGCTAATGCAGAATTGGAAGACGAAACTGGAGGTGAATATAGATGGAAGGAAGATGACGAGCAGATGGATACAAATATCATGTGGATTTCTACAAGGTGACAGCTACTCGCCAGTAGGGTTCTGTCTATCAGAAGTGCCAATTGGTATGCTTCTCAGTGAGACAAGAGGATATAGAATGGGACCGCCTGGGCATCGTACAGTAAAGCGAACGCACAGCTTATTTGTTGACGATCTGAAAATGTACCAGGAAAGCCACGAGCTATTGAGTGCCGTGAATGAGATGATCGTTAAAGCTAGCGACGACACAGGTGCATGTTACGGAGTTAAGAAATGTGCAGAGATTGCACGTTGGTCAGTTGCTATGATTTTTCTCCCAGACGGCGCCCGCTGAGTTTATTATGTCACGTGACTAGTTTGTGCAATGGAGGATATACAAAATTTCACGCATGAATACACATAAATTAGGCATACAATATTGGAATTGTTATAATCTAAAATGCCATTTTGTGGTAAATTAGGCATTCTTTTTTCAGAATGTCCCATTGTTAGAAGACCAATTTTGTGATTTCGATAAATTTTGTAGGATTTTCCGAATGCCATTTTTTAGCTATAGGGGTGGTTAAACTTGCGTTTTACTAGAATTTTTCGCGATATTTTTGTGTTCAGAGATTTTATGTAGTTTTTTCTTTAAAATGATCTTGGAACTTATATGTCATTTTGTTGTGTTTATTCGCAAAATGCCAAAAACCGACTCTGGGGACCACTATTCGGTATGAATTTGGTAATATATTCCTTACCAGTCTTCAAACGACATATTCTTCAAATGGAAATCAAAGTTTTGTATAATGGCGTCGAGTAGCGAGACAGGAAGACAAGAAGAAATGTAAGTACAGCGAGCTTAAACCCCTATTTTGAAAACCACTTTTGACGTCCGCCATCTTTGCTTCTTCTTCAACAGCCAATCTGGCAAATATAATGACTTTGATTTATTTTCAACGTTGCTAGAAATGAAGAAAAATGCAACAGATCTAAACAGTGTACGAAAGACAAGGGACATCCTGGAAAATGCAATTCTGAAAGGCAAGTGAATCCATTCTGGTTGGACTCGCGTTTTCAAATAAGGAATTCTCTTAAAAGAGAGATGAGAGAAGAGTGCGAGCGAGCAAAAGAAGATCATGAAGCGAAACTGGCTCGTTTTGGTGATCTAGCCGAGCAACAACAACTCTTGGATAGGAAAAAGAATGATGTAGAAATACTAAGAAAGGAATCAGGTAAGCTATGGGGGTATTAAGCACACGTAATCTTCTTAGTTCATCATCTCCCTTGTCTAAAAGTAACCAAGTGAGTACAATACTTTCAATACTGGAGTGGGAAAGTTTATAGCACTTGATAATTTTAATTTGCCCAAAATATACAAAGTTAATGTAATGTTCTGATCTACAGATAATACATGTGTAAATATTCACATTAATCAATGTTCTTAAATTATTTACTTTTTTGTTAGAAATAACACTGCAAGCTTCAAAGCAAGAAGTTAGTACTCTCCAACAAAAAGTCAAGGAATTGAAGGAAGAGTATGACAGATTGAAAGTTCTTCTTCAACAAACCCAGCAGGCACGGTCAAAGCGAATAAAAAACCAGACCACCTTTGTGATGATAAGTGATGCAAGTAACAGCACAAGATACCGAAGACGCAAAGAAACTGCAGATGCCTTAACTTATATTCATGGTGGAGAAGAACCAGCAATCTATGGAGCATGGGATTTTGTTGCTGCCAATGCTACAAAAGAAGTCATAGATAAGTTGTTTTCTAATTACAAGAGAGGGAGGTATTTACACGGGGTATTTGGAAAGGCAGTAAGTCAGTACAACAATTCTGAACAGGCATTAAAACAAGCTGTTGCAATGAAATATCAAAATTTTCTATCTAGACGTAAATTTAAACTAGTTTGTAAAACTCAAAGTTCAGTATTTAATGCTGAAAAGGAAATTTGGCTACCTAGAAATTTGAAATGTTTAGATGTTGACATATCTTTGCCTAAAATTGTCAATGACTTGAAGGTAGATAGATTTGTGAAAGGTCTTGATATAGGCCATGTTTCGCCTATCCCAAACTATTCTGGTGTATCCCGCACTATCACAGGTTTAGTATACATGATTTTACACATGTATTTAGGATCACCTCGGCTTTACAATCAAATGCTGTGGTTTAATGAGAACAGAGATCATTTTATTTTTCAGTTTTCAGATGATGGTGCCCCAGAAACAAGTGAGCTTGGGATGTGTATTGGGTCACTTACTTGTTGGAATTTTGGTGCAAAGGTAAGGAGTAGAGACTCACATTATTTGCTGCATTGTTTAAGTGTTCCAGAAAAAGATCCCATAATGGCAGATCTCTGGAAACAACATACCGATGAGATGCTTGTTCTTGAAGGCAATCTTGTCAATATAGCTGGCCATCAATGCACTATTGAGTTCCAACCTAGTGCAGATCAGTCATGGCAAAGCTGGGCAAACAATGAGCTCAATCAAGCTGCAACATACCCATCCCCCTATGCTAATGTATACAAGGGTAGTCTGAATAGAATGGGTCAGTCTATTGGCTTCTCAGAGACTGATACCTGGAAACCCCCAACCTTAGCAACAAGGGAAGAAGATGTAAGAAAACTTGAGGCATTTAGAAAGGGTTTGTCAACAGAGTTGACACATGCCCAAATTCACAGCCGAGAGCTAGTTTTCATGGCAGAGAATGGTATAAGACAGGCAGGGCCACCTCGCATTGGGAAATTTGCTGATCGCCAAAGGCCCGAGCCTGTACATAATGAAATTAATTCTTGGCAACATATGTTAAATTTAATTTACAAAGAAGCATTGCACAGGGGAGTTGTTGATATATTTTTGAAGATATTAAGCTCACCAGTTAAATTATATCTGTGTGATGTTGTTGAACAAAGTGTGGTAGTGGAGGCTCCTGGTTGTGGTCTGGCTTTTGTTGCCAAGCAAATCAAGGAGCACTATGAAAACAAAGATTGTAGAGCAAACAATCTCACCTCTAGGTTGATTGGGAGACAAGCTATAGCGTTGGCAAGGTATGGGTACCGGTTGGTCGATTGTTTGCAGACAGTTAATGAGAGTACCTCTGAAAAATTGAAGAGGCAAGCTTTAGGAAAAGCAGTGGAATTCCTTAGAGATGCTGGCACTTTGTTTAACAAAGTTTATACCAGCCCACCTGAAATATTGCAGCTGAAAGAGTCATTGACAAAATATTTTAATCTCTTGGCATTGTTTTTTCCTTCTTCAGTGAATATTACAGTATGGACAATGGCATATGCCCTGCCATATAATGCTTCCCTGCTTTATGATCAATATAAAGTAGGCTATGGCATTATCTCACTACAGGCTAAAGAATCCAAGCATGCAGGCATAAAGCATGATCTTGCCCTAACTAATCGTTCAAAGGCTGTTGGCAAATTAGGAAAATGGTGGCAAGTTATGCGGGCTAATTATGTCAGAGCTTTTTATTTGCCAGAGCATCATCCTATGCCCTCAATGTATGTCTCACACTATGAATCACGGGTCCCCCCTCATGTTAAAGATATTCTTATCTGTGAATGTGGGAGGGAGAAAAATGGTGAAGTGTTGCAATGTTCTTTTTGTGAGCAATGTGAGGTTGTCCTTAAATGTGCAGAAATGCAAGCCCTTACTGAAGAGGTACTTGTCATATTGAAGCCAGTAAGTTGTTCTTTGTGTGTTGAAAGATTCTCTGATGATATTTCTCTAGATGCTCATGTAAAGTCAGTACATGTCCTGCAAACTGGCACAAGGTCTGTTATTGATCCAAGAACTCTTTCAGTTAAGCAACTTCGAGATGAGTTGAAAAGGCATGGTTTAAGTGTGGTAGGAAACAAACAGCATCTATGCAAGAGACTGGAAGGTCACTTCAATATTTATTAATTATTTTCATGAGTGTATTATAATTATATCATAATATCCAATTATATATCCTGATACAATAATATATAATATAAGTATAAATACAGTGGTGGTTACAAAGTTGTGCTTAAATGCAAAGCCTAATCTCAAGCTGTTAGTTATAGTGTAATGTAATTTTTTTAGAACAAACACTTCCAACAAACTGTGAAAGCTCTTTTAAAATTAAGTACTGTAAAGGTATCAAGAAAATTGAAAGCAATACCCATTTCTACTGTTCTAACAAGTCAATACCATATTTTACACTGCAATTAAGCAGCTGTTTGCAACCACTGTATAATGTACTTGTGCAATACTACATAACTACACAATTTGTTAATCATATATATGTATAGTAATAATTACCAATTTTTTGGTGTATTTATCTTTTAGGTAAGTGTTTATTACAGTAGTTGCCTCTTTTTCCTCTCCTGCTACTATGGCAATTTTGACAGACAGTTTCATAATTTATGCCATTTATTTGCAATGACAATTATAAAGATTTTGTAATATAATTTTGTAATATAATTTCAGTATTTAATAAAATTGTGAGTACACAATTGTGGTTTGTTTTGTGTCAAAATTGCATGCAGTAATACACATGCCTACAGTGTACATCGATAGAGTATTTCCTGCATAATACAGAATTCAATAAGTTTTTATCTGATGAATAAAGCAGTTTTAGCTAAAAAATATCCAGTCGATAGAACTTATTCACAAATATGCAATGCTTAGGAATACTATAAGATGAAGTGCCATGTTGATCTTTTATCATACACCCTCTGTACATGCCTGTCTAGTGGTGTAACAAAGGGGAGCTAGGAGGAGTACACGCCCCTTTTTTAAATGGTACCCCTCCCCCCACAAAAAATGCAAGAATTTTATTTATTTTTTTGTGGGGGAGGGGGCTGCTGCTGGATACCTCCTATGTTCCTCCTCCATACACTCCATAGTTTGAGTCCTGGGTAAGAGCTATTGTAGCTTGCCAGATTCTACAGTAGCCTAATTAATTTCATGTTGCGAAAGAGATTGGCACTGTCCTGCAAAATCCATTAGTGCCAGTCTCCGTTGTGGTGTGAAACAAATGAATATTGCACACCCGAGGCTGGTACTAACAGATTTTCCAGGACAGTGCCAGTCTCTTTCGCGACATGAAATTAGGCAATGGTGAGTGTTCTCACATGCAGAAATATTAAGAAGATTTGGTTGAACAAAATTAGCTGGTAAAAAAGTAGCTCTTGTGTGCAGCTGGCTTTGTAGCCAGCTGCACACAAGAGCTACTTGGTGTAGGTGAGCTAAACATCTTGCGAGGCCGTTTGCTCAGCAAGATTCTTTTGTGTGCGCGCATCATTTTTCATGGGTGGGAATTTTATCTTGCAAGGCTATGAGACAAAATATATCTATTGTGTTTGATATCTGAGAATCTGGCTAAGCAAATGGCCTCGCGAGGTTGACTTTTAGAATATATGTATATTACTATATTTTCTCTATTTAACTATTTTACTGCATGTAAGTTCACAAACAATCCTGATTCATGAGGGCCTGTAGACTAGTATCCAACACAAAGTCGTCCGACGTGTATCGCTGTATATAAAACGAAATTGTCAAAGTTTCCTTTTTCATACAGTAATCCATGCAGAGTGGTGTGATACTAGTAACAGCTATGACCGATCTGCCATTGTAAACAGACAGCATCTTTTTCCCAGGCGTTTTTGACGGTACCTTTTTAAAATGTCTGAATGCGAGAACACTTTCTCCAGAAAATCTGGCAGGCGAAAACAGTTGAGACGCTGTGTTCATAGTGCTGATTGTCACATATTGTTTTGAGCCATCAGTTTTACTCTGTACGTCGCCAGAATACCCTCTCACCAAAACAAGAATATGTCGGTAAATAGCCCAGGGAATTGCCATCGTCACAGGATTTATTAAACCAGTAGCTTTAGAGTGCGACAGCTTGTTTCGAAAAGCCTTCCCGATTTGCTTCAGGTAGAAGTCGATCAGTGGGCCAGCAAGCTCAAGTTTATTGCCGACAACTTCCTCTAGCAAGCCATCCATTGATCCCATCCCAAAATCTGGTTTTTGCTTTCCTCCTCGCACTCTTTTCAGCCACTGGCCTTCCACGGTAAATTTCATATCAACCGCCAACGTATTCCAAAATTTTTCCCCCCTATCGGTGTCATTTCCAAGCGATTTAAAATCCGCTGTTGTTTCGCTCGACTCACTCCTTGATAAAGTGGCGGCCATTTTGTTATGTGTTTACTGGATACACTGCTGACAATATGCGCCCGCACAAGTGGGAGAATATTTGACGGTACTGACCAACGTGTTGTATTCGACCACGGTAAGATGGTGAAAGGTGATGGCATGGAAGTACTGCAAGAAAGGATGAAAACGCTCGACCCGGAAAAAAACGAGCACTACAAATTCCAAGGCATAGAGCAGGCTGAAAAAAACAAGAAAGAGAAAGTTTTGGAAAGAGTTGTACCGGAGATGGAGAAACGAGTGAAAATGTTAACTGAACTAGAACTGTATGACAGGAACATGATAAGAGCAATTAACTGCAGAGTGATACCAGTAGCAGGATACCCCATGAATGTTTGTAAATTCTCCAAAGCAGATTTAAGGGAACTAGATATGACCTTGAAGAAGGAACTGAGGTTGAAGAACATGCTTGGTAGGCAATCCAGTGACGAGAGGCTATACATGAAAAGGCAGGTGGGAGGACGAGGATTAAAGAGCCTGAGAGAAGTATATCAGGAAACAAAAGTCAGAATTGCGACTTACATATCAATGTCAGAGTAGATGGATTGCAGTAGTATGGAAGAGAGAGTACGATGATGAGTATTGCTCAGTGAAACGTGAAGCAGAACAGACGTTAGCGGAGTGTGGATTGGAGGTAACCTTTAATGAAAAAGGAGTTACGATGAACGGAGAGAGTATGATTGGCCCCTGGAAAACTGGTTGGAGGAAGCTGAAGGAAGGACTGAAGAAAGGAATGGAAAACAACAAAAAGTCTGAATATATGAAGAAGGAAATGCAAAGCAAGGTCTATAAGGACCAGGAATTGGAATGTAGTGAATGGCTTAAATGTAATCTCGACCCTAAGAAGACTGCAGCGATAGTAAATATGCAAGAACAGATGATCGAGACAAGAAAATGGAAGGGGATGAGAGGACTAAACGTTGAATCGGTATTGTGTAGGTTATGTGGACAGTACGATGAGACTGTCCAACATCTCTTGGCAGGATGCGCAGTATTAGCAGGGACAGAGTATGTGAGGAGACATAACAGTGCATTGATGGTGCTAGCGGTGCAATGGGGTAAGCAACATGGGATTATAGAGGAAGGAACACTGTGGTACCAACAGCGTTGGGTGAAAGGGCATGTTGTAGAGAATGACAAGTTTAAGATGGTGTGGGATTTTGAATATAAACTGAGGAAATATAATAAATCTAGGAGACCAGACCTCACACTGGAGGACAGGGATGGGAAACATATTTGGCTGGTGGACATGGCATGTCCTCAGGAACAAAACATCGAAGCAAAACATCGGGAAAAGTTGAACAAGTACCAGCAGTTAGCGTTTGAAACAAGAGAGAAGCGACTGGGATTCCATGTAGAGATAATACCACTGGTAATAGGATGTCTTGGAGGTGGTATCAAGAAACTACAGCAACAAATCAAGAAGCTGATACCACATGAGGATGCCAGATGGGTCGTGAGAACCATGCAGAAGACAGTGCTCATGGAAAGTGAGACACTACTGCGCAAAGTGCTGAGTAAAGTAGTACAAGAAGATTGATATTTTTGAAGAAACTGTAGTGTTGAATCATATAATCCTAACAAATGTTGGTAGGAGAAGCCAAAGCGCTACTGGCCGTCACTGAGAAAAAAAACGGCTATTCAAAAACATAATAATAATAATAATAATAATAACACTTTATTTAACCAGGGTAACTAGAATTACAAGCGTAATTTTCATCTAGGCCCCACTCATGAGTAGAGTTGTTGGTTCTCTCCCGTACTTCGATGGTTTTCTCGGCGTTTTCCGATCTTCCTCTGTACCCAAACCCCATCACAACTTTAGCTTTCTCGATCTTAGCTAGTTTCCTGATGAGTATAGTAAAAGTCGGTCAGAAGATTAATCACTGAAATAATGGTCGAGACGGTGACAATCAAATTCTAATTGACCGGTAAACTTCTATTTCGATTTTTGAAGAAGGTCGCAAGAGATATCACGTGATCTACTGTACTTTGAAGATTTTTAAAATCGGAGGGAAATTGAATGATATGGTTTTTAATAAATTATTATTCATTTCTGTTAGAAGTCATCTCATCATTTTATTTAAAATAAAAAATTATACAGTAACATAGCTCGAACAAACGGTCACCCAAAGTAATATAACCGGGCTAAACTTTGATTCTCAATGGTGAGAGGCATGCTAACAGCACACGGTAGCCGTGCTTCCTATAAAATGAATCATGTATCTTTCCAACATATATGATTCGATTATATATACTGTTGATAATATCAATTTCTTACTTCGCTATTTTCTTTATTCAGCTAGAGATAATCTATTAACTGGAGTTGTCGATAATTGTGCATCCTCCAACACAGAAATTGTCAGTGGAGCTATCGTGGATGCAGTGATGTCATTAAATCCCAAGATACGTTACGTCGTTGGAAGAGATGCCAACTGGTTGTGGATTTGGATTGCAAGGTTGCCAACTTCCATGGGAGATGCCGTATTACGTTTTATTTCTAAAATTGAAGTTCCTGCCCAATGCCGTCAATAAATATTAAAATATTACACTTTAGAGACGTGTAGTATCTAATTTTCCCACAAGATCGACAAACTGCGTTGCCATTCTATTCAATCTTTCGATCTATGTCATCTAGATCTATTACTAGTGAATCTATTAAATACAAGCAAATAATTTAGTCTCTAACTTGGAAAAACAACGCTTGTCACTGGCGGACTTCACCTCCCCCCCCCCCCCTCCCCCATTAGCAAGCGAGTTGCAACCCCACGCAACGGATAGTGCACCTTCCAACGCGGGGAAAATGTCTGTTTGACTCTCAAAGTGCTCTCAAAACGCACGAAATCCTATTTCCAAGAATTTGGATTTTAACAGGGAGCTATAGACTTTCTCAAAGTCCTTTTCAAACATTCTTGACCTTTCGACGTTTTTGACCTGCATGCCCACGGCCCTCCTTACATGGCGCCCATTTGGGTCTTGTTCAGCTACAATGTGACGTGTAGCAAAAAACCCAATGTTAGAGTTGAGGTGAATACAAATGCTTTCCCCGGCATTACAGGAAATCTTGTCTCATTGTTTCCTGTGTAATTCTCAATAGGCGAGTTTCAGGGTGTTGCGCGCGCATCGTTTTGCAAAGGAATTGGCGGGCTCCCCACAAAGTAAGCAATGGCAAACAGACTTGCTAGCGAGCCAACAATAGCAGAATAACAGTGTTAAACATCCAGAAACTGTATCTATACTTTGTTTATTTTAAAAAGTATGTTTACTTTGAGGGGAGCAGAAACTGTATCTATACTTTGTTTATTTTAAAAAGTATGTTTACTTTGAGGTCAAAATCTGCTTTGTGGATCTCACGGCTCGTGAAATAAATCTATCTTATATTATCTACCATTCTTGTACTGGAAAATCAAACAATTTCATTTTACATACCACCAATAAATTCAATTTATTAGATTATATAGTTTTATTGTAGTTAAAACAAAGTTCAACACAGGATTACTTATTCCCTGGAACAAGTTAACACGTTGGGGGGAGAGAGCGACTGTGAGTTCGAGGCGATAATCGTGTTCCAGGTCACGTGGATTTTCCACGGATTCGTGGAAACAGATCTGATTGACCCTTACACAGTCTTATTGTATTACACAAGTTTTAATTGGCTGCTGAATAGCATAAATTATAATTTGGTAGAAGATCAACGAACTCACGAGCAAAGTAAACAACTAACTGCATCTCGTTCGATTCTTCAAAATGTTCAAAATTATCTTCTGATTACACGTAATTTATGGCAGCCGCTGATACTGAAACCAAGCAACTTCAAATATTACAGATTCAGATTGAGTGTAGAACTGAAATAGAATTTCCAACGGACAATTATCGTCGGTAAGACTACGATTTAAAAATACCAAATTTTCGACATTAGGAGTTAGTTGTTATTAATCACGGCACATTTGAATACTGGAATTAAAACATACGCCATTTATGAATATGATACAGTCAATCAATCAGACAGTGTGGACAAAAATCCACGTGACCTGGAACACGATTATCGCCTCGAACTCACAGACGCTCTCTCCCCAGTTTACCTGCCGGGGGAGAGCTGCGCCTGTACACAGGCTATAACTAGTATACAAATATAGTTATTGTCTTAAAAAAGTTAAAAACTAACCAGATTCTCTATCACTAACTAAACAAACATAGAATTGATGAGACTAAGCTATTAATGAACTATCATTAATGTTAATGTGCTTTTTTCCTGAAGTCTTTATGCTGAACATGCAGAGATTGCATTTTGACATCCTCGGTCGAGTTTCACTTCAATTTTGAACAATTTCATGTTGTTTTTGCAAATGCATAATCGATACATCTTTTCCGCGCTGACTTTTGTCACATTGTCTATCTCTGGTATGCGTTTGAAGTAAACTTTGGGTGTTTCAAATGACATAGTAGACTGTAAAAATAAACAAAAACAACAATAAAGATGCATCGCTGAAAAAGCCAGCTGCATGTACATTGGACTTTGGTCTTGGTGCATAATCACTCTCCTCCGCAGCTGGCTTCCTCGTCCGCGTCCCCATTCTTCCTATGCGTCCCCCAAAACCCTGTGAGCTTCTAGTCCTGAGCGCAAGGAAACCTCTGCGGAGGAGAGTGGTGCATAATGTGGATGGAAAACTTTGCCTCGAAATGTAAAATCTAAGTCGTTCAACAACTAAGATATTTATGTTCTAAGGATTTAGGGTGAAGGAAAATTCGAGTGTAGAATATATACATTTTAAGACCAAACCGGGAGCAGTTGCGAAAAAGATGTATTGCGGTAACTTTGCACTCAACTCATAACAAGCGCGCCAGGTTTTCATTCTGTAAGTGATATTCTCAAACTCATTAATAATTAATGAACTAATTAGCCAATCAGAGAAAAATACTTGGTCATGTGCATGAGTTTTGAAACCCGGTGTAAAGTTCGCGCAAACTGAATTTATAATTAAGAAATCAGATAATAAACGGCACAAACAAAGAAACCGTTTATTACCACATTTCTTAATTATAAATTCAACGTGAAGCCATTGTCTAATCCATTAAGCACCAAGTCCTGGCTATAATTGACGATTGAGAAGCTATTTCATAAACTCGTGTATCGTGTCTTACCAGTGGTTGCAAACACTCGAGAACAACAAAAATCACTCGCCCTATTACCTCGTAATTTTCAATGTTCTCTCGTGTTTGTAAAACATTCGAAAACAATAAAAATCACTCGGCTTGCAGCCTCGTTATTTTCATTATTCTCTCATGTTTTACAAACACTCGAGAACAATAAAAATCACTCTGCTTGCAGCCTCGTGATTTTCATTATTCGCTCATGTTTTACAAACATTCGAAAACAATGAAAATTACTCGGCTTGCAGCCTCGTGATTTTCATTATTCTCTCGTGTTTTAGAAGCACTCGAAAACAATGAAAATTACTTGGTTAACGGCCTCGTGATTTTCATTGTCCTCTCGTGTTTGTAACCCCTGGTAAAACACTCACACTCACTTATGAAATATTACTTCATTGTTATCAGAGACGCGTAATGGCGTCTTGCCCAGTGTCAATTTATGTACATGTATTCTATATGTATTCATTTTGTTGATTGTTAATTTTACTACTAACCAAAAAGGTTTCATGAAGAAAAAAAAAAAAAGTAGACTCTACGTTGTCTGTTTCGGCAGTATATCTAACCTTACTATATTTCGATAGAAGTAATAACAGCTTCTTTACTTTTGCACTATTCGCCAAATTTTTGAACTTTATCACTTCACGAGTTAAAATCCTTGGTCGAAGCTATTAGTTTATTAAAGAGGGACTTTTTCGCGCTTATTCTTTCATTTGCATGCTCGTTGATCCGATATACTCGTGATCTTATTCTACGCGGCCATTATAGTAGTTGATGTTGATCTTGTTCGTATAAACAAGATAGCCAAGCACTTGCAGTAGCAGGAAACAGTAGTATGCCAAGTATATTTATTTGCAACTTTTCGGAAATGAAGATAATTTAAAGAAGAAAGTAACCAGAAGACAGATCATGAAGTTGCTGTAATGTTGCTTGATTTTTACGCTGTTGGAAACCAGAGAATCTTTGGTAAACTGATTCGTCCAGGAGTTTTATCAAAATGTTATTAATATTATAAGGATTCAAATCAAAACGTAAACAATCCTATGGACATGCGCAAAACAAACTGTATTCCCCCTTTGAATATTCCCCAATTTTCTTTCTTCTTAAGCTTGACTTACATCATTTCCAGTCGCCATACTGATGCTTCCCTTTGTGATGGTTTTGAAATCTGAATACTTGGAATCAAGGAAAACATTTTCATTTCCAGTAATTGTGACGACTTTCTTGCCTTCAATTCTCAAGTCTTCCGTATGATCACTTGTTATCTTGAAAAAAAATAAATTGGTTAATTAAGAACTGTACGAAAGCTCAAAGCCAGCGTCCCCCCTCTGATCAAATACATTGTGTATCTATCTACATTATAGCCAGATACGAAGAATAACTTCTCCCCACCAAAAGCCTTTCTAACTGAATGGCGACGGAGGATGTTTTAGATTGAGTGGGCGAATTAATTCATCAAGAGAATAATGAGTGTATTTGGACCTGCCTAGCAAATTTTACGCCATTCTTATAGGCCTATCTTCAGATACACTGGGCTATATTGGCTATAGCTCCCCTGTTCCACCGCCCTTGCTCTAATTTACTAGCATTTATACATCTCATTTTCCACAAGGCCAACCATGGTATCCACATTCTAAACAAGAATACTCTACCAACTTCTCAAAACCACAAACACGATCATCCGACCTTCACTGCTACAGATATCAAATTAGGAAATACACTAGAAATACATGAATGCAACAACCCCTCGCCCGCTTTTATTAAATGCTTTTTTTTTATTAAAAATAAGCACACCTGATATACAGCCAATATAAAAACAAACAGATATAAAAAACAAATGATAATCCTCAAGATAATTCTATAATTTATAGATAAAATGACTATACTGATTTAACATATCAAAGCAAAACTTAGATTTCATTATTAAATTCTGGTTGTACACAATATGTTTTTAGGAGGTTTCAAAGGTTTCAAAAGGGATTATTTTTAACAAGCTTTAAATGGCTTCCCCATGCATACATGTTTTGCAAAGGCAGAATTAAAACTCAATTACATTTATAATAGAGTCGAGATAAAAACAATTCGATAGAATCGGATTCTAGAAAGAAGTATTAAACAGACAACGTCTCAGTCGAAAATTTGGAAATACAGCCAAAAAAATCGCCAAAGCCCATGAGTATTATTTAATAATAAAAGGAAAAGTGCATGCAATGCCAATGAAAAACATCGCGTCCACATACAGCCTAAGGTAGTGTTTTAAATTAGCTTTAGTTAAGGTGATTTATGCTTTGGACGAGCAAAGGGGAAGCACGAAAACGTGAAGCTGTATATTGTTTAGGTTAAGCGAAAACTTGAAAACAACAAGAATCCTATACCGTTAACTTTAAAATGATTTGACCACGGAGTGACCAACAAACACTGCAATTCAGATCGAGTTTTTGTTTACCATACGGCGTTTGGTTTCTTCAAGTTCTCTGGTTTCTCTTCAAGATATATTAAACGGTTGTTTGTATCCTTCTTTTCTTCGTGCTCCATTTGAAATGGAGAAAGCAAAATACTATTTATTTGAGAGTTTATAGTTTTCTTCCTCGCTAGTCACCAGTGTCGGACTATAAACATATATATATATATATATATATATATATATATATATATATATATATATATATATAAACTATTTCCCAGATTTCGTCTCCCTCGCTTTTTCTACACAACGCACGTCGAGATTAGCACGCCCGGGCTTGGGGAATACGTCACACTACCAAAAATCACACATAACTTCGTTATTCGCTCAACAAGAACATGGAATATACTACCCAAAACTATTCAACGAAAAACATCACTTTCTTGAATTTCAAGAAATCACTGTTTTTAAACTACCTACATTTAACGCACTATACACAGCACGGACGACCCACAAACCTTTAACAACACTGAATGCCTCAAATGCAACACAGCTCAGAGCCTTATAAACCCACCACCGTGTTGCTTTTGATTAATGTACATGTTTATCTTATTTATCATCGTCTCTTTTCAAAGTGATTGTCTACTTGTTTGGGGGACACAGTAACTGTTTCGGTTACTCAGTCTATTGTCCTAATGTTTGTATTTATGTTTGTATTATGTACGGCAAAGTTAATAAATAAATATATATATATATATATATATATATATATATATATACGTGTGGGTTTTGGTCTACGAAACGCAAAGAGTGCTCGATAACATATAGTTAGAGCAAATATAGATTTTCGCTTACCTCAAAAGTCTGCTACAGGCTGTTTCATCTAAAAAAGAATCTTTTTTAGATGAAAGATTCTTTTTAGATGAAACAGCCTGTAGCAGACTTTTGAGGTAAGCGAAAATATATATATATATATATATATATATATATATATATATATATATATCTATCTATCTATCTATCTATCTATCTATCTATCTATCTATATATCTATATCTATATATATATATATATATATATATATATATATATATATATATATATATATATATATATAAATTAATATATATATAAATAAATTAATATTATAAGACCAAACCGGGACCAGTTGCGAAAAATGCAACCACACAGGCCTTCCGGCAGGAATTGAACCCACGACCTTGCGATTCTAGTGCATTGCTCTGACCAATGAGCCACGGAGGCCGTTGCCGAGAGCTTGATCGCGAGTTCTGTATATATTAAGGTGGTAATGCCAGGAGAGAATTGGGTTTATTAAAGTGTTTATGAAACGAAAAAATCGTTCCTCGAAAAGTGCACCTATTTTGTAGTTTAAGGTACGCTGATTATCGTGCGCTATTTTATTTTTGCACTACGATTTTAGAAAATGCTTTTTTGGGAGTTTGAAAGTGCTTATTTTGGACTTGTTTTTGTCCGGGGCCTGGAACCGAAGGAAAACGGCTTGTGACGTCACTGGTTGTACACATATCTTGATCTTAGCTGTTTTATTATAGTTTTATCTGTATGTTTTAAGTTAGTTAACCGTGATTCGTGCTGTCTTACCATGCGCAAGACTTATCATTCGATTGGTAACTCAAACCAGGAGAGTGAGAATATTTTACAGAGTGAATTTGATGAAAATCAAGGAAGTTTAAGCGTTATAAAAGCTGCCATTAACCTTATTAACCGAAAACGAGGTCTGTATGGGAAAATATCAGAACTATTTATTGTCAGTTGCCATCAGCGTGCCGTTTGAAGATATGTGTTAGACCTTTTTATGGGGAGTTGAAAAGTTGTTCAAATTGTATTCTTTTCACATTTCTTATAAAAATACCCTGGTAATAAAAGGAATCACTGCTACTTAAAATGAGCTCTTAGGCGCTCCGCCGTGGATGTTTACTTGAGTTCAGGACAACTGGTTCATCTTGTTATGGATAACGTATCATACATAATTTGTGCTCATCGCATATTTCAGACACATAGGTATATTTGAAACGTCAACTCACTGTGGTTGAACAATGATACAAATGATCTGTTCAAACAAACGTTAAAAGAATTCCGGTAGTTTACATCAGATTATACGGCATCGCTAGCGTGATTTGCCGGTGTGAAATATCGTATTACGCTACTCGATGTAAACATATAAAGATCATCAACTGTATTTTATATAAGAAACCGTAAAAGTATCTCTGCTTGTTTGATACTTGTTCCATGTGTTGTTTTATAATAATGCAATGAGGTCGAGTATCAAACATAAAAAATCCATATACATACAACCTGTCCACCTTCGCGGGTTGAGATTTCCTTTCTTTGCCACTGTAGCCTAACGCAATCTAAACCGGGGTTTCATTACTCCCTTCTTGGCTTCGCTTCTTCAACAAAATCCTTGTTGTAAATTTCCCTGGCTCTTCCCAATTTAGAGTCAAGCCGTTGTTTACAAACAGTAAATAATACAGAAACGCGTGGAGCAAAGTACCGAACAGTTTCAGTTTGACGGCTTTAATTAGGAAACGTGCGGTTCCACAAAGCCATTCAATTTTTGTCCATTTTGGCAAACAAACTCATCCCTAGGAAAACAGTTTAAGGACAATCCTTGAATCTTAAAGTTGTTCTTTCAACTCATCTCGTTTGGGCCACTAGCAATACAGTACTTTTCAAAAGATTCCATTTTTACCAGTGAGTTCTGAGTCTGGTCTACGTGGGTCTACATATATTTCTTTTGAAAACAAGCGTGTGTACAACCAGTGACGTCACAAAACCAATTTGGCCGCGCGGCGCGGCGGACAAAAATTAGTGCAAATGGTCAACTTTGAAGGCTTGTAGATCTACTTTCTAAAATCCTGATGTAAAAATAAAATAGCGCATGATGATCAGTGTAATCTGAACTACAAAATGGGAATGTTAGTTGAGAAACGATTTTTTCGTTTCATAAACACTTTAAAAGTAACATTGGGCATTTCACTCGATTACATAGCATGTTCTAGGGATTTATGGTGAAGGAAAATTCGAGTGTAGAATATATACATTATAAGACCAAACCCCGGTTTGGTCTTATAATGTATATATTCTACACTCGAATTTTCCTTCACCATAAATCCATAGAACATGCTATGTAATCGAGTGAAATGCCCAATATTACTTCTAATATATATATATATATATATATATATATATATATATATATATATATATATATATATATATATATAATAAATTAATTAATAAATAAATAAATATATAAATAAACAAATAAATAAATTAGTAAATAAATAAATAAATATACAAATAAACAAATAGATAAATTAATAAATACATATATAAATAAATAAATAAATACATAGAATAATAAATAAATAAATATATAAATAAATAAATAAATAAATAGATAAATAAATGAATAAATAGATAGATAAATAAATAATGAATAAACAAACAAACAAACAAACAAACAAACAAACAAACAAACAAACAAACAAACAAATAAATAAATAGTTTACCCTGTGGGAGATGACATAAGTTGTATCCAAGTCCGTGACCTGTGCTGGAACATCCCACACAATTTCTCTTTTCGCGATGTGAAGAATAGTTTTATTGATGTCCGTAGAAACTATGCGCACCCCGTTTTTTGTCTGCAGTAGGGTATGGTTCGGACCAAAATGGGCTGAAATAAATAAACAAAAAAATAAGAAAAGTTAAACGCATTTTAGTGAGGCTTACCCAGGTTATTATTATTTCATGGTCTGTGACTGGCAGTATTTTTGTAGGTATTATTTACGTAGTAGTAAAACCATGTTAAAATTAGGAAAACCAAGAACTAATGCTTTGAAGCGACGCTTTGCTTATCGTAGAGCCAAGCTTTGGAATAATTCACCACATTATCTTAAAAACAAATAATATGTCTACATATAATTTTAAGAATCATATTAATAACTTGAATTTATCTGATGTAACAGTATAGATAATAATAGTATATTAGTAGTGTACCGTTATCATGGACATTACAGATGCTGTAATTTAAATTCTAATAAGTATTAACTTTAAGTTAGTATTTTCCAGTGAGGTCTATATATAACTGGAGTGATATTTTGTGGCGGACAATGTGCGGGCATGTAGGCCTGAAGTACGTATAGTTCCAGTCTTCTGACCGCGCAGGAGACTGGAACTACACGTACTTCAGGACAACATGTCCGCCATGTTTGACTTCAGTCTTTATTTGGTCAACGACCAGCAGATATCACTCCAGTTATATATAGAGCTCACTCATTTTCTATATATATTGTAGTTAGATGTGTTTGCAATACAGTTTGTATTGCAGTCGCTCGTGGTTTAGTTTAAAGAATTTGTCACAATGTATAATGGTACAGTAAATTGCCAGGAGAAAGGAACGGGACTCTTTTCTTAGGTATAATTGGTTCGAGGCAAAGGAAGAGCAAGTTTATTAGTGGAATCTCTCAAGGAATATGAGAAATCACGATAAACAAATTTAGAATTTAAGTATTCAGGAGTGAGATCATGTAGAGTTTTATAAACCATCACATCGAAGCTTTAGGACCTTTAGCAATTTGCAGGTTTTTGCAAATATGCAGCGTTTGCAGGTTTGACCAGCCTAATTGATCAATTAAATGATCAGCATTAGCATCGTAGCTGGAAAAGGTCATCACTCGAACTGCTCAAGTTTGGAGCTTTTGAAATTTATCAGATAAATTTTTGCCACGGATTCCCCAGACAACATTGCAATAGTCGAAATGAGATTGCACTAAACAATTACAGACAAGATGCAATGTGTCCAGAAGGACACAATGCGACTTAATTGTATAGCCCACCAAGTACTTACTTGTGACACGCGTACGGTTTGACTAGCCTCCCGCAGGCATCTCTATTAATTTTATAAGAGAAGTCAGAAGAGAATCGTATTTTTGATGTTGGGTTACCTGTGGTATAAGCTCAGGCCGCGCGTTTTGGAGGTCGAGGAGAACGGAGGACTAACTGTAGGAAACCCAGAGAGGGAAGTTCTCTACCCCGGTTTTTTCTTGTCCCCCGTCCACCTCGATCTCCAAAACGCGCGGCCTGAGCTTATAGCACAGGTAACCCAACATCAAAAATACGATTCTCTTCTGACTTCTCTTATAAAATTAATAGAGATGCCCGTGGAGGAGGCTACGGTTTGACTAGTTCCATAGAAATTATATTAACTTAACACGCAACTATTCCAAGACTAAAAGTCTAAAGCTAGTATGCTTGAAACATAAAGTCGCAACTTTAATGCAACCAAGAAAGTTATACAGTGATTGTTAATGTTGGTAGAAATGAAACATTTTCTTGATTTGAAAACTAAGATCAAATCGGAGAACTCTCTAAGAAGGCCCAGTGTAAGATTAGCTTTGCTAAACTGGTGTATACCTTCTTTAACTACATGTAAAGTCTATTATTATTATTTTTTGTTGTTGTTATACAGAGCCCATTTTCTATGGGCCAAAACCTCAAGATACCAAAGTTTGTTATCTTTTGTTGAAGTCTACTCTACTTGCACCACCCTAGACATCACTTTTCTTAAAATAGATTCACTCTCCATTAATATGGTCTTTTGCATTTCTTTTAGTACCCACTTCTGTCGGGATTTCTCTTTTATCATCTTCTCTATCTGTTCTTCCCATTTCTCCAACCCTCCTCCTAAGCATCCGGCTACCAAAGGTATTATTTCAACCAAAAAGCCTGGACGCCTGTCGCGGATTTCAAATGCCAGCTGTTGGTATTTTTGCAATTTTTCCCTCCGTTTTTCTGCAATGTTCACCTCTGCAGGACATGCCATGCCTACTATCCAAATCTTACCTTCCTCGATGTCTTCCAGAATCAGATCAGGTCTTCTTGCTGTTCAGTTGTTGTCTTTCTCATCTTGTATTCAAAGTCCCACACAAGCTTTTTACCCGGCTTTTCAATAACTGTTCCTTTCTTCCATGCTGTTTTGTACCAAACTACACCCTCTTCAAGCAAACCTGCCTCTTTTCCCCATTCCACAGCAAACACCATCAGCGCAATGCTATGCCTTACGCAATACAGGGTATCGCCTATAACTGGTTTAAGTCGTATTTGGAGAATCGCATTCAGAATTGTTTTGTTAATGGCTCACTCTCTAAAGTTGCTCTCTGAAATGTGGAATTCCACAAGGAACAATCTTAGGTCCACTTTTGTTTTTATTATATATCAATGATCTACCAAATTGTCTATATAATTCACAGCCTAGGATGTGTGCAGATGACACTCATTTAACATACACTGCAAATAATATAGATCTCATCGAGTCTTGTCTTAATGAAGATTTAGATAATATAAACAAATGGCTGATTGCGAATAAACTTACTCTAAATATGACTAAAACCGAATTTATGTTAATTGGATCTGGGGCAAAGGAAAGACACTCTGGCTTATCCACCTGCTCTTGAAATAAATGGTACTCCAATAGATCAGGTTTCTTCAACTAAATCTCTTGGAATACTTATTGATGAAAATCTTACATGGAGTAGGCATATCGAAAAAATAGCAAAAAAAAATTGCTTCTAGTATTGGGGCTTTACGAAGAATAAGACCATTTGTTCCCTTTCGAACATTGCTTTTTATCTACAATTCTTTAGTTCAGCCATATTCGATTATTGTAGTGTAGTTTGGGGAACTTGTGGAAAAACTTTATCTGAGAAGCTGCAAAAACTTCAGAATGGCGCAGCCCGAGTGTTGACCTTTTCAAACTATGATACCAATGCTGATAGTCTATTTGAAAGTCTAATGTGGAATAATCTAAGTACACAACAACAAATCCAAAAAGCCTTGATGGTCTTTAAATCTTTAAACGGTCTTACCCCACATTATGTACGTTCTAAATTTTTGAATCGTAGCGATATAACTTCTTATTCACTACGAGACTCTGTGAACAAACTAGCTGTTCCTTTACCGCGCACTAACTACTTTAAGAATAGTTTTAGCTATAGTGGTGCCGTCCTTTGGAACAGCTTACCTTGCGAGGCAAGGCAAGCTAACTCTCTGAACGAGTTTTGACAGTTATTGAATTCTTATATTGAAGATAAGCACGGCATTCATGGAAAACAGGTTTAATTAGTAATAGCATGTATTAGTGTATTAGCAATAGATTGTATTAATGTATTTTGTATGATTTCAATATTTTTGTATATAGTTTTAGATACCTGATGATTTTACCATGGGTAAATAATTCAATTCAATTCATTCTCATGTACTCATTACCAGCAAGAACCTTACATCCAGCCAACAAATGATGTACGGTTTCTCTCCTACCAGAACACAATCTGCAATTCTCCGATTCTATCTCTATTCCCCTTGAGGCCTTCCAAGCTCTGGTCTCGATCACCTGCTCTAACATCCCCATCACTGCTGCCGACTTTCTGGAGTCTATGTTGCACTCCAGCCACTGGTTACATTTCTCCTCTTGACCCATGAAAACCTCACTTTGTAACTTCTTCTCTCGATATTGATTGATACGTCCTTCTTCCGTCTTCGATTTCAGCAAGGTTTTCAACCTCCTCCAGGCATCCCTCCAAGTTCCACACATCTTTTCGCCATTCAAGTAAATCTTTCCTATCCCGAAACTAATTTCTTCTCCAACCATCTCCAGTGCCTATTCTGCTTTTCTCTTTATCGAACAATACTCATTTTTATCCATCGATATCTTGATAGTGACATATAACAAGCTATTCTGACCTTTGTTTCTTTGTACAGATCCCTCATACTCTTCACCCCTCTGCCCCCTTTGCCACGAGCAGTAGATACAACCTTTCATCGCTTGCTTGCCTCCCATGCATTTTTCTCTCTCTAAGTTCCTCTTCACAATCATGTCCATTTCAACCAAATCTTCCTTACTCATTCTGCAAACATTCATCACATATCCTGCTACAGGTATTACTCTACAGTTCACAGCTCTAACCAGGTTCTTATCATAAAGCTCTAACTGTGTAAGACTTCTCATCCTCTTTGTTATTTCTTTCACCACTCTTTCCATCACTTTATCTTTGTCCAATTTGTCAGCCTGTGCACACCCTAAGAACTTATATATCTCATTTGCATCCGGATCAAGTGTATTCATTCGCTCCTCCAACACACCTAACCCTTCACCCTTCACCATTTTACCATGTTGCAGCAATTTGTTGCTCGTATTGCTTCATCTTTACAATTTTCATTTATTATTATTATTATTATTAATATTATTTATTATTATTATTATTATGAGAAAGGTTTGTTGTTGTTTTTTTTGATAATTTTTAGAGGAGTTCAGAAACAGTTAACTCTTGGGGTAAATGCGGTGATAAAATATGTTTAAATAAATAAAAAAAATTGGTTGTCCACCGTTTACATATATTATCATGAAAATTGTAAAGGTGAAGCAATACGAGCAACAAATTGCTGCAACATTGTTGCGTTGCAAGTTGAAGAAAAATGTTGCCTGTATTACCTCACCTTAAGACAAGAAAATACTTACCGACGCTAGAGTTTACTCCAGGATCATAATGAGCAAAGTTCACCTGTAAAAATATTTAAAATAATTCCAATCTTTTTTTATACATTCAATTTTAAAACCACAGTTATTACATGAAATGATTCGTGGACACATCACGTTTATTATTTACTTGTTAAGATTTTGATCTGTTCTGAGATACACACTCACGTACACATCAGTCAATCAAAATATGGTTGGGAGATTCAGCAGAAGTCTTTGTTCTATATCTTTTTGTTCGCGTTTTAAACTAACTTGTGCACCCTGTTGTGCACGGTGAGGACTTTGTACGTTTGGTATAATAAAGGATAAAGGACTGGGCTGAATTACGAAGAACGCAGATCAACGTGGCCGTGTCGAGGCATATCAAAGGCGCTCCAGGCAGTCGCCATACGACACAGTTCAGACCACGAATCACAGGTATAAAGATGTTAGGTGTTGTCATAATGAAGCAATCACCCAATGGCAGCGCTTGAGTTTCAATCATCATTCAACTGTGTTATTGAAATATTAATAAGCGAAAAAAGAATATTTATGAACGGTGATGACCGAACATAAAATTACAGCTGATTATGGTTGCTTTAAGGTTTGTCGAGTTTCCAAAGCATATCTTAATTGACTCTGATGCCAATATAGTGTTGGTTTAATTCGTTTCTGGTATATAAACAAAATAACAGATCAACTAAATCAAGTAATATGACAATTTTAATTTAACAACATATAGGTTAATACACTTTATGCAACATACCACCTTTACTCTATTAACATCCCCCGTAATAAGGTCCCTTTAACAAGCTTACGTTTTCAAGTGAAAAATAAAACTAAGCCCCTTCCACTACAAAACTCCCTGACAAACCCCCGGGGGTTTCAATAAAAAAAATACGCCCTATTTAACGCCATGTCATCAAAATTAGCAAAATGTTGGATCGAAATATTTCATAAAAAATTATGATACACTGTAAAAAAATACGATTTAAGGTCGTTACATCTTCCTTAAAAGTGCTCTCAAAATGTAGAAAATAGCGTTTCAGAAACCCAATCCCCCCGCGGCCCCCTAGCACTGTGTCGTCACTTAGGTTGGGCCCCACAACTTCTTCTGTGCCTAGCTATGGCCTAGTTCTCCTTAACTGGGTCCAACATATATCGCCACCATCTAATCAATATACTTACACCAGCATTATTTCCAACTATAGTCAAGTTATAACCATCAAAAGAACCAATTTCACCTGTCTTTAATACCACATGTTGTAAATCACCTCCATACATCCAACGCACCAAGCCAGATTTAAACAGAGACAAAGACTCCATCCCAGTTTTATCAACCCGAATCCGCAAAACACTTAACATAATGCACAACATCTGCAATGAAGTCGTAGAAATAATGTCAAACTTCACAAGAGACAATACTTTATTTTGCACCAAAATTTACATTTACAAAATACAACAGATTAATTGATATACGGTGATGCGGGTGCCTTGTGAAGACAATGTATTTTTGGCATAATGAAGCAATCCAATACATACCAGCGTTTGAATTCAATCCCTCAACCGTGTTATTGAAATATTAATAAGCGAAAAACAAAACATTTTTGAATGGTGAGGACAGTCTCAACATAAAATCACAGCTCATTATATATGTTTTAAAGTTTGTAGAGTTTTTAAACCATTTGTCGATTGACTATGGTTCAAAATGCTCTACCATGGTTTAAATGAATGGTTTAAAGTACGTAATGAATAAAATCTGCAATTTTACAAGATAAGCAACAACTGCAGGAAAGAGTAACAACATGCACAATTTCTAAAGTGAATATTATTCTTTGCGAGCTTGAAGATCCTCGCTAGATTTTTGAAAAGTTGTACTGGAGTTTCACATAAATGTTTTTTGACTATAACGTTTGTAGTAATCACAACTACACACGTAAAAACGTGCAAGCTGTTACATGTCTGAAAGCAAGTTGTTACAAGGCTGTTCAGGGACGTAGCCAGGATTGTGAAAGGAGAGGGGGGGGGGGGGGGGGGGGCGAAATCAAAATAATTTTTTAGGGGGGTCCCGGGGCATGCTCCCCCAGGAAATTTTGAAATCGAGAGTCGCTGAAATGCCATTTCCTGGCTTTTGGAGGAAGATTTTACAGACTCTAAAGGTTTAAAAAACGTCATATAAAATGCTCAAAACACGCAAACGTCACATACATGTAGATACTCAAAATGCTTACACTCAGTAGATTGAATACACTGTTTACAGTGTATTTCCTGACACAATTCATATTGCATCAATTTTGTAGTTACATGTCTGTTGTTTTATATCAAAAAAAGGGGGGGGGGGGAGCCGCGGCTCCTACTGACTACGTCCTTGAGGCTGTTCAACAGCCAGTTTGCTAACAAACATGCAGGTTGTTGACAACTTGTAACAAGGTTGATGACACCAACAGACTGGTGACAAGTTGTTCTAGCCACTTGTTACCATAACAACTTGTTACCAGCTTACAATTTGTTAACAGGTTCATCTTAACAAGGTTGTGTGAACAGCATTGTGAACAGCCACGCTGCCAGCCTGTTGCAACAACATCCTGTTGACAAGCTGTGAGATGTTCACGTGTGTAGCACTTAAAGCCTGGTTTCCATATAATCGCTACGATCACCGCGATCGCCGCGATCGCTCAAAAATGAACTCGGCGATCGCACTGACGCTCAACAATATGTCGCTGTTTCCATATCATCGCGAAGGCGGCCATGGTTGATCGCGGCCATTGTTTTAATGGTTCGCTGGGATGCGTACTGATCGCTGAGATTGCAAAATCACCATATAAAACGCAACGATCGCTGAGATAGAACACTTTCTATCTCGGCGATCGCGATTACAGCGATCGTTGCGTCAGTGGTTTCCATATGATCGCTACGATCGCTGCGATCGCCAAGTTCATTTTTGAGCGATCGTGGCGGTCGTAGCGATTATATGAAAACCAGGCTTAAATAATACGCTTCTTGAATCACACACTTTCAATGTCTATATCCAATCTGCACCACACAAGGCTTTACTGTAAGTCACGTGTCCTGATCAGGTGTCTCAATGCTGCAACGTTAACCAGCATTATTTATTAGGACACCAAAGGTACTTAGTAATACAAGCTAAAAGTGTGTTTTGCGTTGTTTTATGTTCGCATTGCGTACCTATTTTTACCTATTGTCTAAACATATCCTCTTCATATCCACTCGACAACGTTCGAATTTGAAGGTCATATCTTTATACCAACGGCAGACACCTTATCATATGGATAGTTAGACGTAATATCTCCTGTATGTAGAGTGTGGGGCGCACTCCAGTGGTGGGGCGTCAACTAAGTAAGGTCGACGTGTGCTGAAACTTCAGTTTTCTTGTCAGATCCATAAGAATAATCATACTGTATACTCAACATTCATTAAGCATTTTAACGTTTTTATGTCTAAATTTTGTGGCTTTGTTTTTGCTGTATGATAACTTAGTTTACGTCAAAAATCCCCCAGATTCCTGATCAGGTGCGGTAATTTCTGGCAACATGACACAAAACTATTCGAAGGATTTCTCTCTGTACATGTATATAATTTTTGTGGGAAAACTTTCAAAATGAAATTCTCCATGATCGAACGAGGGTTAGGTTATAAACTCAATAGTTATTTACAACGACAATTTTTAAAACTGCAATGCTAAAATTGGCTTTTGCGTTGCCATACCAATTGTATCGCAAACAAACTCTGTGTGCATGGGGGGCATTTTTTGGCGGAGGGGCACAGTGTATGTATTGTAATGGTTATTAGCGAGGTTCAGATCACACTTCCACTACTGCTACCGTAAATGTGGTTAAGCTGGTGTAATGTTCGTTTTTTCGTTCTGTAGTAGTCGTAGTTGGTTTTAATCCTGGTATCGTAAAACGCTTTTTTTTTGCACTAGGTTTGAGACCTGCGACCACAATACTGAACGTAAAAACAATATTTGACATGCTTAATGATATTTACGGTAGCGGTAGTGGGATTTGAACCTCGCTAATAATAAGTGCGATCCCGCCGACCCGGGTTCGACTCCTGCTCTCAGGAATTATCTGATTGAAAATTTCACCTTGGCCGCATGTGAGAAAAGTGTTTCCAGTTTGACTCTACCTGCAAACACCACAGGTTTCCTCTGGTACGTACTGTACCAATGAGGAATGGCCCTTCATTACTGGAGGGATAACAGTTTAGATGTAACTGATATATAGTTATCCAGTATAAATACCTGTAATACTGGTCAGAGCATTGCACTAGAATCGCAAGGTCGTGGGTTCAATTCCTGCCGGAAGGCCTGTGTAGTTGCATTTTTCGCAACTGGTCCCGGTTTGGTCTTAAAATGTATATATTCTACCCTCGAATTTTCCCTCACCCAAAATCCTTAGAACATGCTATGTGATCGAGTGAAATGCCCAATATTACTTTAAATGTCGTTAGTTTAGTTTTATATAGTTTAGCACAGTAAAACCCTATTACATGCAATTGCATAGAGATAGTACTACATAACAGTATGACAATAATATTGCTTACCACAAGGTTGACAAAGCATAAAATACCTAATAGGTATAAAAATGCATAATATATGTATCTTTTTCTTCCTCGAATTCCTGTTCGATGCAGGTTTCGTTCCTGAATATCAATCCTTCCAGCTTTAAAGTTACCTTCGTATTCTCTCTCAACAGCTCTCTTTTCTTTTAACTTCTGCCACATTCCCTTTCGCTGCCTCGATGATGTATCACTCGACTGGAAAAGAAATAATAAAAAATATTTAAGTTCTATAACAAAATACTCTTAAAATTTAATTTGTTCATTCTGATCAATGAGCGAGTTTTTCTTCAAATATCAGTTATAATATTTAGACTGAAACATGAAATTTTAAAGCTGCGCCCATAGGGTCATTTTCGTAATCGATTAATCGTAGTCAACAATCGATTAATAAACGATTGATCATATTACATGATTGTGTTAGTCCTGTTTCGTACACAATTGAAATACATGGAGAAACTGAGTTAAAAGGCTATTTTACCAATGTTAAGGTTATTTTTACAGAAGACAAGTACTTTATATTTAGAATGAAAAGTTGACGACGATGATCACTATTACAGTCAAACCGGATGTTCTTTCCGGCGGGACCTTGCAAACAGTACACGGCGACTTCTTCGCAAGTTGCTAACAATTTGCATTTTAAATATCGAATTTCACATAAAACGAAGTTTACTTAGAATTAGTTCTCCTGACTTTCAATAGAACTTCATATTATGTGAATGCGAAATTTTAGCAACTTGCCAAGAAATCGCCGTGTACCGTTTGCAAGTCAACATTGCAATATTGCTGTCAATATTGCAAGGTAACAAGGAAGCTAAGAAACTTACAAGTAATATTGGGCATTTCACTCGATTACATAGCATGTCTAAGGATTTGGGGTGAAGGAAAATTCTAGTGTAGAATATATACATTTTAAGACCAAACCGGGAGCAGTTGCGAAAAATGCAACTCACAGGCCCTCCGGCAGGAATTGAACCCACAACCTTGCGATTCTAGTGCACTAGAATCGCACTAGAATCGCAAGGTTGTGGGTTCAATTCCTGCCGGAGGGCCTCTGAGTTGCATTTTTCGCAACTGCTCCCGGTTTGGTCTTAAAATGTATATATTCTACACTCGAATTTTCCTTCACCCCAAATCCTTAGACATGCTAAGAAACTTACAGACGTTTGGTGGACGTTCGTCAAGCTCAATTACTTAGAAACGATTTCTGAGCCGCTCTAACCATTCAGCCGCTGAGGCTCCGATGGAGAACTAAGAATCCAAATTCATAGTGTGCATGCTCCTAATTTAAGTGGTAGCGTTTTGAAACCTTAGCTCTCCATCGAAGCATCAGGCCCAGTTCACACTATACCAGATGTCTGGATAGCTTTTGTGCCCGCATGAAAACCTCAGCCTTCTGTGCACACACAAAACGCCTGTTCCAGCACAATTTCTGTGTCGGAGCGCAGCTGCGCCGCTCCGATCTCGAAAGAGGTACATACATCTTTTATCGGATAGATTTTTGTGCCGTTTCAGCTCCAGTGTGACGGAGTTCGAAATCGATTCGGAAGTAAATCAATAGAATATAGAGCGTGGTGATTGGACCAGATTGGTTGTATCGTAAGGCATAATTATTTGCCGTTTCGTGCCGAGTCTGTTCACACTATACCGGATAGGTTTTCGTACCGGCACGGAAACCTATCCGATATTGTGTGAACGGAGCCTCAGTGGCTTAATTGGTTAGAGTGTCTAAGCGATCATTAGAAGGTCGCAGGTTCGAACAATATCTGGGGTCTCGGAAATCTTTTCTGAGTAATTGAGCTTGACGAACGTCCAGCAAACGTCTGTTACGTTGCACCAAGCTCGCAAACGTACCACATGCACTACATGTATACACAACTTATCATGTCACTTTAACTACATCTCGTATGCAAACGCTACCACTTAGGAGCACATGTCATATGACTATGACTGATTTGCAATCTTAGCTTTCCATCGGAGCCTCAATAGGGACTTTATTTAAGATGCTAGGGCGACAACGGCTGTTAAAAACAAGATAAGTTTTATACAATATAAAGAAGTTACGGTTAACTGATTATAATATTTGATATCTGAAGCTAGTTTAATGATTTCTAAAACGCCCCAGTATTACTAAAATAATTGTAGTGTCTGCACTGAAGTCAATCTCAAGCAACAGTTCTCATCTTTTGGTCGTTGACGTCGTCCTGAAGACGTGAAAATGCTCGAAGGGCCTGTTTATATGAAGCCGAGTTCAGTGCTGCCACTCTATCATGTCAATCTCACCTACGCCGCGTACTTATTTTCCCCCTACTTTCCCCTACGGGGATATTTTCATATTTCCCCTACGTTCCCCTACTTTACACGAAATCACCCCACGCCTTCACGCAGGCTACTCCACCTTTAGGTCAAAACAACAAATGTATTTAGATTCATTGCTTATATTTGACCCAATTATATACAGAACTACTAATACAAAATTATCAGATATTGTCAAGCTAACCTAGAGGATCACTCTAACACACTATGAATGTATCAAAGACAATCATAAATTATTTTATACAAAAGTTTATGGGTTACCTGAACTGAAAATGTTATAAATTTTAAAATGTTCGGCTCAAAATAGCTATATAGTATTACGACAATAATTTATATTTACATCTACGGTAAAAAGTTCAAAATTGTTTTTAAATTTTAGCAATGTAGAATTGTTTTATAAAGTGTCTTCAACGGTTTTGCGTTCTTCCTCGATATACTTTTGCATATAGCTTCCTCTTGCCTTGGAATGAAGATCGATGAGTCACCTGTCGACATCAAAATTGGTGTGGAACGTCTCGCTTGCTTTAGAACTCTGATCCTGGCTGGTTCTAACCCAGTGTAGTCAAAGTGTCATAATTTGTCATTACAAAAACACATTAGTGTGTGAGCGAGTTATTCGGAGTCGCGGAATCAAGATTCTATATTGTTTGCGTTTCTGATGAGTCATCACCTCAAACATGGTGAGACACCACAAACGACCCACATGGGAATTGTGAGAGAGTATCAGAGCAATCATGCAAGTAATTACCGTTGGTAACTGGTTATTTGCTATGCACGATTGCCTCACACCTGGGAGGTGGGACGCTTTCAGTGTTTGAGGAGATGACTCATTCATTGGGAATTGTGCTTTCGTTGCTTGTCGTTATATCAAATTGCATGGCATGCGCATGTGTCCGCAAGAGGTCTAGCCTGTTCTGGAGTGCGGGTTTAGGGGGGGGGGGGGGGGGGGCTACAAGAGGGCCACCATTGCAGCTCTGCCAGCGACCCCTTTATTTATTCGTGTTTTTCTTGGGTTTTTTCTAAACTTTTATATTATCGTCAATTCACCTACATTCCCCTACATATAGGCTGTTTTCCCCGTAGGTTTCCCCTACAACCTACAATTAGCCAAATTCCCCTACCGTAGGGGAATTCCCCTACGAGTGGCAGCACTGGCCGAGTTATACCCGGCTAGGCGAGTTACCCGGCAAGCCGAGTTGAAAAAAGATGAGTGTTTATATGAGACGAGTTACCCGGCAAAGCCGCCCACGCATTATAATGGTTTCACATTCCATGAGTAGTTTCCGATTGTCTTCATGATAAGTGGCGCGTGCGCTGTTGGGCAAGAGTGTTTATATGGGAATATCTTCATCCCGGCATGCCGGGATCCCGGCTGTTTTGCCGGGATCTCGGCTAGCCGAGTTACCCGCCTGTCTCATATAAACACTCTGCCGGGCGGATAGCATTGAATTTCTTTACATGGCGGGTAACTCGGTTTGCCAAGTAACTCGGCTAGCCGGGTAACTCGGTTCCATATAAACAGGCCCTAAGTAGTGTTGTATATTGAACGAAGATGGTGTTGAGATTACTCCTGGGACTAAAAATTATTCATTTTCTTTGTTTGGCAAAAAGAATTCTTTTGTTTAGAGGACGTCGTCGTTGAGGTTGTCGTCGTTGAGGTTGACGTCGTAGATCTTAAAGTCCCTAGTGGGTTAGATCTAGACACTCTAACCATTGAGCTGGTCATTAGAAGCTTGCAGGTTCGAACCCTGTCTGGGGCTCAGAAATCGTTCCTGAGTAATTGAGCTTGATGAATGTCCACCAAACCATCCAATGGTCTGTTACATTTCACATGTATGCAATACATGTATACTAGACTTGCCACAATTCGACTGCTTTGTTGTTTTATTAAAGACAGTCAACAAACCGTAGTGAGAAGGCAAGACAAATTGTGAGCTCCCTCTGACAAAAAAAGCGGAGTGGGCTCCGACAAGAACCAAACAAATGGACTTTGGGAAAGTCAACATACAGTACAGTAGTAAGTAACTACATTAGTTGACATGCAATGTTGAGTGTTGACTTAAATGCAAGGGAACATGTTCACCTTTAACAAGACACCTGCTCAGGTGTTCATTCAGGCTACTGATTTCTGAGAGCTTGGCATAGCTTGTGCGTACTCTAGCAAAACTATATGACCATGCAATGCATAATTGCATATAGATTTTGACAAATAGAATATGTGGTCTTTATATATGAACTGCAGTGGTGCAGGAAGTGCCGAAGGTTTGCTATGTGTAAATATGAATGTAAACAACAAGGCCATTTTTCTGAAAATTAGCCACGGATCTAACATATTTAGTAGACAAAACCCATTGACTGTCTGATTTGGCTAATTCAAGTGATCATTTTGATATAGAATTTATTTAAATTCAGACAAACAGAAAATATTTAAACATGTTTTGAAACACACATTCCCAAATGTAACATGACACGGACACCTACACGATGTCTAGACATGCACTGAACAGTTCAACATAATGATATCTTACTGGTATTTGCTCTCTTCAGTGCTTAATATTATATTGCATTTTGTAGTTGTTGGACTAAGCAGGAAGGCTAGGGCCAACCTGTTTTGAAATAGCTCATCATCTTCTTAATAGTATACATACTGATCGGCGTGTGCAGTTGTAAACATTGTAACCCTTTGTAAGCATATCTCAGTTTTGCAAAGCCTGTCAGGTCAAATAACGTGACAAAAAATAGTAGTGGGTGGGGGTGGGGGGGGAGGGGGGGGGAGGTTTAGTGTGTTATGGTAATTGATGTCTGCCTGCAGGCTACTTGGCCTCGACTACCACAGGTAGCCTGAGCAATAAGCATTGTATGGAAGAAGACATTTAGTGGCAGAAAACACAGGAAAATCTGGTATTTGATAAAAGAGCATTGAATAAATATTCTATCAATCAATATGCTTCAATTGATTCATATGCACAATGAAAACAGTACAATATTTACTAATATAAATGCACTATTAAGTATAACTCTATATCAATTTGACAAAAGAACTTTAAGAAAGCCTTTTCCTTCGACAGGAAATACGATATTAAAAATATTGCTATGGTAGAATATAGATATATACAGAATTAAAAGTATAATTCAATACAGACATTAGTGATATGAGTTACTTAACGGAATCACTTTATATTTTGAACAAAATTATTCGTGTAAAATTAGCACGAAAGATATGCTATGAAGTATGAACTTATAATAAGAAACATATAATACAAGTCGAGTTATATGTAGTAAGAACAGAATAAACCATAGACTACAGTATAAAGTCTCAAGACTTTCTAGATATAAACTGATAAGAATCTACTGAATGAAGACATGAACCACAACGCAGGTATTAAACCATGACAGATTTATCCAAGATATTTTGAAAGCTTGCTTCACAATTATACTTACCCTATTAACATGTTTGAACAAATAGAAAGGTCTAAACCAAAATACTATAAATGTTCTGATGTGCAGAAATAAAACAGCAACGGTAGTGTTTATAATATGTTGAGACGATGATCGGTCAATAGAAATCTGTGAGTTAAACTCAGATCTTGGCATACATAAACAAAAAAAATTCTTGAATACTCACCATTGTAGAAGTCTAAATCGACGTAGTAAATAAACTGCAGATTGGTTCAAGTGATTCGAATGGTTTTTCAACGGCGAGAATGTTCAAAGAATGTGACCGCTGTTGTTGATCTATTGCAAATGATCTCGCCTTGATAATTGATACACTGCCGCCCGCACTCTACGCCTGAATCACAGAATAAGGATCAACCAGAAGTCCAACTCTCTGTCGGCACCTTTGATGTAAGCGTCCTCGGGAAATGTCGCGCCGGGAGCACTGATCGCGAGGCCCATTTTGAAAGTAAGTGCACCCGGGAAATTAGCCCTCTCGTCCTTGCGACCCTCGGGCTCCTGTATTCAATTACTCTTGGCCTTGGTGTGACCTTTAATTAACTTTATATTGTTATCTATCTATATAAATAATATTTAGTTAAGTAAACAAGTAATTTACTTTAGAAAACGTTTCGTTGGAGATAAAATTCTTTGGCCACGAAGTTATTAAAACTTCAGTACGCGGATACTACGGGTAAAAGTCCGTGGCCAAAAAGTCCTGTACTCACGAAGCGGGTTTTACTTTTCTCGATTTTGCCGACACATTTGTTTATAGAAAAAGATGGCTAAAATTTTCGCAACTACGCATTGTTGAAATACATGGGGTACGTATGTTGTTAGAAATTTTATAAGCTTTCATTCGGTATATAGTTCAAATTTTAGTGTTACCTGTAACTTTTTAAAATGTTCAAAATGTTCTCACCATTGCTCGTAAAATAAGAATTAATTTATATAATGGGATTAAATACTAAACGCACAGCCCTGAGCAAGATATTAAACAAAGGGTACTGTCAAGTGCTATTCATGTCAGAACTTTTAATTTTCTTGCTGGGAAGTATTTTAAAATATGAAAAAAAACCATCATTATTTTGACGTGGACCGTCTGAAATGGATGCATTTCTTAAGTTTGTTTTGCCTTTTGTTGTTTTGGTGTTTGCTATAACCTCAGAAAGACTTCTGGCATGAACCTAAGATATTTCTTGAACAGAAGCTAATTCAAATATGAAAGGAGTGGAAAAGTTTGCAGATTTCTAGTTGAAGTTGAAAATGTTTTTGGTGCAAATTAGTGATCATACCTTTTGAACATTCATCGAGAAATGTAAAACTTAGCTTCGTGAGTACATGACTTTTTTGCCACGGACTTTTACCCGTAGTATCCGCGTACTGAAGTTTTAATAACTTCGTGGTCAAAGAATTTCATCTCCAACGAAACGTTTTCTAAAGTAAATTACTTATTACTTAATTAATATTATTTATATATGTATAGATAACAATATAAAGTTAAATAAAAGGTCACAAGAAGGCCAAGGGTAATTGAATACAGGAGCCCGAGGGTCGTAAGGACGAGAGGGATAATTTTCCGGGTGCACTTACTTTCAAAATGGCCGACTGGCGCATGCGCATAAAAATAATGGGACACTTTTTTCCGCGAGTTGGACTTCTGGTTGATCCTTATTTAGACTTGCTCAGATCAAAGCCAAGAAAATTTCGAGTGTAGAATATATAGAAAAAAAGAGGCGGACTTGTAGCAAGTCTAATCCTTATTCTGTGCCTGAATGAAGGCTTGCCATCCACAGTCATGCATATCTGTTGTTTATATGACATCACAAATATTGTATCCCGAACTGCCATTGCTTCCTAGCCTCCTTGCATTGAGCAGACGTTGTGAGGCGCTTCCGTCACTCCATTTTAGAACTGCCACAGTTTTGAAGCAATACACAACGCTTCTCGCCAAGCCGTAATAAAAAAGATCAAAATTCTTACAGCTTTAATTTTTCTAAGTACTATCACGTACTGTCTGTCGTATTATATAATATACTTAAAGGTTGGCAAGTAAATTCACTAGTTCAACATCACTTGAATAAATGTTAAATACTATTCGTAAATGTTAACGTAAATCAATAAAAAAACAACACTTCTATATAAACACAAATAATCGTACTAACTTGTCACGAACGTTTGTTGCTTACATGTAAAACTGTTCTGAAAAACCATAAATTAGTGAAAACAAACAGGGTTTTGTCCAAAAAATTCCCGTACCTATGCGTAGTGCAAAAATCCTGTTTCACGCCATCATAAGTATATTATATAATACGACAGACAGTCACTGATCTATATATATAACAACTGGATGGGCCATTGGGCCGGATTTAATTTTGCGTGCCCAGTTGTATGACGACGTGACCACTACCCAAAGATGGCTGCTATGCACTGAAGTTCATAGCTAACAGACAAAAAGAGTTATTTTAAGAAAATTTAAACGAATGTAAGGACACAAGAAGTACTCAATAAGGTTTAAGACGTTAATTTCGTGCATTCGTTTCTGTTACTGAGCTATAAACCCTTCAAATTTCGTTGTTTTTCTCCAGTGCCGACAACGAAGAAACTTCACGAAGAAGACGAAACTTCTAGATGAAACCACAAATTCCAAATACTGGTTGCAAGAAAAGTGATAACAATATTCTTGTTGAAAACGATTGCGTTATTACCGAGCCTAGTTCTGTGGCAGAGATTTTCAACTGATAAACATTTCGTAGGAACGGTCACTGAAAGGGAAACCAATTTTTCTGAACACTCTGGGGTGAAATTAATTTCGGACCAAAAACTTTTGGATAACTTTTCCTTTGAACCAGTTAGTTGTGTTTACATTCGTGAAATCCTAGAACATTTAAATCCAAGAAAAGCTGTTGGGGTTGATGGTATTTCTCCGAGATTATTGAGATTGTCTACTCCTGCTCTAGCGGAATAAGTCACTGATTTAATAAATTTTTTGATTGGTATTCAATCCTGGCCGTCTGAACGGAAAAGAAGTAACCTTACTCCTGTTTTCAAAAAAACTAACCACACCTTGAAGGAGAATTGTCGTCAGTATAAATTTTTTCTGTCTTCTCCCAAAGTGAAAAAGTATTGTACGATCAGATGTACAGAGCATTTAATCGTCACTTTTCATTAAATTTATCAGGATTCTTGAAGAACCATTCGTGTTGCACCGCTCTTTTAAAGATGACCGAGGACTGGAGAGCAAGCCTAGACAAAAGAGAAGCTGTTGCTGCTGCAGCTGTTGACCTTAGCAAGGCTTTCGACTCTATTAATCACAATCTTCTCCTCGCTAAACTAAAAGCTTATGGATTTTCTACAACAGCCATGAAATTAATGTGTTCGTATCCTCTGGACCGTCACCAACGTGTCAAGGTACAAGGCGTTTTCAAGCTGCCTACAGCGAAGTCAAGTCAGGCGTACCTCCACGCTTGGCACAAAATGTATCAAAATCGCCAGAGGTGAGTGTACAATCTTGGACAAAACTGTTGTAACACCCCCGCCCCCCAAATCAATGTTGTCACATTCTTGCGTCCCACCGTGAGTCTGCGCGCAAGCTTTCAAATGACAACATTGAATTGGGGGGAAGGGGGCTGAGTGTTACAACTACTTTTGTCCAAGATTGTAGCTCAGGGATCTTTGCTTGGACCATTATTATTTAACATTTTCATCAATGATTTAAACTATTCTATTCAAAATATTTTTTTAAGACTATATGCTGAAGATACTACTGGATACGCCTCGGATCTTTCACCTACTGTTCTCCAATTTGTCATTAATAACGATTTAAAACTATTATCTAACTGGTTCGATGAGAACTATCTCATTGTTAATAGAGAGCTTAAGCAACAGGCGTTTTAGAGCCACGGACGGCGATTGAATTCAATAGCATTTTTCTTTCAAAACAATGATAATGAGCAATTTACAATTCCAAGAGCAAAGTGAACGCCGTCGTCGTTCTACACAAGACGTCATTGAGAGCATTTTCACGTTCTTGAGACGACGGGAACTTCCAGAACGTTGAGGCCTGTCATCGTTGTTTTACTACAGTGAGACATGCTTTTAAAGTAGACTGAAACTTGTATTTTAAGGGGGATAATTTAATTACATTACAATATAAAATAAAAGATCTGTATTTTTATATAAAGATGAAATTTAAGCTTATGAGCTAACAGTTTAGATATGTGATTATTCATAGCCTTTGTTTTGGGTAAAAAAGTCTTTTCAAAGAATACGCGGTTCAGTAGTTCTGTATTGTATTCCTGTTCTTCCGGTCACCGTTCGTGTCTCAAAAACACCTAATATGCTTAAGCTCTCTAATAGTGGAAAGACGCAAGCCCTCGTTGTTGGTCCGTGCAGATATGACTATTGTCTGAACCTAAATGGAGCTACTATTGATATTTCTGAATCCATCAAGATTCTGGGAGTTACTTTGGACAGGTTTCTGAACTTTAAAAAACATATGACTGAGCATGCAGCTTAAGAAGGCGTATACAAAAGTGACAGCCCTTAGAAGAATTCATCGCTTTGTGCCATTGAATGTCATGATAAATTTATATATAACTTTCATAATTCCTCATTTGGAGTATTGTAGTCCTCTTCTTGTAGGTGTAGGTGTGGGTGAGATGCAAAACAATCGTCTAGAAGATGCTAACTACTGCATGTTAAGAACTCTGCTAGGACCTATAACATGTCAACTTTGAAAGACCGTAGAATACACCAATCTTTAATGTTACTTTATAAGTGTAATGACCTCGGTATATTAGTGATTTCTTTAATTTCCGAATATATGATTATAATTTAAGAGGTAATGGTACAATTCTTAGCCAGCCTCATTTTAACTTAAGGTGGATCAAAAAGTCTTATTCTTATGTAGTTACTTAATATTGGAATAATCTTCCTCTCGATGTTCGTCAATCCGTAAACTTTAATGAATTTAGAAGCAAGCTCAACAATATTGTATTTTAGCAATACTTTATATATTTTTGATTTTTTTTTAATATTTATGTAATGTAATGTAATGTAATGCAATGCAATGCGATGCAATGCGATGCAATGCGATGCAATGCGATGCAATGCGATGCAATGCGATGCAATGCGATGCAATGCGATGCAATGCGATGCAATGCGATGCAATGCGATGCAATGCGATGCAATGCGATGCAATGCGATGCAATGCGATGCAATGCGATGCAATGCGATGCAATGCGATGCAATGCGATGCAATGCGATGCAATGCGATGTAATGCGATGTAATGCGATGTAATGCGATGTAAGGTAATGTAATGTGATGTAATGTGATGTAATGTAATGTGATGTAATGTGATGTAATGTGATGTAATGTGATGTAATGTGATGTAATGTGATGTAATGTGATGTAATGTAATGTAATGCAATGTAATGCAATGTAATGTAATGTAATGTAATGTAATGTAATGTAATGTAATGTGATTCTCACGATCGTATTTTGAACGAGCTTTAATAGCTCATAGGCGAAACGTGGTTAAATAAATTATTCCATTCCATTCCATTCCATTCCATTCTATTCTATTCTATTCTATTCCGTTCCGTTCCGTTCCGTTCCGTTCCGTTCCGTTCCGTTCCGTTCCGTGCCGTGCCGTGCCGTGCCGTTCCGTTCCGTTCCGTTCCGTTCCGTTCCGTTCCGTTCCGTTCCGTTCCGTTCCGTTCCGTTCCGTTCCGTTCCGTTCCGTTCCGTTCCGTTCCGTTCCGTTCCGTTCCGTTCCGTTCCGTTCCGTTCTGTTCTGTTCTGTTCTGTTCTATTCTATTCTATTCTATTCTATTCTATTCTATTCACGAGAATATAAACTGAAAAACATACTATAAAATCTACGAAGAAATTTAATTTCAAGTCTTAAATTGTACTTTTTATAGTAATCTTAATGCCTTGACAATATTTCGTGTTGTTTATACTTACCATCTTTTGACTGTATTTGTACTAAACGAACCGGCATCTGTTGTTTGCTTTATGGCTTTTCCGACTCCCCGGCAGAGTTGACGTCAAGATTGCAGTCAAATTTAGGATTGGGAACACGATGGTCGGTTGCTAAGGAGTTTTCCTCCGGAAGCGCGGGCTCGGATACCATAAGCGGTCATTCCCCAGGGGAGTAGATTTCCCTCCAAAACTTTTCAACATGGCGAATTCAGAGACCGAGAAAATTATAGCTGCGCTTTCCACGCTTAAACTTGGGTCATCTGGAGATGACACAGAGAGGTCAGAGAAGTTTTGGAACCCCGCACTAGTGGCAATGAAGTTTTCGGTGGAGACTTTGTGGATGAATGCCGTATGGGAGTGCAAGTCGAAACCAAATTATGGAATGCGAGACCTCGATCCCATCTTAGAAGAACGAGCTTCTAACAAGTTTGAGCTTACCGGGCCTCCAATCGACTCGTATCTTCGAGAATTGGGGAAAGCCATGTATAGCAAGCTTGGCCGTTCCAGAAATACTGGACTAATGCCACCTGTAAAGTTGTTTTTGCCATATAATATATTTCGGCATTTATGCAATATTGCTGTTGGGTATGGCGGGTCGTTAAAGAACACCAAAGCCCAAATGTTGGTAACTGTGGATAGATTCGAGACGGCGTCAAAGGTGTTCTCGCCGGTCAGATTTGGTGGGAATAATTTTTTAAAGAAACGGCACTTCACCAAAGTCAAGGAGAATGGTCGCACACTGCTACGATATTCTGGAAGAGCAGCCATAGTTGTGGGAAAGTCAACACCACTGATTTTTGACTACAATGTCAAGCAAGAAAAAGTGACACTTACATTTTATGTTCAGCGATACGATAGGGAGGATTTTTCACTAGATTTAAGACTTCAAGCTGTTATTAACCAGGAAGCTTAATGGTGAATTGGATAAACATTACTTGCTTGGTAAGCATCAGATTGAAAATTTGCAAACAGTCACAAGTGGGATCAATTTGAAGTTAACATCCAGTGTCCACCTTATGTCAAGGGGAAACAACTTAACCCGGGTGTAGAGAGAGGTTCGGCTTAAGGTTATGGGTTTGGGTAGATCTATAGCCATCAAACCCAAAATCCTAAGCCGAACCTCTCTCTACACCTGGGTTAAATTGTCTCCTTATGCCAAGGGGTTCAAATGATTTTGGACTATTTTTGCATAAGCAAATGCAAAAACCTATTCAGCACACACCATTTATATGCGCTCACTGTGTTTTGTTTTGAATTAGCATTTTGTCTCCATGTTATTGCAAACTGCAATCAAAGGCCAAAAATATGTGAAGTTAAAACTGTTCAACAAATACAAAAAATAGTAAACAAAATTCTTGATATTACAATCACTAAACCTTGTATTTTCTTTACAAATTATTATATATATTGGGGGGGGGGGGGGGTATACTTCAATGGCCATTGAAGTATACAACCCCCTTGGTATACAAGGATTGTTTACATCAATTGATCCCAGGAGTGTCATGGAAATTAAGTAAATGCACCTTTCTTTTCACCCTTTATGTGGCAGTCTGTGAAGACTGATCATAAGGAAAGTTTTTTGTCAGCTGTAGAAGGCATGTTATTTTTTTTTCAAGAACCATTAATTAATGTGCAAGAATCTTCCCATTATGAGTAAAATTGCCTGGCATTGGACAGACACAAAGTAAAATAGGGGGGGGGGGGGGGGGGGGCATTGTGCCTTTACCTGTTCATACATACTGTTGTTGTCATGATCAAACAACTTTACATTTTTGTTGGCATAGTGCTACATGATTTTACTCTTTAAAGGGAGGAAGTCATGTATGAAAAGGGTAATGGGTAGGAATTTTGACAATATATACTACCATACAATAAACTATTATCTACTAGTACTTGGGTAGTTTTGCCTGCCAATATACCTTATTGATCATTCCGGCAGAATGAAAGCGAGGTGGTTGGGGTAAATTAGCCTGCAAACAGGCTCTCCTGTGGGTTTGAATGCAGGCTAATTTGACCCAACAGCCTCACTTACATTTTTTTTGGAATTTGTAAGGTATATTTAACCCATTAAGCCACAATGTGCCCTTCTTTGTTATTTTACTTTGTCAAATACCAAGTGATTTTACTGGTCAAAGGGAAAGTGTTTGGTGTTAATGGGTAAACCATAACTATTGTTTGCAATTTTGAAATATGATATATTACAACTGGAAAATTCTGGCAAAACTGCCAAGATCATTTTATTATAGTTTTCAGAACAATGATTATCATTATTAATGAATCTTCATTTGAAGCTTTTCAGCCAATGTAACTATAAACAGAATATAATTGATGAACTAATTATTTAAGCAAAGTTTTCTATCTGTAATCTTGGATCATTACCAACCTATCGAAAGCTTTGCTTAATTAAACAATCGTGGTGTTTTGCACAAAACATTTATGATATTTTCTCATAAATTTTCCACAAGATTGCAGTTACTGTATTGTTGTTTATACTGTATTATAAACTGGATACTGTACATAATATTATAAGCATTGGATATTTTACAATGTTGGAGTTACATGTATTATTGTTGTTAATTACAAACTGAACATAATTAGCAATATATTTTTAAATATTTGTAGTTTATTCTTACAAGCCTGGAAATATATTTCTTTGGTACAGTCAAAATAACCAGTATCAATGTTTTTGTGCCTTTCAAAAACAAATGGCACATGTCAGGCTATGTGTGCTGAATGTCTGATGAGCATTCTTTACTGTTGGTGAGGAATTTGAACTGAAAATTTAATAAGATGCATGCAGAGCTACAGTATACTGTAGTAAATTTAACTAGAAAAATCTGCACTGTGCCTGCAAAAATGCATAAAAATACAAATTTGTACTGGTCATTTTTTCTGAACTGGATGCTTATTTGCAGGCTTTGTCTCACTCTTTGTAAGTAGCAACTTAGTCAATTAAAATGCAAAGTTTACATTCACATATTTAAATAATACACAGTAGTCTATTCACAAATTTTCTCGTCTTGAAAAACAATAATATTGTTAAATAAATAAAATTGTGAAATTATTTGTTGCTTATAATTAACTAGTTACAAATGAATCGTAAAGTTACTACACAAATTTGACCATGCATATCTGTCACTAAGGATTACGCTAACATAATCCATTATGTATATATATGTATATATATATATATATATCAATATAATAAAAAGCTTTTGATGGAATGTATTTTTGGATACGAGAGCCATCACTGCTCACGGAAGCAAGTGAATTTGCAAACCCAATTTATATTGCATTTTGTTATTAAAAATTTTCAATTAAATTCCATTTTTATTCCCCACAGTACAGTTTAAGGTAAGGTGCAGGATACAGTACATTATAAGGGGTTTTTGTCAATGACCAACCAATTACATGCTCTTTGCTTGATTTATGAATAAATGTCTCCTAGCTCTCAGTGGGGTTTATTAAGTTCCTCTCAGGACTTCATTTCCAAAGCATATGAGACATTTATTAATAATCATCATCTCGGCCATGTGATTACATAAATTTTTTAGGGTGAGGTGGTTTTTCCATAAACCTAAAAAACTATGAAAACCAATGATTAATTGAAAATCAATGTTGCTTTTTTCAGGAAAATCGAAGAAAAATCTGTATTTTAATGGTTTGTTGCAAAATAATCAAATGTTTGTGTTTATACATGAAAAACTAAAGAGATTTTGTTTCGAACGTGTTTTAAAAAACCAGTTCACTCGGTTATTTATAAAAACCACCTCACCTTATAATTTTTTTCACTTTGGGTAAGATAAGTATCATATTTATTAATATTCTACAAAAATGTTTCTTTTTGCAAGTTAAAGTTAATAATATACTTCAGATTGTTTAACAACACACTGAACCCTTCCTTATACAATTGCTATTTTAGAAAAGAACAACAAACCAACAAGATTGAGAAAATAATTATACCTCTCCTGCCATTGCACCTTCTAGCCGTGTCAAAAGAATATCTTTTTTACCTGAAGTAGAAAGACCTTTCTCCCTCAAACGCCTTTTAAGTTGATCTACAGATAAAGATTTTAAGGAAGTTTTAGAATTTACTTCAGTGTTTGGTTGCCTTTTGTGTGAAGAATTTACTTCAGTGTTTGATTGCCTTTTGTGTGAAGTGTCATGATGCGCTTTCAACCCATGCTTATCAGCAAACCGCTTGTTGCACACATCGCAAACACAAAGTTTAAGCAAAGCAACAACATCGGATGAAAGTTGTTGTTGTTGTGCACACGTACTAACAAGCATAGCCTCACAACAAACCTTGCATTGTGTATGCTCCACATCTAATTTCCCTCTTCCACAATCACAATACCCAGGTGAATCACAATGAGGAGGTTTGCGGGACTTAAAATGTGATGAATAAGAGGGTGGAGAAGGTTGATGTTCTGGCAGATAAAAAGATCTAATAAAATTTGACCTCATTAATTGCCACCACTTGCCCTTACTATCACTGCCTCGTGATCGGTTGGTCATGGAGAGCTCACCCTTTAGCCCTGCATGCTTTGATTCTTTGGCTTGTAGGGAGAGTATCCCAAAGCCAATTCCATACTTCTTATACATCTGCCTCGCATGAAATGGCAAAGCATAAGCCACTGTCCAAACAGTTACATTCACACTGCCAGGAAAGAATAAAACTAGCAAATTGAAGTATAGTTGGCAAAACTCCTCCAATTGAGCTATTTCACCTGGATTGTTTACATAAACTTTATTAAACAATCCTCCAGCATTTCGAAGGTAGTGTATAACTTTTCCAAGTGCTAGCCATCTTAATTTCTCGCCCTCTGTTTCATTTGCTGTTTTTAAAGCATCCACTAGCCGGTAGCCATGTCTTGCAAGGGCAATTGCCTGCGACCCAATAAGCCTAACACTTAGTTTGTTGAGGCGTTTTGTCTCATCAGCATAGTGCTCTGCAACCTTTGTAGAAAGGTAAGACAGGCCACATCCATATACATCTGCAGGGCTACTGGAAAGAGAAATTGCTGAAGTTTGCAACATGCTTGTCATGTTATCTGCAGCAGCCTTTTCATTCATTTCCATTAAGGAAAAGTTCTCTAGCATTCCTGGTGAAAGGCTTACATTTTGAGTCCCAGCTTTCTCAAGATTGTCCTCAGGCAAGCTACTACTCATATTTAAGGAGCACTCAGCCAACCCATCTGCACCATTTACTTCAGTAGCTTGAGTACCTTTACTAAGAGTGCATAATCCAACAGGAGCAGAAAGTGTCTGAATAAACTTGTCAAAAACACATCGCCTAACTGACTCGCTATAAATTAGGTCTAGAATGTGCTGCCATGCATTGATTTCACAATGCAGAGGATCGGGTTTTACGCGATCAGCAAAAATACCAATTCTAGGATTTCCTAGCTGACGGATTCCATTCTCAGCCATAAATGCAAGCTTCTTGCTATGGACTACTGATGCACTTAGGTCTTTTCGAAGGGTCGCAAGATAATTATTAACCATACCTAAATGCTTTTCGCGGTCACTGCTAACATAGGGCTTCCACAAATGAGCATTGCTATGCCCAATGCTTCCCCCCATAGTGTCCATGTTGCCCTTGTGTACATTTGCATAAGGCGAAGGATATGTGGCAGCCTGATTAAGCTCATTACAAGCCCAGCTTTGCCAACTCATATCAGCACTAGGTTGGAACTCGAGAGTACACTCCTTACCAGACACCGTGAAAACACTAGACTCTAATAACAGCATCTCCTCAGTATGCTGTTGCCAAAGCAATTCAAGAACATCATGTTTCTCACTCAGACTTACACAATGTAAAAGATACTGAAATTCCCTACTCCTTACCCGTTCACCTAAGTTCCAAAATGTCAAACTTCCAATAGACATAGAAAGCTGGCTAGTTTCAGGAGCACCATCATCGGAGAATTGAAAAATAAAATGGTTAGTGTTACCATTAAACCACACAAGTTGTCGGCAAAGATGAGGCAATCTTAAATGAAGGTCTATTATCATGAACACTATACCTGTAATTGTCCTAGTGACACCAGATACCCCAGGAATCTGACAAACACAACCAATATCTAGGGTTTTGACAAATTTCTCAATACTTTCATTGGATACATTAGAAAGTGAGAGTTGAACATCAACACCCAAACACTTAACATTTCTTGGCACCCATACTTCCTTATCAGTGTCAAAAACAGAAGATTGTGTTTTACATAGTAAATTAAATTTTCTACGAGATAGAAAGTTTTTGTACTTTAAACTTACAGCATTATTTAAAGAATTATTAGTTTCAGTTAGTTCTTTAACTGTCTGCCTTACAATTCCTTCTAAATACCTTCCCCGCTTATACTTGCCAATCAGATCTTCCATCATAGCTTTTGGGGCATTTGACGATACAAAATCCCATGCACCAAATAATGCACCTTCTTCCCCACCATGTATAAATTCGAGTGCATCTTTGGTTTCTTCTCGCCTTCTGTATCGGACACCAGATTTATTATTGGTGATGGTCTCTTGTGTGGTACTTGTGTTTTTTCTACGTGTTTGAGACTGGTCTTTGCGGTCAAACAGTATTTTCAGTCTACCATATTGCTGAGTTATATTGCTTAACTTCTGCTGTTGTTCAGTCACTTTTTGTGCTGCAACTTCCTTTTCTTGAATATATTTTTCCAAATCACATTCTATAAGCGGAAAAAGGCATTGATAATAATCACCTATTAACATACATATTACGTATAAACATCTATGCATTTTATGGTTTACATTAAACCATTAATGCATCATTAGCCAAAAAAACCTAACAATATTCAAGTTGCACCATTCCTGTTACTAGCTGCTACTGTATAGTGTCTGTGATATCTATAAAGACCTGATTTGTGGCATGATTCCCATGTTAAAACAAACCTATTTACTTTGTTTGCATTTGTGTTTCTTAGGATTAGCCAGTCTGGGTACCTAATATATTTAGAACCTGGGCTGGCTTGCATAGACAAAATCTTGCTTTGCCTTGCATTGGGGTAACAGGGCTGCATGTAAATAAGATTTTATGGGCTGGCGTGCCTACCCAGGTTGAATTTAAAGGCTCTCTTCAAACGAATATGATGGATGTCAAGGTTTATAACCATGAAACTTCTGTGGGAAAGTGAGATTTCAGGTTCACAGGAAGTCTGGCTTGTTTGGCAAGTCAGCCCGCCTGAACAGTGTCTTGTGAACATGAATAAAACTTGTCTCACATAAACACTCCTTGAGGCAGATTATAAGATTGAATTTTAATCTTATAAAATAAGACATAAATACTGACCAGTGGGTGTACTATTATAGGCAATTGTTTGCTATTAAAAGACAGCCATAATAATTTGTTTCCAAATTTTTCATTTTACGTAGATAACATAAGTAACTTATACGTACTAGCAGCAGCCACTTTTTCCTCTGCTACAGCCACAAGGGAACTGACTTGGTTTTTCTTTTCCACGAGCTGTTGCTCGACGAGATCAACCTTTGCTTTTTTCAACTCAGTGTCTCGGATGTTGCTTGACAATTGCCCTTGGTGATTTTTCAGCTGAAAGAACGCCGATTTCTCCCAAAACCCGTTATGCGCTCTTTTCTTGTCACATTTTCCAACATGTGACCTACTTTTGCTGCATTTTCTGCTTTTAGAACACGTTTTAGAACAGCTAAACGAAAAAACCCCAGCAGGGGTCGAGCAATGAAAATGGCGTTCACAATGAAAGCATTGAAATGCAAATGAGTTCCCGAATTACAGCATACATTCTTACCTTTCTTTTGAGCTACTTGCCATCCATTAATTTACATAAAAACATGAACTTCAATTCCCCCTTGTAAATTTTCTGCGTAAATCGACTAAACTGACTATTCTTAAGATTATTTACGAAGAAAGTGTAGATTTTGCCTTTCTCCTTCGATTGCTTTCAGGGTTGCCAGGCTCCAGCGCATGCTCGGAGCCAGATATGGTTTGAAAAGTAGCCAAAATCCACCAAAAGAGGCCAAACTACAACCTCGTACCCAGGGCCATTTATAGAGAACTGGGCCAAGATGGCGAATAAAACAAAATGGTGGGACCAAATGGCCCTGGTGGAGGCTAGCCCAAAATGCGCAGTACATTGCGCATTTTATTAACTAGAACTCAGTTCTTTACACAGTAATTATATCCAATTACACCTAATTATTGCATGGTTTAAAATATAATTTCCGTGCCGTGTGCAGGAACAACCGACAAGGTCAAAATACAATTTTAAAAAAACAACAAAACAAAATCAAACCGTCTGATTTACGCCTTAAGCTCTTGACCAATCAGAGGCTGAGATAGCCTGGCCTCCACCAGGGCCATTTGTTCCCACCATCTTGGCCCAGTTCCCTACAAATTGCCCTGGGTACGAGGTTGGCCAAACTACTATTTTTTCAAAATAGTCCAAAAAGAAGCCAAATGGCAAGCTCGTACCAGGGCTTTTTGATTCCTCGGTTGAATAGTCACTGGAACTGAAGCAACAGGTACGGGTTGACTGAATTGGGGCATTATATTCGAAAAATAAGGAGAAAAGATAAGAGAGGCGGACGTCTGCGAACGCATTGCTTATTCAATGTTATTCGTTAGTTTTTTGCCATTACAATTGGCTGAATTTCATAAACTGTGATTGGCTAAAAACACAACTAGATTATCCCATATGATTATCCTCAGAAATTTACATTACAAATCAACCTCCTACATCATTTACCATACAACTAAATTATTTTTACAATTAAAGATCAATAAAATTTTTAACAATTGCTTTGAAGTGAAAAGAGGCCAAAAAGAAGCCAAAAGGCCAAACTATTTTTTCGAGGCCAAGCAAGAAAAAAAGAAGCCAAAATCGAGTTATTTGGCCTCCAAGAGGCCAATCTGGCAACCCTGATTGCTTTGGCAAAACATGAAATATAAGAGGGGGTCGCAAGGGGGTATTGTTTATCTACCAAATGCCCCACTAAGGGGACCCTTGAAGGTATGATTTGGTCATTCACGTGCCGCTGTAAATACCATATATAGCTTATTTGTAGGGTCCAGTTATCCGTAATTTTTGTATTATTTATCAAAATTATCAAAATTTCTGATATAGCATAATAACAAGGGGGACTATATCTACTCTTTTTTGTGAGAACTTATTCGGGAAATGAAAGGAAAAAAGAAATATTTGCCTTCAAAGTTGGGCACTTCAAACCGAGCGAATAAAGTAAACCCGGAAGACTAAGAACGAGTTACCCGCTGCGATTCTAAACGGAGGAAAATTCCTTAGTAACCAACCATCGTGGAACAAGTTCTAAGGCCGCAATGCGTCATACGTTCCACCAGGGCACTCGTTCCCACGTAAGATGGTGGAGACTGCCACGAAACATGCCACGAAATGTTTGACTGCTGGCCATAGGGAATGGCCTATATCCAGTTTATTTAGAGATCATTAGACTAATTATAGTCTTTTGAATTTTACTCTGGTTAACGCCAGACTTTAAACGTACGCCACAGGGTAGCGGGCTAAGGTATTTAATAAGAAAATGGATGGCAAGACCGACAACTGCTAGCTAAGTCAATATTTTTGTTTATATATTTTTGTTTGATCCATATTATAGTTATTTATACCAGTCAAATATTGACTCAGTATAACCTCACGATAGGGAATGGCTGTGATTGTTTCCATATATAGGCATACGGGCCGGGGAGGCAGCACGATGGCATGAGAAATAACTTAACATAAAACCGAGAAGCAAGCTTGCGTTCTAACAGTGGACTGAATCGACTGTTGGTCTTAGCAATTAATGAAAGGTGTTTAGACTTCGGAACCTCATGTCAAGGCAAGTGTAGGGCAGAAAATTTTGAATTTTTAAACCTCCGAAACGTATTTTCTGCCCCTTCTGGGAAATATTTTCAGTATTTTAGCTTCTAACCCATAAACGTTTCAGACATTTTGAGGTGATAGTATTTGCGTCCACACGAACATGTATTAAAAAAGTAAATTAGTGTGCACACCTGTTGGTTTTGAGCTTTGAATCAAAGTGGAGCAGAATTAAGGTTGTGCATGACCACATCAAATCGAAGCTTTCTTGATGGAGACATCTAGGTTTGGTATTTGAATAGGTATGCAATAGCCAAAAAAGACTGAAGCGATGACGTCGTAGAAGACATCAACTAAGGACTATTATATACTTAAAAGTTTATACCAAACGCAAGCAGGTGAACACTGAACCGAGGCTCGGATTGAACCTCAATGTCAATGTGTTATAATATTAATGACAAGACCCTTTTTGCCCGAATTACGAGACGATTTCTGCCCGAATAGATCAATTTCTCCAGTTAACTGGGGGAGGGGGGGGGGGGGCCCTGCAGCACTCAGCTCTGAGCTAGTGCAAAACCGGCCAGCCGAAAACTATTTTTCTATCACCAGCTACTACGCGTATTGACGAACGCATGGGATCGAGCTTAATTTGAAGGAGGGATCAAGGTGTGCTAAATGTACATTTGCAGCCAGTGTTTTCTGCAGTTCTACAACCGATGCAAATATCAAATTTACATCGATCGGGGTTCTATGGCGTTGACAGTCAATTTCTCAATAGCGAGAAAGCAATTTTCGAGAAACTTCATACCAACGGACCCATGCGAGAGAATGACGCGATGACGTAATTTATTGTCATGTGATGGCAAATGACGTCACAGTTTATTCGGGCAAATTCTGCTCAGCCCCCCTTACAAAATTTTGCTCGTACGCCTATGATTGTTTCTGTGCAAAAACCAAGGCAAAACAATCTGTCACTCCTCGTGTCCTCCATGTTGTTTTACTGTATGGCCGCGCGAGTATTGGCACTCAATTTGCTGCATGCTCACGATTAATAGACGAATAGATATCGAGTAGAGTAGCCAATCAGATTGCAGCATTTGCAATAGAATACTAGTGCTACTGCTATTAGTGCTACTGCTACCGCTACTGCTACTGCTACCGCTACCGCTACTGCCACCGCCACCGCTACCGCTACTGCCACTGCCACCGCCACCGCCACCGCTACCGCCACTGCCACCGCCACCGCCACCGCCACCGCCACCGCCACCGCCACCGCCACCGCCACCGCCACCGCCACCGCCACCGCCACCGCCACCGCCACCGCCACCGCCACCGCCACCGCCACCGCCACCGCCACCGCCACCGCCACCGCCACCGCCACCGCCACCGCCACCGCCACCGCCACCGCCACCGCCACCGCCACCGCCACCGCCACCGCCACCGCCACCGCCACCGCCACCGCCACCGCCACCGCCACCGCCACCGCCACCGCCACCGCCACCGCCACCGCCACCGCCACCGCCACCGCCACCGCCACCGCCACCGCCACCGCCACCGCCACCGCCACCGCCACCGCCACCGCCACCGCCACCGCCACCGCCACCGCCACCGCCACCGCCACCGCCACCGCCACCGCCACCGCCACCGCCACCGCCACCGCCACCGCCACCGCCACCGCCACCGCCACCGCCACCGCCACCGCCACCGCCACCGCCACCGCCACCGCCACCGCCACCGCCACCGCCACCGCCACCGCCACCGCCACCGCCACCGCCGCCGCCGCCGCCGCCGCCGCCGCCGCCGCCGCCGCCGCCGCCGCCACCGCCACCGCCACCGCCACCGCCACCGCCACCGCCACCGCCACCGCCACCGCCACCGCCACCGCCACCGCCACCGCCACCGCCACCGCCACCGCCACCGCCACCGCCACCGCCACCGCCACCGCCACCGCCACCGCCACCGCCACCGCTACCGCCACCGCCACCGCCACCGCCACCGCCACCGCCACCGCCACCGCACCGCCACCGCCACCGCTACTGCCACTGCTACTGCTACTGCTACTGCTACTGCTACTGCTACTGCTACTGCTACTGCTACTGCTACTGCTACTGCTACTGCTACTGCTACTGCTACCACTACTAATGTTGTTGCTGTTAATTGTTGCTGGTTCTGCTGCTGGTGCTTCTGGTATTACTGCTGGTACTACTGCTAGTGTTGCCATGGCCGGATTAGGGTTGCGCCGGGCCCGCGGCATATTTTCAGCGCGGAGTCCCTTGGACCCCCCTCGACGTTGTGAACACCTAGCCTTACTCAAAAAAAAATTCAAAGATACAAAAGATTAAAAATTCTTTAGTAAAGGCGGATTTCCAGTCCTCTCACGAAGCAACTCGCAGTTCGCTGCGAGCACTCGCAATCTTGCTGCGAGTATTTTAGTGCTCGTGACAGATAGTTGAAAATCTTGAACTATTATTTACTCGCGGCAAGTACTCGCAGTAAATAAACCAATCAAAACAAATTATGTCAACATTTCAAACTCATTAGTAATTCATGAGGGAAACTGCACAAAGGAAATCATTACTGTGTGGATGATTAATTTACATGGATATGGAAAGAAGAAATTACGTAAATTAATCGAACTTTCTCACCTCGATTTTCTCTTAAAATACTGATTTATTTGAGATACTATATACCGAAGAGTAATGCTTCATCAGGATATCCAAACTCCTCCACCTTCACAATAAACTCGGCTATCGCTTTCATCGGTCTTGAAACCCCGTGACTGGGCCACGAGTTATCGCAAGGAGCTGCGTTTGGTGGAAATACAGTGGGAACCGTGCGAGTACTCGCAGCGAGCTGCGAGTTGCTTCGCGCGAGGACTGGAAATCAGCCTTAAGACTGTTTAGCCGCTTCTGTGTCATACCCGATCGAACTTGACTTTTTATGCGCTTCAGTTTACAGAATGAACTTTCACCAGAACAGTTCCAGATCATAAGACTCAGATAAATGCGAAATTGCGATGACAGTATACAGTATTCGGAAATACAGGCCTGTATATTCGCAATTCCGGCGACTCCACGTTAAGCTGACGTCGTCGTTATCTTTAGTTAGGCAACGTCATCAGGAGATACCTCGGTCATAGCTAGGACTGAAGAAGTAGCAGGGATTGCTGGAGAAGCAGTCGCATCTAATGATTTCTTGAGAAAACTAGAAAACGCACTCTTGATCACTTGATCGTCCGGCAAGTCCTTGAGCTTTCGCAAGAACTCAAACTTCGCAGCAATACCTGCGTACGCGCCCAGTCGTTTTTGCAATTCGCCATCGATACTATCTTCAATCACCAGAACTTCTGTACTTCTGCGGTCACGTTCACTGAACTTCTGTACTTTCACAGTTTATTAGTATGACTGTACGGATGCCACACTTGGAGGGCCCCACGGTTTTTTTGGGCCCCGCGCTTATTGGTGTAGTATCCACCCATATTAGATGTCTAATTAACCCAACTAATAAGTTAATGTAACACCAAGCTCTTTGTTTTAACTAACTGACACTTTGTAACTTAATACATTATTCACACACACGACGGCTCTCGTGTTGTTATTCGAAGCGCAACACTACATTCTGGCGACGAGGATAAAAAAACAAAACAAAAAAAACCCAACCGAAGCGAAGCGAGCACCTAACAGTTTGTAAACGAGAAAACAGTTCTGGAGAAGTTCCAAAGCGCGAACACGGTACAACAGACCGACCAGATAACATTCACAGCTCATCGTAAACAAGACGCCTTCAATGACTTATGGCTGTCTCCAATCTATCCTTGCCGAGTTTTCCTCCGTTTGATGTCCATTTTGACGGCAACGTTGGCCCACGATGGAAGAAATGGCTTGCCAGATTCGACAGACTTCTCGTGGGAACGAACATCACAGAAGCAAAGCAACAACGTGCCCTGTTATTACACTACGCTGGGCCAGACGTCGATGAAATTTTTGACACGTTATCCGATACGGGCGAAGCCAAGGACTATCAAAAAGCAGTCGACGCTCTCAACACATATTTTATTCCTCAAGTGAATACTGCCTACGAAGAATACAACTTTCGCCAAGCCAAACAACAACACGGAGAAACTATCGACGCATACCACACTCGCCTCAGACAACTTGCCCAAACTTGTGAATTTGCCAACGTCGATAAGGAAGTGAAAACTCAAATAATCATCGGCTGTTAATCGCAGCGGTTAAGAAGACGAGCTCTGCGCGACAACCCAAACCTCAAAGATCTGCTAGCTGCTGGCCGAGCACAAGAAAGAAGCGAAGCGCAGGCTGAGTCTGTAGAGAAAGGCGAATCAACCGTGAATTCCCTCAGACACGAACAAAACAAGACCAAGCACTGTCACAAACCACAACATCAAAAACCCAAATCTTCCTACCCACCTGACAATACCAGAAATCGACAAAAATCTTCAGGTCCAACAACTCAATCAACATGTCGTAACTGTGGTGGAAGTTTTCCTCACTCTCGCGAGTGCCCTGCCAAAGGTAAAGAGTGTAGAGCGTGTGGGAAAACTGGCCACTACGCCAAAGTCTGCCGTTCGCACCCCAAACGACAACATGTTCGTCACTTGACCGAAACTGACGAAAGTTTAACCGACGAAGCTGAGTACGTGTTTACCGTCCAAACCCATGGTTCACCAAAAAACCCACCGCTATGTGAAGTGTGTATCGAGAACGAACCAGTCCAAGCCATAGTAGACTCTGGTGCTTCTGTCAACATCCTCGACGAACCAACATACAAAAAAATTAACAAACGCTACAAGAACATTCTCACTAAACCGCAGTCTAAAATATATGCATATGGCTCAAACGTCCAGTTACCACTTTTAGGAATGATTACCGCAAATATCCGCTTCCGGTCAGCCGAGATCAACACAAAATTTTACGTCACGAAAGGACGCAGTGGTAATCTCTTAAGTTGTCACACCGCTGAGAAATTGGGTCTTCTGAAAATAATCGTCAACACAGCAACCGACGCTCCAAACCTGCCTCCCGAAGAAGAATTTCAGGACTTGTTCGGTGGAATCGGTAAAATTAAAGATAAGCAAATTAAGCTACACATTGATCCCGAAGTCAAGCCCAAACAACAGCCCCACCGTCGCATCCCATTCCACATCAGACAAGACGTCGAGAAAGAACTCCAACGACTACAAGACCTCGACATCATCGAAACAGTTGATGGGCCCACCCCGTGGGTTAGCCCAATTGTGGTCGTTCCCAAGAAATCGGGAGAGATTCGACTCTGTGTGGATATGCGAGAGGCAAACCACGCTATCAAGAGGGAAAAGCATCTCATGCCAACCATTGATGAGCTCATCACAGATCTGAACGGTGCAACTGTGTTTAGCACACTAGATTTGGCTTCCGGCTACCATCAACTCGAGCTTGACCCCGAAAGCCGTCACATCACGACGTTCACCACCCACATCGGACTGCGACGCTACAAACGTCTTATGTTTGGAATTAACGCCGCGCCGGAAATATTTCAGAACGCAATCGCCGAGCTTCTCACAGGACTACCGGGATGTAAAAATATTTCAGACGACATCATTGTTTATGGCTGTGACGAGGAAGAGCACGACGAAAACCTGCACCGTGTCTTAACACGCCTACGAGAAAACAACGCCCGACTCAACCGAGAGAAATGCACCTTCCGTCAGTCAGAAGTGATCTTCTACGGACATTCGTTCAGTGCAAATGGCATCAAAGCAGCCCCTCAGAAGATTCAAGCCATTCAAAACATGCAGCTTCCAAAAAATCAAGGTGAAGTGAAATCCCTCCTGGGAATGGCTCAATATGTATCTCGATTTATCCCAAACTATGCGACTATCACCGCTCCTTTACGCGCTTTAACCCATCAGAATTCCAAGTGGAAATGGGAAGAAGCAGAAGAAAACTCTCTTCGCAAGCTACAGGACGAGCTCACTAGCAATCGTGTCATGTCCTATTTCGATCCAACGAACCCCACCGAAGTGATTGTCGACGCAAGCCCCACCGGTTTGGGAGCAATTTTGACACAAGAAGAGAAAATTATCAGCTATGGAAGTCGTGCACTTTCTGACGTTGAAACTCGCTACTCGCAAACTGAAAGGGAGATGCTAGCAGTCGTCTGGGCCACTGAACACTACCATCTCTACCTTTACGGTGCGCAGTTTACAGTCATCACTGACCACAAACCACTACTCGGAATTTTCAAGAGTCACAAGCCAGCATCGCCAAGAATTGACCGATGGAAGTTGAGACTAATGCCATACAACTGCGAGGTAATGTACAAGCCAGGAAAAGATGCTGAAAATCCTGCTGACTTTATCAGTCGACACCCCGATGAAAGTACTCCTCTTCCAGACAACATCGCAGAGAACTACGTCAACTATCTTTGCAACAACATCGTTCCAAAGGCTATGACCCTATCCGATGTCAAGAATGCAACCAAGGATGACCACGGCCTGCAACAGGTTTCGCGAGCAATCGAAACCAACCGGTGGTTCATCCCAGAGGTAAAGCAGTACAGAAAGGTGAAAGACGAGTTATCCATTTGTGATGGTGTAATACTCCGAGGAAGACGCCTGGTCCTTCCACAATCCCTTCAAAGTCAAGCTGTTGAATTGGCGCACGCTGGTCATCAGGGAATCGTTAAAACCAAACGGCTGTTACGCGAGAAAGTTTGGTTTCCCTCGATTGATAGAATAGTCGAAAGCAGAATCAAGAACTGTGTACCGTGCCAAGCTGCAACTCAAGGTACAACGCCGAGCCCAGAGCCATTGAATATGACTCCCCTGCCCAAAGCACCGTGGAAAGAAGTCGCTGTAGACTTTGTTGGCCCGTTCCCGTCTGGAGAACTCCTGCTAGTGGCAATTGACGAATACAGCAGATTTCCCGAAGTCGAAATCCTGCACTCAACGACCGCCAAAGGTGTCATCCCGAAGCTAGATAGTATATTCTCTCGACAAGGAATACCTGATGTCGTGAAGTCCGACAACGGCCCTCCGTTCAACAGCTGCGAGTTTGCCAACTTTGCCAGTTTCCTTGGATTTCACCACCGAAAGGTCACCCCCTACTGGCCTAAAGCGAACGGAGAAGTCGAACGCTTCATGCGAACACTCGGAAAAGCGATTCGCACAGCTAACGTGGAACAAAAGAACTGGAAACAAGCAATGCACGTATTCCTACGCCAATACCGTGCTACTCCTCATACCACCACTAACCTATCACCATCTGAAGCTCTAAACAATCGTCAGTTGAAGATACCTCTTCCACAGCTCACTGAAGTCCCCGAAAGCCATGTCGACAAGTCCATCCGCACAAACGATGCAGAGAAGAAACTGAAGATGAAGGAATATGCCGACCAAAAGCAGCACTCGAAAGTCAGCGAAATCAAAGTTGGAGATACAGTCCTAATCCGACAACCGAAAGTAAACAAGCTGACAACACCTTTCAACCCAAAACCATTTGTGGTTACAACCAGGAAAGGAAGCATGGTTACCGTTAAACGCGGATCCAAGAAAATCACCCGTAATATATCGTTCTTTAAAAAGATCGTGAAGACCGCAGTTCCTGAAACAGACGACGACGACGACGTGGTACTGAGTGAACAACATGGTTCAGAATTAGCAGTGGAGCCACCAGGCTTGAGAAGATCTCAACGACCAAGAAGACAACCAACCAGACTAGGTTATTAAAATAGAACAAGTCAATCTGACGTGTAAGACTTTATATACATTAGCGTTTAAATTGTTAAATCTAGACTATGTTATCTAGACTTCGTCGAGCACGAAATTAAACTAGCATAAGCAGTTCGAAGAGAACATTTTGGAAGAACACTTTAATTATCTAAAGTGGGGAGAGATGTAGTATCCACCCATATTAGATGTCTAATTAACCCAACTAATAAGTTAATGTAACACCAAGCTCTTTGTTTTAACTAACTGACACTTTGTAACTTAATACATTATTCACACACACGACGGCTCTCGTGTTGTTATTCGAAGCGCAACACTACAATTGGGGCCCGCGCTTTTTAGGGGCCACGCGTTTTGGGGGCCCCCGCGTTTTGGGGTGCCCCGCGTTTTGGGGGGCCCCGCGTCTTTTGGGCCTCTGCGTTTTTTTGGGTCCCCGCGGTTTGGGGGCCCCCCGCGATTTGGTGGCCCTCGCGCTTTCTGGGGCCAAACGCCTTCTAGAAAGGAAGTGCAGAACAAAAAATAGGGCAATCAGAAAGCGCGGGGGCCCCCGAAAGCGCGGGGCCAGCGGCATATGCCGCTTTTGCCATATGGTTAATCCGGCACTGAGTTGCTGGTACTGCTGCTGGTGCTGCTGGTATTACTGTTGATGCTGTTAGTTCTGCTGATTGTGCTGCTGGTACTACAGCTGCTGGTGCTGCTGGTACTACTACTACTTCTGCGGTTGTTGCTACTATAAGAATTTATAGGTGTTTTGTGCCGTGTGGACTACGGGCACTGTACTAACTTGGCACTTGGCAGCCAGATGTAAATTAAACATTTCTGCTTTTTGACTTTAGTTGAGAACAATATCTTATTCTTCTAAATTTAGTTATTTGCCATGTAACTAAAATTGAAGCTGTCAGCTGGTTCCTATACTGAAAGAAATCTCACATAATTAATTAATTATTTTGTATGCAAATAAAAAATGTGAAACCAGTTCCGACGAGCTATGTTATATCCAGACTTCTGTCAAATCAATAACACAATAATTAGAACTAATTATAGTTTAAAACTCAAATCAATAGTTTTGTCTATCTCATCAAGACAAAGAGAATTGTACACTTTGACATTGGCCTACTATATAGGCGTAGTACTAGTTCTTTCTTGCGAAAACCCGCTGTACGGCTGTACCGTTGGTAAGCTAAAAAGCCATCCTTGATAAGTCGTGGGGGCGAACTTGTGGCCGGGTATCTTTTCGAAAAACTGTCCTGGTTAGCATGTTGACATTACAATGTTGTAGCATTTGCCAAAGGGAGCTCCATCTTACCGGTATGACGTCGCAAGTTTGCTAGTATAGCCAGGCTTCCTTTTAACGCGGTCGTTGTTTAAAGTGTCTATAAACTCAAGTAAAATATTATTGATATGGATTCTATATAACGTGAATAATAGTTGAATGCCAAAATATTTTTTAATTGGAACTTTTAATTTGTTGTTATACTGAGGTTAAGCCATTTGAAGATTTTAATGAAAAAAATGATAAAATACCGTGAATATACCATTCATTCAAGTATTCGTTAACATGTGAATTGGGTAATATTTCTGCTAACGGAACACTGCATATGCAAATTATGCCTGCATAGACGGTACGTCATCCTCATTACCATTTTGGAAATCCTCAATATAACAACAAATAAAAGCTCAAATAAATATTTTAGCATTCAACTATACACATAAATAGAATCCATATGCAGTAATATCATATTTGGGTTTATAAGCACTTTATATAAATATGGTTCAGAAAAATGGTCAAAACTCGATCTTTGACAGAACACATAAAAATAGAACCGTGTAACCAATTTACAACTTGTTAGTCCGAATCACGCTTGGTCAGTCCAAGCAGCCAATCAGATGCGTAGTTCAAAACGAACTTTGAACTTCCCAACGAATTTGCGAACTTCGGAACGAACTTCCGAACTATTAAATATTCAGTTGTCCTTCAGCAGCGTGAATACGAGAAGAAGAAGAGTTTCAAATGAAGTCGAATCACTGCTGTAGAGAAACGTTTTCTGACTGCCCCAACCAAGGAATCGAACCCAAGGTCTCTGGTTTCACGTACCAGTGCTCTACCACTGAGCTATTGGGACTCCCGGCAGAGGCAGTCAGAAATATCCATATATTATATATCGCACACATTACCGTGGCTCATCGGGGGATATCTAATCCACCTGAACGAAGAGTTAAAATATTACCAGGGTTAAGTCACGTTGGTCTGAAAAACAGAGAAAAATCTTCTCGACGTTTCGAGCGAAGGCCCTTCGTCAGGAGAAATTAGTAAACAACTCACATGTGGTCACGCGTATTTATAGCAGAGCTACAATGGGAATCACGTGAACACATGTAAGCCAATAAAAACAAAGTAAACAAATAAAGTAATATGTAATTTTAGCCTGTGTGCAGGTGCTGACCCAATTTGTGGGTCAGCTACCTGCAAATAGGCAAAGAAACAGGTTATAAATCACTATTTACGTCATCAGGAAAAGGTTAAGGAAAAGGTGTGGAATATGGTGGTGGAGTGAGCTAAATGAAAGAGAATCGCTCATTGAGGCCGTGAGGGTGAATGGTACCAAGTTTGTAAATAAGACGCATTTCTTGTTTACGACGAGTATCGTTACAACCTGTAATGGGCTGAATAGCGCAGATTTTAATGTTAGAAAAGGAGTGGTTGGCACTGTTGAAGTGCCTGGCAACAGGTTTGTTTTGCACATTGTTTTTGACATCACGAAGGTGTTCAACAAACCTGTCACCTAAACGTCTTCCAGTTTCTCCGATGTAAAGCATGGGACATTTACTGCAAGAGATACAGTAAATGAGGTTGGAGGAAGTGCAAGTGAAACTATGGGTTATGTTGAACCTACATTTTGGAGCCGAAATTGAGCCCATTACAGGTTGTAACGATACTCGTAAATTGTTGTATTCATGTGATAGAATGTTGTGGCAAAGAAAATAAATAATACACTGCATTGATGGTTTATTTTGATTGGCTAATCGGAGAATGTTATCCAATCAGCGCGCGTAACGTAAACGGTACCGCTGGATAGCATCACAATCAGTGCTCTCACGTTTAAGGAAATTTAATTTCCTTCTGCAGTATTTTAAGGAACAATCTAAGGAATTCCATGTTTTGAGTAATTTTTTAAGGAATTTACAATTTCAGTAGAAAATTAATAAACTAATATTTTGATTCGAAATATTACAGTCATGGCTTTAACAGTTGTTGCATGATAAGATCTTCGGCCTCAGCATCTGTGGCGTTGCTTTTGACGTTCGTGAGCATGGAGAGACTGCGCATTGATGCCTTCTTTGGTGTGGATGAGACCCACCAGACTTGCTCTTTTTAAAGAGTTCCTTGTATCGGTTTTTACAAGCTTTAACAGACTGAATAATCTTTCAACTGCTGCATTTGAAGATGGGAGAGACATCATACAACCAATCACTTTCTTTAGATTGGGATATTTCATTTTTCCGTCGAATGTCCGTGCGTCTAGCCTTCGCTTGAAGAATTTTAATGAAGATTCGTCTGGAATAATCACATCCGACTCTTCCAAGGCCTGCTTTCTCCATTCGACGTCAGCCATGCACTGCTTTGTTCGCAACATTGGTTAAGTAAGGGAACTTATTGAACAGCTGACTTAGTGAAGGAGGGTGGCATTTAACAGCGTTCTGTGGTATCATGAACCCGACAATTTTGTATGCGGAATCACGAAGGTCGAATCGCCGTCTGATTTGTCTTGCTAACTCCTGCATGAATTCCAGACAGGTCTTCTTTACGCTTTGACATTTGACAACTTTGTACGGCTTGATGATCATGGTCATGGCATTCTTGTAATGTTGCCGTCGCTACGATGCCTGTGTAGACTTGATCAATAGCCACCATTAGGTTTGGATCGTCAAGAGGTACAGTGAACGGATCACAACTTTTGACGACATTCATCTTCAAAAAATCAGATAGAATAGACTTGAGCAGCTTATGCACTTCGCTGTGGAGATGGTGCAGGACGGGATCTGATGTTTGAAACATCGTGTTAAAGTCGTTTAGTCGATTCAGTTGAAAGCTTAAAACTGACTCTAATTGGGCTTGGAGATATACTTGTTGTTTAGACCATGAAGAATACTTTCCGTTGTATACAAAGGATCTTTCTTCTCTGCGACAAGGGAAGTGAAGTAGAGTCGGAGCGCGTCCCATATTGCTCTAGAATCCTTCTGACGCATGATTCTAAGGCAATACCCAGCAACTTGTGTGGTTCAGCTTGCACAAATTCCTGAAACTGCTGGTACTCTTTCTATCTCAAACTTGACTTACTGAAGTGAGAATAAACATTTCTACACAGATGTTCGAGTGTGGTGGACATCTTTAGACATGCATATGATGCACATGCATAAATGAATCGCATGACAACTGCATTTGACGGCAAGAACATGCGGGCATCTTGCGTCAAGGGGGCTACACTGAACGCTATGTTGTTCACCAAACATCACATTGGTTGTTCCCGAAGAATATCCAAATAATATTCTTGACAGTAATGGCTTTTTCATCAAAAGCATTTTTGATTGCTCCATAAATTAAAGGCCATTTGCAGTCGGGTCTACGACAGACAGCATATCGAAAAATCTGGTGACCGGTTCCACAGTTTTTTCATCGAAGTAGACCACGCATATTCCTAACTGCTTTTCAGTGGAAACATCTGTGGTTTCATCTGGAATTATGCTGAAGTACGATTCGCGTAAGATTTTATTATTTATTTATTTATTTATTTATTTATTTATTTATTTATTTATTTATTTATTTATTTATTTATTTACTCATATTTATACACGGTAGCCAGTTCAGCAAAGAAGTGTAAAATGAAAAGTTAAATAAAATGCTGGTTTTCACAGGGCCGTGTTACAAAGAAAAAAAAAGAAAATTAAATAGAAAAGGAAAGAATAATTAATTACAACATACTATATTACAATTATTTTCTCTAATTTACTAAATTTAGAACTATGATATTGACTAAAAATAAAAATATTTTAATAGGTTATTTACAGAGTAAGAATACTAAAACAAGGAGAAGGCCAATACTAAAAATCGTCCAGAGCATTAATGTTTGCATCTAAGAAGGTTGAAAGTTGTTTCTTAAAATTACACAATGTCATATTCAACTTTAAATCATTAGGTAAATAATTCCAGACTTTGGCACCGTACTAACTGAAACTTCTTTTCATGAAATTTGTTTTGGGATTTGATAAAATTAATCTATTATTGTTACTTCTTAAACTGTAAGTTTCATTACAAATTTTACAATCTTCGTCTTTTTAAGGTTTTCCAATTAAGTATTTTCATGACGTCAGCTGATCTTATTGAATAATCAGAATTTGTAATTATTCTTCCAGCACAGTTTTGAAGCTTTTGTAGTTTGTTTTGCATTCCCTTATTCATATTATTCCATACAGGAGCACAATAATCAAAATAAGGTAAAACAAGTGCATTATACAAAACAACTAAGGCACTTGAATTAACATAAGACTTGCATCTTTTTATTATTAAGCCAATTCCTCTAGAAACCTTTTTGCTGATGACATCAATTTGGTTATTCCAACAGTCTCTCATCAATAACAATTCCCAAACTTTTTGTGGTTTTAACTCGATTTAGTTTGTTTTCACCAATGGAAATCTCAGGACTAGCTGTTAATAATCTGTGACAGGCGTCTTTGAGACCCAATCAACATATACTCAGTTTTGTCAATATTTAAAGTAAGCTTATTTGCTATTAACCATTGGTGGATATTTTCAGGTCTTTGTTTAGGGTATTTTCAACGTTTTCAATTGATCTATCAGAGACTGTTAAATGTGTGTCGTCAGCAAACATTTCAGGCGTTGAATGAGAAAGACAATTGGGTAAATCATTTATGTATAGAAGAAATAGCAGAAGACCAAGGTTTGAGCCTTGAGGAACACCGCATTTAACAGGTTTTGTGTCAGATATCTTGAGATTAATTTTACATCGTTGTACTCTATTAAAAATGTAGGATTTAAACCATTTCAATTCAACCCCGTTAACCCCACAGGCCGCCAGCTTCCTCAATAATATATTGTGATCAATCGTGTCAAATGCTTTTTTGAGATCAAGAAATAAGACACCGTTGATCATACCATTATCCATATTAAGAAGCCAACGATTTGTGGAGTTAAGAAGTGAAGTGGTAGTAGAAAATCCTTTTCTAAAACCAGATTGGTGATTTGTTAAAATTTTGTTTAATTCAAAAAATTCTGAGAGCTGTTTGCTCACTATCTTTTCAAAGGCTTTTGCAATGATGGGTAGAACTGAAATTGGTCGAAATTGTACTCACAAGTTCCTTAGTTTGTAAAATACAACCCAAGACCCTGTCTTATAATGTTATACACCGGGTTGCTGACAACTGGATACTTTTCAGTACTTCGACTTCCTCGCCATTTTTAGGCGAGGCAACTGAGTTCAGCAAACTCATAAAGGAATTTATCAGACTAAAGGGGAGATTGTGCTCTGCAAGGAAGCCACATGCTCGAGCCTCTGTTGTGTCCTTGTAGGTGCTGCTTTCTTCTTGACGTCGCAGGCATTCGCCAAGGCCTCCCTGTCCTTGATTTTTCCCCGATGTAATTGCCCTTTTGTGGTATGCGGATTCACTGTGCCTTTGAAAAGGTCTTTCTGCATGATACTGACTTGCTGCATACTTTGCAAGTGACATCTTTCTCTCCAAGGGGCTGGACGTACCAACCAATTTTTGAAAGCTGGGTCTTCTAACCACTGGTGCCTGAATTGCTGGGAATATACCTTTTTAACCCTCTTTTCTGATGGTTCTCCAAATATTTCTCCGCCATTTGTTCGCAATGTGACTCCGAATCGGACCCTTCGGAACAGTTTTTCGCTCATTTTATTCCATCTTTTGTTTTGCCGCCAATTGCCCGCTGTTACTATTTCAGCGGTACACGAACTAATGATGGATACTACTTCATGTTAGGTCCGGAAAGGAATTCTTAAATTTTGCTTGTGAGGCACTGAATTCCACCTCGAAGAAAAGCCACAACAAGTCAAGGTAAGTTTGTAAAGATTTATAAACCTACGAAAAGTCCTATATTCTAAAGGACTACGTTTTGGTTTGGTAATATGCGGATACAACCGTGTTTGACGTGTTATATTTTGTGTATACTATTTAAGTGTAAACAAAATTTATTTTCTGTATGACTTGGGTTTAACATTACTATATTGCAAAATGTGTACACCTTTTTAAGGTAGTTTTGTCTCTCTTGCATGGCTTGCAGCATTTGTGTTTTTTAATGCTTGAATAGAATATATTAATTTAAGTAGCAGTGCGTGTATCAGCCCTCGAAATAACGCTGGAAGTTGGGGGTCAGCATGACCGCTCAAACGTGAATTTTTTATTATTTTTTTGGGGGGGGGGGGGGGGGGGGGGGGCAGATACACAATTTGGGGAGTCGACCATTTTCCCCTCTTAATTTGTACATTAGGGACCGTTCATTATTTATTGGGGGGGAGGAGGATGGGTGAGAAATTACCAAACTTTCTTTTTTTCTTCAGGTACCCCCCAAGCAAAGTTAAAAAATTTGGTAGCCCCCCTGTTTTTATTTGACATAATTTCAGTCCCCCCCCCTCAACCCTTCAAATTCTGACATTAATCTTAAAATTAATCTTACCCTACCTATAAAACCTCAAAATTCAACCCCATTAACCCTAACCCTAAACCTAACCTTAACCATAAACCTAAGATTAACCCTAAATATAACCTTCTTAACCCCAACCTTAATTCCCACCCAACTAATCTTCTCCTTAATCTCAATCATAATTATTACCCTAACACCTTAAACCTCAAATTATAAACTATTCTCCACTACTTTTCACCGACACAATACACCAGGGATGGTAAATCACAACCAGGATCTAAATACCTGAACCTTATGGTTTACATGTACTTTTACTTTTATTTTAAATTTTTCAAAACAACACAAAATATTTCCAATTAAAGGCTTTTCTGAATGATTTTTCCCAATAAGAAGTGTTTGTTTGTATAATAATGTTGATCATCAAAGATTCTTATCCTTGTTTAATACAAAAACTTCATGTCCCCCCTTAAGAACTTATATATAAATTATTTCAGGGTCCCCCCAAAAGAAGTAGCAAAAATTTCAGGTCCCCCCATTTTCTCACCCATCCCCCCCCTCCGATAAATAATGAATGGTCCCTTATACACAAAAGCGTTCATTTCTTGATTTGCACGGAAAGTGAAACAAAAAATATTTGAATGCTTTTTTGGTGAGATTTGGGGGAAGTCGAACCGTATGAGGGCCTTAAAATGTGTAGTATAAACTAGTTAGCACTTTGAAATGTAAATAAAGTTTAATTTTCCACCTAGCTTTAATACAGGCAGAGAATCTCAATCATAGACACATACATTATACAGGTCTCATCACATTTCTCATAGATCCTTATAAACTTGAGGAAAATACATATATCGCTATACGGTCAGGTCTATATCTTTGTTTTTCGACAAGCGACAAAGCGGCACCGCACAAGTTCAGCAAACTTTACGCAAGCATTAATAAATTGGCTTAAAACCAACCTTGAGTCCTGAATGCATTTGAAGATTTCAGCTGGAATGGTTCACATGTTACCCCCTGTGTTTGAACTATAAAAGAGTGCAGGAAAAGTGATGACATAAACCTTATTTCGTTAAAACTTGAGCTGTCAAGTTGACCAACCGTAAGTGATTTTGGGGGGGATCAGATCGTGAAAGTGGGGGATCATTGCCCCCTGACCCCCTGTTATTTTGTATGAAAGAAAGAGGAAGAAAAGAGAAGAGGTTAGATGGGATGATTCTCTGGGACCATTTCTGAAGATGTAGCCTTGTGAAGTATGGAATTTAATGAAAACCTCTCCCTCCCCCCTAAAGGAATGCCTAACCCTAACCTCAAAAGTGTGGGTATTTTATCCCCCACATTCCCTTTGACCACCCTTAATATAGTTGCCAGTTTATGGTCCACAGTCGTTTCCAAACCTTGTGGAATGCACAGTAAAGTTCAATACGTCACTTGTTACAGCCTTTGGAAAACGTCCCAGAGAGTCATCCCATCTAACTTCTACCATGTAGGAAGTATGCGACAAGTATTAAATTGCATGCATTCAGTGCAGATGGGGGAAGCTTGTTTCTTATAGATGTACTAATTTAATGAATCACTGCATGTCCATGGGTGTTTCAGTAAAAGACGAGTTTGCCTTTGGTGTGATTCTTTGAGTAAGATTTCTTGGAGCAATTTTTGAATACCAGGCCAATCCAAAGCTTCCATAATTGTTCCATCCAGCTACAAAACTACTCACATGGTCTTATTACTCACTTTGTATTACTACCGCCTACATACCTACATGGCTAAGTGGCTACCTGGCTACAAGGCTACATGGCTAGGCTACCGGGCTAGGTGGCTACAAGGCTATGTGGCGATGTGGCTACAACCCTACATGGTTATGTGGCTACAAGGCTACATGTGATTCAAAATTATTGAAGTCGAAATAATCGAAGGCAAAATAAAGAAAGTGAAAATGATTAAAGATCGTCATCTCTGATAAATTGCATGAGTATAAGGGTTCTCAAAATAGTCTTGATCAATACAAGATCAATTACGATAACCTGACCCCCATACAATGGAACCATAGGACCTAAACCTAATCACAAATCCAGGATATTTGTGGTATTAAAAATTACAATAACTTTACCCCCGTACAATGGGACCATGAACCATAACCCTAATCACAAATCGGGAAAGTTTGTGGTATGGATAATTACGATAACCTGACCCCCATATAATCGAACCATGAACCCTAACCTTAATCACAAATCGGGGACATTTGTGGTGTGGAAAATTACGATTACCTGACCCCCATATAATGGAACCATGAACCGTAACCCTAATCACAAATCCAGGACATTTGTGGTATGGAAAATTATGATAACCTAAAATCCCCCCCCCCCCCCCCCATATAAATTAAAATTATATTTCCTCAGCACAAATTTATGAGCATTTGGCAGGTAACAACACCTGACCAGCCAGGTAGCCACAACCCATGAGCTTTGGATTGGTCTGGTATTCTATAATTGTACAGATTTCTTAGTGCTTAGTGCCTACTAGTCTTGTAATAGTCACTGATGAAACACGCGCATTGATCCTGATACAGATAAGTCAATGGCTGCCTGGTTGTCTCACTCATCATTCAATCATAGTTGAGAGTGAGGTTCAGACTTTAATTTTGATTTAAATTGGTAAACATGCTTAAGCTTCCTCCTTTATTTTTGTAAGTAATAACATGACTTGAGGGGAATTAGCGATTAAATTTCCCCCCCCGCCGAGGGAAGATTTGTGCCCGAGGACTTTTTTTAATCGCTAATTTCCCTCAAGTCATGTTATTAGTTTGTAATATTGTGATCGACGAGGAAAACTTTGAGAATCTTACCAACAGGAAATTTACACGGTTGATCAGAGAAGTTGCATCTAATTTTTCCGTGCATGTTGATGAGGGAAAATATATGCAAGCGGGAAATTCAGAAGAAGACAAAGGATTTCTTTGTCTTCTAATTTTCCCTCATCAACATGCACGGGAAAATTAGAAGATTTCTTTGTCTTCTAATTTCCCTCATCAACATGCACGGGAAAATTAGAAGACAAAGGATAAATTTCCCTCTTGCATGAGCGATGAGGGAAATACGATGTTTACAATTCCCTCAGAGAACAAAAGGATCCGAGGCGATCATGTTATTACTTCAAATATCTACTATCACCTTCAAGCTGTTAGATGTTCCAGTAATGTATATAGATAAAGATCTTCCTCTGTGAAGCCAAGTGTTGAAAGCGTCAAAATATACAATATGATTAGTTACATTTACAGTGTAGTCACATTAAAAAATTATCCATTGGATGGTGCAATAATTTGAATAGTTCCTTATTGTAAATATCTTACAACATACATGTAGGTTTCATATAATCCTGGGTGCAGATTTATGGGGCAAAAGGCACACAAATGTATCAAAATATTGTCTATACATGTATTTAATTGGCACTGAAGAGTAAAAGTGCCTGCTGTAACATGTCATGTATATGATAAAAGCACTACATCAATTGTGCCCCTGAGTGTTAATACAATGTCTAAATATGTCATGTAATTGCCTTCTCTGTATTACAGTACAGATCTAATAATCAGGGCAAAATTACTCAAATATGATTGGCTAATGAAGAGGGCATTTTTTGTAATTCAGGGCAAAATTACTTGCAGTTGATAACTGGTTCCCTGATCAGCAGTACTTTGCATGTGATTGGTCGCTTTGTTACTTAGCAACAGTGAACCTCAGAGGACTGACTTTTTTCCAACAAATCTGCAAGGTTTTCGGTCTGAAAATGCGTTTTTGTTTACTTTGAAGTAATTTAAACTATTGAAGGAGTGTAAACTATTAGTAAAAAGGAATACACTAGAAAATTTACGAACGTTTGCCTGTGTTTACAAAAAGAAAGCAACAAGCACAGCGATAGAGTGAGGAAATTTGGAATGTACGTTGCTGAGCATCGACCGCGTGATGATGATGATGATGATGATGATGATGATGATGATGATGATGATGATGATAACTTTATTACCATGTCAAAATCTTATAGCAGAGCACACGTGCTCCACTAATCGTGGACACTTAAAATTACATTATCTTACAAAATTGTTCATACTATAAAAATATATACATTTTAGCAATTATTACTGTTCTGGTCCGTCAAGCCCCGTAGCTGAGGCCCTTCTCCAGCAGTTAACCAACTCAGATCGTAAACAAAGCAATTTATTTGTGAATCTTCAAGCGTAAAGGTAAAAAAGAATGCTCTTCGTAGCGTGTCTAACAACAACGAAAATCGCTCCCCCCTGATTAGCCAAATGAGCCAATCAGGAGAAGGAATGCGTGCAAAAGCGCGCGAAATAGTAATCGGTGCGCGTAACATAAGCCTATAATACATACAAGGGCCGTAAGGGCCAGTACACTCCTCGCCTGGTGCAAGCACCACTATAATAAGTGTCTCTAATGTCAACAGTTTCTTTCTGCAGTAGGCAGAAATAGTGTTACTCGGTGGGAGATAACTCTTCCACGGTGCGCAGCACGATAAGTTCTGTTACCGGTCTAAGGTAACGCTTCTTACAATCCTCTTTGGCCACTTCCACCTGCGCCTTTCTGACCTTCTTATCTTTGCTTGCGATAGCCTTCGTCACTCTAGCTAGTGGCCAGAGGTTCCTAGGGACTTGCTGATCGCGCATCAAAACCAAGTCGCCTTCCTTGACATCCGGCAACTCGTTCCGCCATTTCCGGCGCGGCTGAAGCAAGGGAAGGAATTCCCTTTTCCATCGCGCCCAGAAGGTGTTCGCGAGATGCTGTACCTGCCTCCATTGCGATGTATACATGTCCTTTTGGGTGAACTTTCCGGGCGGTGCGAGGGCCGGTGTCGTTTTCATGGACAAGATGCTTGCTGGGGTAAGGATTTCAGGAGCAGACGGATCGTTTGAGACCGGGACTAGTGGACGATTATTGATAATCGCCGCGATTTCTGCCATTAAGGTTGACAGAACGTCGTGGGTGAGATGTCGTGTACGCAGATCTGCAAACATCGAGTTCAAGATATTCCTAGCGATGCCTATCATCCTTTCCCAAACTCCTCCAGCGTGGGAGGCATGTGGTGGATTGAACACCCACTGGCAACCGTTACTGTCGAGGTAGGTCGTCATGTCTTCCTGACTCATCTCTGCAAGCGCGGCTTCTAATTCGTTCCGGGCACCGACAAAGTTCGTTCCACAGTCGCAGCGTAGTTGCTTCACTGGTCCACGGATCGCCATGAACCTTCTCAAAGCGTTAATGAAACTAGAGGTGTCAACAGATTCGATCACCTCAATATGAACTGCCCTGATGGCTGGGCAGGTGAAGATTACTGCCCAGCGCTTGCTTTGAGCGGCTCCCCCCTGGTGCGACGGGTGACCACGGACCATGGTCCGAACACGTCCATTCCAACATTTGTGAATGGTGGTGCTGGGGTTACTCTTTCGGGTGGCAGGTCGGCCATCAGTTGTACTTGGAACTTCCCTCGGAGTCGTCGGCACCGAAGGCATTGACGGATGATCTTCCCGACCAGACGTTTCCCACCGACGATCCAGTACCCCTTGGATCGAGCTTGCCTTGGGTAAAGTGACGGCTTTGGTGCTTGACTTCGATGTGTGCGTGTTCCACGAGCAAGCTGGTCGCGTGGCGCGATGCTGGTAGGATAAGTGGGTGCCGTTCGTCGTTGGTCCCTGTGGCATGTTCAAGGCGGCCCCCGACGCGCAACAGTCCTTCGGAATCGAGTTGAGGGTTGAGCTTGAGAAGAGGACTGTACGCTGGTAATTGCTTGCGGCGTTTGATGCATTCGATTGTGTCCCCAAAGGCTTCCTCTTGAATGTTAGCGATGACCAACATTTCCGCTTGGGTACGGATTTCTCCAGGGTCCGTTGTCGCAGGGGTATCTGGATCGGCACTTCTCGATCGGCGAGATCGTATGGCTGCTATTACTCGTGATAGTCCTTTCACTAGCGATGACCATTTGGGGAATCGTGAAAAGCGATCTGCACCGAGTCTGCTGATCGTGTGCACTCCGGTTTTCTTGGCGACGACCTCTTTTCTGACTTCTGGGTCGTCTGCAGCGCAGACATGGGCGTCGTGAGTCGTGACTACCTTGGATGGCTTCTGACGTAGCGGAGCTTCGCAGGAACATCGGACCGTTAATCCATAGGGAGTCTTGCAAAGCGTTTGCGTCGACTGATCGGGTGCCCAGGTCTGCTGGATTCAGGTCAGTGGGCACGTGACACCATTGATCGGGCTGCGAAGACTTTCGGATCCGTTGCACGCGATTACCGACGTAGATGTAGAATCGCCGCGTTTGATTGGCTATATATCCCAACACGACCTTGCTGTCGGAATAGTACGAGACTAGGTCCAATTTCACGACTTGCTCTTCCTGAATAAGATCGGCGAGTTCTACGGCAAGGACAGCGGAGCAGATATCAAGGCGGGGTATTGTCGTTGCGTGTGCCGGAGCCAACTTGGCCTTTCCCATCACGAATGAGATATGGACCGTTCCGTCTAGCTGAATGACTTTTAGGTAAGCGACAGCAGCGATGGCTTGCGTTGATGCGTCGCAGAACACGTGAAGCTCGACGCGTTGGGCCTTCTCGAGTGAGGACGTGGAGTACGCTCGGGGTACCTGAACTTGCTGCAAGGTAACTAAGGATCCCAACCACTTGTTCCATGCTGGCTTCTCTTCCTCTGGGAATGGTTCGTCCCACTGCTCTAACTGGCGTTCCTTCAGGTGGCTCGACATCGCTCTGAGCAAGAATTTCCCCCGAATCCTCACTGGGGTCGCCAGGCCTAGTGGGTCGTAAAGACTGTTCGTCACAGATAACACGCCTCGCTTGGTAAACGGCCTTGTCTCGAGGTCGACACGGAACGTGAAACAGTCCGAGTTCAAATCCCAACATACACCAAGCGATCGTTGTACTGGGATGGTATCTTTGCTCATGTCGAGGTTCTGCAGGTTGGTCGACCTATCTGTCGAAAACGCTTCAGGAACCTAGGCTTCGTTCGATGCGATTTTATGTAGCCGCAAGTTGGCGGTTGCCAACATGGCTTGGGTACGTTGCATCAGGTCAATGGCTTGCTGGGTGTCCGCCGTAGACGTCAGACCATCGTCGACGTAAAAGTTCTTGTCGACGAACTCTTTGGCGTCTTGCCCATACTCGTACTGGCCTTCTACTGCAGTTTTCTTCAGACCGAAGGTGGCTACCGCCGGCGAAGAGGTGTTGCCAAACATGTACTTAAATCTTTCATACGGTAGTCGATGACATCGTCACTTGGATCATTGTTCCGGAACCACAGGAAACTTAGAAAGTCTCTGTGTTCCTCGTTGACAAAGAATGAATAGAACATTTGTTCCAAATCAGCTGTGACCGCCACTGGATTTTGCCGGAATCGCAGTAGAACACCCAAGAGGCTGTTGGTGAGGTCGGGGCCGGACAGCAGGAGCTTGTTAAGCGACACCCCGCTCGTCTCGGCAGCTGCGTCGAACACTACTCTTACCTTCCCTGGCTTCTGCGGGTGGTACACGCCGAAGTGGGGAAGGTACCAATGAGGCTTGTCGTCTTTCAGATCGTCAGCGGGAACGGGTTCGGCAAGGTTCTTATCGAGCACTCCTTGCATGAACGTGAGATAGAGCTGTTTCATTTCTGGTTTCCGTTCAAGAAGTCGACACGTACTCTTGAGGCGTTTGGCAGTGGCTGGGCGGCTTTCTGGGAGTTTCTCGACTTGGTGTTTGAACGGCAATGGTGTTGTCCAGTTGCCAGCAGCGTTCTTTACCATGGTTTCTTCCATTAGACCGAGGAATTGACGATCCTCGATCGAGAGGCCTGGCTTGTCGTCATCCTTGGTTACGGCGAAGACAGTTTTTGCTAAGCCGTCTTCGAATCTTCCTTCGACGAAGGTTTCCTTTCTGTAGCCGACTGGAGCCAACCGGGCGTTGATGGCGTTTGGACACGGCTCGAATAGGGAGGGTCGACCGTTGGGCAGCAGCTGCGTCCTGTAGGCGGAAACGTTACTCGGTTGATGTGCCCCGTCTATACATGCTTCGCCTATGATGACCCAACCGAGGTCAAGGCGCTGGGCCCAAGGCGAATTTCCTCTACCGTTCTTCGATTCATGCACCTTATGAAACTGTGGTGCGTCTCTGCCAACTAAAACAAGAATTTCGACATCGTCCTCTAGCGCAGGGATGTTGTCAACGATTGGGCGGAGGTGAGGATGTGATAGGGCCACCTCAAGCGTGGCGATTTCATCCTTGTTGTCGGGAATGGCGTTGCACTCTACCAGATTCGTCAGCAAATGAGATTTGCTGCCGTCCAACGATTCAATGACCACGTCCTTGGCCACTCGTCCTTCCACTTTGCTCTGGCCTGCGCAGGTTTGTAGAGAATATGCAATTGTCTCTCCTTGCAAGTTCAAGTTGTCGAACAACGTAGACTTGGCCAAGGAACAGTTGCTTTGATCGTCGATGACGACGTAAGCTCGAACTTTACTTTCAGGTTGTTCGGTGGTGTAAATGTTAGCCAGGCATATCTTGGAAACTGTCTACAAACTGCGGTACACTTCGAAATTACGTCAATCGCCTCCTCGCCATGATTCAGAGCCTCTTCCGCTGGTGCTAACTGTGTGGCGTCCTCTCGCACCTTCTCTCCTCGTTCAGGTGATAAGCCTACGTGTAGCGCCGATAGATGTCTCTCGCTGTTGCATTCCGAGCACTTGACTGCGGATCTACAGACTTTAGCCATGTGCTGCGTGGACGCAAGGCACCGATAACAGACTCCGTGTTGCTTCAACAGACTTTTCCTTTCGGCGATCGGTTTGGCCCGAAAGGCGCGGCACTGGGTCAAAGAGTGCGGTTTCCGGTGGAGAAGGCACCAGTTGGATCTGATGGTGGGGCTCCTCGGCTGAGGCGGTTGACATCGGGTTTGTCAGTCTTGTAGACTCGTCGCGGTTTGGCTCGACTTCTTACTTCTATCTGCTCGCCTTCCATGGCGGTAAGGGATAAGTTTGGGTCGTTCTTCTCTCGGGAGATTTCTTCGATGAAGTTGACGAACTCACCGAAGCAGGGATAATGCACATCATGGGTTTTCATATAGCGGAAGGCATGCTTCTGCCATCTGCCCTGCACGTCTCGAGGTAGCTTGGTGACAATTGGTTTCAGGTAAATAGGTTCGTCGAGAACTCTGAGTCCTGACAAAACACCGTCCTTTTTAGCACAGTCTAGTTCTAATAGTAGATCAGCTAGCTCCTGTATCCTCTTATTGTCACCATAGTTGATTTTAGTGAAGCTCGATAGCCTGTCCAGATGCGCTTTCACCAAGACTGCGTTGCCACCATACCTCTCGTCTAGCTTCCTCCAAAGTTCTGCAGTTCCTTTGTCTGGATTGGCAATGTACGCGTTCCGAAGTCGTTGTACCAGCTGTTTAGAGGTGCGAGTTGTGTACTCAATCAGAAGAGACAGTTCCTCACTGGGAGAGATGGTGACATTCTTGATCATATTGTTGAATGATGCTTTCCATGTATGATAGTTCATGGGATTGTCATCAAACTTCTCGATCTTGTTGGCGATGAGTTCTCTTCGAGCCATGAAATCTACGTAGGACCTCATGCCGTTTGCGTCGCTGGATGGTGGTGACCTTCTGTCGGAACCGTGGAATTCTGGGGCAGAAGGGTTCAATGTGGTGGAAGGTGCTGCTTGGCGTGTCCGAGACTGGTGGATAGTAGGTGTCATGTCCGTGGGATCTCGCACTACTGGTTCGTGAGTCGTGGACCTTTGCTGGGGAGCTGGGAACATGGGAGCGGGATTGCTTCCAGGTTGGGTTGGTTCTGGATGTTGCTCGGAGATGAAGTCAGCAACCTTTTGACTCGAACTCACCTCCGGCAACTCGAACGCTTGCAGATCATCATGCTTGGTCCCAATGCCGAGTTCGTCATCAATGGCGTTAGCCTTTGCGATAGCAACTGCACCTTCTTCCTCCAGACGCAAACTCTCTATGTGAGCTTGTTCCTCGTTCCTGCGTCGCGCTAGTGCCATCTCTTCTTGTTGAATACGCAAGATGGACTGCGACTCAGCAAGGGACCTGTGTTTCTGCATCTCGGCTCTCTTGATAGCTGCAGCTGCTTCTGCAAGGGCCTGTGCACGCACTGCTGAAGAGGAAACTGTGGATGCCCGCGAACCTGACCTGATCGATCCTATTTCCATGAGGACTTCACGTTTGCGCTCCTCCAAGTCAGATATAGCCGATTGGAGAAACTGCTTACGGCTAGCCATCATATTGTTCACTGACTCTCTCTCCTGATTAGTTTCTGTTGTGTTGGCGCGTGCGAGGAAATCCATGTACGACAGCCATACTGTTTCGTATTCATGAAAGGTAGCACGTACATCCTTCATCGCAACACGAATGGCTTCCACTGTCTCTGTATGGTCACGATATTTTGTGATGACAGCCACTACTCTGTCTTTTTCTAATTTAATAGAATCGTTTTGCATTCTGTTCTCCAATTATTTCAATGACGGTTTTGCACTTCTTTTAGGCCGTACCGCTGACCCGTTCTCCGATTGCTCGCCGTCGCATTCGTCTTCGGCAGTGATGCCGCCCCCCTGATATATATCTTCGTCGATTGCGGGGCTTTCGACGTTATTTTTAGTGTTTCTTTCGCTCAATGTCGCTTCGGCGAAGGTTCCTTGTCCCCCAGTACCTTGATGTTGCTGTGGCTGGTTGTCTAGGGCTTCGTTGTCTAGGGAAACGTTGACATCAACTAGCGCTTCGGCCATTTCACGAGTGTCGTTCCCGACGTGTTTGAAGCTCCAAACCACGTTTTCGTCGAAGAATTTCTTCTTTTTTACTGTTCTGGTCCGTCAAGCCCCGTAGCTGAGGCCCTTCTCCAGCAGTTAACCAACTCAGATCGTAAACAAAGCAATTTATTTGTGAATCTTCAAGCGTAAAGGTAAAAAAGAATGCTCTTCGTAGCGTGTCTAACAACAACGAAAATCGCCCCCCCCCTGATTAGCCAAATGAGCCAATCAGGAGAAGGAATGCGTGCAAAAGCGCGCGAAATAGTAATTGGTGCGCGTAACATAAGCCTATAATACATACAAGGGCCGTAAGGGCCAGTACAATTACATATTACACAATTCTTACATGAATTGCTATCAACAAGGTCGACCAAGTCTAATTTCCTAATACTGCTCTTAAAACTCTGAAGAGATGTTATATAGTCCTTATTTCTGCTGTAAGTTTAGCCCATAAATATGGGCCAAAGTATCTTAGGGAATGTCTGCCATATTTGATTCCTATGAATCCGGGGCAACGAAAGTCAGAATTCCTATGGTTATAGGTTGACTGTGAGGTATCAAATATATCAAGAACATTTTTTGGTAGAAGTTTTTGTTTGATCTTATACATAAAGATGGCTATGTTTTGTAGTCGCATGTTATATAGTGTTGTAAGTTTAGCTCTCATTAGAAGGTCTGCATAAGAAGAACTCCAGTCACAGTAGACTGTTCTTAGACCTCTTTCATTGTTAATATGCTCTAATTTATTCCTGTCACTAGCCCTACAAAAATGCCAAACGAGGTTACAATAATTAAAGTAAGGCAAAATTGCTAACTTGTAAATCTGTATTTTTGCTGTGGTTGGTATTCGCTTCCTCAGGACGCCAATCCTGTTGGTAGTCTTACAAATAGTAGCTCTCACCAATAGTTAAGCCCGGTTAGACGGGGTTAGTACTTGGATGGGTGACCGCTTGGGAATGACCCCGTTGTCCGGCTTGGACTCATGTGAGTAGAGTTGTAGTTGATCTCTCCTGTGCTTCGAGGGTTTTTCGCCGGGTTCTCCGGTTTTCCTCCCTCCATAAAATCAACACCTAACATGTCAGCTGTGATCCGTGGTCTGAACTGTGTCGTTGGCGGCTGCTTCGAGCGCCTTGATATGCCTCGACACGGCCACGTTGATCTGCGTCCTTTGCAATTCAGCCACTGGCCGCAAGTAAGGATGATTGGCCCCCAGTCCTTACTTACTTACTTACCTAGATATTTTGGTTGCCTTTGGACATGACTTTACCATGACTTGGTATTTACTGAGATTACCTTCAAGGTGATTTGCCTTATACCATCCTCCAGCAGTTTTGCCATCCCTCTCCAGCACATTTACCACATCTTCAATCGTTTGACTTGAAGAATAAATAAAGTTGATGGTCATCTGCGTACATTGAAAGTTGGTAACTGGTCTGTAATTTTTCTTGGAGAGGTGGTCATCCTATTTATACACCGAAGTCCATTTACCCCATTTTCAATCATCAGGCCACACTCCCTGTCCAATTACTTGATACGTATAAGGTAGTGAGCGGACAGGCTATTTCTTCTGCAGCAGTTCTTGGAGCCCTAGGGGGTATAAGATCATACCCCATAGCGTTGTTAGGATTTAGCTGTTTTAGTTCTTTTAGAACTACTGTGTGATAATAACATATATAGCCTGCAAACCCAGACGTGTTTCCCCTTCCTCGTACCTCCCGCGGAAATAGCGTCTGCGAACCCAAGCCAACATTCGATTTCCGTGACGTATTACCTTTTGTCTCGTGTTAACCAATCGAGTTTGATAATATATTTAGCTAAAATTGCTCACGCGTGGACACACGCTGAACAAAGTCAAGGAAAGGAGCACAAAATATTTGCAATTTTTGACAAGTATATTGTCCTGTATAGTACTAAGTCTTTATGTAACGATGAACGACACTCCTAAGAAATTGTCACATCAGGTCGATACTTGTTTTCTTTGTAAGAAAACATTTCCCGCGACATGCAAAGGACAAAATTAAAATTAATACTTGAGAAAAGTAACATAGACATTTGTTCTTTAATTTTACTTTCAACGAAAGTATAGTCTGTCTGTTTATGTGGAGTGTGATAAGCTGGCGATCTGTCGCACATGCAAACTGCTGTAATCGGCTCGTTCGATACAAAAATGCACTGGGGAAAGTAGATGAAATTAAATCATGAAATCTAGCGGGATTTTAATGATGATCCCAATTTCTGTAAAAAGAATGGCTAACGAAGTCCAACCAAGTACAGCCAAAAAGAGTTTAACCTTTAGAATTTCGACCAGTTGTGTCCCAGCGGCTGCGAGGGAGACTAGCCCAATACCCATTCAACCAAGATCCCAAAATGTGGTTCAAAAAGTCTTTGGAGGTTCGATTAGCACTAACCGGATGTTGACCTCGACGCCGCTCAAGAAAGCTGAAACTCACCTTCACTAGTTCGAGCAGAGTGATCACAGAAACTCAAAAGAAAGAGACTAAAGTTCATCTTACTGTAGAATATCCGAGTAAAACAATACGGAAAGAACTGGTAAATGACTTTGCGGTCCTCGGAAAAGCAATTGTTCACGGCTCTCATCAGAGATTACCACGGAATTGCTAAAGCGGTATAACTATTGAAAAATGACACGTTGAAAAAATGCGTCCTGGAAAATGTTTTAAAGCGTCTGACTTTGGAAGTTTATAACAGCTCACGTTCACGACAACAGCCTTCCAGGCTCCGAGTAAAAACAAAGGCGGAGCTAACAAGCTTTGAATTTGAAAATTTATGCCTAGAATGGAAACAGAGAGCCCCTAGCTCTTCTCTATGCCTTTTTTATGACTATTGCATCTTCAAGAATAATAAAATCCTGAATAACAAAAGACAATACAAAGAAATGTAACTCCTGTGTATGTATGGAAACGTCATATAATAATTGTTGCACTATAACGCGACAATTGTCGTCAAACGCTAAACACGAATCCGCTGTAATGACATGTTTAGTATAAAAGTTTCACAGATAAAACTTCTTTTTTCTTTTTTTTTCTTGAGCTGTATGAAAAATTCGGAATCTTGATATTCGATGCGAGACAGGACCAAACGGCCAAATAAATAATCTAAAATAAAAACCGCGCACGGTGAAATATTACTCCGAAAGAATACCACAATAATCACAATACTCTTAAAAATTCAGATTAACATAAAAGGGGACGAGTTGGGAAAACGAAATGAGCAAAGTTGAACGTCACAACTGCCAACTGTTATGAGCATGCGGCCGAAACTACTGTTAATACTATATATTTTACTAGACCTTTAATAATAATAATAATAATCTTTAATCGTCCATCTTAGGTTAGAAGAATACAATGGATTTACAAAATTGGATTATAATATATAGTGAAATGAGTATAACATAATATAAAATGTTGGTTAAAACATTTACAAGAATAAAAACAATATATATACAAGATAAAAATGAAGGCCAAGTTACAAAAATTTGCATGCACGTGCAAGAAAGGATCTTTTATGTCTTTCAGTTCCTGAAAATATGTAGGTCCGTCCATTTGCATTGCTCTCTCTTAAATTGTATGTATTATTGATTGCATCAGGAATTAAGCTACGACAGGGATGGCTTAGATCATTTACTATCCTCTCAATTTCGCGTTTAGTGGCAGTCTCTCTTTCTAAAGCCTTTGACAGTATTGACCGTATAATTCTATTACGTTTACACACAAAAGAATGAATCCGGAATAAAAAGTTTCCGGTTTGATCACGTATCCGGAGATTTCGAATCCGGAAAATAATGTAGAAACTCCGTATCCGAATACTTTTGAATCCGAGACAATACGTAGTGTGAACGGTTATTCCGATGAATTCGGATGCTCTTCCGCTCGTAGTCATGGGAGGTTGCGGTGGAACCAACATGGTCAGTCAACATATTAACTGAATTAAAGGAATTCCGAGTTTAGTGTAAAGGGCCGAATCTGCGAATACTCGGTACGGAGTGAATCCGGAAACATTTACGAATCCGGAAAATTTTGCTCTAGTGTAAACGTAGTCTAAGATTCGTTAGACACTTGTTAATTAATTATATGTAAATCATAAATGTACAGAAACCGATCAGAATAGAGCTTTTCGGGCTTTTTGTCTTATTGGGCAAAATCCGGCTTTTTACATGCGGCATTCTCCGCCTGCAAATTTCCCGCCTCCCGGGAAGGGAAAAACCGGCCTGAGTCTGTCAGGTTACTGGTGTCGCTGTACCAGCTAGAAATCCATCGTAAGTTCGTAAACGCCGTATTTTAAAGTTTAAACAGGTTCCTTTCGAACGAACAGAAACAACGAAAGTTAATAACAAACGAACTGCGTTCATAAAATTATTTTACATATTTTCTAACTAGACTTGATCTATGCGAACTTCAGTCTTGTTCTCAGAAGCCTGACGTGAATTTAAATTTATACTAGAAATTACTACCGCAAGTGAAATACTGCCTCGAATGCGACAAAAAGCCTGATTAGTTTCCTGATGTTTTACAAAATTCCTAAAATAAGCCCTTTAATTACAGACAGAATATTTAATACACGTTTATTTTTAATTATAAGATTTAAAATTATACATTACTATATAACCTATCTCTTTATATCATTTTCTAACTAGACTTGATCTATGCGAACTTCAGTCTTGTTCTCAGAAGCCTGACGTGAATTTAAATTTATATAAGATTTGCTATTGAACAAAATATGGAATGCACTGTTTTGTTAAAACAGGTTCTATTTCTAGATTAGCAAGATTTTCTATAACAATTTTTGTGACTCATGTCAGAACTAACGATAGTTCAAGCAAAAGAAGGAGAGTGTAGTGGACCAAGACAAGTACTTTTCTCTGGTGTTCGAATTCCGGCATCGATTTCTTTCGACCAGAACTTTGAATCAGCTCTTCCCCAATATTTGACGAGAGCAGATGACGTATGGATCACAACTTTTCCCAAGTCAGGTAAACTGAATAAATGAATAATGAATAAATGATGAATGAATCTACTGTAATTATAGACCACTTTCATAATAGTAAATAATTTGAATATTCTTTTATGTGCATCTTAATAAGCCTTTCTAGCCTCGTTTGTGTGTCTGCAATTCAAAAGAATCTTTGCTTCATAACGAGGCTAGGAAGGCTTATTTATAGATGCACATAAAAGAATATTTAAAGTGGTGGCCATTATGAAAGTGGTCTATAAACTGCAAGGTTTTGTATAGTTTTTGTACTCGCAAACTGAGCAAAATAGGGGCGTCTCTTGCTACCGTGAAATGGTTCCAAAGCTATTTATCGCACAGAACCCAAGTTGTACGTATTGGCTCATCTTATTATTATTCTTCCCATTACACATGGTGTACCTCAGGGAGCTATCCTCTCAGCTTTATTATTTTGTATATACATTAATGATCCTCCACAAATTATACCGACCGGCCAATTCGAATCATATGTTGATGATTTCAAGTTACTCCTTTCTTATATGATCAAGAACGTAGACATTGAAATTCAGAGCCTACAGGAGGATCTTACTGGAATAACAAAATGGTGTTGCAAGAATAAATTAATAATCAATCCCTTGAAAACTAAGTTTCTTCTTGTCTGAGGAACGAAACAACTACTTCAGAGATTACCAGATGAAATGTCTCTATCTTGAGCTCTAAGACCCCGTTTACACTAGAGCAAAATTCGTGACGAATCCGGAACGTTTTCGTACCGGATTCGTTTTGCCATGCAGTTATACAAGCTCGAGAAGCATGGTCGCGAGTGTTCAGGCCAAACACCTTCGAAACTTTTAAATCTCCTCTCAAAATGCAGGAAACGCCATTTCAGAGACTCTAAAATTCGAGATTTTCCCCGGACCCCCCTAGCTAGCGGGTTCTCACGCTCGAATTTATCCCCCCCCCCCCCCCCCCACACACACACACACACACACCTAATTCAAATTAATTCACCTACGCGCCTGATCAGCGCAAATAAAGATTTTACACATCAAGGCCAGTTTAGTTTTCTTTGTGTCTCTAGGTCTCTGACCTAAATATTCTCAGTGTCCCAAGCATTGTGGTTTTCTGGATATGTTTTGTTTTTGCTTTCACTTCGATTTTTTCAATTCATCTGTTAATTTACCCTGGATACCAGAGGTTCTTCTATCTTCCTGTCTTAGTACAAGATAGAAGAACCTCTGATACCCAGGGTATTGTTAGTTTAGTATTTTTACTCGGGCTACTTTGGTAGGCCGAGTCTTTTGGCTCGTTCCCCCCCCCCCTTTTTTTTTTTTGAGTGTCACGATTTTGCATTTTTGCACTTTTTACTTCCGCTACTATTCATACTTCCGGTGAGTTGTTAGCCGTGTGATGATTGGAGTGAGGCTGTGAGGGCAGTGAGGCTGTGAGGGCAGTGAGGCTGTGAGGGCAGTGAGGCATGTTTAATGAGTGAGACCGTTAATGGCAGGAGCAAAAGACTGGAACTCACTGCCGAAGGATATGAGAGAAATTACTTCGATACATTGTTTTAAACAAACACTTTTTAATTATCTTTTAGAATCTGATAGTAGTCATCATATTTGTAGTTTATAGCGTGTGTTGTGTTTTTTTTAGTTTTTTGGTTGTTTTTTTTTTACCTTTTTATGTAGATACTCATACTGTAATATATATATTTCTTAAGTTATAATATTTTAAATATTGTTCATCCTACTAATACCAGCTTCTTGTAGCTGAAAGGATTTAACAATTAAAATAAAGTTATTATTATTATTATTATTGTTATTATTATTATTATTATTATTATTATTGTTATTGTTATTGTTATTGTTATTATTATTATGTTGTAAGTTCTTTTCTCCTTTTGCTTTTGGAGTTGGACAAAAAGTTGAACAGCTTTGCCTTCTGATCAAGATTCTCTTGCACATTGTTGGTAGATTTCGAAATAGACTGACTTTTTGCGGGCGAACGCGGAAAGGCGGGAGAGCGGAAAAGTGGGAGGAAAGAGGCGGACTTGTTTCGCTTGCAGGTTTTTGAATCTAATTAAATATTCTGGTGGAAAATCGCTGAAATGTACATTGCCCTGTTTTAACATGTTTTGTGTGTCGTACATGCAATGAAAAGTGGTTCTACCCCTAATAAAACGTTTTCAAGAGTCTGTTTAACTCCAACTTCCAAAGATAGCACTTGCATAGCAATTTAGCCTGAATATAATTACTTCCCGAATTACGTCACTGGTCGAAAAATTCACCGGTGAATTTCGGCGCGCTGCAGATGGGAAAAGTCCTTTTCAACGAGGAACCGAAAGGTAAAATGTTTGAAAAGTACTTTGAGAAAGTCTACCCTAATAGCTACAATCAGTGTATTTATTCGTTGAAACGCTTCATACAAATGATCCTTCAATTCCTTACTAATTTAAAATTTTCTATCTCCCCTCCCCATGTTCAATGTTGCTATGTTGATAATGGCAATGAAAGAATATGCCTTTAACATTTCTTGAAGATATGAAAATGGAAAATTAAGCTCAGACCAACATTGAATTGGGGGGGGGGGGGGGATGCACCAGTTGAATTACCTTTCGTTTCAACATTTTTTGCACTGATTGTAGCATGGTAGTGCTGGTGGAATGACCTCGGCTTCTCTCTCTCTCTAACGCCCTTGGCATTAGCATGGTTAGCAAATGTCGTTTTGTGGTAGCGCACAGAAGCTCTTAACCCGCACCCTTGCACTACAAGTTCGCGCTAAAGTCAAACATCTAATTGAAAACAATTCTAAACTGTTTTATAAAATAACAGGTATGCTACGCACGCTCTGATTGGACGAGGGCCATTTTCACTCAGAGTACAGAGACACGTTTGACGTCATTTTCATTTTATATTGTACAACGCATGCTCTGTTTGGTTAAATCTCACGTAATCACTGGCGTATTTATTTGATTACGCCATCATTCGTCAGCTGAGTCTCGGTCACTTTGGTGGCTTCTCCTTGGTTTTTTACCTCGTAAAACGGTTAGTTATTTTATAAAACAAATAGAAAATCGCTTTTGTGACTCTGTACTGTGATACAAACACGAACGACGCAATTTCAACCGGAAAAAATGTGTGAAAACACTCGGCTTCGCCTCGTGTTTCCACTAGGCATTTTTTCCGGTTGAAATCACGTACTCATTCGTGTTTGTATCCCAGTACAGAGACACGCAAACGATTTTCTATTTGTTAAATACAGCGGTTGCATGTGGACTGCCACAAAATCAGACATAGTCTACTACTTTTTCTTGTTTTTCTTCAAGGTACGACTTGGACTGCAGAGATTGTTTGGCAGATTTACAATGAAGGAAGAACAAGTGATGCGAGGTTAAACAAACGTGTTCCTTTCTTTGAGGGAAACAAACTTTTATCTTCCAACACTGCTGACAGTCGACCTTCCTTGGAGAGTCGTGCCAGTCCCCGACTGACTCATTCACATTTGCCATTTCACGTAATTCCCAAAGGTCATCCCAAAGAAACACAATGCAAGTACATATATATTGCTAGGAATCCAAAAGATGTAGCAGTTTCATATTTTCATTTTTTAAAGAGCTTTGGTGAGGATGTTTGCGGTTTTCGAGGTTCATTTGAATTCTTAGTGAAGATATTTACACAAGGAGAAGGTGAGTGAACTGATAAAGCAATATATAAATGATTAAGCAGTTAAGGTGGATTTCCACTTGCTACTTTTATCTCGCGATCTATTTTTTCGATCGCTTGGCTGTTCTGAGCATGCGCATAATGAGAGATGAGGAGCGGATCAAATCATGAATCGCGAGATCGTAATAAGAAGTTGAAAATGTTCTTGCTTTTATCGATTGCTCAATGGTCACAACGTGTCTATGAACATCGAAGAATTGCATGTTGCGTGTGTACCAGCTCGAAAAAAGTCAGAATTTCATACAAGAAAGAAACGACAGCGAAGGCCCTTCGTCAGAGAGAAACGTAAAGAGTGTAAACAAACAATGAGATGCGAAAGACATTTGCTATTCATACCGTCGATGAGCAAGAAGGAGGGGGTGTAAAAGGATGAGCGACAGTAAAAATAGATAAATATATAAAGTGAAAACGCTGTTTATGTCCGCCCTTGCTGAACAGAAACAATGTCTTCGGAGGTGTTAAATAAAAGAAAAACATTCGTTGAGTCCGTGAGGATTAATGGTACCAATTTTGAAAATGAGACGCTTTTCTAGTCTTTTGCGGCTGACATTACCGCCGCCCAATGGGTGAGATGGCATACCAGTTTAATTCGATTTGGAAATTTTCATTCAAAAAGAATCGACCGTCATTTCGTGTTTTTAAGGAGCAGAATATAAGAAATGAGCTTACTACCATACTATAAAATCGCGAGATATATTTTGATCGAGAAAAGTAGATCGAGAATAAAAGTAGCGAATGGAAATCTACCTTTAAAACGTACTCTGTATGTATTTCTTCTCTTTTGATTGGACGGCATATGGCGGCCTAAAAATCGTGATCGGCCAGTGGCGGCGCCAGGGTGGGGCACGGGTGGGCAAAAACCCAAAAATTTAGTGTGCCCACCCCAAATTTTTTACAAATTTTTATTATTTACATAAGTTCTAACAAAATATGTCATTGCAGCTACATAATGATTTCTCTTTGACATAATTCTGGCATCTTGATTCATTGACTGCATTATTGCACATAATAGCACTGCGCAATACGTTTCACTTTCTGTTATAATGAAGTATTGGTAATGAAGGTTGTAATGAAGTATGTCTTTTACTTGGAGTCTTGTTCATTATTTTCTGCCAGCAACAGCTCGTGCACTGAGTACATTTATCAGGTAAGCTTGTGTTAGTTGTGTAGGTCAAAGCTTGACGCTTGTGCTGTACTGTACTGTCTTCTAAGTTTTGAGAAAGAGGTAGTCGAAGCTTTGGATTGAGAGAAAGTAATAGATTTTTTAAACAAAAGCCCCCAGATTTCTATAATTGTTCAACGAAAACCACGAAATTGTTCAATCCCCTTTGTCTGCACGTACTTAAACTGTTTATGATTTGTATATAGTTAGTATTATCTTATTTCCTGTTGTATAAAAAATGGTTTAACATAAATGCCTATTTTACATAACCATTAGTACTACAGTCTACAGGTTTGTGTCATTCGCATATATACAACAAAGTATGAAAGTTTTAAGTAAATATTTTGTCACATTATTGTGCCCACTCAGGATTTTTCTTGCCCTCCCAAAAATACGGTTAATTTAATTCCTGGCGCCGCCACTACGTGATCCTTTTTACCTAATTCATGGCATCGGGTTTTGTAAGAGTTCTTCAAAAACCTAAATAATTTATGAGGAATACACAAAGGAAATCTGTACCATGTCCGTGGTGTTGTATCTGATAAAATCTTCCTGATTGGCTAAACGTCTAGTAGCTTTTTATTTTCTCGGCTTCGACAACGTTGTTCTTCAAAATTAGTACTGACACTTAAACATGTAAGTTTAAGTCTACTAAAGAGAGGACTATAGTATGAGCATCAAATTTAGAAAAAGTTATTAAACGTGTGGCTTTCTTTTGCAAAATTTCAAATGATTTAATATTGGATTTATAAGTACTCCCCCATAGAAGATAACTATAAGTGAGAAATGGGTATACAAGTGCATAATACACTTGGATTAAAATATTAATTTCAACAAAATGCCTTACTTTACATAAAATACCTATGCTCCTTGATAACTTTTTTGAGACATGGAAGACATGATCTTTCCAATTTAGGTGACTATCGATTAAAACTCGTAGGTACTTTATATTTTTAACCTCGTTTATGATTTTCCATTAATACTGAGGGTAATTGGATGAGTTACATTCTTTCCACCTGTGAGAAGAGTGGCTCTAGTTTGGCTCTACCAAACACCACAAGTTTTGTCTGCATGGGTACTTCGGGTTTTTTCGTGCATTAATACTGGACCAGTGAGGGTTGGTCCTCACTGGACTTCTAAGGAGAACAGTTTATATGTAACTGATAGGGTTATAGTTTCGGTGGAGCCGCGGCTCCCCCTCCCTTTTGATATGTAACTATAAAACTGATGCAATATGAATTGTGTCAGGAAATAAACTGTAAACAGTGTATTCAATCTACTGAGTGTATGCATTTTGAGTATCTATGTGACGTTTGCGTGTTTTGAGTATTTTATATGACGTTTTTTAACCTTTAGAGTCTGTAAAATCTTCCTCCAAAAGCCAGGAAATGGTATTTCAGGGATTCTCGATTTCAAAATTTCCCGGGGGAGCATGTCCCCGGACCCCCCTAAAAATTAATTTTGATTTCGGCTCCCCCCTTTCAAAATCTACGTGCATGTATGTTTGAATGTATGTAAAGGGGTGAAATCGAAATCGAAATATAACATATTAAACATAGGGCAGTAAATTTACAGTCAGAACTCAGAAGGGCCTTCGCTCGAAACGTTAGACTTCTACTTTAAGGATTTTAGGTGAAGGAGAATTCGAGTGTATAATATATACATTTTAAGACCAAACCGGGACCAGTTGCGAAAAATGCAACGACACAGGCCTTCCGGCAGGAATTGAACCCACGACCTTGCGATTCTAGTACAATGCTCTGACTACTGAGCCACGGAGGGCGTTGCCAAGAGCTTGATCGCGAGTTCTGTATATAATAAGGTGGTAAGACCAGGAGGGAATTGGTATATTATAAGTAATATTGGGCATTTCACTCGATTACATAGCATGGGCGAATTTTCCTTCACCCAAAATCCTTAGAACATGCTATGTAATCGAGTGAAATGCCCAATATTACTTATGATATACCCACAGACTTCTACTTTCCCTGTTTCGGCAGTATATCCAACCTTACCGTAGGCGTAGCAGCCCAATTGTTTGGGGGGCAGAGATTTGTGCCCGAAAAATTTAAGGTTAAATATTGGTTTTTAAGTCGTATTTTTCAGTCTTAGCTTAACGTATGAATTTTTCTTGAACATTTTACAGTAATACATGTCAAAATTACCCAAAATTCCTTGCAAAAAGTGCCCAAATTTTCCTTTTTCAAATATTTTGGGAGGGCAATTGCCCCCCCCCCCCCTACTCGCCTATGAACCTTACTATATTTCAATTTGAATATCTTATTGTCTTTTAATATTATTGTTTTATTGTCTTTATTATCTTATTAACTAATAAAATTGTATAGTTCATTACGGATTTTGGCATGAGCACGTTCTTGGATGGTGGAAACACAGAAATGACTCAAATATTCTCTTCCTGAAATATGAAGATCTCAAAAAGGTTTGTAGTTTTTAATTTTTAAATAATAACTTTGTTTTAATTTAATTTAATTTAATTTAATTTAATTTAATTTAATTTAATTTAATTTAATTTAATTTAATTTAATTTAATTTAATTTAAGTTAAGTTAAGTTAAGTTAAGTTAATTTAATTTAATTTAATTTAATTTAATTTAATTTAATTTAATTTAATTTAATTTAATTTAATTTAATTTAATTTAATTTAATTTAATTTAATTTAATTTAATTTTTCAATTTTCAATTATTCAATTATATTTTATTAAAAAATTGGTTGTACTAAAAATTAATTACAAAAAGTCTCTAAAAAGGAGTTCCAAGTACTAAAATAATAATAATAATAAAAAAAATAGTAATAAAAATTAAAGGTCAAAGTTTTAAAAAATTCCAGCTGCGTTCGTATTTAAATAAAAGTCCTCGAGCATTTCAACTTCATCACGTTTCTTAAAAGGCACTCGCGAGCCTCTCACACACAGATGGACTGATCGCAGAATGTCAAAAGACAGACGCGTTCGCAGCCAAGCTATAACTATGGCATATGATTCCTGGCTCTTTCTTGCTAGGTGTTCTGCTAATGTTTTCAGAAATAAAGTACATTCAGCTCCCATACCACCATTGGTTCCAAATACAAGGGGCGTAAAAGTTCCGTGTTCTACCTCCAACACTCTCTGTAGATACTGCCTCTTCTCGTTTTCCTGCTCTCTAAAGATCGTTGATGTTGGTTTGTTCTGGTTGCTTGCGGAGTTTACATGCGTAACTCGAACGTCAAAAAATGCGCAGTTACTCCACGAGACCAGAACCCTCCAGCCTTAATGTCTAGTCTTGCTTCAGGGCTCGTGTTGGCTGATCTTCAGGGTTCGTGTTGGCTAATTTAATTTAATTTAATTTAATTTAATTTAATTTAATTTAATTTAATTTAATTTAATTTAATTTAATTTAATTTAATTTAATTTAATTTAATTTAATTTAATTTAATTTAATTTAATTTAATTTAATTTAATTTAATTTAATTTAATTTAATTTAATTTAATTTAATTTGTTTTAATTTTTATCTTTTATCTTATATGATCTAAGAATCTTGAGAAAGAAGTAAGAAAAATTATTGCGTTTTTGGGAAAGAATCTTCAAGAGGAGACCATCAAGGCCATTACAAAACAATGCACGTTTAAAGAAATGAATAAAAATCGTTCAATTTACTGGGTGTCAGTTCCAGATGGACCAAGTCTTTTGCGGAAAGGGGAAATTGGAGATTGGAAACACTATTTTACTCCAGAACTAAATGAAGAATTTGAAATGAAGATTCTCTCTAAGCTGGAAGGAACAGGACTTACATTTGATTTTGAATGAGTGTTAATCTACTGCACAATATCTCAAATCATATTTCTACAATATCTTTCATAATCATCTTTAGGGTAACATGACGAGAAAGTTTCATTATAACAATAGAGTTGATGTTCACAGGCATAAATATATTTTGGCCCAACTCAGGCATCTTTACTGGTGGAATGCTCTACCACAGGAAGTGAGACATTATTTGAGACTTTTGTTTCTCTTATTATTTAACAGTAGTTAGCAACTGTTTATATCTACATGTAGAAGTTAGTTTTTAAAATTAGACATCTTGTAATTAATTAATTAATTAATTAATTATATTGTAAATTGCTAATTTTGTAATTTGTAATTTGTAAAGCGCTATTGGGGTATTTCTTTTTCGAAATAGCGCTATATAAATAAATAAATATTATTATTATTATTATTATTATTATTATTATTATTATTATTATTATTATTATTATTATTATAACAAGTACATCCGAAAATGGCTGGAAGTACCTATATCTGGAACACTAAGTAACGTTTTTCTAACCCGTAATAAGTTTGGTCTAAATATCCTCCCTGCATCAGTCAAATTCATTCAGTGTCAAACAGTTCTACGCAATGCCCTAAAAACATCTCCAAACGATTCAATAAACGAACTGTGGAAGTCAACTAATAATCATACTAACATTCAATACGATAGCTACAACTCAACTAAAGAAGTTTTAAAAACTTTCCATTCTCAACAAGAAAATAAACTTAGGAACCGTTTGAAATGTCAAGGTTCCTTTTTCGAAAATGTTTCTAAATTCGCCCTATCACAACTTAACGCAATCTGGTCGGTATCGCAATCAAAGCTACCAAAGAACATTTTCAACTTTACAATTCGCTATATAAATAATACCCTTCCTACCAGAAAGAACCTCAGTAAATGGGGAATTTCATCAAGTTCTGACTGTTCGTTCTGCTTACACCCTGAATCACTTCTACACGTTGTTGCCGGTTGCCAACATTACTTGGAACGATTTACTTGGAGACACGATTGCATACTAAACTTTCTTGCAAAAACTTTTCAAAGTTTAAACGAATGCAAATTACATGTTGATCTTCCTGGATTTGAAAGCCCCTCGATTATTACGGGAGATGAATATCGTCCTGATTTACTTGTCTCCACTTCAGACAAACACCTCTACGTTGTTGAACTTACCGTAGGCTTTGAATCAAACCTCACAAACAATGTTAACCGCAAGAAAGCTAAATATAAAAACCTAATTAGAGAACTGGATCAAAACTTTACATCTGTTAAATTTATAAATCTTTCTGTCAGTTCGCTAGGGGTGTTTGACAAAGAATGTCATACATTCGAAAAAATGCTAAATGAGTTAGGACTGAATAATCAACACCATCAATATTGTATCAGGAAAATTATATCTATTGCCATACGATCAACGTACTACATATTTTGCTGTAGAAATAAAGAATGAACAAATCCCGAACTAATGAACATTTAAAGTAACTATTACTATAAATAATTAACAATTTTTGTATACAAAATTATAACCATGCATGTATAAGTGATTCAAGTAGTCAATTGTAGGTTACCTCAAGAAGTGAGATTTACAATTGTATATATCTATAAATGTTCTATTAATAAAGTTTTCATTATTATTATTATTATTATTATTATTATTATTATTATTATTATTATTATTATTATTTAGCCCCAGCCGCGGCGAGGGTTAAAATTAGCTCTGAGAAGGGCCAAAAACATATTTATGGCCAAGAACATCAACTGTATTACTATTATAATAATTTTAATGGGCATTTAGAAGAAATCAAAGACAGTACAGTATTAAACAGTATCTTGAACAGTGCCACCATCCCGTCGGCGTGTATTTCGTTGCAATAAATATTTACATAACTCATAACTTACATGTAAACTTGGGAGAAAAACGCAACATTTGTCATGAAAACATTCTTTGCTCAGTTAAAGTATTGACAAGAAAAGTATACAATTCCGTAAACAACAAACCAATAGTGATTTAGAACTGTTAAAACTGATAGGCTCAAATCTGAATTCTTCATTATAGCCCACAAAATGCTAGTCCCAGAGGTTTTCTCTCCCGTAATTTAATTATAGAGAGACGAGAGAGAAGAGAAAACCTCTGGTAGGAAGCGGTACGATGATTGATCAAACCCCTCCAATAGAATTCTAGCTGAACAGAATGTGTTCACTATCTCTGATTGCCCCCTGATTGGATAACTCTCAAACAGAGTTTTGATTCGCTAAAACTTCTTATTACCAGGGTGATATAATTGGTTAAACCTGCAGCAGATTAGCCTATGAGATTTGTAACCAAATATAGCCTGAATTACATAAAAGAGAGGTTCGTACCGCTTCCTATCAGAGGTGTTCTCTCCTTTCCTGTCTTACCGCTATAAAATTACGGGTAGCAAAATCAGTGCCGGATTAAGGTTGCGCGGGGCCCGTAGCAAATGAAAAATGCGGGGCCCTATATTACGTATGTCAATTATCAATGGCATGTCGCCATTTAAACTCTTTTTCATTTCATACGAATCATATCTATAATGTAGACCACAGGGGCGCAACTTGAAAATTTCGAGGGCAGGGGTTGAACGCAAAAAAAGGGCGAAGTCGTTCAGCGTTCTAAACAATTTGGGATACTAGATATCCTCGTTATGCTTCTTCGAGAACACTCAACAACCACGGCCACAACACTCAGTGCCGTAGCAAGGTGTCAAAAAGTGTGTGTGTGTGTGTGTGTGTGGGCGGGGGGGGGGCAGTAGTGGCAATTAGTGACCGCATTTGGAGGGGGGTCCGGGGGTCCTCCCCCGGAAATATTTGAAATCTAGAACCTCGGAAACACCATTTGCAGCAATTTGAGCGAACTTTTTCATCTAATTCTAAAGCGAGTATAAATGTCTCTTGGAACAGATATGCTCTGGTGAAATCCATAACGGAAGCTGAGATTCTTGGTGCCAATGAAAAAACGCATGCGCAAATTTGTAATGAAAATATTATAAATCACTACGGAAAATAGACCGAAATACGTGAGGTAAACTCAGTACTTGAGAGCGTTTTGATATTATGAAACTTTTGGTGTTCTCTTGCTATTTATAAACCTAAAATGTGGACAAACAAACCAAAATCAACTCTCAAGTGATTCAAAATGAACGTTTCTCTATTGTTGGCAACTCGGAATTAATGAAAAATGCTGAGAAACATGAAATTGATTCAGGGCCGGATTAGGGTTGCACGGGGTCCGCGGCATATTTTCAGCCGCGGGACCCTTTGCCACCGTTGAGATCCCATCCCCCCCCCCCCCCTCCCCAGCCAAACAGTTTCAGCAGGAGGGCAAGAGGAAATTGCGCCTTACTCAGAAGGAAGATATATAGGATTTAATTATCTTCCTTTTGTCGTTCATGAGAAAAGGAAAAGGGACATATACGCCAATAATTTGGTCCGAACTTGAGTGCAATGTACACTACAGACTACTCTTGTGTAAAACAACTCCTGATCGATAATATGCCGATGCTCGTGAACAATTAACATTACAGAGTAATAGAATATACAGGGAAAACATTTTTCAAAAGTTAAAGTGTGTTAAACCAGTTAAACTGATTAGCCAACATGAACAAAATGTATTATGTATGAATGCAAATTTGCAATTGCGGGTCAGTCTGCAGAAGGTTTATAAAAGTTATGTTTACGGGACTTCTGAAGTGCAAAATCATTAATCAGTGACGACAAATCAATGTTACGAAGAAGCTCGTGTTCCATGCTAAGCAAAATAAGGCTGTTTAACCGCTTCTGAATCATGCACGATCGGAACTGGTTCTTTATGCGTCGAAGGTTGGAGAATGATCGCTCACCAGAACAGTTCGAGATCATCAGGCTCAGGTAACTGCGCAAAGCGAAAGCGACCTCAGACAGTGTTCGATCGGAAATACAGTTTCCATATTGTTGGCCACAAATAAGCCTGTACGTGCGCTGTGCGCAACTCTAACGACTCCACATTCAATCTGACGTCGTCCTCATCGATCTTTAGACAGATTTAGAAAAGACGACACGACATCAAAGACGACGTGAGATCGCGCGGTATGTAGTTTCCCTCGCAGCCGTTGTTAGGGTCGCCGTCCCAAACTCGCTCTCGAGCAACACATTCCATTCCCTTTGTATAATGAACCAATGAGATTACAGCATTGATCACTGCTAAAATTAAATGCCAGACTTTTGCGAGCGACGAGGCAAGCGTTGTTGTGTAAAACTTGTTTAATCGAAAGCTAATATTTCGAAAAGCTTAGCTTAGAACATTACAAAATTTACGAAGAATAATGTTTTAACTATGTTCTTTCTCCCCATACAAACAAAGGTGCGTCAAAGTCAATGTGAAGCGTGTGGGCATCAGAGAAATATTCAGTTGGCCGTGTTGACACACGGTGTGCTCAAATTTAATACCTTACCGAAGTCTGAAAATTATCTGCGTACCGCACGGCACTTGAAATCACGAATATTTTCAGAAGTATAGCTTAGAACTTCGCCGAATTTTTGAAGAATGCTATTTCGATTATCCTCTTTCACCACATGCAGATAAACAAGCGTTGAAGTCATGAGCGACAGCGAAATAAAAGATGTAAACACAAGCCCGACGGAAATGGGGTGAACAACAAGAGAGCGACTAGTATAGAGTGTGTTTACTTGAAAGTTAATATTTCGAGTAGTTTAGCTTAGAAGTTCACGAAATTTACGAAGAATGGTATTTTAATTATGTTCTTGCCGCTCATATCAATAAATTCGTATGAAAACTTTTGAAAAGGCTACAAGTGTTTGCGAAATGTAGCAGGTCCAGGTAGTCTCCTTCGCAGACGCTCAGGTGTGCGTATTAAACTACCGATCGAGAATATTGCTTCTTCTACGTATTATAATTTGTTTTCTTCAATGTTGCTCAAGCTAACCGAAGAAATCCTAAGACTTCGTGGGTGAATTACTTGTTCTTGCATATTAAAAGCTTCACAAGCGGAGAAACCACCACAATAACATGGGTCATCCATGGCCAGAGACCTTTGAGATTGTATCGGCGCTTGGCAAATCAGCTATTTACCACACTCGGTACCGTAGGAAAGTTTACAAACATCAGTATTCCCTTGGACAAATTGGACAACTGCTTTCCGTTGATAGGGATTAAGATCTTTTATTTTAAACGTTGAAACGTAAATCACACACGTGAAGCGAAGTTGGCTATACGTATTTATGCTTTTGGCGAAGCAAAAGTATGAAATTCGTCATTTAATTCAAATAAGTCCACCGTTTATCCGACCTAGGCACTTTGATACCGGTGAAGCGAAGTTGGCTATACGTATTTATGCTTTTGGCGAAGCAACAGTATGAAATTCGTCATTTAATTCAAATAAGTCCACCGTTTATCCGACCTAGGCACTTTGATACCGCTTTGGGTGAAGCGAAGTTGGCTATACGTATTTATTTATGCTTTTGATGAAGCAATAGTATGAAATTCGTCATTCAATTCAAATATTAAGTTCACCGTTTATCCGACCTAGGCATTTTGATACCGCTTTGGGGTGAAGCGAAGTTGGCTATACGTATTTATGCTTTCGGTGAAACAATAGTATGAAATTCGTCATTTAATTTAAATAAGTTCACAGTTTATTCGACCTATGTATGAGGTTGATATCACTTTTGGTGAAGCGAAGTTCAGCAATACGTATTTATGCATGCTTTAGGTGACGCAATGGCACGAAATGCGTCATTTAAGTTAAATGGTAAAGTTCAAAGCAAGAATACGCTTGAGCCAATAGTTAAATTCTTGTTAATATTTTAGCGAAAGTTTAACCGCTCTACGGTTAATAACATTTTCGGTGAAGCAATTACATATACACTGGAACCCCGATACTTTAGAACCCCCTAGGAGAAACCAAAATTGGTTCGAAATTTGGTAGTTTGGAAAATCGAAGATGGCATTTGGCTAAAGCAATTCCAAAGGAAGCGACTGTGGTCCGAGCAATCGGGAACTTCGAATTTCGGTCAGCTACGCAGTTAGCTGGGTGCATATACGTATGCATAAGCATGGATACGAGTTTGCACAGCAATATCGAGTGTTTGCAAGTATTAAAAATGAAAGGGATTGAGCGTCTCTTATGGCTACAGTTGGCTGCTAGTGGATATTCATGGTACCCCTTAATTTTCTTTCTTTCAGCCGCTCTCCTTGGAAGCATTACACAACAAGATTGAACTTCTCCAGAGAAACTCTAATGCTAAGACGGTGGCAGCTTCCTTACACAATCTCCAAGCGGAGATCAGGAAACCAAAAGGCGTTTTTGATCCCTATACTGCACTCGCTGCTTTAGAAAATTTAGTTGACCTATCGAGAGAACATGCCGACGCCTCAGCAAACAGATACAACGTCATCTATAAGCAATCCAGGCCACTCCTCCATCACCCTCATTTCCAGACAGTCCTTATGAAGCTGGTCGGCGACAGGGAAGACATGGAAGTCGCAAAAATCATAGAGAAAACCTTGCAACAACAAAAGCCTTCCCCATCCCGGTCTTCCCCCCCTTCCAACTGGTCACAGGACAATCGCTCACCTGATTTACGCTATCGCCCGTATTCAAGAAACCCTGTTATATGTTTTAACTGTCAGGGCAGAGGACACTATGCTAGAGCATGCCCTTTCCGGCGACCCCGACGTCAATATGGACCATCTAAATCATAACGCTCCCCGTTGATATCGGCGTGATCCTGGCCCAAAAGCAACTTAAAAAAAATAAAAATAATAATAATAAAATAGAAAATGAATCGAAAATAAGAAGAAAACCACAAAGAAACAAAAAAACCAACAAAAAAACAAAACAAAACAAAAAACAACAAACACTACGGTAGAAGTCAATCTCGAGCCCATAGTCACCCCCTTTTTGGTCATGGGGAGCGTGTAGTATGTCAAATTATTTCTTTTGTTTTCCTTTCCTTTTCCCTTCCATTATTAAATGTTCACTTAACAAAACTCGTCTTGTATATCGTTGACTTGGCTCTGTTTTCAAGCTCACTCTCCCCCTGCGGCTAACCCCCCCACGATTCCCTTTCCCTTTCGTAGGCAATGAACAACAAAGATTTTGATGTCGCCCTAAGGGAAGCGCTCTCCACCCCTACGCAGATCAGGTGGTGTTCATCCACATCTGACCACGCCGTCCCATTTGACCCATTACCTCCAATCCTAGAGGTTGCTGCCGGCCACATCCACGCCTCCCCAACCTGGTTACGTTTTCGAGACCCAAACGCGTTTGTCGCTGGAGAATTACACCAACACCTGCCGTTCTGGTCCGAAATCTTAAAAGGTTCAACCAAGCAAGAAGAAATACTTTCATACATTAGCGACGGTGTTGATATATTTTCCTTTTTTCAGCCGTTCCGGGGCCGTTTCGGGAAACACGACTATGATCACTCCCTCCCGCCACCCGCTATATTCCCTAACAACCGCTCCTGCAAAGGTTTCGAAGAGTTCATCACCTCCACAGTTCTTGAACGGGTGCGCAATGGCTCCCTCATCGCACTCGGTAAAGCGGGGGAGGTACCACCGCCTCATTTAGTGATGCCTTTAACTATAGAACCATCAAAACCTAGACTTTGCCACGACGAACGTTTTTTGAACCACTGGATAAAAGATCTACCTTTTTCTCTGGATAAAATAACTGACCTACCACGCTACGTCGCCCGAAACACCTTCCAAACGGTCATGGATGACAAAAGTGGTTATGATCACGTTCTCCTCACCGAGCGTAGTCAAACATTCTTTGGCCTCCAATGGGCGGGTTGGTACTTTTGCTTTCGCACCCTCCCTTTCGGTTGGAAAGCGAGTGCGTACCTTTACCATACCATCGGTCTCGCTGCTACCAGTTACGCACGTTCCCTTGGGGTCCCCTCTTCACAATACATCGACGACCGCCATGTTGGCCAACTCCACATCGATCGCGAATTACGCCACACTACTCCCCTCCCTTCCTCTTTCGCATTGGCAGAGGCAGCAGTTTACATCATGTGCTTTATCCTTATCAACCTCGGTTATTTTATTGGGCTAAAGAAATCAATCTTAATACCCCAGCTCGTTGTCCCGTACTTAGGCTTCTTGTCGGACTCCTCTAAGCTGGCCTTTCTACTACCCGAAGAGAAGAAGAGAAAATTCGTAGATCTCCGTGAGTCCATTTTAAAAGGTAAAACCGTTTCGTTAAAAGTTTTACAAAAGTTTGCCGGGAAAGCACTTTCCCTTGCACTCGCTGTTCCAGGCGCACGCTTGTATACTTCAGCGATCTTCCAAGCCATTTCCAAGGCTCATTCTACGACACGCCCGTCCCCTCTAAAAGGTGATCTGCTTCAAGAGATTCAGACATGGCGCTTTCTGGATACTTGGAAGGGTTATCTCCCATGGCGGCAAGAATATCATTTTCAGTTACGTCTTTCCTCTGACGCCTCTAATACGGGATGGGGCGGAGTTATCGCTTACCCAAACAAGCCTCCCACAACAGTCCGGGGCCTCTGGAGTTGCAGCGAACGTTCATCCATCATAGCCGTCCGCGAAGCCCAGGCACTTTTCAACACACTCACAGCGGCTACTACTAGACTGGATCATTCCCGAGTAGATTGCCACGTTGACAATCAGACACTCCTTCACGCATGGAACCGAGGGGGATCCCGAAATCCGGAACTCTTAGCCGTTCTCAAGGACATTTTCATCCTCACTTTGCACCACAATCTTCAACTCACCCTATGCTACCTCCCATCTAAGGACAATCCTGCGGATTCCCCGTCGCGGGTACTCTCTGATCTAGACTGCACTCTCGCTCCGACCATTTGGCGCACGATTCAACAAGCGTTTGGCCCGCACACCGTAGACCTGATGGCCCTCCCAGCTAACGTAATGCCTGATAACTCCGGTCAGCCTCTGAAATTTTTCTCTCCATTTCCTACCGCCGAAGCTGCCGGCGCCAACGTCTTCTCCCAAACTGTGACATCCGAAAACGCGTACGTCTTTCCTCCATTTGTCCTCATTGGCCCTCTTCTAGCCTTCCTACACACCCAACGTTGTCCCTTCTCTATCGTTGTCCCCGATCTATCCCCTCGCCGTTACTGGTGGCCGTTATTAAAAAATCGGTGCTCTGCCTCTTTTCCACTTGGTAAGAAAGGTCAGCTCGATGTCCTGTTATTCCCGACCAAACATCCCGTTGGTTTTCAAACGCGCCCACTGCAGTGGAACCTATGGGTTTTCCGTGTACCACAGTTCTAACATTTGGTCGTTATTAACACAGGTTTATCCAGAAGTTCCCCGTTTGTGGAAACCCGCCGAGTGTTGCCCCGATTGTAACTATCCTAACGACATTGGATTTCAGTTTTGCCAACGATGTGGATTTCGGAAGGAAATCACCTCAATTTTACCACAGAAACGAATCGACTTGGGTTTGCCGACTATTAATGCCAGACTTCATTCCCTCCAGTCTACACGTAACCGCAAACCATACGAGCGCCAGAAGTCCCGCCTGCAGAATGACTTGGAAATCTTCTTAGCCTCACTCCCGCAACCGAAATCACTGCTCTCTGCCTCTCCTAGTGATTTAATCCGTTTCCTTATCTGGAAAGATAAGTTCGGGAAAACAAAAGTACATTTAGACATCTGCCCTTTTTTTGGCACCCACAGTAAACACACATGTCCTTGTCCCACCAGACTCGCAGCAGGTACAGTTGATAATTATATTGCAAAGCTGAGGTCTATATTTACATCTCTTACTCCCACTGATGCACCTAACGTCGACTCGTCTTCTCTGGATATTGGCAACCCAGCTACTCACCGCAGCGTCAGAAAATATTTGCAATCCATCCGTGAAGAGCAAGCCCAAGCAAGAGTTACCCCGAAGCAAGCCGTGCCGCTGTTCTTTGACAAGTTTTCTGCGCTCTGCACATCCATTATGGCATCCTTACTCGAACGTGGTATTAGCCCCACCGCTCGTTACCTATACGCCCGGGATTTGGCCTTCTTTTGCTTAGACTTTTACTCGGGTGATCGTGCCTCGGATCTGGGTAGATTAAAAACCAAAGACGTCCTCTCCCTCCCCAACAACATCGGCCTGTTATTTCGACACACCTTTGGGAAAACGCTTCGCGGACGACATACCCACACGTTTGCTGTCAAACCGTGCCCTGAACCACGCCTCTGCCCAGTCGCCAACCTCAAATTATATGTCCTCCTGTCCGACCGTATGCACATCAACTTGCGTACCGGTTTTCTATTTCGAGTCACGGATCCTAAGGGCCGCGTTGTTAACGAGCCCTTCCTGGGTTCTGCTGCAGCCAACCGGCTCCACAAATACCTATCTCGTTTGCACATGGACGAGGGCGAGACAGTACACAGCTTCCGTGCCGGTTGTTCGATCGCATTATCTCTTCTGGGTGCCACTAACGAAGCGGTTGCCAAACATGTTGGTTGGAGGAGCCTCCCTACCGCGGAATACTACACGCAGACGGACGCTGTCATGAATCCCACCAAAACCGCCTCCATGCTCATCGACAACAGCTCCTCTTCTACCCCCTCGCATATCCCTCCAGTGGAGCGCCTTGGGGCCGAATTTCGTGCCAGGAACAATCTCAACGGTTTCGCATTCGCTTTCCCTGACCCATAAGGGCGGTTTTTCTGAGTATTGGAGAGTGTACTTTATTTACTCTTTTGTAGCATTTAAGAATAAAAAATATCTCACAAATCTGTAAACGTTTAGGCGTGAGCCGATGTGTGCCGTGCGTTAAAATTATTTTCCCCAATCTTAATCACCCCATCGGCTAAAGGCATTGTGCGGTGAGGCGAGCAGTGAGGATATAATACTATCTCCACCAGCTACTAACACAGAATCAATAATCTCACCTTTTATTTCAGTGGAAAGAGACTTCCCACGATAATGAAAGCGCCCTTGCTTCTTAAACATATTTTTATTGTTATGCTCCAATAAAGACATGCCTCACGCGATATGTAAAAAAATTGATCACGTGGTACAAAAAATCATTCGAGCGCGGTCGAATCCCGGATCAACATTTTACCACTCTACCGGTTTTCATAATACATGACTACATGAACCTTGCTAACTAATTTTCTGGATGTTTTCGTGTGCCATTAATACAACAAAAAACAGAAATTAGGGGGGGAGGGGAGTGGGGCTCAAAAAATACATATAAAGCGGGCGAGGGGTTGCGCCATAGAAATAATAGACCTAGAATGCGTGCTCTGTCACGTGACAGGTGTCCAAATTAAATTTTATTTTGCCCTTATAGATCCGCCATTTTGAATTTTGCAAAGGGGTGGGATAAATAGACAACAATGATCGTCTCTCAAAATAAAGAATTGGAAGACGTTTCATAGGGATAAATTGGATACATGCATGACAACAAATCAGCCACATACAAAGCATAATTATTTACCCATTTATTTATCCATTTATCCATTATTTATCCATTTAAACAATTAGTTAATTCACAGCTTTCTTTTATTTTTATTATTATTATTATTTATTTTTGGGGGGGGGTGGGTGGGGTGGGTGGGTGGGGGGGGGGGGGGGGGTTAGTGTTCTTTTTCTTTTATCCTTTACTTTAGATTCATTGTTTTTGTATTATCTTGTGCATGCGTATTTCCGTTCACGTTGTTATAATATTTTTAACAAAGGATCCGCAGTAATTGGCTTTAGCTGTTGCGGTATTCCTGCCTTGTATTACTTTTGTTGGTACAAATTGTACATATATAATTAATGACATTATCAGGGCAAAGCTAAATAAAATAAAATAAAATAAAATAAAATAAAATAAAATAAAATAAAATAAAATAAAATAAAATAAAATAAAATAAAATAAAATAAAATAAAATAAAATAAAATAAAATAAAATAAAATAAAATAAAATAAAATAAAATAAAATAAAATAAAATAAAACAATTTGCAAGACACTTGCTTTATTAAACGTACTAAAAACTATAAGTTCAAAATTATATTTCGATCAATTTACCACAATTACAAAAAGCAACAAAAAGATAGGCTCATGCTAAACTTGAAACTCAGAAAAACGAAAAAGAAAAGAAACTAATCAAATACGTAATGGAAACTAGGAGAAAATCTTAAGAAAAACACGGATTTAAAATGTCAATATAAATAGATGTCGAAAAGACTGATGTATAAAAAGTATGACAGGTGCATAAACATATTTTATATTTCAAAAATCACAAGCTAGAAATCCCTATTAGATTGGATAAAAAATTGAACAAAACACTTACTGTCTCCTGGATTAATCCTCCACCCACATTCAGTATAAATCACATACAGATGGGCAAGTGGGAATCATTCAAATATAATGTAAAACAGTAAAAACACTAAAACCATTCGTATTAAAAGGCCGCTAACGTCGCCATTTCTACATCCAGAGTTTGATGTTCGAAATGTTTTGGCGAAGGTTATTGCACTTCACATGCCTTTATCGTTAAATTCACTAATCCAGTAAGATATTGCCGAAGAAAAGTACAATACATTCTCAATATAGCAACATTTCAATTCTGACGTCGTGGTTTCTTCTTGAGGAAGACAGTATTAGTCAGCTAGCGACACTATCTTTATGTTGGTATGAATGTGTTAAAAATATGTATGTATATGTAATGTGGCTCTAGCTTGTATTTAATGCCTGATACATTTGATACTACTTACATAGAAATTCAAAAGTTCGAGAGCATTTTCTCTCCTGTTGGAAATTATACAGCGACAGAAACGAAAAAGAAAACTAGTTGGTCTCAGTATATAATTCTGTCAATTTGCAACGGCCTGTTGACGTGGCTCACAAAGCTGGCGCTCTCTCCTCCGCAGAGGCTTTGCGTGGATAATGAGGTCTAACATGAAGTAGCTACGTGCTACGAGGGAAAACCGCTAGTGGAAGAAACGTGGGCGTAAGGTCAGAGGCGTGCGGTGAACCCTGGGAAGACGGAAAACGAGAAAAGAAGCCTCTGCCAGATAATGTGCCGTTCTCTGGACAAATCCGCGGTTCTCTGGTCATGGCAGACAGCGACGATAGTTTGCACGAAGTACATTGTTTTCTTCAAGAACTAAGGCTAGAATGTACTTCTGGATGTTATTCTGAATTTTTCTATGGAATCACCTGCCGAACGGGTCGAAAAATTCGAAACGCTGCCAGACTGACAAACGTTTCATCGAACGTTGTCAACTGCCTGGAAGCTTTCCACTCCTGATTAAGTATTAACTTGATAAACAAAGCCGACGAACAGCGCTAGAAATATTCTCGGTGCTAACTTTCTACGACATAATGGTAAGATCTATGTTTACAACAGTTCGTCCTTTGATGAATGATAAACTTTCTCATGTAGCGTTTGTTTTATACTTTTATTTGCATAAATTCAAAACCGGAAAATCCTGTCCTTGTGTTGCAGTAACATTGTCGAGTTGAGAAGTATCAGCGATTTAAATGTGTCTTTTGTCCACAGTTTAGTGATTTCCGACTTTTGCGTAGTAGATTTGTTGATTATATAATGAAATCCCGAGTCTGGCGCCTAGTCCATCACGGAATTTGGGCGCCATATTGACATCATTATCTGGCAGAGGCTCATTTTCTTTCCCTCTTCCCATCATTCCCCGCGCGTCTTCCCTCACCCGCACGCCTGCCCCTCCGAGCCTCTGCGGAGGAGAGAGAAGCTGGCGCATAAGCATAACTAAAGTGCACTGCAGAAAATCCTTGAGTAAATTAACTCAAAAAATTGAGTAAAACCATGCACCCACAGTGACTCCAAATAGCGAGTAAAATTGACTCAATAGTTTGAGTAAAATACTGTTTTACTCAAACCTTTGAGTCAATTTTATTGAACGAAAAAATTGAGTAAAATGATGATTTTACTCAAATGTTTGAGTAAAATTACTCAAAATTTGTAGAATAGTATTTACGCTTTGTTGTTTTGCAAATCAGACTGTATATTTATTGAGATAGTTATGCTATTTATTTTGTAACATCTAATAGCATTTTCTTTAAGTTTTAAAATACTAAATGAATTGCTAGTATATACACGTATTTTATATATACAAATACAATACATCAAATTCAACCTTCCTTCTCGTTCGCTTTACTTACATCACATGATATATTTTATGATCTTAAATAAAAGTATAGTGGAACTATGATTAGCATGGTATGGTATAAGAACAGGGGACAAGAAATATTCGCTTATTTTCCAACGGTTCACTTCCTTGGAGCTCGAGACTGCTCTGCCTCTTGCCTCCAAAGTTTTGTTAGTCTTTCAAATAATAAGCATATTACCACGCTGAAAAACTTTTGTTTGTCAGTAAGGTCGCTCTAAAAATCTTCATGGAAAATGGATTGAAACAAACTATGAATCATCTGGTTTAAATTGCGTGTCGGCGCGTTCAATATGTTCCGAACAAGCGGACCTATCCCAGAAATGTAGAAAAAATATAGAAGAAATGTGTAAAAATTATTAAAATACTCTGTCTATTGTAATTAATATTAAATTTTTGGACTTCCTCCTTTGCAGGAAACTCTGTGGGTGGAGTGGGCAATCTTGGGTGGAGTGGCCAATCTCAAGACAGTGGAGTGGGCAAACTTGTGGGTATAAAACTTAGGTGGAGTGGGCAATCTTGGGTGGAGTGGGCAATCTCGGGTGGAGTGGATAATCTCAGGTGGAGTTGGATTGGGCAATCTCAGGTAGAGTGGGCAAGGGGGGTGTCACATTGGCCACAGACTGCATAGAGTTGCCTGTGGAGTATACTAAAGGTTTTTGTCCCATTTGAGGCAGCATTTCACTTGTGATAGTAATTTCTAGTTAGCCATTTTCTTCCATGACTGTCTGTCAGTGTCTGACAAGTAGACTCAAAATCTCAAATCGAAAGATGCAGCGTCGTGTACAAATTATCGGTAGTGTGTCGTCAAGCTAGAATCAAGCTAATTTTATTAAATTGAGTCGTTGCAGAAAAGATCCATCCACACCCCCCCCCCCCCCGAAGAAATTTTCGCTGTCCGGAGGGAGGGGAGGGGAAAATTTACTTTAGATGTCGAGGGGGGGAGTAGTTGGAAATAAAGTTCGTCCAAACCGTTCAACGCCGACATCGCTTCAGAAATATCAAAATATTAAACAGGTAAGTAAACATAACTTTCAATAATAAGATTTAACAAGTTATAGATACATAACAAGTACAAAACTATATAAGCTGTCTAAAATATCAACAGAAAATAGAAATATCAACGAGCCATTTTCCAGTTAATGTCAAGCGGGACTTCCTGTTGAATCTTTAAATAGTCGTAACCTTAGCAACCTACGTTTCAAATTTCACTCAACCGTGAGAATAATATTCAACTGTCTGGACAGGAAGTCTCACTCTTTTACCTTGCGGCAATGTTAGTATATCTCCCATCCCTTGCATCGATTTCGATTCCTCGGGGGGGGGTGGGGGGGGGGGGGGTATGGATCGTTTCTGGAACGACCCATTGGAGCAATTTGTGCTTCAAATGCGTTCGATGTAGTGTCTGTCGGGGCGATAACATTATTACACGCTTAAAGTATGTTGTGGCAAAGCAAATAAATAAAATAAAATAAATAAATAAAATAATTGACGTTTGTTTATGAAAAACAATTAAGAGCGACTCTGGGGCGACGTTTGAATCACACGTCGCTCTTCAGTCGCTGCAGAGTCGAATCTAAAGTGTCAGTTCGACGCCTAGAACAAGTCGTCCGTATAAAATGGAACGGCCCCACAAGCTTGTAGCTTAAAATCCTTAAATTACTTTAATATCGTGTTGAAATATTAAAAAGCTGTCAAGTTAAATCGAATCAAATGGTTCAGCAAGAGAAATTCCTTACGCGGAAATGATATCATTCTCAAAGCATTATGTCTCCTTGCAACAATCGATCGCGAAGACATGCGTGAACTCATGAAAGACCACTGAATCAATGATGGCCTTGATAAATATTTCCGTAAGCTAATAAAGACATGATGTATCGTTCTTACCGTGAATTTTCTTTCGAGGAAGCAGGTATTAGAACGGCTTGAAATAGGGGAGTTCAAGGGGTTTTTCGCCATATTGCAAGGGGTGCAAAACCATTGGGGCGAGCGCGCGGCCATGCCTATATATCCTTGTTAAAATCATGGCGAAACTCGCGAAGCAAGAAGGATATCGCTTCGGTTTTTGTCGAATTCATCTTTAATCGTCGTTTGGATAGCTTTTCTGTGGTCTGGTATGTTCGTTCTTTGATTTTAGTCTATTATCGCTGATAACCAACGCGTAGAAACGCTATAATACGAAAGTTTCTTCAACCGAGGGCTGCGCTGTTATGACCGGCACGACTGAGTGACGATTTCAGCAACGCAATGTAAAACTTTATCTCCAACTCTCTTGTAAATCACTCGGACCTCAAGCGTGTAGTAACGTAAGTAACCAGAGTTCATGTTCGTCATCTGAAGTCTGAAATATCCTCTTTCTCGTTATCAAACGAAGTGTATTTATATAATGTATATCTTCTCGCAGGAAAGGGATACGTTTCGGGTTATGCGTGTTTACTTCTATATATACACGTTCTTAACTGGCATATACAGGGCAAAATATAGTTAAATACAGTTTAAGTCTAACTATTAAGTATAAAGATAGAATCGTACATATTGATTGTATTTTTGTCGAATTAAACGTGTAATTATTTTGAAGAACGAAGCAATTTTATTTGGGAAATTTGACACCATTGGCATTGAAGGCTGATATACGGACATTCTAGACAAATGTTTGCTTACGCCAAGTTTCTGCCGAAATCTGGTGATTTGGCCGCTTATTAAGGACCAAAATTTTAAGATAATACCTCTTCACCCAACATAGACTGCGTTTGTTGTTATCGCAGTATCCCACTACACAGCGAGGCGTTTTGTCTCTGCTTTAAAAATAGACAAACCGCCGCGTCCCGTGTCTGCCGCAATGGCGCAGCCACCCCTCAGTTGAGGAAACTTTCGTATTATAGCGTTTCTACGCGTTGGTTATCAGCGATGATGGTCTAAAATCAAAGAACAAACATACCAGACCACAGAAAAGCTATCCAAACGACGATTAAAGACGAATTCGACAAAAACCGAAGCGATATCCTTCTTGCTTCGCGAGTTTCGCCATGATTTTAACAAGGATAAATAGGCATGGCCGCGCGTTCGCCCCAATGGTTTTGCACCCCTTGCAATATGGCGGAAAAAAACCTTGAACTCCCCTATTGAACTTCAAGTGTCACTGAGACGAAATTTTTCTTCAAACTTTTTTTTTCACGAGTTTAAAGTATCGGTATCGGAAACGTACCTGACGAAGTTTCATGTTCATAGTCAAAAAAATAAAGTTGTTATTTAACAAAGAAATCTGACAATTCTCGGCCGCCATTAAAAGCGACGAGTTCTTTGCACCGGTCTGTGACGTCATAGTCTTAACCCAACCGTAAACAAAACCTAGCTTTCGACGTTTATACTAGTCCATTAAAATTAAATTATACCAACATGACATTAACGCACTGTTTTGCGCAGGATTGCAGCAATGAATCTGATCATCAGGCAGGAATATATCCTTGCATAAGAGTCCAACGGACAAATCTTTCAAAGGAATAATAAATTTGTTCGAAAAAAGCGTCGGTTTATGTTTGCTCCGACACTTTTCCCCAGAGTGTTTTGAACGGTCGTTCCACGTGAAAGGGTCACCTCGTTGTTTAAAGCAGGGTGCTATACCTACCATATGGAGGAACTCAGCGGTATCGATCAAAACACCTTCAAGAAGTCGTTGCATGAAGGTAAGCATGTGCTTTCAACCCACGAGGATAATAATGTGACTGGAGACCATGCAACATAATACTCATGGCGCATTTATGATTATTTATTCATAAGGTTCTGCAAGAAATGCAGCAACTAAACTCCACTATACCCGAAAGTGAGGAAATAGATTTTAAAAATAAGGTCCGAAATATTGCAAATCAAGAATCATAAAATACTACCATTTCACATTTTACAGTAGCTCACAATGCTGACTTTAAAACCAGTCCAACACAATGTTTTAGTTTATTATTCGTTTATGTAAAATTCCAACATTTATTAAAACATCATGTTATTTCTAGCAAAGAGACAGTTCAAGAACCTGCTCATTTTCATATTAATTTCATTATAATGCGTCATTATTACTCTGATCTTGTCTTCTGACCCTCTCTGAAAACTGAAGCGGCGCATTAAATTTCTACGGTTCTTTGTCTTCAACCCCAAAGAAGCGATATCAGGCACCCACTCATTCAGACAAACGTCGTGAAAGCCTGGATGACCCAAAACGTACTTTTTATTCCCCGTTCTCATACTCGAACATTTTGTTGCGACACTGTTGTATCTCCGTGCAGCAACGACACTCTTCACTACATGCCTCGACGATTTCTTCAGTCGAAGCTAATGGTTCGACGCATTTAATATTTATACTACGTTCGGCGTTATCCTCGTCAGAATTCGCTGTGAGATATACAGATGATCTCTCAGAAGATTCTGTATCAGACCAGGGAGCAGAAGAACTATTAGTTGCAGACGTAACCTACACAGTATACAACAGATGCACAGTCGTAAACTCCTTGTTAGCTGTTGTTTATCCGCTTTGCTTCGCTGTGAGGGTTAAGACTATGACGACACAACAGATCAAGATCAAGATGGCAGAAATTAATGGCGGACGGCAATTTTGAAAAGTTTCAAAGCTTATAACGCTGCATCTATTTGACCAAATCAATTGAAATTTTGTAAAAGTGCTAGTAATTTGCTACTTTACCCTATCGAAAAGGAATTTCGGCAAATTGATATGGTTGATTTTCGTCTCAGTGCCACTTTCAACAAAACTCAAATCGAGATATCGACTACTCTCCTCCGCGGGTCGTCGGACGGTCGGAGATGCTCGGAGGCGAAACTAGGCTCTGCCATTGTGTTGTCCATTGTCGTAACCCCCTCGCGACGCAGTGACGTCAGGCACATTCCAAACATTCCAAACTTGCGGTATAAACGGCTTGTCATAGACTCATTCCCCCTCCTCGGCAACAGATCTCGTGTATAAATCTCGTGTAAAATAAAAATCGTGTCGTATCCATCATGAATCGCGAGGTAAACGAGGCTATGCGTTAGAAAGAACGGGACTGTGTAAAACGTACACTACTAGACAATCTTCGTTTAAACTTTAATCAGACAACTTCGAGAATTACATCAACATCAGACCACATCAGACTACATCAGACCAACACCACTGCCAAACGTTTTGCGCATGTGCGACGTCCAGCGCGTCCTCGGAAAAAGAGCGGGAAAACACTGAAATATTTGGACTGGTCCCAGAGTCCGACACAAAAGTTAAAATTATAAGCATACTACCAGAAATATAAGGTAGGTAATTTGTGCATGGCTTCTTTGTCAATATTGTAACATATTCTGAATTTACCCCTTCGTAACTTTCTTTACCCTTTTTTTAAAACACAAATGAATAGTGGAGTCTTACTTAGTTTTCACTGACTGGTTGTTTTCTTGCAATGTTTACTCAGCGAATTCACGCATGCCCAAACGTCCGAGCTCGTCCCAGGCTCGTCCTCAGAAAAAGAGCGGGAAAACACTGAAATATTTAGACTTGTCCAAGAGTCCGACACAAAAGTTAAAATTATAAGCATACCACGAAAAAGATAAAGTAGGTAATTTGCCCATGGCTTCTTTGTCAATATTGTAAGATATTCTGAATTTACCCCTTCGTAATTTTCTTTACCCTTTTTTTAAAACACAAATGAATAGTCGAGTCTTACTTAGTCTTCACTGTCTGGTTGTTGTCGCTACCGCTAGTTCCCACTTCTCTTGCAATGTTTACTCAGGGTCGGCGTTAGATCATATTGAGTTAACGTACAGTGACGTCAGAATTTTTATAGCAGCGGAAGCAATACAGTCTCTCGTTCCGTATGATGATATATAACATACAACCCAACACGCGTGTATGATGCATTTCATCATACATGTGCATGTTTTTAATAAAGAGGTTATTAATAAAACCCTTCCCCCCCGACCCCCCTAACCCTAACCCTCAAAAATGTGCATTTCCCGGGGGTAACCCTAACCCTAACTTGAAAAGTGTCGGGGAGGGGTTCAGCTACCTCCTCCCCGTCCAACCACTCTAATAGTGATCGTAATTTAGGATCAACAGTTCTTGACAAATATTGTGGAATGCGCAGTGAGTTTTAATCCGTTAATTGGCGCATCTTAGAATAAAAACATGCACATGTATGATGAAATGCATCATACACGCGTGTTGGGTTGCATGTTATATATCATCATACGGAACGAGAGACCATGTTGGCGGAAGTATTGAGATATCGTACTTTGGAGTTAGCCTGCCTTGCAGTTTGGAGTTCAACTTGCACTTTAAAACGGCGGGGGAAGGCAAACTGATTTCTCATGTTTAGGTGCATTTGTATTATATCCTCACTGCTCGCCTCACCGCACAATGCCTTTAGCCGATGGGGTGATTAAGATTGGGGAAAATAATTTTCAGCTAAAGGTAGAATGTGGCGAGGTCGTGGTGTCGCAGCCGAGGGGAGGAGGGGGGGGGGACTAAACAATTCTTCCTCTCAGTGTATGCCTGTCTTCGTGGCAAATGTGAAGAAACGCCGTTTTTGCCGCTACTTATATGCAAACCTAGGCTCCCCTGGGGTTATCTGGGTATGGCTTAGCCATCCGAATAATCATAATCGCCTAATTTGGCATTGTGTGGCTGAACTCCCAGTGAGAATAGTACAACAGGCTATTTTCCTGGGAAATGGGAACATGTAGGAGCGAAATACAAAGTATATGGTAAAACTGTTAAGGACATATGGCAGAGATTTGTCAGTACTGGCGATGTCCAGGGCGAACTAAGAAGAACAGAAATCCGTCCGAGCTCGGTCAGGAAGAATTTAATTTAATATAGGCCATGAAGACCCAAAACCCCTCTGTATCATATAAAGTCATAAAGGAAAACGTCCTTCAACACGGAAATATTCAAACGGGCACTTCAACAACAGCAATAGGTCGGGCAGTTCGATCGTTCATGCTTCAAGGGAAAATGACCTGGAAGCGTTTAAGCAGGGTTAATGATAATAAATTCATGGATGAAAATATTAATTACTGCCAGTACTTCCTAGATGACATGAGCCAAGTGGACCCGTATCGTTTGAAATTTTTTGACGAGAGCGGTGTCGTCTTGAATGACTGCAACAAACGTTATGGACACTCAAGCTGCCATCTCAAGCTGCCATGGGACACCGGTTGCAAACAGTATAAATCATGCATCAGAGACAGAGTTAACAAAATACATTAACATTGATATCGTAATTCCTCGTTAAGGTTTCAACTCACACAAAAATATAGTCAGTGTGTCTATAGAAACCTATTAAATCGTTATCAGTTATTTCTTCGAGAGCATCGTAAATTGCCGCGTGTAAATATTAGCACGAACAACAGGCTGCATTTCCTCTCTCTTCAACTCGATTTACAGTTTATTAAACACAAGTTCTATAGGATTTAGTTCAGGAGAGTAGGTTGGTAAATATACGACATCAATACCCATTGTATCTAACCACTGTCCAAGTGCAAAACCTCCAACATTGTGGTGTGTAGCACAGTTGTCCATTACAATAATATCCCCGTTTGTTAACACTGGATTGCCATTTCTTTGAAAGTTTTTGCTTGCTTCGTTGAAGAAATTGAGAAAATGAAATGTATCCGCAGATCCATCGACAGTATTAGCGTAAAAAATTCCGTCGAGTCCCATGCGGATATTTTCCAACTTCAACACACGGCGTGTTTACGACTGAGTGTCCGTAACGTGTTTTGCAGTCATTCAAGACGACACCGCTCTCGTCAAAAAATTTCAAACGATACGGGTCCACTTGGCTCATGTAATCTAGGAAGTACTGGAAGTAATTAATATTTTCATCCATGAATTTGTTATCATTAACCCTGCTTAAGAGGCCATCTCCCTAAAAACCAACCAACGGTTTTTGAAGGCAAAAATGAATTTCCTTTGTTTTTCGCCCATTATTTACCTTTACCTCACTTACTATTAAACCGCTATAAAAATTGCACTTGATAATTTGTTCTTCATTTTTGACACATTTTTTATGCTTCGGCTGGAACGGCTAAGATTCGAGCGGAAATGAGAGCTGGACAATACCTCGAAATGATCTTGTTATTTCTCCACCAATTTAGATTTGAATTTCAAATTTTTTTCTTGCAGTGCAATATATAGACCTTGTATTTCATCTGGGTTGAAGGATACAAGCTCTTTGTTTTGTTTTGTATCAGATGTGGTCTCTTTCTATTGACCTACTTTTTAAATTCGCTTACGGCACCTGATTAGTCAAGTTTTATAAATTAAGATTTCTCTGAAGTGGCACCTCGCCTGGAAATGTCGTGTGTATTTCGTCGTAATATAATATCGTAAGTTTAGTAATCTTTAAAAACAGTTGTCGGTAAACGTATTTTGTAAGCGCACGAACCGCTCAAAGTTAAAGGCCTGGCCAAACGCTTTCAACATCGCATTCAACATCGTTCAACATTGTTGAATTCAAAATGTTGAAAGCGTTTGGCCACCCGTGTTGAATGATGTTGAACGTTGTTGAATGGTGTTGAATGATGTTGAACGAAATTTGAACATGTTCAAATTTTCGTTCAACACGCGTTCAACATTTCTATTGTCCTCAAATTGTTGAAAGGTGTTGAACCCATTTGGCCAACATTCATTCAACTTTGTTGAACACAGACATGCGCAATGCAGGATAGTCAGGCAATGTCAGGGTGGAAGCCTGGGCCAAGTATCGACAAAATGGCCGAAGTAGAAGAAGACGTTTTAGAAGTGGCCTTCGAAGAAAACGCTGATGAATTCGAATCAAACGATCAGCAAGGAACAAGAAAGAGAAAGAACGACAATCGAAGTAAACGGAGTGGTTCAAAAGCAGGGAGAAAATGGAAGGACGAAGAAACGAGCAAACTTATCGATTTGCTGGTAAGGCATACTTGTTTATGGGATATCTTTCAAAAAGAATTACCACATCAGAGAAAAGCGGGACCTCGCTTTTAAAGATATGGAAAGTAAGCTAAAAATATGTGTTGCTGATATCAAATCTAAAATTATTTGTCTTCATACTCAACTTGGAAGAGAACTTGCTAAAACAACGAAAAGAAAGACTGGGCAGGGTATTGATGAAGTCTATACATCTTCATGGCTGTATTGGAACAGGTTGCAGTTCTTGTGTCCTGTCATGAATGCTGGTAAAAGCAAAGACAATCTTGCAATCAGTGATCGTGAAACACCAAGCCCTGATCCATATTTAATGCAGTTATCAGATGACAACATATCAGAAAGAAGCATATCATCAGAAAATATGTCAGATAATTTATCTAGTTCCAGTTCAACTTCTACACGGGTACCTTCCAGCAAGGTAAGTTTCAATGCGAAGAAACACGACCTCCTTTCCACATCTATTCATGTTCTAAAACAACCAGTATCCCTCCCGAATGAAAAGAAACACTGTCACTTTTCAATGTATGTTGCTGAAAAACTGTCAACATTTGACAGGCGAATGAGATTAATAGCTGAAAAACGAATCAATGATGTTCTGTTTGAACTGGAAATAAATAGGGAGCCAGTGATGGAATCACTGTCTATTCCATTTCAAATGCCCTATGGTCATAACAGTTCTGAGTATGCTGAAAGTCAACAACACAGTACATGTAGTGGAGGGAGTGGAGAATTTGAGTTTGTTAAACCAATCAGTTCAGTACACTGGGAAATAAACTGCATATTATCTGTTAATGAATACACTAAACCAAGTTGTTTTGAGGTTGTTTTTATATATGTTTGTTTGATCCCCAAAAGTCAATGCCTTAAAATTAAGACTACAAGAACTTAAATGGGATGATTCATAATTGTTGTTAAAGCTTAAACATTTTGAGAGGACATTGGTGGCTGTGTTAAACAGTAGCTGGTAAAACTAGAATCAAAAGTGAAATGTTCCTAGTTTTCCATAAATACCTTGTAAAGAATAAAAAAAGTTAAAGTTATTAAACTTACTTGCTCAGGTTGTATTAAAATTTGCTTGTCGATTTTACTACGATTTGCGGTTAATAAGCTTGAAGCGTGAACTATTTAGCACATTTGATTATGTTTGAAAAGCTACGTTTGACTACTAACTTACATCGTTTTGACGAATGAAATGCATTTATTCACATGTGAAAAAAAAAAGCATTTCATTGGTCAAAACAACATAAGTTAATTAGTCAAACGTAGCTTTTCGAATGTAAACAAATGTGCAAAATAGTTTGCTTCAAGCTTGAATGCAAATGATAGTAGTACATGTAGCAGGGGTCAAAAAAAATTTTACTTTCTGGGACTGCAAGAGAACATGAGAAAATGTTCTGCGAGTAATCGACACTTCAACACTGTTGACTGTACTGCTACTAACGCTGACAGCTGTACTGCAACTGTAACTCTAACAAGCTGTCAAATTGAATGTTATATATATTCTATTAAACCCTCACAAGTGGAAGTTGTGATTGTTATTTGTTAATTATTTTATTGTTGTTTAGTCAAATAACACCCATAAAGCAATAAGTTGTAAATCAATACAAATGTGGATTTTTATCTTCATAAAGCAACTGAGGACTTAATTCAAATAAACAAGACTAACAAGTGAAGAAAATGCAATTTTAAACTTTGTATTTGAGTAATGAGTATATTGCTATATTATTGTCTTAAAGTAGAAAAGTAAAAGAACAGACTCAACTGAGTTTGTGTAATACATTCATGATTGATATTTTGCCAGTGGGCTCAATCATGGTCACTCATGGTGTATAAATTAATATTGGTGTGTGACTAATAATGTATTCAGTATTCACCATTTATAATTATAATAGTTGTATTCTTTATGACCTCATTGCTTCTCAGTCAGGTTAAACAACCTTTTCTTTTCCTCTCATTTCTTTTTTTTCTTATTTTCCTTTTTTCTTTCTGCTAACCCTAAAAAAATTTCTGGGTCCCTGAATTGTCATGTAGCCCAATTTATTTGTATTCTGGTCCAACCATTTTTTTCATTCAACCATTATTTTAAAGCATATATTCTAATTTATGTCTGTTGCCCACAGTCTTGACTGTATAGACCAAGGCCAAACAGTGCTGCTGGCAAGGGGAGGGAGTGAAGGGTGGTGGCTTCCCCCAATGTTTTTCAGAGTGGTTTCTAGATTTATCCAAATCTGGGATTAGCCTGAGAAGTCTGTACTATAAAATTATGGACCTCTCATTAGGTTGATCACAATATACATGCATACTCTGAGGATACAGTAGTTTGTCAGATTATTATAATGAGTTTGTAATCATAATAATCATAATTGGTGTAGAGTTTTGTTATTGACAGAGGAGGCTGAAAGTGTGTTGCATTGAAAGCCCAATGGTGTAAGTGATTTTAGGGTTTTAGGAGCATGGTCCCCCCAAAAATTTTTAAATTCCTGAAATAACATTTCCTGTATTTTGAAACCACTTTTGAACCACTTTTGAAAAAACAAGGCTTGTGAAAAATAATACTGTTAAACTCTACAACTTGTCTTCTTGCAGGCAGGCAGGGATGGGTTATCTATGTATATTGTCTGATGTATGAACAGTGCTAAATTAAAACAAAAAAATGAACTGTTTGAATTGTAATGTTAACGTTCAGCATGAATAATACATACTGTAGACTCACAGTTATTTTATGCAGCACAATTTGGTGGCATTAGTATGAGACCAATTTGCATCAGAACAGATTGGAATGGTCATATATTTACAATTTTGTAAGAAACATTCCATTGCCAGTCAATTGCACCCTCTACGCAAAAGTAGTTTGTGAATTCCTCTAACTTTGCTTGGCATTTTATGTGGAGTTGTGCCCTTGGTACCACAGGTAAGGCTTAAAGAGATCTTGCTGGGAAATCCTGTCTCAAATATCCAGGGGTGATGTCCCCACCCGAAGCCTCATTGTCAGATATTCCATCGGGGCAGTAGATACTTTTTGATGAACTCTTCCTTAAGAAATTGTGCAGAATTAATGCTGACATCACGTGCTTCTACAACCATAGGTTGTAGACTAAGTACAGATAGAAAAACTCTCTACCTGTTGGCCATAATACCAGAGAGATTCTCAGACAACCGCCTGGCTCTGCTGTGTCGATAATTATAGATTCTCTGTTCAGTAGTTAATCCTCTCTGTGCAAATGGTTTCATCATGTGTGTGCTTAAGGCAAAAGCATCATCACCGACAAAGACATAAGGGCATTTCTTCTACTCCATATGGCAAGCATTTAGCTGGAAGAGAAATAGTTTATCTTCAATTTCTTTGACTAGGCCACACTTATTCCAAACACCTCTATCAGATACTCTGCCGTTGGTTCCAACATCAGCATAAATGCACTCATAATCTGGACCTGCTACAGCCATGAGTACTATTGAGTTAGTATGTTTATAATTGTAGAAATAAGAGCCAGCATTAGGGGGAGGTTGCATAACGATATGCTTGCCGTCAACAGCTATACAGTTGGGATACTGCCATCTTTCCTCAAACTTTGTAGCAATTGCCAACCATTCCTCAATTGATGACGGCACTCTTAAGTAGGTTGGTCCTAAGTTCTTAATAATAGCGTCTAAGACTTCTTTAATGATGTATGAAATTGCTGCTCTTGAAATTCTGAATTCGGAAAACTGAGTGAGCGGTAGCTTTCACCAGTTGCTAAAAATCGTATTGTAAGAACAAGCCTTTGTGCAGCGCTTATAACTTTTTGTCCACCAAGAATTTGCTTCGGAGTTATGTCAGGCTCAATAAGGCTAAGAATTTTTTGGAAATCATGATGATTCATCCTCATCATTTCCTTATAGCGAGGGGTATCTTCTAACATCAACTCTCTGACAATGTTGTTAAAATAACCTTTCTCTTCTCGCCTCTTTATCCACCTTCTAGTTTTTCCTCGCTTGCTTGGAGGTTCCTCCAGCAACGCCAGGATGGCAAGCACTGCCACACAACGTCGTCTTTGATATAAATACATGTACTTCTCCATGTTAAAGGATGAGTGTCCACCTAATGCTTTGCGCGCTCACAATGCAATGAGATCAGTGAATGAGAGTGCACGCGATCACTTTGGTCATGTACGCTCGCGGCCATTTTTCGGGCCACGAAATTCACCAAGTGAAGCAATCCCTCGATATTTGAGCAATGCTTGCAGTAAATTACTCAATTTATGTTTTTCGTGAGAGCAAAGATGATTTAGTAAGTAGTTATTGTCATATTTTTGATAATATTTGATTACACTCAGAGGGCCGTGGAGTTGTATTTCGAGACAAGTATTCGTCGATCGGCGTTTCTTACAAAACCAAACGAAGGCCAGACAAGAGATCATAACTAAATTAGATGCTACTATAATAAGAGCTAACTAGACTCAAAGTTTTGTCATTTCAATAAGATTGCTGTTAGTTGTTTACAAGTGGTTTACCTGTTGGATTGCATCTCCGATTAGGATTTGTTTTGATTAAGCGCTCTTGTCCTCATATTAAGTTTCTCATTGTTTGGTTATTATAAGCTTTCGAAAGTCGTTTGAATCGATTTGTAGCGATGTCTGACTCAGAATTTGTCAAAAATAATTATAAACGACACTCCACGAATCTGTCAGCGTGTTCTATTCGCAACGGCTTTGATTACAACGGCCTTTCAAGTATACAAAAATATTATTTCGCACTTTACAGACAGAACACTTCTGTATGCTGTATACACGCTCCACGTTTCTGACGTATTTCTGCACGTCTGTCTGCTCATAGAATATAGGGAATAAAAGATTAAAAGGATCTTATAGGCTTTGCTAGGAAACTACGTGTCGAAGAGAAATATATTACTTTTGACGCTCCGCGTGAAATTACAATTAATTTGTTGTCTTTGTCTGAGAACTCAAAAATATTTGGATGGTCTTCACTCTTGTGTTACTGTAGCCTATTCGAAGGGAAAGGATCCTACAACTACAACCAAAACACTGCGATAAATTGCAGTATTGCATTTGAAAATTAAACGCCAGAGAACAAGAGCGGCGAATCAAAACAAATCCTAATCGGAGATGCAATGCAACAGGTAAACCACTTGTAAACAACTAATAGCAGTACGAATTATGCGTCTTATTGAAATGACAAAACTTTGAGTCTAACTAGCTCTTATTAATGGCATCTAATTTGGTGTCTACGTTTAGTTATGATCTCTTGTTTGGCCTTCGTTTGGTTTTGTAAGAAACGCCGATTGAAGAATAATCAAATATTATCAAAAATATGACAATAACTACTTACTAAATCATCTTTGCTCTCACGAAAAACATAAATTGAGTAATTTCCTGCAAGGATTGCTCAGATATCGAGGGATTGCTTCACTTGTTGAATTTCGTGGCCCGAAAAATGGCCGCGAAGGTGCACTGTGAGCGCGTAAAGCATTAGGTGGACACTCATCCTTTAATTTCGAATTATCTTCAATTCTGGCGCCAATTCTAGCTTTTGTGTGAGCCTGCATTAGCCCGCGTTGTGTGAGCCCGCGTTCAAATCGTCAACAATGTTGAACGATGTTGAATTCCTTTGGCCACTCGCACTTTCAACATCATTCAACATCATTCAACATCGTTCAACAATGTTGAACGATGTTGCATGAAATGTTCAACAATGTTCAACAAACGTTCAACAATGTTGAACGATGTTGCATGAAATGTTGAAAGCGTTTTCACTTTGTTTACATTGTCAGAACCGGAAATGCCTTACGCTTTGCAGATAAGGCCGTTTTCGTTTCTCAATATTACATAAAAACAACTTCTTTTTATTTGAACTTATCCCTAGAAAGCGAACGGGGCATAATTTATAGGTCTATTCGGTTTTTTGGGTAAAAATGATTAAATATTCTATAGCCGATTCTTCATATATACTCATATACAATAGGAGCGGACGAGGGGCAAATCACTCGCTAAAAAGTGTACGAGACTTTCGGACTTTCAAAAGTCCGGGTTTTTCTCGTTGGACTTTCGGACTTTTGTGATTTTTTTGCGGACTTTTGGGACTTTTTGTGAAAATTGTTAACGATGTTTTCCCATTGTTTTTCATGTTCTGGTAGGTCTATAAGTGAAACTGGGAATGAATATAAGCCCAGGAGGGGAATGGGAGAACTATAGAAATTGGGCCATTACATATTAGGATAATAACAGTCAACAGTAAGAAAACATGCAAAATCCCGATAATAAAAGTTGGTAACACCCCCAATCCAAAATTTAAATAGCTTTGCAGCTGTCGCCTTTAACTCAGAATTAATATTCTACGCCTTAGTTGCACTGCGACCGCAAAGCATGACGGTTATTTTAGTAAATTTAAGCAACTGCAGTTCATATGCATTTGGCCACGGCCGAGTAAACAACTCTGTCAAGCTGTTTTTGACAAGATGCTGGGCAAAATATAGCTGAGAATGCTCCATTGTGATAAATTGTATTTTGTAAATTATATATGACTTGTGTTTTGTAAAATGTAAAATAAAAGTAAATCATAAGGTAGTTCAGGTATTTAGATCCTGGCTGTGACTTACCATCCTTGGTGTATTGTGTTGGTGAATGAGATTATGAACTGGAGTTTACGTTTTAAACTTTATGGGGTGGGGGGTGGGGGTAGTATTATAATTTATTTTAATTTTTTATTTTAATTATAATTTATTTTAATTTTAAAATAAATCCTTCTGGAGAAGTCAAATATGTTTTTGTTGTGGTGGGGAGTCCAAATATGGGAATCCACTGACTTGTGCTGGTGATTGTGATTAATGTCATGGGTTAGGGTTTGATTTTATGAAGTGCTCTGACTTGTGTTTCCACGAGATTGGAGTACGTAGATCGACGCTGACGTCTAGTAGAATTTAGCACCAGTAGCGATGAGGCGAGCTCCAATGATATGAGTTTGTTGAGTGATTCGTAAAGATTTGTGAGAGTTTCCGTATCAAAGGGAGAAAATTTTGGGGAGCAATTGCATAACCCGGGTGCGGAAAAAGAGAAATGCCACGGACGAGATAAATGCCTAAGTCGGCTATCCCGACCAAGTCCCTGTTCTGAAAAAAACATCCGAGTTTTGAAAAAAAACAAGGAGCCATGTTATCGTCAGGTTCCAAGCGTGGTCGCGGGAAGGCACGTTTCTAACCCGCTAGCAGGTCCTGGAACGACTTGCCCGCATATAATAAAAAGAGGAGGGCCGCGAAGGAAGGCCCAAAGATGGTGGATATAGAATGGCGCAAAAACGCGAGAATCCATATTTCCACATGGTCAAGACCAAGCAACCTCGTTGTCATGTATATAAAATACTTCAGGATGAAATTACATGAAGTACATAACGAATTTGTAGGAGAAAGTGCAGATTTCCTTCGGATTTTTTTGGGATTTTGATCAATTCAGTAAGATTTTGTGAATTTTAATAGATTTTGAAAGGATTTTTATGGATTTTCATGGATTTTCAGGACTTTTTGCGGATTTTTGGATTTTTAAGGATTTTCTAAATTCCGCTGGACTTTTTGGACTTTTTGCGGACTTTTCGTCAAAGTGTACGAGATTTTTGGAGTGATTTGCCCCTCGGGAGCGGACATGTCGCAGCCTCCTAAGTGACAATTAAATAATTATAATTCATGAGCAACTGAAAGTTTATCATTTTCTCTGTTTATTTCGGTGTACTGTTCATATTTTTATAGCATGAAAAGGTGGCAGCATCTTATACTCTGGAAGAATCGATTAAACGTCTTAAGAATTTTTTAGACTTCACGAACAAATTAAATCGCTTTTAAGGCCTGGTTCATACGTCGCATTTAATTCAGACGAATTTAATTCATAGTTAAAGTCGACGTAAACTCGAATTTGTTTCATGCGACGAATTTAATTCAGTGACCAGCAAGGAAAACAGCCGATCCGCACGTTGTATCTAATAAACTACTAGACATTATATACACATTGTATCCAGTAAGTTACTGGAAATTGTTTAATAAAGAGGATTTTAATGAAACCCTTCCACCCCCGAACCCTAGTCTCAAAAATGTGAATTTCCCGGGGGTAACCCTAACCCTAACTTGAGAAGTGTCGGGTGGGGGGGGGGGGGGGGTTTAAACGTCTGAAATGCGTGTTGGTTTCAGACGTCGCTGTATCGTCGCATCGAATTAAATGCATAAATTATGATAACATATTTTTAGAGCCCGTGATCAGATTTTTGTTTACTTCGCATGCGTATTGGACGTTTTTGGCGCGATCTAGCGGGATTTTCCTAGCCTGAGTATCAGGCCCTTCTTAGGATTTTCCTTGCTCGTCACTGAATTAAATTCGTCGCATGAAACAAATTCGAGTTTATGTCGACTTTAACTATGAATTAAATTCGTCTGAATTAAATGCGACGTATGGGGAAGTCTAAAAAATTCTTAAGACGTTTAATCGATTCTTCCAGAGTATAAGATGCTGACACCTTTTCATGCTATAAAAATATGAACAGTACACCGAAATAAACAGAGAAAATGATAAATTTTCAGTTGCTCATAAATTATAATTATTTAATTGTCACTTAGGAGGCTGCGACATGTCTGCTCCTATTGTATATGAGTATATATGAAGAATCGGCTATAGAATATTTAATCATTTTTATCCTAAAAACCGAATAGACCTATAAATTATGCCCCGTTCGCTTTCTATAGATAAGTTCAAATAAAAATAAGTTGTTTTATGTAATATTGAGAAACGAAAACGGCCTTATCTGCAAAGCGTATAAGGCATTTCCGGTTCTGACAATGTAAACAAAGTGAAACAATAGCTTAACTTTTAGCGGTTCGTGCGCTTACAAAATACGTTTGCCGACAACTGTTTTTAAAGATTACTAAACTTACGGTATTATATTACGACGAAATACACACGACATTTCCAGGCGAGGTGCCACTTCAGAGAAATCTTAATTTATAAAACTTGACTAATCAGGTGCCGTAAGCGAATTTAAAAAGTAAGTCAAAAGAAAGAGACCATATCTGATACAAAACAAAACAAAGAGCTTGTATCCTTCAACCCAGATGAAATACAAGGTCTATATATTGCACTGCAAGAAAAGAATTTGAAATTCAAATCTAAATTGGTGGAGAAATAACAAGATCATTTCGAGGTATTGTCAGCTCTCATTTCCGCTCGAATCTTAGCCGTTCCAGCCGAAGCATAAAAAATATGTCAAAAATGAAGAACAAATTATCAAGTGGCAATTTTTATAGCGGTTTAATAGTAAGTGAGGTAAAAGTAAATAATGGGCGAAAAACAAAGGAAATTCATTTTTGCCTTCAAAAACCGTTGGTCGGTTTTTAGGGAGATAGCCTCTTAAACGCTTCCAGGTCATTTTCCCTTGAGGCATGGACGATCGAACTGCCCGACCTATTGCTGTTGTTGAAGTGCCCGTTTGCTCGCCCGTTTGAAGATTTCCGTGTTGATGGACGTTTTCCTTTATGACTTTATATGATACAGAGGGGTTTTGGGTCTTCATGGCCTCTATTAAATTTAATTCTCCCTGACCGAGCTTGGACGGATTTCCTGTTCTTCTTAGTTCGCCCTGGACATCGCCAGTACTGACAAATCTCTGCCATATGTCCTTAACAGTTTTACCATATACTTTGTGTTTCGCTCCTATATGTTCCCATTTCACAGGAAAATAGCCTGTTGTACTATCTCCACCAGCTTCTAATACAGAATCAATAATCTCACCTTTTATTTCAGTGGAAAGAGACTTCCCACGATAATGAAAGCGCCCTTGCTTGTTAAACATATTTTTATTGTTTACATGCTCCTCCAATAAAGACATGCCTCATGCGATATGTAAAAAATTGATCACGTGGTACAAAAAATCATTCGAGCGCGGTCGAATCCCGGGTCACCATTTTACCACTCTACCGGTTTTCATAATATTGACACACCGAAAGAACATGCAAAGTCAATATTAAAAAAACAACAACAACGAGATGAACCAAATGACAAATTTTCATTCAAAAATATATAGAAACAGTGGCCAATGTTGACACAATGTCAACCTCCTAGCGTTCAAAGACAATTCTAGACAATATATTATTCATATTAATTTTCATTTTCAAGATTTCTTCCGTTTTAACTCAGCTAAACTGGTAAATACGAATCTCCTACCGTTAAACTTTCTTCTGCTTTTGTCACCACAAACACTGCCAATTCAGTCTAGTCTTTTCGGATTGTTTTTCTCGTTCGCGGTTTCTTACTTTTTTCGTTGTTGACACATAAATATGACAAGGCATCATTCAGTTCTCTTCATGATCTAAAAAGCCGTTTGTTTCAAAATTTTTTCATCGTTCTCTCTCGAGTTATGTAGAATACACCAGAGCAAAATTCTTTACCGGCTTTGAACAGTTTCAGGACACATCCTTCTTCTTTCAGTTTCGGTCGGCAACGTTTTCGGTCTTTATCGTACTAATTTTTAGCCTTTTTCCAGTGGTTTTAAGTCGTATTTATTGTTGTCTTTTTCTCGCTGCCACATCTCTTGTTAGCCTTCTTTCTTTGGTCTTTTTCCATACACTGCAAAAAAAGTTCGCGTAAAACAACTCAAAAATTTGAGTAAAACGATGCGTCCACAGTGACACATACGTTTGAGTAATTTTACCTGTATTATTTGAGTAAATTTACGCAACACGTGAGTAAACTTACGCAGTAAGAGAGTAAGTTTACTCAAAATTTGAGTATAGTGAAATGCGTCCACAGTAACACATACTTTTGAGTAAATTTACTCAAGATGAGTAAAATGAAGATTTTACTCATGGTATGAGTAAATTTGCTCAAGTTTCGAGTAAAGTTTACTCAAAATTTGAGTAAAGTGAAATGCGTCCACAGTAACACATACGTTTGAGTAAAAGTACTCACGCTATGGTGAGTAAATTAGCGATTTCACGCAAGCTTGAGTAAACGTACTCTCACTTTGAGTATACCGTTTGTCAAGAGAGAATACAGTTGAACAAATCAATTAAGTGCATGCATTCGCGGTGAAACAATTGATATATAAAGTAATGTATTTACCTTAAAGTAACCTTAGAAATATTTACACAAACATAAGTACCCTAAGCTCCCTTTACGAGTATTTGTATACGATGTCTCTAGATGAACGTAAATTTTGGAAAAACTTTTAAGTGCAACTAATAATATATGTAACGTGTTCAAAAATTATTGTTTTCTTCATGGCAGTCAGGTGTTGGAGGCACAGCCACAGCAGTATTATCTGGCTCTTCGGCAGCAGGGGAGATATTCGCCAAGGAATTCACAATAGCTATGACTGACGTTGGTAGCTTGTTAGAGTCGGTAATTTGCAATATGCACTTTTGCAAATACAAAAAAGAAACATTACTGAGCGTCATGGCCGGGTACTTGTACATAAAAACATATTAAGCTGCTAAAAGGGCAACAGTTCCTTAACTTCCACCATTCCTCCACAAGGCACAAAATTCAAAAAGGACTTGGAGGTCTGCCACGCGATGTATACGTATAAACAGTCTGGTTCGTTGTTCCTCACATACTGACGAGAGGAAATGGCGAAGCTTTCTCTTTCAATTGGGACGCCATTTCTTCAATGCTTTCATCTTTCTGTATATATGAGAGAATATAATAACGATTTTGTCAGTTGTGGTAACAAACTTAAGTATTGCTATTGCCACGAAACGTATATTTTACCTAATATATATAGTGAATGGCGATGTAATTGGATATAGTTATTTTTGCCATTCACTGCGACACTGAGTCAAAAATATTGAGGAAGCGTGGAATTTGATAATTAAGAGAGAGATACATGCACAGCACAAACAGCATTAACATATACTATACAATTAACGTTGCATATATGACTTCGATATTGGAAGTCATTGCTCGCGGGAACTAAGCGTATAATTCATAATAAAATAGGGTGATTTGCAATTATCCATAATTGTCGCAAACAAAATGCCTCCTTTTCCATAATTCGTGCCGAAGATGATTGCCCAAAATATTCTGCAGCAAGTGGAGTTGCCCTAAACGTTTTTAGGACAACGGTACCAAACTTTCCCTTTCCAAGTATCTTGTCATTCTCATGATCTTCGAGTTGACAAGATTTCTCTCGGTTTTTTTCACGATTCTGATTCAAGATTGTCACTGATTGCCACCAGAAACAACTTTCTTTAAATTCTTCAACTTTATTTTTTCACTTTTAGATTTCTGCCACATTTCATATCTTTCTTTTGTTGAGCTCTCTAAATCAATTGATTTGTTCAAGTTTCTGTTATCTTTTTTAAGGGTTTTATTGTATCATTTATGCCACGATTTAACTCTTTTCCAACATCACGTTTTCTTTTTTGGCGTGATTTCCGTTGCCTTATTCTTTTAAATTCCTGTGAATGTTTTTGCTTCCCTAATTGACACGACTGTAACAATTAGCATGCTGATTAGGTTTAATAAATTATATAAATTAAACGTAATCAAGTACAGTGTTTACATGCTTTGAATCCTGGCTTCGCAGTTCTTGACAACTGGTGGCTCTTTTGCAAGTGCGACCAGGAAGAGATAACGGCGAATAAGGCAGCGTTAACCACCTTGCACAAAAGCTGTCACACAGCACACTGCTACTATATACAGGGTCAAGACAAAATTAATAACAATGCTACCTATGGCGCATGGTTTAATCTTGTAGTATATCAAAAGTTTTCAAGAACAATATTCTTCATATACATATACATGTACAGTACCAAACATCTACGGTTTCATCATTAATTTTCAAACAAAATTATGCTAATTATTTTAAAAAGGGCATCAAATGTTATTTCTATTGTTTCTTTGTTTCAAAAGCTTGTTACGTGTTTTGCAACTGTTGCATTTTTGTGTTGAAATACTTCTATATGTTATATATTTTTGAAACTCTTGCAATGTTATTTAATATAAATTTATGCATTTCCTCTTTATCGGGCGGCTTGGGATAGCATGCACCCAAAAAGAGGTGCCGGCGAAAGGCGGCCAGAGGCCACCTTGCACAGCAACACAATGTGCATTAGCATAAATGTATATACATGCCTTAAATCCTGGCTTCGCAGTTCTCGACAACTGGCGGCTCTTTTGCAGGTGCGACCAGGAAGAGATAACGGCGAAAGGCGGCGTTAACCACCTTGCACAAAAGCTGTCAAACAGCACTGCTAGTACAGGGTCAAGACAAAATTAACAACAATGCTACCTATGGCACATGATTTAATCTTGTACTAAAGTTTTCAAGAACAATGTTCTACATATACATGTACAGTACCAAACATCTACGGTTTCATCATTAATTTTCAAACAAAATTATGCTAATTATTTTAAGAAGGGCATCAAATGTTACTTCTATTGTTTCTTTGTTTTAAAAGCTTGTTACATGTTTTGCAACTGTTGCATTTTTGCGTTGAAAATACTTCTATATGTTATATATATTTGAAACTCTTGCAATGTTATTTAATATAAATTTATGCATTTCCTCTTTATCGGGCGGCTTGCGATAGCATGCGACCCAAAAGAGGTGCCGGCGAAAGGCGGCCAGAGGCCACCTTGCACAGCAACACAATGTGCATTAGCATAAATGTATATACATACCTTGAATCCTGGCTTCGCAGTTCTCGACAACTGGCGGCTCTTTTGCAAGTGCGACCAGGAAGAGATAACGGCGAAAGGCGGCGTTAACCACCTTGCACAAAAGCTGTCAAACAGCACTGCTAGTACAGGGTCAAGACAAAATTAATAACAATGCTACCTATGGCACATGGATTAATCGTGTAGGTGGCTCTTTTGTTTTATTATAATAGCTAGTATATTGAGCTGGTCAGTCATCTTAGGATTTCCAAAACAATATTCTATACGCAAAATGTCTATTCTCTATTGTTTGAACGCCATCATAGTTTGTTCATTTCTTGACAATTTAATACATCTCTCTCATTTAATAATTACCTGTACCCGAGGTTGATAATTAAGTTAATAACTAGCTAAAAATAGAACCATGTAGGCTGTTGTCGGATTTTATTAATCTTATCCTATTTAATCTACTGATTAACTATCCGAAGTTCATTTGTCTAATTGATATGTTTTCCATAAGTACACGCACCTGTGTATTAAATTATTCGCGCAACAAATTGCCCAGTTCTGGCTAATTTATTCATATACGTTTTGCTCACTGACTGAAATCTCTTTGAAACCCAAATTCATTTCGTTTAGCGTAAACTATTTCTATATTACTATCGTGATGTTCGTGCATATATCTTTTGTCATCAAAGAATTAAAAATGAAATAGCTGGAATTAAAAAATAGCACTGCGCGCGCTCTAATTATTTATTTCTTGAGTTTCAATCGAACTACAGGGGTGCTGTACTGTTCACCTAAAATGTGTTCGCTTTGGCTCCGGAATACGCGAGTAAAGTAGATTATTAGACTTGTCATAGTAAGGGAATAGGTTTCAAGTGTCTAAAATACAAAGAAGGGCATAGATTTGAGAGCCATTGCAACGAGAAGTGCGTTTATCTTGTCAGTCGTTGGTACCATGCGGCATGACGCCGATCTTTATTCAAACAACCGTGTTCAAACGCACGCAATGGAAATGTTTAATAGCTCGCGTCCAACAGTTCGAATCGGTTCGTTGTTACGCTATTTAGACATAATTTTAACATATAATACTTTTATAAACATTCATACGAGTGCAAATGCGAGTATTAAGCTGAAAAGATTTTGTTACAGCCTACTGCGCCCTTCCGAAGGCAATGCGCGTTTATGAACGAACTATCTATCTATATATATATTTACCTTCAAATTCTCGTAGTAATCTTTCAACCCAAGTTCGACCAACCACTCTTTGACTTCGTCGATCGATCTTTCCATCTTCCTGAGACCTGACTTTAGTACATCGGATAAAGATAAAATCGTAAGCAGCTTCTGATACACAAACCACAGCGCGCGACAATAAACGACTTAACGGCAATACACTGAGTGAATGATATTCAAACCTGCATGTCAAATTGCGCGGCGATCGCTGATTGGTACCGCTCTATTGGACGTCATCAGTTTGTTTATCTCCTGTGGTTTTGATGGTATTTCTATTTCATCACGTTTCACTCTGATGAAGGGCTCCGCTCAAATCGTCAGTATTTCGTTGATTTCGTTCTTTAAAACCTCGGCAGTTCACAACTTTTTCGCTTTCCCCTTTTCACGCACATACATTCCTAGTTTTCTTGAGTATTTTCTCCCCTCCACTTTATCATAGTTGCTGGTTGACGGCCGTAAACATAGCGAATGATTTAACAGCTTAATTCCCATGTATAATTTTCAATTTGTTTATCGATCTGCTATTTTTATTTGCTATTTTCAACTTATGCCACCATTTTGGCACATATAAGAACTATACATTTGGACAAATTCCAAAATCCAATTTTCAAATTCCGTTTACTCAGAGCATGAGTAAAATTAATTCCTTTTATTTTTATTTTACTCGAAGACTTGAGTAAAATGCTTTACTCAAACATTCGCTTTACTCAGCACTTGAGTAAAACGCTTTACTTAAACATTCGCTTTACTCAGTACTTGAGTAAAACGCATTAACAAGATGTTCAGATTACTCAGTAGTTGAGTAAAACATCAACTTTACTCGCAAAATTGAGTTATTGCAACCTTTTGAGTAAACTAAAAGTGATAGTTTACTCAGTGTGAGTAGGTTTACTCAACTTATTGAGTATAAAAACGTCTTTACTCAAAACAATTTTACTCAAACGTTTGGGTATAAAACTTTACTCAAATTTTTGCGTAGATTTACTCGATATTAGCATAAATTTGCACAAGAATTGAGTAAAACCGACGTTTTACTCAAATATTTGTGTTATTTTACTCAAATGCAAAAATACTTTTTTTGCAGTGTAGTAATATTAAATGTACAATTGAGCTAATACCATTTTTTCTGGCAAAGATTTCTTTCGTCATGATCGTTGAAAAACTATTTCGTAATCTAACCGAACTTATAAATTATAATTTGCTAACGTAAATTTAAATAATTTTTATCTCGCGTGTAAAGTGGACTCCACGCAAGTCGAGATTAGCCCATGGATTAGCCCTCCGCCCGGGTTGGGGGAACATAGAAGAAACAACTGTGAAATCTCCAACCAAGAAACACAGTTGTCAGTTGTAGAAACTCATATCTTACCTCGACAAGATAAACTCTCCTCACCGAAATTGTAAAGTTCTCAATATGTTCATAGGTAGAAAATCCATCGCCGTCGTGGTGTTGACCAACTTCAAACGTGTATGCAATTCCATCAGAGCAAATCCTTCTGGCGTATGTCATGTAAGTTGTGGGAAGAAACTTTCTACGTCACAAAACGTCATAAAATAGTCAACTTTTTTTTTTAAAACATCTCAAAATCGAGATCTTGTTGACAATACATAGCTCGGCAAAGAGGTCTGGACACGAGACACAGGGAGCAACAACTTTTTAAACGTATTATTGAAAGATATCATGTACGTGTGTTGTTAGAAATTTCATATAAAGCGTCTGCACATACTCACTTCTTGTTCATCCCGAATTTTAAGGTAAAATAATTTATGTCGTAATGGCATAATGCGACAGTCCTTGCCGCTCCAAATGCAATCTGCCGCTCCAAATACAAGCTGCCGCTCCTAATACAATCTGCCGCTCTTCATTGATTTAAACGTTGCTCTTCTGCCGCAGTTAATGCTTGTATTAGGTTCGGTACTAAGAAGAGCGACGTTTGAACCGGGCCTCACTTGTATAAATTCTGGAGAAAAATCTGATGGACTCAATGGTGCACACTGATGTACACTTTTTTATCTCTATATATTTGTCATAACATAAGGCAACTTGGTGGAATAATTGCATTGACAACTTTGCCACAGCAAGAGGCATGGTTATTTACTACAATAGTGTATTGTGCATATCTGTCGAAACCCTTGCTAAATGCTAATCATGTCAAGAGATAAATTGATAACTTATAATTTAAAAAAATAAAAGATATATGTGTAAAGAATCTGTGTCTATTGCAATTAATATTAAATTTTGGGATTTTCCAGCCTTCTTCGCAGACCACTCTGTGGGCGATGATTGGGAAGAGGCGAGAAAAACTCATATGGAGTGGGCAAACTCGGGTGGAGTGGGGGTGGGCAAACTGGAGTGGAGTGGCAAAGTCGGGTGGAGTGGGTAAACTTGTAGTGGGTGAGAGAGTGTTACTTGGGCCACAGACTGCACAGAGTTGCCTGTGGGGTAGGTACATCTCAATAATGAGGCAGCATTTCACTTGCGATAGTAACTTCTAGTAATATTTACCAGATTATAAACTGCCTTCATCAACTCTGTATTACATCTTCTATTTTTGGTTTTTGTACCATTAATAAATTAATTAGTAAATTGCTTGTCAAGTTAACATTTCTTCGATTTCTATTTTCTAATATTTTATTTTCTATTATTTTCGTCTTGTTTATTCCGTGACTGTCCGCGGCTATCATTCTAACCGTCCGTGATCAAGATTTATAATAAATTAATTGATATTTAAAGATTTAAGAAAAACTAACCATTTTTTATTGAAAACTTTTGACCGGTTTGATGGTCCCATAGTTTTAACATTCGCCGGCCTCGCTTGTTTTTTTAAGACTAAGTCTAAGAAAAGAGTCATTGCAATTCGCAGAAAAGACTGATTAAACACACTTATTTTAAATTAACTGGAATTAAAAAAACATTCGTGTTTTGTCGGTTTGTTTTTTAGTCGACGGTGTTTTTGTCGTCGCCGTGACCGTTTTTTTTTACGTGCACGGTGATTTGGAGCCTTGGGGTGTAATTTTTCTGGAGTGCATGTTTTTCTGGTATATGGGGTTAATAGTCTTGTTTTTGTCATTAAGAAATTAGGTTGCGTAACCACTAACCAGTGAGTCAAAGAAAAAGTGAGTTTTTTGGTGATAATATTGGTGCATGCATTTTCTATTTCGGTCATGAGTGAAACAGCGAAATGTTGAAACCGCTAAGGGTATATACAATTGTACGGTGGCCCGTATAATATCTTTATTTAGACTCAAACACAACGAAAACTACTATGCTATCAATCCATGATGTTTACACTCATAGAGTCTCAACGCGAGTGTCTACTCTCGCACGTGACTATGGTTACGTCATCATCACACTTCTCCCTACGTTACACATTACGCATCCTATTTTCAGTAGTTGTTAACAGAACTCAACGTGTGGTTTTTTGTTGGTTTTTTTTACATATATCTGTGGTAGTCATGCATAAACTTGCTTTGTACGGTCATTTAATGAGAAACAACTGAAGAGTTTGGATCATGATAAAAGTTTGTCTGCTGCCTGTTTCTTATCGGGTATCTTCTTGCTTCTTCTTCATCTTGTTGATCCTGTCCATTTCTCACCTTCCCATCTTCCTCGTCATCTCAGACTTCATCCAGATCATCACAAGATTGGTCTTGTTCATTGTCTTTGTTTATGGGTTTGAAGTAGGATATGTTGCTGGTTATTTGATGCGAATGTCTTTGAGCTGTAATGGTAGAGCCTTTGACTTTAATTACCTTATATGGACTGGGGTTAAATTTAGTTGAAAATGTATTCTTCTTTTGTTGCTTACAGAGAACTAAATCACCGACATTGATCTGGATTTTCTTCACATGTCTGGCCTGATCAGCATACGTTTTTATTTCCGTCTTGGCTTCCTGGTCGTTCTGCCTTGCCACTGCATGCTTGTTGATTGGTTTGGGTGTTGTGGGTTGTGGTAGTTTGGTACGGATCGTTCAGCTGGGGCAACCTTGGTGGTATTATGGGTGGTATTATAGTTCAGAAGAAAGGTATATAGCTCCTTTTTCAATAGTTTTCCTTCTGTGCGTGCTGTTATAGGATGGACTTTAGCAATGGTTTCATGAATGACTCCGCTTCCGAGTTCCCTTGTGGCCATAATGGGGTAATTGTGTTGAACTGTATGCCATGGATCTCCATGTATCTTCTTATTTCATGTCCGTTAAATGGTGGGCCATTATCGGTGATTACTTTGTGAGGCATTCCATGTGTGGAGAATATTCTGTCGAGTTTTGGTATTACGGTGGTTGCTGCTGTTGAATGTATAATTTCAACTTCCGGGTATCTGGAATAAGCATCTATGACAACCAGTAGTAGCTCTCCACTGGGAAGGGGACCAAGGAAATCCATATGCACCGTATGCCACGGTGCTGGTGGCAGTCTTGACATCTTTAAAGGTACAGGAGGGTTAGCTGATGTAGTACTTTGACATGGGATACAGGAGTCTATGATCTTCTTTACTGCCGAGTTAATTGTTTAGTTTTGGTCAATCCCTCCAGACCTTCATGGACCAGGTCTATAGCTTGCTGTCGTAGTGTGAAAGCTTCTAGGACAGCGTCGGCCACGGTTGAAATCCAAATATTACCAGGGTTAAGTCACGTTGGCCTGAAAAACAGAGAAAAATCTTCTCGACGTTTCGAGCGAAGGCCCTTCGTCAGGAGAAATTAGAAATTAGTTTTACTAATTTCTCCTGACGAAGGGCCTTCGCTCGAAACGTCGAGAAGATTTTTCTCTGTTTTTCAGGCCAACGTGACTTAACCCTGGTAATAAATTGTCGTAGTGTGGTTGTTGACTTTAGGACCAGGTCGTTGTCGTTGTTGGTGGAAAGTTCACTGAGTAGATATCAAGTTCTCGTCTGTTGATTCTTGGACCTGTGAGCTTTCTTGACTCGTGCCACTTTCCAGTTCTGATGTACTTGACAACTGCTTGAAGAGTTGCATCTTCCTTTGTCTGCGTTTTGATGTCTTCGAGGCTGATCGACTTTGGCGTTGTATGTTGAGCAATGAAGTTGATGTACTCTTCTGCTACATTTCTATGATGGTATGTTTCTGCTGTCACCACTGGGTGTCGCGACAGGTAGTCAGAGGGATTATCTTTTCCAGGCGATATTTTACTGTGAAGCGGTACTTGTGAAGGCGTTGGAACAATCTTTCTATTCTGGCAGGTGGTTTGGAGTTAGGATTGTTGCAGAATAATTCAAGTGGTTTGTGGTCAGTGTACAACACAAATTCTGCACCATAGAGGTATATATGGAATCTTTCCATGGCCCATACTCTGGCGAGTGCTTCTCGTTCAGTTTGACTGTATCTTTGTTCCACATGAGTGAGAGCTCGACTTGCATATAAGCGATCACTTTGTAGTCTTCTTTACCTGGAGTGTGTTGTTGTAGGATCGCACCTAAACCAGTTGGGCTTGCATCGGCCGTTGAGTTCTGTTTGTTTGTTGGTGTCAAAATATGCCATGACTGGGGCAGAAGTTAGAGCTGCTGTCAAGGTTTTCCAAGCTGTCTCATGCATTGGTAACCACTCGAATCTGGCGCTCTTCTTGGTGAGTTGACGTAGAGGTGCTGTTATGGTTGCATAGTTGATAATGAATTTTGAACAATAGTTCGCCATTCCCAGTAGGCTGCGAACTCCACTGACATTAGATGGATGGGGCGCGTTGACTATGGCGGTTATCTTCTTGGGGTCAGGGCTCACTCCGCCTGCAGAACTAAAATCATCCCGAATAATTCGAGGGTATGCTTGTTGTAGGCGCATTTTGACTTTTTGAGGGTGAGACCAACTTGTCGCAATCGTGCGAATACATTCCTAAGAGCTGTGTCGTGGGAGGACTGTGTAGAACTAAAGATTAAGATGTCATCGCTGATGTTAAGAACACCATCAATACCAGCAATTGCTTGGCTTATGGCAAACTGGAATACTTCAGCTGCTGAGGATGTGCCATAGTTGAGTCGGACGTATCGATGTAGCCCTTTATGAGTACGAAAAGTAGTAATGTTCCTGGACTCCGGTGCGAGGTATATTTGATGATAGCCATGGCGAAGATCTAATTTGGAAAACACTTTAGCACCATTTAGTTTGTGAATAAGTTCATCAACAGTGGCATAGGATGGCGCTCGCGGAGTATTGCTGTGTTGGGCAGACGCGTGTCCACACAAATTCTTACTTCGTCTGGGTTAATTTTTCGGTTTCGGTGTTACAACTAATGGTGAAACCCATGGAGTAGCACCTCTACCGTTTTCTGCTAAGTGGTCAAGCTCTTGGTCCACTTTGTTACGAATGTGAAATAGTATTCTTCTTTCTGGTTGTGCAACAGGCTTTACATTCGGGTCTATGCATGTGAAGTTTGAGTTGAAAGTTTTTGAGGCAGCCGATTCCACTGAATAAGTCTCTAGTTATTTTTCGAAGGCGTGTGTGATATTGATCCAGTGTTTCCTCGGTAGTTTGTCGGGCTTGACGGAATACATACATTTCCTGTTTTAAAATCGTCGTCATCTCCAGTATTGGATAAGGTTTCAAATATTTCCCAGAAATTTGGGTCATTTGTGCCGCTGCTCTCGGGCAGCGGCTATATTCGCCTAATAATATAATTATGTATTCTAGAATTTCTAATGAGTGTGATTCTACTGTATTCTAGTGTTTCTCATTATTCAGGTCATTGAGTTCTTTAGAATTCGCCTAAATCGTGCATGTATGTATGTATGTATAAACAACCTGTAAACGACGATAAGGACTGTGAGGTCAAGCAAGTTCAAACGCTTTTGGAAGTACTATGCTAAAGACAAATGAGGACCTTTATGTGCTCTCGAAGTAGACTGACTCATGCCGAATGCAACGCGAGTCGGGCACTTCGCATCGCCCGTAATGTTGTTGGTCAATTTGGCCAATTTCTAGCACCTGTTTACAAAGATTACTATGGCCAACACTATGGATAGTGGCACTTTCAGTGCAAAAATAAGACGAGCTAGGGAAGTACTTTGTCGTCGAAGTAAGCAAATGTTTTTTAGTTATAACTGTTCCTTAGTCCATGCTGAAGTTAAAAATAGAGTCGGGCAAAGAAGAAATATGTCACCGTTTGAGCAAAATTTGAATTATTATGTGCCCTCATTATTTACTGTTGGGAATCTCCATTATGGTCCTTAATACGCACGCTCGCCATGCATCTTGTCCCAAATTTCTGGTAATGCTCTACTTGTGGACCAGTTTGATAGAGCAGGAGAGCTCGTTTGTGTGTTGCGTTTGTGATGTTTCCCGCTCGGAGATAAGTGTTGAATCGCTTGAGCCATTGTTTCCATCGAGTGGATAAACTGCTTGGATCCGCATGTGGATCGAACTGTGGCATTGGGATGAGGCATTACCCGAAATTAATGACAAAATGGCCACCGCTTGAAAGCCAATTTACATATATTCCTTAGAGGATGGCGGCCCATTTTGAACAGTAAATATATAAGGCGAATATGTTAAAGTGAGAATTCTGCTTATTGAGTAGCTTGCCAACTATTTGGCGACCTCCTGATCTAAACAACAACCATTATCCAATCATTTAGAGACCTATTTATTTTCATCAGATATATCTGCGATCTGCCAAATTTTGTTGAAAATAGTAAATAAATAAGCAAGTCATGCACCACTGAATTGCGGTAGGATTTTGTTTGATACCTTCAAAATCGTCTTTGGTCAAATATTTGACAGTTGATAGAAGAACCTTTATCTTGTATGTAATAAATTACATATTGACCAAATGGGCTGGAGTTGTATACATCCAATTCAACAACTACCCGGACTTGTAATGACAACAAGAAAATATGCATTTTGAACACACCATGATTGATGGAGGCTCAAACATTGACAAACGACAGCTCGAGAGATATCGTCATTTGGCAGATCGTAGGTATACCTGATTTAAACAAATAAGGAAGTGAACAATTTGAAAATCGCTGTTGCTTAAATAGCGAGGTCGGCAAATAGTAGGCGAGATACTCAATTAGCAGAATTTTCATTTTAACATTTCTGTTATATTTATTTTATTTTTATTCACTCTATATATTTACTGTTCAAAATTACTACCAACATATTTACCCGCTGTTGACCAAGTGCCTTATATTGAACCCCACGAGGTCTGTGAGAAACTCTTGGCCGTTAACACCTCAAAAACATGTGGTCCTGATAATATTCCGGGTCGCCTTTTGAAGGAATTTGCATACCTATTCGCTGAACCAGTTGCGAACATTTTCAATACATCACTTTCATCTGGGATTGTTCCAAATATATGGAAAGATTCACACATTACTCCCATCCCAAAAATCAAGCAACCTGCTGATGAGGCTGATACAAGACCTATATCACTAACGGCATGCCTTTCTAAGGTACTCGAAGATTTCGTTGTTCAATGGATGATCTCTGACGTCAGGAATAATATCGACCCACAACAGTTCGGTTCTTTAAAAGGTTCATCTACCACCTATTGCCTGCTTGATCTGTTGCATTCCCGGCTCTCCCATTTGGATTCCCCTGGTCAATACCTTCGCATATGCTTATTGGATTTCTCTAAGGCTTTCGATCGAATTGACCATAATGTCCTCATTCAAAAACTTGTCGACATCGGAGTTAGGAGATCTTTAATCCCATGGATTGCAAATTTTCTATCAGGGCGAAGGCAGTGCGTCAAACTTGGTGAAGTTATTTCTAGTTGGCTACCTGTCAAAGCTGGAGTCCCCCAAGGAACGAAATTGGGTCCGATCCTGTTCTTAATTATGGTCAATGACTTACAATGTAGTTCGGGAAAATCTGACATTTGGAAATTCGTTGATGATGTTACCCTCTCTGAAGGTCTATTAAGAAATGGGGAGCCGTCTGTAATCCAGTCCGATCTAACTTCTGTTGGTGTATGGGCATCTAACAACCTGATGAAATTAAACGCAAAGAAATGTAAAGAGACGTTAATTTGTTTCTTTCGGAACAAACCTGATCTGCCAAGTCTGTGTGTCGAAGACCAGGTCTTGGAATCTGTATCATCACACAAGATTCTTGGTTTGATTATCCAGGATGATCTTAGGTGGAACGAACATATTGCGATGATTGTTACCAAAGCATCTAAGCGACTACATATCCTGCGTGTTCTGCGGCGGGGAGGGATTCCACCGCACGACCTCATCACAATTTATTATGCATTGATTAGATCTATTTTAGAATATTGCTGTGCAGTATGGCATTGTAGTCTGCCTAGGTATTTGTCTGAAGTGGTTGAGAAAATCCAAAAACGTGCACTGAGGATTATACTGCCAGGCCGATCTTACAGTGAAGCGCAAGAAATGTTGCAGTGCCCTAGGCTGGATATACGTCGAAGTGAGCTTTGTGAGAAAACAGTGAAAAAGATTGCGTTAGGCGGCCGCCTATCGTGTCATGTAACCCTGACGAGGGAGAACGAACACGGATATAATTTAAGGAATATTGAACAATTTTCTTCTTTTAAATGTAGAACTGATAGGTTTAGTAACAGCTTCTTCCCTAGCATGATTAGTGTTTTAAACAAATAATTGTTCTTAGTTACATAGTTTTATTCTTAAAGATACATTGTAATATAGCTTGATATTGTTATTGCAACTTTTACTCTAATTGTAAAACACATTGTAATTCATTTTATGCGATGATGTGTTATTAAACATTATTTTTTATTATTATTATTATTATTATTATTATTATTATTATTATTATTATTATTATTATTATTATTATTATTATTATTATTATTATTATAGATACCATTTCATAAAGGCTATAGGTAAATTAGCCCTTAAGCGGCGGCCATTTTGTCATCAATTTCTGGTAATGTCTAACTTTGTAGCCATCGCGTGGGAGTATATCGATATCCTCGTCGCCAAATATAATATCTTTATTTAGACTCAAACACAACGAAAACTACTATGCTATCAATCCATGATGTTTACACTCCTAGAGTCTCAACGCGACGAGTGTCTACTCTCGCACGTGTCTATGATTACGTCATCATCACATCTCGTATATGCAATACACAAAAGCGAATATCAGTACACAAACAAAAGTTTCAATTCACAAGTAATTTAGCCGATACACATTACAAAGTATCGATTCACTGAAACGAATGTCAATACACAACAAAGTTTCGCGAAATACACAACAATAAATGTTTTCAGTACGAAATAAATTCTTTCCACAAATGCACAACAAAGTATCATGCGACACCACTGACCTCTATATAACTGGACTTCCGGTCCACGATACTTTTGTATTACATGAAGTGTCCCCAATTGAACGGCGCCATCTTTGATTTTCTGGTTTGCTGATTGGTTAATTTTAGACCTATATAACAAGATGGTGTCCTGTCAGGGTCATCTGTGATTGGTCAATTTCGCAGCTCAGACCTAACAAGATCGCGGCTGATGGCGTGTAATTGGGCCATTTTTTCGTGGGGCACCCGCAGTCCAGTTATATAGAGGTCAGTGTGCGACACACAATAGTGTAATTTGATACACAACGAAGACTAGATCCCGATACACAACGAAAAGTTTCCGATACACAAGGAACAACAGGACGGAGCAAGGCCAGAGCAATATGATGCATGCAAGATAAACCAATTTGTTTTCGCAAACACGAGTTGAATTAATTTATAACAAGCACATGAACAAACATGTCTTGTAAAATAAAAAGTTGCCCAAAAAATATTCGTATATAAAGGCAAACTTTATTTTATCGTGTATACTGAGCTGCGATTTGCTAGCTCTCTTGAATGCGTTTCCATGGGAAATTTTACGCCTTTCTTATATAGGCGAGATCTCCAGCGGGTTGTCAATAGCGAGATCTCGCCTAGGAGGGCTCGTCCTTCGTCATGTAAACACAAACAAATTTTACAAAGAATTACGCTGAGATGCGGAATCTCGGCAAAGAGGGCTAGCCTGACCAAGAGGGCTATAAATACAGGGACGTAGCCAGGGGGGAGGCGGGGGAGCCGCGGCTCCCCCCTTTTGATATAAAACAACAGACATGTAACTACAAAACGGATGCAATATGAATTGTGTCAGGAAATAAACAGTATTAAAAACAGTGTATTCAATCTACTGAGTGTATGCATTTTGAGTATCTATGTAACGTTTGCGTGTTTTGAGTATTTTATATGATGTTTTTTAACCTTTAGAGTCTGTAAAATCTTCCTCCAAAAGCCAGGAAATGGTATTTCAGCGACTCTCGGTTTCAAAATTTCCCGGGGGAGCATGCCCCTGGACCCCCCTAAAAATGTATTTTTATTTTGGCTACCCAATATTAAGGTGTTACTCCGCGTGAACCTTACCGGACATATGTTGACGACACTCTAACTCCACAACCAGATATTGCCTCAGCAAATAGGTTCCACCAGGTACTCAAATGAAATGACATCCATGGATCGAGTTCACAATGGAACTTCAACACCAGAACCAGATTTCTTTCCTGCGTATGCTGCTGAAAAAAGATGATTCCTCGGTCTCTACTGAAGTGCATAGAAAATCAACAAATACAAAATCGATATAAAACCGACCTGCTAAAACGATGTTACATCGGGCCAAATAGCTTTCGTCCTCCAAAGGGCTATTTAAAGAAGAATGTCAAAATATCAGAAGCATGCATGTTCTTGCTCCTCAAACTGCAAACACCCTCCTCATCATTTGGACTCGACCATAGAAAGTGCCCTACAAAGTCGAGAGTTGGTCCTCAAAGAAACTGCACGACTGAACCTCAACCAATCAACATCGTTCTGCATGCTATAGGCGAATTTCAGGGTATTGCGCGCGCATCATTTTGCAAAGGAATTGGCGGGCTCTTGCCGTAGCAATGGTAAACAGACATGCTAGCGAGCCAACAACAGCAGAATAACAGTGTTAAACATCCAGAAACTGTATCTATACTTTGTTGATTTTAAACAATATGTTTACTTTGAGTGGAGTTGGCCAGTTTTTTTGAAAAATGATGCGCGCGCAACACCCTGAAACTCGCCTATTTAAAGATAAAAAATCGGCCGATGTGGTTAGGAAACAACTTGTAGATTTGGCACGAAGATTGGCCAGAAACTGAGACCATGTAAACCAAAAAGATCCGGGATGGGTTATTTTGTCGGTTGTCCCCGAGCCCGGGCCGCGTAGGGCCGAAGGCCCGGAGCCCGGTGAGGGTGCTAATCTCGACACGCGTGGAGTCATTTTACACGCGTGGACAAACGTGTATGCGAACGAATTTCTGTGATCTGAATATTTATTTATTTATTTATTTGTTTTTATATATGTGTGGACGGACCATGCGCGGTTAAGATTGTGGGGCACTGGGGACAATTTAGTTCTTGGCAAAAAGATTTGAACTAACAAATAAATAAACGACTTGAGGAAAGGAGTTTTGGGGAAACGTATATCACTTTTGAGAGAACAGAAACAAATCAACGTCTACGTATAAAGCAAAACAACGTCTTGAGTAGAAGGAAACCCGTCAAACCGAAATTCGAAAGGAGGCGAAAGAGTGAAACTTTAATAGAAATCGACGAAGAAATATATAAAGGCCGGCGAAAAGGTTTAAGTTTACGGTAAAAATATAATATAGAGAGCCGGCCGCTCTCAGTAATCACGAACATTTAGTAGTAAAACTGTTCGAGTTTTCCTGTGTATATCCTATCACTGTTAATTTTGTTTTCTCTTTTGTGTGTCCTTAAAGTATTTTAAACTTATCCATTGCATGTTAGTTGCTTGCCTGTTGTATTTCTTATCTGTGGCTGCTGTCTTAATATATCTTTTTTCAAATAGTTTTCTTATTGTAAAACCACTTTATTGTTAAACAACGTAGCTTGTCCATAATTTGGCATAAAAATCGGAAAAGGAGCAATTTTTCTTCTGTAAAACGTACAGATGCTGTTGAAATATATATTAACATAGGTGAAAACGTAGGTATATAATATATTAACGTAGGTGAAAACAATTTCAGCACTTTGAAATGTCATAAATGAATATTGCCGTGGCAGCCTGTTTGATAGTTTTCAACCAATTCAGTGCCTTTGAAAATTGTTTTCAGATGCTGTGAGCGATGTTTTTTGTAAACATGGAAAGAAAAAAGTGTAAAATATAACCCTAACATTTTGACAAAATTTATCCGCCTGCCTCGGTAGTGTGGTGGTTAACATAAAAGTAGCGTGCTGCGTAGGCAGTGTAGAAACGACAATCGAAATATAGCAAGGTTAGATATATGTATGCCGAAACAGAGAACGTTCTCTGTTTCGGCAGTATATCTAACCTTGCTATATTTCGATGGTGGTTAACATAGTTGGCTTGTACGGTAACATGGTCGAGATCAAACCGTGGATGCGACTTTCAGTTTCTTCATCTCAATATTTTTCACAAAATATCATCCTTAAATTTTTCTTTGATCCTCGTTACCTTTTTCTTCAAAAAAATAGAGTTATTAAAACTGCAGGGGTTTTTTATTTCAAATATTCTACTAGAATTAAAACTATATTTTGATGCTCAGGAGTAGCTATTTCCAGGCCCCCAATAAAAAAGATTCTAATCAGCTGAGGGAATATCAGGGGGTATTTACAAGAATTCATGCAAAAGCGGGAGAGGGGTTATTGCGTTCATGTATTTCTAGTATACTAGCCGGTATACATGTACCAACGCGTGTATACGTGCCAAGAGAGTTCATCCGCCCAATCAAACTTCCGCCTTACTCACCATTTCTCAAAATTGTCGAACAGGCAATTTGTGCCCTTAAAGCCGCAATTAAATACGACATCAGTCGACCTGAAGTGTAGGTAAAGATGGGGAATCGAGTTGGAGCGAGGAACCGCCGGGGGGTGGGGGTGGGGACGGCTGCTCATGCGCCAATATTTCGAATTAAATATGGCGGAAGTAAAACTTCATTTTCTACAATGACATATTCGGGCTAAATTAAGCGTCGATTAACAAAAAAAATCTGGTAATTAGAAACATCAAGGTTTGGACTGTTTGTGATTGGAAACGATTTCTTGCAAAGAAAAATAATCATCTTTTTTTAGCCAAGGTAGAATTATACAACCCGCTGTACTAACTCAAAAATCTTAAGGCGACGTTTTAGTTGCTAAGCATCATTCTGCCATATAATTGTTCTTTATTCATTAACAAATCATGTATAATTTACGTCTCTAAGTCGGTTCCCACGTATTTTCTTAATCGACGTATATGTTTTAGCCGTATGAAAAATAGAGTGAAATACGTTGAACGGTCTGTTATCGTTTTTCAAACATTTCAAACTGTACAACCATCTTGCCGTCTTTGTTTTGTTGTGTTTTCAACTAGGGGAACTATTGGCATGTTTTTAAAAACCATGCAAGTTTAAATTACAGTTTTATCCCGTACTTAACTGACGATAACCATTAATCACAATTAACTAATTATATGGTTCTGTAGTTCGGTTTTCCAAAGGTTTGAAGAGTTTTTAAAACAACTTCTAGTGCATTTTTATGCGGTTAGCGTTCTTTTAAGAACGAACTAGACAAATAAACATGTCTAGAAGTTGTATTGAATTAGGTACACGTACGTTACGAAGCGCTCGATCAACTTGCGGAGGAAAACTGAGACACTTATCTGCTTCACATGAAGCTCGAGAATGTGGTTACAAAAGCGAAATTTTTATTTGCCTTTCCCACTACAACCTTTTATCGGGCGCAAATAGAGTTCGCCGACGAAGAATCTACATGCACAGGAGGGCTAACAGACTATCCGCAGCGGCTGCTTCCAGTGCTTCAATATTTCAGCAAAAGATAATCAGCTTAGGTGGACAACTAAGAGACAAAATTAACAATCTCGAAGAGAAGCAGGTTCTTGCAGGATGGGTAAGCAAGACAACTACTTTTTGGCTTCCTCTCAATCGACATCGTCTGCATCAGCCAACGTCGCGCGAAAGTATCGAAGGAAGTTCGTCAAGCTCATCGACTGTAACCAGAACAACTTTAAACCAGTCATGTTCCTCATACATATATATATATATATATATATATATATATATATATATATATATATATATATATATTAAGGACTTATTAACCGAGTGCGAGGTCTGTACGGGAAAGTATTTGGCTGAGGTTTTCGTACAGACCGAGCGATGAAGGAGCGAGGTTTGTGCGATAAAACCGAGGGCAAATACTTTCCCGTACAGACCGAGCAAACGAGGTTAATAAGGAATTTATTATATGGCTATTGGTTCATTTTATTTTTAAGTTTCGAGCGTTGTTTTCGCCTTCGGAGCATGCTGTTTACCTTATTAATACCTGTTAACTTTTGTACGTGTCGCTTCTTGGCCTTCTTGTTTACACCAATTCGGCTTTTATTTGTCGTATTTTTAGATAAACAGCTTTAAAGAAAACCAGCAGTAATGTTCCAACACATTTTATTGTTCAGAATATTTGAATAAAGATACCCAGTACTCTTTTATTTGTATTCAAATCAACTCAGAAATCTTCTCGCCCAAACTTACAGGGCCGAGAAAAAAGCGTATTGACCCTCGGGAACCAATCAGCGTGCGTCGTTTTGCGTACGGGCCGGCAATCAAACCCAGTCATATAATAGTAAATATATATATATATATATCAGTAATATTTTAATGACATATTTGCTATTATAACATCACCAAAATGTATAGAGAAATTAGAGTGTCTGACATTCAACTACAGTACTAACACTGCAGAGTTGAAGAGCCTTCCCAACGTGCTCTAAAGCAAAAACATGGAATCAGGATCGGATTCATGTTGTATGAAGATATTGCTATAGATGTAGGGTGCGGGTATATTTTACTAGTCACCTATTGCATATTTGCTAGTGCATCTGTACCTGGCCCACACATGTGAAGTTTGGGTACCTCAGACAATAACTAAAATATATATATTAGGTTGAAAGACTACAATGCATGGTAACTAAATATATTATTATATTTTAAGTTTTTGAACTGGCAGGATGATTTATCATACAATCTGAATGATCATCTGAAAACAGTTAATCTACTACTATACCATTATCATACTGGCATGACTTGAAAGATCTTATCTATTGTAAACGTTGTACAAGTCACTATAATATTCCTATTAATAGTTTTGTTCAACTCAATAATTCAGTCAGAATCACTAGAAACAGTTCAGAACTAGATGTACTAGTTTCTAAGTGCTGTACTGAACTTTTTAAGCTAGTTAATACTTGAACTGTATATTTAAACTATGGAGTAGTCTACCTTGCTCAATGCTAGGTTCTACTTCAGTTAATCAGTTTAAAACTCAACTTTCTAATCACTACATTAATTCTGTAATTATTAGTTAATGCTTACGACGTCAATAACTTTTTTGTAGAAATCAGTGTTTAAAATGTTCTTCATCCTGACCTGTAACATACTCTCTTCTAAACCTTACTGCTACTGACCTTAATCACATATCTATTGTATTTGTTTACATGATTATCCTGAATTGTGAAATGGTCTAGAATTCATGATAATCCTGAATATTAAAGAAATGAGACCCAACCCTGACCCCCACCTCTAATCCTGACCCTAAACCTAACGACAACCCCCGGTAACCCTAAACCTATCCACAACCCCCCAGGGAGAAACTTCCACCTCTCAGACCCTGACCACAACACCCCTATACTGTTTTTTTGTTATATGCTTTTTAGTTTAACATCCTGCATGTGGGACAGAGAAGTCCCCTAGGCATCAGGATCATCCTGAATTCTAGACACTTTAAATTGACAATTCAGTATAGTCCTGCACCACATTCAGCCATACTATACCCAAAATCAAATTTAACTACTGAATTTTTTGTGCTAAAATTGTATAGTTGATTACGGATTTTGGCATGAGCACGTTCTTGGATGGTGGAAGCGAAGAAATGACCCAAATATTCTCTTCCTGAAATATGAAGATCTCAAAAAAGTTTGTAGTTTTTTTTGTTAGTTAATTTTCCTATATTTATTCTATTTTTATTGTTTCATTTTTCTCAATTCTTATATTATATGTATGATCTAAGGATCTTGAGAAAGAAGTAAGAAAAATTGTTGCGTTTTTGGGAAAGAATCTTCAAAAGGAGACCATCAGGGTCATTACAAAACAGTGCACGTTTGAAGAAATGAATAAAAATCGTTCAATTTACAAGACACCTGTACCCGAGGGACCAAATATTTTGCGGAAAGGGGAAATTGGAGATTGGAAACATTATTTTACTCCAGAACTAAATGAGGAATTTGAAGTGAAGATTCTGTCTAAGCTGAAAGGAACAGGACTTACATTTGATTTTGAATGAGTGTTAATCTACTGCACAGTACTTCAAATAATGTAGATCTCTTATATTTCTATACGATTTCAGAATCATCTTCAGCATAACAAGGGAGGGAAATATCTGTATTTTTTTAAAAAAAAGAATAGATTCAAAACTTTCTTATTCTCTATTTTATCAGCAATATGTAATAGATTAAAGTAATTCTAATAAAATTGTTGTTTGTCAAGTTAAATTTTCATTGTTTTGTTTTGTTTTAGTTTCTTTCTAATTTTTGTACCAAATTTTGCAGTGTTGTTGATGCGCAATAAGGCCAACAAATTATTCCTAAAGTTAATTATAGTATATAACTAGAAATACATAAATGCAACAACCCCTCGCCCGCTTTTATATGCTTTTTGAAATACACCCCACCCACCTTCCAATTAAAATAAGCACAAACAAATGATATTCCACAGGATAATTACTGAATTTATGATTAGGATGACTAAAAATAAAAGTTGAACATATCAAAGCAAACTTACAGATTTCATATTAAACTCTGGTTGTAAAAATATATTGTTTTTAGCCATTTAGGAGGTTTCCAAAGGAATTACTTTTATGTTATGCAAAAGCAGGATTAAAAGTTAACAGCTCAAAAACTACATTTATAATAGGAGATAAAAACAACAGACAACCTTTCAGTCTGTAAAGGACAAAATAAAATGGACAAAGCCTATGAGTATTAATGATAAGTGCTTGCAATTAAGTCAATGAAAAACATCACGTCCACAGTAGCAAAGGGAAGGCACGGAAACGTAAAGCCGTATACTGCTTAATAGGTTTAATGAGCAAAAACTTGAAAACAATTTAAGGACAAGGGGGTAGTTTACACTTTACCGTACCCGAGTCATCACTGTGTCAGATTAGCGTATAAAGCTAGGCAATAAGGGTCGGTAAGCCTATAATATAAGCGGTAAACACAGTTACTGATTAGGGTTAGGGTTTTTGTTTGGGTTAGGTCATCAAATTAATCTCGCTTGGTGGCATAGGAATCGCTGAATTACTCGGGTACGGTAAACTGTAAAATTTCCAGGTTTCTATTTAAATGTCTTGCCATTCTTGGCGTTTGCAGAATATATTAATGAATAAATACTGATTCCAATCAGCAAAATAAATAAATACAAATGCCCTACGCCCCTACCGTCAACTTTAAAATGATTTTGAGACCACTGAGTGACCTGTGACCACAAACACTGCAATTCGGCGAGTTTTTGTTTACCGTACGGCGTTTGGTTTCTTCAGTTTTCTGGTTTCTCTTCAAGATATATTAAACCGGCTGTTTGTATCCTTCTTTTATTCGTTGTTTTGCTTCTTTCCGTTTATTAAAAACAAAACCATTTGAACCATTTTGTTTCGCAAAATATGGAAATTATATAAGTTTTGAGTTTTCTTCAAAGCTAGTCACCAGTGCCCAAATTATTCTTACCGCGTGACACCCTACGACGCAAACAAGAGTGAAATCATGATAATTATTTAAAGTTCTAACGTTTCGTTGTTATCACAACATCTTCAGAGAGTAATAATTTACATAAATGTAGAAAGCCTAAATATATAGTTACAAAGTTGTCATAGATTATGAATTAATTAACCAATCAG